>CM069138.1:73237886-73837886 GCA_035221665.1 Okamejei kenojei | reverse complement strand
CAAGCCCATTATTTATTTTTCTGCATTCGTTTTTCAAAGTCAACCACATGCTGTGTACTAATCCACGTTTGGCTCTCCTACACTTTAACATCCAGCACAGCCATCACCAGCAGTCCTTACAGTCCAGGTCACACCGCGTGTAATTAGTACAAGATAGAGCAGAGGGATCTAGGAGTGCAGGTGCACAGTTCCTTGAAGGTGGTGTCACAGGTAGATAGGGTGGTCAAAAAGGATTTGGCACATTGCCCTTCATCAGTCAGTGTATTGAGTATAGAAGTTGGGAGGTCATGTTGCAGTTATGTAAGATGTTGGTGGGGCCACATCTGGAGTATTGCGTTCAGTTCTGGGCACTATGTTGTAGGAAAGATACTGTCAAGCTGGAAAGGGTGCTGAACAGATTTACAAAGTTGCTGCAAGGACTCGAGGGCCTGAGCTGCAGGGAGAAGATGAGTAGATTATGGCACATTTCCTTGGAGTGCAGGAGGTTGAGGGGTGACCTTATAGAGGCGTACAAAATCATGAGTGGAATAGAGCAGGTAGACGCACAGAACCTCTCACCGAGTCCACTCCAACCAGCAATCACCCATGTACTAGCACCATCCTACACACTAGGGACAAATTACAATCTTTACCAAAGCCAATTAACCTACAAACCTGAATGTCTTTGGAATGTGGGAGGAAACCAGAGCACCGGAGAAAACTCACGCGGTCACAAGGCGAATGTTCAAACTCCGTATAGACAGCATCCATATTCAAGATCAAACATAGGTCTCTGGCGTTTTCCCACTTTCACATCCACTCCCTCATCAATGTGGGCAATTTTACAGAGGCCAACTAACCTACTACCTGCACATCTTTGAGATGTGAGGGGACACGGGAGCACCCAGAAGAAACTCATGCAGTCACGGGGAAAATGTGCAGATTATACACAGACAGCGAACAAAGATCAGGATCAAACTACAGACTCTAGCACTGTGAGGCAACTGCGCCACTGTGCCACTCTATTTTATGCACTGAATTTGTGCTGCTGGATTTGTGCACATTTACTTATTGTCTCTTGTGTGTCTTGAAGCCTGTGTGCCGATACTCGAAACAGGTTACCACTGTAACTCAAGACAAAGGAACAGACAGGTTCCATTCAACCGTGTTTCTTTTTCACAGGTACTGCTTGAACGATCAGGTGTTTCCAGCACTTTTCACTTCCAATCTACACCGGGGTTGACAGAGGAGTGGTTTTACTTTTCCCGTGATTTCTTCAAGGACTTGTAAGTAAAGAAAACAAAATAAATGGAAGTAGCAGTAGACTGTACTGACCATTGTGACTGCTCTGCCATTCAATTAAATCATGGCTACAACTCAACGACCCATGTTTTCTCCTAATTCCTTTATCCTCTTTCTCTTGGTGTCCAAATATCTGTTGTTCTCAGCATTGAATGTTGTCTAACCAATTCTCCTCAACCCCCTGATGTATAGATTTCTGAAGATTTACAACCCTTGGCAAAAGAAAATTCTCCTGCTCTCAGACCAAAATGGCAGGCACCTTATCCGTAGATGATGATCCTTAAATCTCGATTCCACAGCTAGAAATATCATCTTCATAGCATCTACCCTGTCATTTCCCTCCCATTACCTTATTTATGGAAATGACACATAACATTTTAAATTCCAAAGAGCACAGGCTAGTCCCATTTAATTTGTTCTCATCAATCTAATGACGAAGGGTCTCGACCCGAAACGTCACCCATTCCTTCTCTCCAGAGATGCTGCCTGTCCCACTGAGTTACTCCAGCATTCTGTGTCTACCAACAATCTAATGAAGCTTTGCTGCACTCACTCCAAGGCAAGTACAGACGTTTACATATGATACTCAGAAAGAGCGCTCACCAGAATCTTGTATATCTGAGCATGTCGTCCTTACCTTTGGACATTAACCTTGTTGTGATAATGGTCAACATACACCTTGCGCTTCTTGTGGGCCTTTGAAGTTTCGAGTTTACTTTGTGTCTCATGAATCAGCAAATGGAAATGCCTATGTGGAACTGACCACATTCTGCCTTGTTCTGCCTAAGGGTCTCAGATCACGCTGCGTGCAATTTCTCAGAGCAGCTAAGCAGCAACAAACTTCTGAGGGACCACTAACCACTAGGTGACATCTTTAATATCTGTTAATCTGTTAAACACTAGACAGCAAGCCATCTCTAATAACAGCCAAACCAACAGCCAGAATTGAATATGGTCCAGCTCTTATCTCACTGAAACCAGAGTATAGTACAGATTTAGTTTCAACACCTATGCCACCAAAACCAACAGTGAGAGCAGATTGTAGAACAGCTCCATGTTGGTTGCATTAGCCTGCAAAGCCGCCTGCCAAAATTTAAACAACATTACAGATTGAATTCTTGCCAGCAGGAATCTAATATGTCCATGCTTGTTTATTGAGAAGTTTTCAAGTCTTGTTTACTGGTCACATTAAACGGACTTTGATTACAATTATTAAATGGCAACAATACACAATCATATATACACAAGCTCAAATATACTCTGTTCAGAATCAACAACATTGGCAATTTTCTTCTGAGACTTTGACCTTTAATAGTAAGATTAAACAAGCTTACCAGTTTGAAGTTTGATCTTTATTTTATGAGGAGCTGCGATGAGGGTTTCGTGAAGACCCCGCCAGCACGCATGCGCGACATTCTTCAAAGCAGCGGTATGGAATCACAGATAACAACAATGACTGAAGATAGTAAGATTAAAGAGATCGAATATACCAGTTGACCTTATGATAGAGGGTTGGGAGTGGAGGGCACAAAATCCCTCATCGTAACTCCTCATAAAATAAAGATCAAACTTCAAACTGGTAAGTTCTTGTTTAATCTTACTATTTTACTTCGGAGTCACGTGAGTGACTTTGTGAAGATTTCAAAGCTCTGTGATTTCATGCCCTGGACGACGTCCATGCTCTCACACTGCCGCAATACTGATGGAGAAAGTATGTTAATGCATTCCAGACTTGAACAAGCTGAAAAAGTAATGAGTATTTATTAATACAAATAATAACAAAACCCCTAACTCGGCGCTAAATTATACTACGGAACGGCACTCAGCACTGCTTCCGCAAACGTTGCGGGGGCGGCCACCGGCTTATTGTAGAAGCGTTGAAAAGTGGTCTCACTGGCCCAGCCCGTGGTAGCGAGGTTATGATCCATGGGCACCTCCATGGTCCTCGCCGCTGATGTGGATGCAGCCCTGGTAGAATGAGATTTAAAAATGTTAGTGTCTATACCTGCCGCACCCAACACCACCCTGAGCCACCTGGCGATAGTCTGCACAGTCACCCGGTGATGTGGTTGCTTGTGGCTGATGAGTAATCCCTGCTCCATCTTCCGGATGGTGCGTGTGATCTTGATGTAATCCCGGAGATGGGTGGCTATGCAGAGGGTGGCATCAGCGGGGTATGCCCGGAATTCCAGCTGCAGCCCTGTAGATCCTGGTCTATGCTGCTTTAGTAACTCTTCTATGAAGAAGGTTACCTTCTCAGGGGTCGAGACCATTCTGTCCAGTTGCAGTTTCTGCAAGGTCTGTACCCGCTGTGCTGTGGTCAGTGCCATCAACATCACCACTTTAAAGGTGAGTTTATCGAGCGGTAACCCTGTCATGGGGGACCAGTTTCTCAGTAGGGTCAACACCACCCCTACATCCCACGTGATGTTGTATCTGGGTCGTGGAGGGTTGGTATTTAAATACACCACTCATACATTTGAACACCAATTGGTGTGAACCCACACCAATGTTGAGGTATGAGGACAGCGCATTCCTTGCACTATTGATGGCACTGTCGCTGAGACCCTCATCATAATGAAGGCCCGCGAGGAATTCCAGTACGTCAGGGATCGTGGCAGAGTTGTAAGTTGTATTTGTTCGTGTGCAGTAGGCTTCCCACTTCCAGATTTGGGTAAGGTACTGTTTCCTGGTAGATGCCCTGCACGATGCTGTGATGAGGTCCATGGCCCTGGATGATATGCCGGACTCCAGTAGTGGCCTCCTTAGAACCTGCAAGCCAACAGGTTTAGATGACCATGGCACGGGTGAATTTCCCCAGTAATGGGGTTAGTGACCAAATTGGGGCTTTTAGCAATTTGTACCCATGGAATTTTTAGCATATGGAGGACCACCGGGTACCATGGTTGTGTAGGCCAGTCAGGTATGATCAGTATGCCTGATGCAGAATCCAGTTCAATTTTCTGCAATACCCGACTGATGAGGCAGAATGGGGGAAATGCGTAGCAGAACCATTTCCCCCAATGGAGAGAAAATGCATCCATTGCTACTGCCCCAGGGTCTGGTTGCCAAGATACATAAGTTGGTATCTGATGGTTCAACCTGGACGCAAAAAGGTCGATATCTGTTGTACCAAATTTAGCTATAATTTTAGCAAATATTTGGGGATTCAACATCCACTCGATGTTATCATTGAATACTCGTGACCTGGTGTCCGCCACTGTATTGAGCTTCCCTGGAAGGTAGGTTGCTGATATCCAAATATTTCTTTCAATACACCAGAGCCAAATTGTGTTTACCAATTTGTCACAAGATACTGACCTGATACCACCGATATAATTTATATAAGCCATCACAGTGGTATTATGTATTTGAAGACGGACATGCGTATGATGTAAATTTGTGCAGTATGCCCGCAGCCCATGAAAAGCTCCTAGCATTTCCAAATAGTTTATACCTTGTGACTGAAGAAGAGTGGACTCGTGAGAATCCCATCTGCCACCATAACTGGATGTGGTGTCAGTTGATCCCCAGCCTTGGGCGCTTGCACCGGTTTGTAACATGACTGATGGGTTGCAGATAATGATGGGTTTTGTAACACTCACTAATTTTGTTAACCCACCATTGTAGCTCAGTTTTAGCCTTGATCGGCAGCTGCATAGGTCTGTCAAAGTGTCCAGCATTTACTTTTAATGCTGAAATTGTTGCTCTTTGCAAATTTTGATAATATAATGAGCCAAATTGTGCAGCTGGAAATGTAGCTACGAGTTTCCCAATCACCTTAGCAGCATGTCTGATGGTCGGCACCCTGGCGCAAGCAAGGCTGTTACATGCCTCATTTATGGCTATTGCTTTGCCGGCTGGGATAGTGACAATCATTTGATTGGTGTTAATAGTGAATCCCAGGTAGTCTATGACTTGAGACGGGGTGAATTTAGATTTGTCTGGATGGATGACAAATCCTAGCGTCTCGAATAATAATTTGGTAGCTGTAACTGCCAGCTCAGTTAATTCAAGGGTTTCCACCACTATTAATATATCGTCTAAGTATGCCATGACGATATAATTTTGTTGTCTAAGGGACGCCAAAATAGGTTTGATAATTTTTGTAAATAGCCTAGGGGCTGTTGTAATTCCATTGGGCAAAGCTTTATATTGCCATAATTGACCCCTCCAGACAAATTTTAAGAATTCCCTGTGATGCTCTATAATAAGCACTGTATAGTATGTATCTTTTAAATCAATGCAGGCCATAAAGCACCCTTTAGAAATCAGCTGTTTAGCCATTTCGAATGTCTCCATTTTGAAATGGGTATATTGTACAAAAGTATTCAAATGGGTTAGATCTATAATAATGCGACATCCACCATCTTTTTTAGTTTTTGTAAAGATGTTGGACACAAACTCAAGAGGTTCATGTGTCGTTTTTTCGATCACCCCTTTGGCTGACAGCCTTAGGATTTCTACATGTCCTTCCTCTATCTGTCTTTGAGAGAGCACAAACTTGCGATGAGGTACATGTTGCGTAGGGGGAAGTTTCCCATTAATAAACTCTATTACATAACCCTGAATTCTTTGTAGAATAAAGGGATCTGAAGTTATCACACCCCATGCACCCCAAAATGCCCGCAACCGTCCTCCTACTTGTGAAGTTACAATTGATACTTTTTTGAAAGAACCAGACCCCCTTACCTCCATGGTTATCGGCGGGGCCCGGTGTGTTGTGCTTTCGGCGGCCGTTGTGTTGCTGGGTAGGGCTGTTGCCGCATCTTCCATGCGGGCTTCTGCTGGCCCTGCCCTAAAAAAGGCTTCTGCTGTTGGGGAGCGGGTGGCGGATATGCTCTTGGTGCCCTATCCGGCTGACCCCGAGGCTTGGAGGTAGGGTAAGGTTGGGGTCTTCGGTATGCCTGTGTCCTGGTTGTTGATGGAGGTTTCATTAGCCCCATAGTTTTGGCCTCCTCATCCAGTTCTTTGACCTGCTTAGGCAGGTCCTCCCCAAACAGCTGTCTTGGTGGTGGTGTGGTGGAGTTACGACACAACCCAGCGAATTTTGGGTTGAGGGTGGGCCGGATGGAGCTTTTCCGAAAGCAGTTGATCGCAAACTGGGTATTGCACAACAGGGCGAGAGCATCCTGCTGTTCTTCAGTTACATTGGCCCCATCGAGGGTCCTGGCGAACGCCGTGATGCCCGACATCAACAGTTTCAGGATTTTTTGAATTTTGAGCTCCTGGGCCCTGATACTGGGACTGATGTTCCCCCAGATAGGTAGGTTGACGGTTGGAACGTTCAGGGTAACTCAATTCTCTGGAGCCTTGTATTTTTCCACGGCACTCTGGGAGTTCCTGTTCTTGGAGCTGGTGTGTGGCCAGAAAATTGGCCACCAGTTTTGGGTGCGGCTGTTTCCCTGAACGCACAGGCTTAGCAAACTTCAAAACGATGTCCAACAGATCTTCTTCTAATTCTCCCGAAGCAGTGGGCTCTTCTGCCGCATCCTCTTCATCAAAGTCGGCCATCTGCTGGCTTCTGGCACTGCCGGCGGATGAGGGAGAAACACTAGGCGGCCGCATAATCTGGCTCCTAGACCGCTGGGACCCACGCTCGTCTCGATCCAGGTCTCGCTGGAGTAGTTGCTCCACCATAAGCTCCATCCTAGCCATGCGACCGCCGCCGCAATATGCGGACGACAAGTCGACTTCCCCAGGTTCTCCTGAATGACTGGTGCTTCTACCAGTGGACCGCACTTCGTCGAGGTGATGACAAGGGTCCGTTGGCAGGTAGTCGTCGGCTGCCGCTCCTGCGGTGCCGTACGACTCCCGCGTGGACATGCCGCTAGTCCGCCGTCGTTCGGACTGTAGCGGCCCGCCTACCTGATAGGAAGGCAGTGGTGATGAGTCGGTGCCGGCTCCCGCAGCCGGGCTCCCCGTCATCCACGCGGGCTTACCGCCACTTCTGACCACATGGGTCTGTGACGGTGCATGGTCGTCGCTTACCGCCTCAGCGGGGCTGCACGACCGAAATCCGCTGCCACCGGCCTGCACTCTGGCAGCCTGACCCGGTGGTGTGCCGGGTACTCCTGCTCCTGCAGGGCTCCCCGACTCTCCAGCAGAACTCCCACCGGCCTGCAATCTAGCAGGTTTCCCCGGCGGCATGTCGATGCCTGCCGCAGCTGCGGGGCTCGACTTCGACGCAGCTCTCCCCCGGGTCTGCCCTCTGGGGACCTGTCAAAGAGGGGAAGTAGAACGCGCCACTGTGCGAGGCACGTTAGGACGTACCTGCTTACGGAAGTAGGACCGCTTGGGCGATGGCAGTGCAAAGTCAGGGTCTGTAATACCCTTCTCGTCTGCGGAGCACCGTCCAGTCTGTTGTGGAGGAGAGTCGGGCCCTACTAACTCCGTAGAGTTCCCCAACTTCCGCACCTTTTTCCCCGGCCGTGAAACGGGTGCTGCCGGTGTTGCGGGCAGCTCCGAGGGTGTTGACCGCTGACTTCCTGGAGTCCCGCGGCCCTTCGAAAGTTTAGATTTACCTTTTCCTTCCATCGATGCTGTAGATAGAAACACACTATCTACAGAAACCAGCTCAAGGTTAGTATTACTTATCTTAATCGTCTTTTTGAAGGTGGCGTTGGGGAAGCGCACTCCCCCTCCACCTGTCGACAGCAAATGCGAGCGACGATATGTCACGCATGCGTGCTGGCGGGGTCTTCACAAAGTCACTCATGTGACTCCGAAACAAAATCCATATTCTCACTTCCCATTGAACTCTACTGGAATTTCTGCCACTCTTGTAATATTTGTATAAGCAGGCTCACAACCCTGAGCTCATTGACCAGGTTATTATGCAGTCTGAGGAGTGGTGCATCATTTGTTAAGGGCGGCATGGTGGCACAGCGAGTGTGGCAAGGTGGGCAGCGGTTGAGTTGCTTCCTTACAATGCCTGAGACCCAGTTTCGATCCTGTCTATGGGTGCTGTCTGCATCAAGTTTGTATATTCTCCCTGTGACCTGGGTTTTCTCCAGGTGCTCTGGTTTCTCCCAATACTCCAAAGACGTACAGGCTTCAGTAAAATTATGAATTGTCCCTAGAGTGTTTAGGATAGTGTTAGTGTGCAGGTATCACTGGTTGGCACGGTATCGGTGGGCCGAAGAGACTGTTTCCCACTGCATCTCTAAACTAAACTAAACTAAACTAAACTTAATTAAACTAAACTGCACCTTACATCCATTCTGTTGATTCACCTTTCATATAAACTCAGCAGATTTAGTTTCTGAATTTGTAAGAAATCAAAATGGAGACAAAGTACATACCATTATCGCAGGCTTAACTTTCATAGAATGATTGGTATATTGTGCAGACAGATGAAGAAATGGGTGGCCAGTTGAAGATGAAGGGTGAAGCATTCAGCTTGGATGGGAGGAGAACGGACAACTAAGGTTACATGTAGGTAAATTTATTGTTATTATGGGTGACGTTTTGGGTCGAGACACTTTTTCAGATTATAGTCCAAAGAAGGGTCTCGGCCCGAAACGTCAGCCATTCCTTCTCACCGGAGATGCTGCCTGTCTCGCTGAGTTACTCCAGCATTTTGTGTCTATCTTCGGTTTAAATCAGCATCTGCAGTTCCTTCCTACAGAGCAGAATGATGACTGGTTGCAGAGAAGTTGACATTTATACAAAGCTGGAGTGATTTGGCAGCTGTGTATGTAAATATGGAAACAATGTATGTTTAAGCAACATGTGCATACCATGAAATGGTTGGTCTCCATTGGAAGAGGCTGGAGTAGCAAACATTTGTGTTTGTTTACGGAGTATGTTTGGACTGAATCTGGTTCCGGTAAGGCAGGTTTTTCAGAACATTCTATTATGAATCAGAATAAGTTACAGTGGAGTATTCAGGTCATTGTTAAGGTCATTCAAGAGTATGATTGGTGGTTTTGACCGTTTTGAGAAAGCTATCAGTGCTTTGCATTGCAATAATAGAAATTAAGTCACCCAAATAATTCCAGGTCTTCAGGTCATCAGCAGCTATATTATGAAAAGAGACTTATGTGATTAAATTTATTTTCACTAGAAAAAGAGTCAGTGATTAAAAATATTGATAAATTTGGATGAGGCAACGTTTCCAGGTAATGTTTCCAGGTTTGCAGATGACTCAAAGCTGGAGTGGTGGGTGGGGTATGGGAATGTTGGCCGTCTGGAGAAAGCGAAATAGCTCCAACGTGATTTAACAAGTTGGGTGAGAGGGTACACGCACCTCTACGGCAACTGATAACCCCATCCTCCCTTCATCCAACCTCCCTTCCATTGACTCCATTTATACCTCACGCTGCCTGCAGCATAATTAAGGATGAGTTACACCCCGGCCATTTCCTCCTCTCCCTTCTCTCATCGGGCAAAAGGTATAGAAGAGTGAAAACGCACACCTCCAGATTCAGGGACAGTTTCTTCCCAGCTGTTCTCAGGAAACCCGACCCATCCAACTAAAGAGCAGTCCTGAACTACTATCTTTCTCATTGAAGACCCTCAGACTATCTTTGATCAAACTTTTACTGACTTTATCTTGCACTAAACATTATTCCCTTGTCACGCATCTGTACACTGTGAATGATTCAATTGGAGTCATGTATTATCTTTCAGCTGCCTGGTTCGCATGCAACAAAAGCTTTCCACTGTTACCTCGGTACACGTGATAATATACTCAACTAACCTAAACTAAACTAAAAATTACTGGGTTTTATTTTCTCCTAATGTTTACTATATTTATTTATAAATTTACTTACAAAAGTAGCTTTCAATCCGACAGACCTTAATCAAAAATACTGATTTTTGCCCATTTTTTGCATCATTCTTATCCACGATTAGTTCCTCTGACCACTTTAAGAATGGAATCTATTGCAGTGCCTTGGGCTGTAATTATGACCTCCCATCAATGGTGATGCTGCATCACATTACCTTTGCAGAACTAAACTACTGGCTATATACAGCAAGTAAATAGTCGTATTCCAACTGTGTCTGCTGAGGCAATACCCTTAATTGTTGTAAACTTAAATAGCTTAAATATACAATTAAGAACAGCATGTAGGGCATAAAGGAATGATTAAATTATTTCAAAGTGTTCTTGTCCGTGTGTGTACATTAGCTCATGTGTGGTCATAGGTTATTTGTTTCCTGTGGGATATTTCATTATTTTTATTTTGTCCCAGCAACAGATACATGCTGAATGCATAGCAATGCATGATCATAATAGGTGGTTGGCCCAAAGGACAATTTTACACTCAAAAACAATCTTCATGCTTAATATATATAGGCATATTGCATTGCCCTGAAGGATGTAATGAGCTGGATTTTCCTGAACCCACTACTCACACTTGCACTTGCATATCGCACATCCCTGGACATGGGTAACTTTTTGTTCCTTGATCCAAAGAGCAAAGATGATATTGATGGACTAGAAACCAACCCTGCCCATTAGATTTTGACAGATGCACGGGTTCACAGTGACTGGGAACAGTATTGTGGGACAGTGGTTGGGAATGGATACCACAATCTGGCATTGCACGGCACGGTGGCATAGCGGTAGAGATGCTGCCTTACAGCGCCAGAAACCTGGCTTCCATCCTGATTACGGGCACTGTACGGAGTGTGTATGTTCTCCCTATGTCCGCGTGGGTTTTCTCTGGGTGCTCCAGAGAAAGCCAGTTTCTCTGGCTTGTAGAATTGGTTGTAAAATTGTCCCTGGTGTGTAGGATAGTTAGTGTACTGGTCGATCGCTGGTCAGCACGGACTTGGTGGGCCAAAGGGCCTGTCTCCTTGCCGTAGCTCCGTAAATCCAAAAGTCTAAAAGCTTGGCATCATCTTTCCATTCTGTCAATGCCCTCAAGTGTTCACAATGCTACTGAATGTGCCTGAAATTCAGAGACATTGAAAAACTGTTAGTTAAATACAGTAAACAACTAAAATATTTTAATAGCTGTTAAAAATTAAAATAAAACAAATTAAAGAAGAAACATCAATATTATTAAAGTAATTCAAATATTAAAGCAAACACAAATTACTGCAATTACTTTCTTCGATCGAGCCTACGCAGCAGCATTCAAGTGAATGGGCTGATGTACTAAGGCAGGGTCTGACAGCAGGACCCGAGCGCAAACACTGGGAAGCTCGGTAATTCGTGCATTGCCATAGCGTTACAGAGTACAGCCAAGAAGTTGCCAGCACAATTTCTTGGTTGTACTCAGTTTTCCAACAGTGCAGCCCCCCCCCCCCCTATCCCCCCCCTCCCCCTTCTCACAGGATATTGTAACTTTCCAGAATTGACTTGGAAAGTCTCAGCAGATTTATGTGGCACCACTAGAATTTACCAACATGCCTCTGAGCCAGTTTATGTGCATTTTAGTTTAGTTGTAGAGGTACAGCGTGGAAACAGGCCCTTCAGCCCACCGGTCCACACTGACCAGCGACCTCGACACTTTAACACAATCATACACATACTTGGGACCTTTTTTAAAAAAAAACATTTACGCCAATTAACCTACAAACCTGCGCGTCTTTGGAGTGTGGGATGAAACTGGAGCACCCAGAGAAGACCCAGGCAGGTCACACGGAGAACATGCAAACTGTCCAGACAAGCAAGTCAGGATCAAAGCCGGGTCCCCGGCGCAGTAAGGCAGTAGTACCACCACCACACCATCGGGCCACTAAAACATGCTAAAGTACACTCAAGGAAGCAAACTATGTTGGATTGTGATCATGGAAGTGCAACATTTCTTATTTCATCCGAGGAAAGCAGGACATCAGGAACAGCACAGGACTAAAATCTAACGGATAATGCAACGTGTTTGCACGCTGAACATGCTCGATGTGAAGTCTGTATGCACAGAGCTGCAGTTATTGCCGCTACAATGAACATGCCTTGCAATAGCCCATCATTAGTCCATCGTGTTTATGCTTGTTAACTTGAGTACTTGTTGTCCAACAGCTGCTCTTTAGAAATACATTAACTGTGTTAATGAGACTTGGCTGCATCATCAACTTGACCAGTTTAAACCGTAGCTTTTGCATTAATCTTATCAGTGGATTATTTTTTTCAATACATTACAACCTTTCTGAACACATGACAGATAAAAATCTTACACAAATTGTGCTTGATGAATGTATTAACTTATCACACAGCTTTTAAAATATACTTTTGCAAAACAGTGATAGTTCAGAAAGTTTTGTGTCATTTTTCTAATTTGAAATGCATGCTTTCATGCTCTATTTTTTAAATGGTGATCGCCTCTAACATTGGTAATTACTCCTTGTGGCTAAGATTTCACTGGGCAGTTACATATGCGGAGATGCAATAAAATAGCAATTACAATATAATCAGCTTCCCTTCAACAGACATGAGGGGTTTTGTATTCCATTGAAACTTGTTCCGCATTAAAGTGCTCCAGTGTAAAGGTGTGATGAAAGAAGTCGTCTTAGGAAAAGTTCACATTACCATCCTGAGTAGCACTGGAAATCTACTGTGTCAGCATTTTCATCTTCCACCGAATTATTCTCAGATTAAAAAATTATTCCGTTGTCAGTACATCTACAAAAAATAAAATTTAATATTGTGCTTAAACAAAATCTTATTCCCTGATAATCCTTGATATCGCCCTTCTACAATTGCTTGCTTGTTCACTCATTATTTCCGCAGCGCTGATGAGAACAATGCCTTGTGATCCTGTATGTTTCAGTTCCCTTTTAACTAGTGTTTATTTTCCTTTGATTCTCCAGGTACGGCATAGAGAAACCAAAGTAGGTCGCCTAGTCTTCCTCTAAGCTTCGATATCTTTTGTTTGATGGTTGTTTTGCATTTGTCAGTCAACCATTGACTTACCCAGAAGAAATAAACAGAAGAATCAGCAGATAGATCGCTAACGACAGAAGGAAGCTGTATCCTTTAAAATATTCATAATGATAGGCATCTGAAACTCTTTTACCTTTTGACCTCGTCAACCTGAAAATAGTGTTGGTATGTTTAGAATTTTCTAGTAGGTGTTCGGGGCCATCACCAAACACAATGTAGCAACAAAACGTACTACCTGAAGAAAATCAGTGCTGAAAATCTAAAGGATTCCATAGAGAAAGTGCTCCTTAGAGAGTGCTCCCTTTGCAAATAGCCTCACAATTCCCAACCAGCTGGAGCTGCAGAATGTCCGCCGTGACCCTGAGGTCCATCATAATTAGCACATGTCAAGAGACCTTTAGTTTCTCTATTCGAAAATACCAGAACTGATTTGATGAGAGTGTGCAGGAGGTCCAGCAGGTATTTTACTACCAATGCAAGACCTTCTTGGATTGGAAACTCCGGCATGCCTCAAAGGGAAGAAAAGCACTCTTTGGACACTTAAAGGCTATGGTCCACTAGGAAACCAATAACCTGAAGAAGATGGTGCAGGTGATGGTGGAAGGGTGGTGGAGATGCAGAAACTGAGACATGTTGGGGGACACATTTTAAGAATAAAGGGCCTGTCCCATTTGGGCGTCATTTGCACGTCATTTACGCGACATCATTTATGTGTCACAACGTACGCGTCGTAATGTGCACGTGATGCGAGCATGGTGCGCATTACGTGCGCATGGTGCGTGGTGACGTAGTCAGTGACGCGCGGTCGCTCAAGAGAGAGTTGGATTTAGCTCTGAGGGCTAATGGAATCAAGTGATATGGGGAAAAAGCAGGAATGGGGTACTGATTTTGGATCATCAGCCATGATCATATTGAATGGTTCGAAGGGTCGAACGGCCTGCTCCTGCGCCTGTTTTCTATGTTTCTATGTTTCTATGATTCTTCAGCCATATCTAAAGCATCCACAGCCCAACGGTTCAAGGGCCCAGCACTCAGAGATACAAGAATGAAAGCCATGTTATCAGGTTGGTGCCTGTTCGGAGGAGGGAGCACCTCGGAGAACTCCACCAATGTGACCTTGCCCTTGATGTGAAAGAATGTCCTTGACTCCTTCGCCAGGTTTGCCACTACCCCAGAACAATAAGAAGTTGACTTGTCCAAATATCAACAGAAAAACAAAACTACACCAAGAAATTAAAAGCAAAGAACACAGATGCTGGAAATAAAAACAAAACATTGTGGGAAACTTAGTGGATCAAGCAGCATGTGTGTGGAAATAAACAATTAATATTTCAGTTTGGAAACCTTTCCCAGCGCTGAGAAATAGATAAACACATTATAGGAGGTAAGGGAGAAGGTGGCGAAGGGCAATGCGTGTGACCACAATGCGTGTGACCAAAAATGAAAGAGAAAGGAAGAAAGGTGCAATGGTAGGTTAACAATAAGCTAGTCCTAATACATAGAATATAGAACATAGAACGTAGAACGTAGACCAGTACATCACAGGAACAGGTCTCTTGGCCCACAGTGCCGGTGCCGAACATGATGCCGACGTCAATTCCTATCTGCCTGCTCACAATCCATATCCATGCATTTCCATTGCATATCCAAAAGTCTCTTAAATGCCACAATTGTACTTGCCTCAACCACTTCAGCGAGGCAAAGTGAACCACTTCAGGGAATTCAGTGATATCCAGGAATTCACCACCCACTGTGTGAAAAACTTTGCTCTTCTCACCTTAAAACTATGCGCTCTGCTATTTTATATTTCCATCCTGGGGAAACGGTTCGACTCCATGCCCCTCTTAATTTTTTTACTTCTATCGTGTCTCCGCACCGGAGAAAACAATCCAAATTTCTTCAACCTCTCCTTTTAACTAATACGCCCCAACCCAGGCATCAATCTGTTTAAGAAGGAACTGCAGGTGCTGGAAAATCGAAGGTAAACAAAAATGCTGGAGAAACACAGCATTTCAACTCAAGGAAATAGGCAATGTTTCGGGTCGAAAACTGAAAGGTCTGAGGAAGGGTTTCGACCCGAAACGTTGCCTATTTCCTTTGCTCCATTGATGCTGCCTCACCCGCTGAGTTTCTCCAGCATTTTTGTCTACCAGGCATCAATCTCCTCTGCACCCTTCACATCCTTCCTGAATTGGGGTAACCGGAATTGCACGCAATACTCCAAAAGCCGTCTCACCAAAGTCTGATAAAGCTGCATCATGCTTTGTGACTCATGCTTAATGCCTTGACCAGCGAAGGCATGCATACCACCGGCCTTCTTTACTACCCAATATATTTTTGTTGCTACTATCAGAGAGTCACCGACAAATAGAAAGAGCAGGTACCCTAAAGTTGGAAAAATTCAATTTCAAGTCTAGCAGGCTGCAACGTGCCCAGACAAATGAGGATTGATGTTTGTGGGGCCTCATTAGGACAGTGCAAGAAGACTAGCCAGAGAGGTCAGGGTGGGAAATGGATGGTTAATTAAAGTGGCAGGTAACTGGAAGCTCAGGGCCACTTCTCCTGACTGAACTTTGGTGAGCTAATTACTGATCTGCATTCATTTTCACCAATGCAGAGAAGACCTTATTTGGAAAGGCTATTTGGGAACCTGGATGGTGCAAAGTGCCAAAAGAGCCAGAAGAGCAGACCAGCAGTTACAAAGGGAATGATCCCTTCAAAATTGTGAAATGGGATGCAAGGGAAATACATCTGGTGGTAAAAGTGTATTAAAGTGAATACCGAACAATTTCTTTTCTTCGGTATTCACCAAGGAGAAGGATATTGAACTCGGTGAGTTAAGGGGAAAGAGTAGAGTAGCTATGGAAACTATGAGATTCAAAGAGGAGGAAGTACTGACACTTTTGAAAAATATAAAAGTGGATAAGTCTCCAGGACCTGACAGGATATTCCCTAGGACATTGAGGGAAGTTAGTGTAGAAATAGCAGGAGCTATGACAGAAATATTTCAAATGTCATTAGAAACGGGAATAGTGCCGGAGGATTGGTGTACTGCGCATGTTGTTCCATTGTTTAAAAAGGGTTCAAAGAATAAACCTAGCAATTATAGACCTATTAGTTTGACGTCAGTGGTGGGCAAATTAATGGAAAGGATACTTAGAGATAATATATATAAGCATCTGGATAAACAGGGTCTGATCAGGAACAGTCAACATGGATTTGTGCCTGGAAGGTCATGTTTGACAAACCTTCTTGAATTTTTTGAAGCGTTAACTAGGGAAATTGATGAGGGTAAAGCAGTGGATGTTGTCTATATGGATATCAGTAAGGCCTTTGACAAGGTTCCCCATGGAAGGTTGGTTAAGAAGGTTCAATCTTTGGGTGTTAATGGCGGAGTAGCAAGATGGATTCAACAGTGGCTGAATGGGAGATGTCAGAGAGTAATGGTGGATGGCTGTTTGTCAGGTTGGAAGCCGGTGACCAGTGGGGTGCCTCAGGGATCTGTGTTGGGTCCACTGTTGTTTGTCATGTACATCAATGATCTGGATGATGGGGTGGAAAATTGGATAAGTAAGTATGCAGATGATACTAAGATAGGTGGTGTTGTGGATAATGAAGTAGATTTTCAAAATCTACAGAGAGATTTGGGCCATTTGGAAAAGTGGGCTGAAAGATGGCAGATGGAGTTTAATGCTGATAAGTGTGAAGTGCTACATCTTGGCGGGACAAATCAAAATAGGACGTACATGGTAAATGGTAGGGAATTGAGGAATGCTGTGGAACAGAGGGATCTAGGAATAACTGTGCATAGTTCCCTGAAGGTGGAATCGCATGTAGATAGGGTGGTAAAGAAAGCCTTTGGTGTGCTGGCCTTTATAAATCAGAGCATTGAATATAGGAGTAGGGAAGTAATGTTAAAATTGTACAAGGCATTGGTAAGACCAATTCTGGAGTATGGTGTACAATTTTGGTCGCCTAGTTATAGGAAGGATGTCAACAAAATAGAGAGAGTACAGAGGAGATTTACTAGAATGTTGCCAGGGTTCCAGCAACTATGTTACAGAGAAAGGTTGAACAAGTTAGGTCTTTATTCTTTGGAGCGCAGAAGGTTAAGGGGGACTTGATTGAGGTCTTTAAAATGATGAAAGGGATAGACAGAGTTGACGTGGATACGTTTTTTCCCATTGAGGGTAGGGAAGATTTAAACAAGAGGGCATGACATGAGAATTAAGGGACAGAGGTTTCGGGGTAACGTGAGGGGGAACTTCTTTACTCAGAGGGTGGTGGCTGTGTGGAATCAGCTTCCAGCAGAAGTGGAGGCAGGATCGATTTTAACATTTAAGAGTAAAGTGGATAGGTATATGGACGTGAAGGGAATGGAGGGGTATGGTCTGAGTGCAGGTAGATGGGACTAGGGGAAAACAAATGGTCGGCACGGACTGGAAGGGCCGAGAGGGCCTGTTTCCGTGCTGTAATTGTTATATGGTTATATGGTTTTATATGGTTAAAGCCTCAAGCGCAACAATATCCTTGCTGATTGCCACAAACTCAGGAGGGAGGAAAATCAAACATAAAATAAAAGCCTCACACCCTTAGATGGGGAGAACTGGGCATGTTAAGGAACCTTAGAGATGCAGTAGTCATGACCATCATCGAGAAGGGAAACCAACTCTGGTAGCTACACAGGTGTCTGTCAGAGGGAAGGGTCCTTTTTAATCAATCTCGATGGTCTAGTGGTCAGTATCCCCACCAGTCATGTGGGAGACAGCGGTACAATTCCCTGATGGGGAGATGGATTTCTACTTGGGTGGCACAGTTGCGCAACTATTGGAGCTGCTGCCTCACGGCACCAGAAACCCTGGTTCCATCCTGATCTCGGGTCTCCTCTGTGTGGAGTTTTCATGTTCTTCCTGTGACCACATGCGTTTCCTCCAGGTGCTCCATTTCCAGAAGTGGCCATCTATTTTGTAACCTATGGACAGGAACGCCACCACACAAAGTTCTGGAGGAACACAGCAGATCAGGCAGCATCTGTGGAGGGAATGGGCAGATGACATCTTGGGTCAACCCAAAATATTTGAGTTTATTAATCGTGGGAATGTGGCCCAACTGTCTCAACCGCCTGCAAATATTTGTCTCCATCCTTACACCCACAACCAAAACAAGGATGGGCCTCCTCTACACAGCCACTGACTGGCAGCTGCACGTCGTTCTGGGCAAACAGCTGAAATTTCCACAGCACATCACAGCAACATCACTCTGGCCAGACATGATCATCACCTCCGAAGTGACAAAACAGCGGATCATTCTGGAACTGACAGTGCTCTGGGAAGAGCGTATTGAAGAGGCTAATGAGAGGAAATGCGCAAAGTACCAGGAACTGGTGGAGATGTGCCAGGACAGAGGCTGGAAGACATACTATGAGCCCATAGAGGTGGGCTGTAGAGGCTTTGCAGGACACTCACTCTGCAAAGTCCTCAACCAGTTGGGCATTACGGGGCTGGCAAAGAAGAGGACCATTCAATCCGCAAGCAAATCCGCAGAGAAAGCCACTAGGTGGCTTTGGATTAAGACGGCTGATCCGTGGGCGGTTGCTGCTGGGACGCAAGTCGGGGCTTGATCAACCACGGCTGGGTCGCCTGGGCGAGGGTGTCTGATGTTGTGAGACCCGAAACACCCGGGTTAGCACCCCAGTCTGTTTCGTGAGAAAGACACCCAACAATCGCTACAGAAAGGCCTAATGAAAAATACCCCCAGGAGATCCCGAGGGGGGGGGAGGATGAGATCTCCAATAGGACGGACCAAAGGTTATTGACCCACGCAAACAAACTGACTACGATTATAAGATGCATTTGTGAAAGCTGTGTAAGAACCACCGTGGCCTAAACGTCCATCAGGCAAGAATGAAATGCTCGGAGAAGGAGAAAGAGGTGCAGCGCACAGGCCTTGAACCTGGTGAGACGCAGGAGGAGCCCGGCCAGGACTCACCCCACCGAGCCCAGTCCTTCCATGCACTGGAGTCTCCCAACCCCTGCAGAGTAGTTCCACAGCAACGGATCGAGTGGCCCACAGCCAGCAACCGGAATGAATGGCTGCAGTTTGACAAAGACGTGACCAAAGACTGGTCCGAGAACACTGATGCAATTATCAAGAAAGCACATCAGCGCCTCTACTTCCTGAGAAGATTACGGAGAGTCGGTTTGTCAAGGAGGACTCTCTCTAACGTCTACAGGTGCACAGTAGAGAGCATGCTGACCGGTTGCATCGTGGCTTGGTTCGGCAACTTGAAAGCCCTGGAGAGGAAAATACTACAAAAAGTAGTAAACACTGCCTAGTCCATCATCGGCTCTGACCTTCCTTCCATCGAGGGGATCTACCACAGTCGCTGCCTCAAAAAGGCTGGCAGTATCATCAAAGACCCACACCATCCTGGTCACACACTCATCTCCCTGCTACCTTCAGGTAGAAGGTACAGGAGCCTGAAGACTGCAACGACAAGGTTCAGGAATAGCTGCTTCCCGACAGCCATCAGGTTATTAAACCTGGCTCGGACAAAATTCTAATAACTCATTATCTGTCATTTGCACTTTATCAGTTTATTTATTCATGTGTGTATATATTTATATAATGGTATATGGACACACTGCTCTGTTTTTGTAGTCAATGCCTACTATGTTCTGTTGTGCTGAAGCAAAGCAAGAATGTCATTGTCCTATCAGGGACACATGACAATAAACTCACTTGAACTTGAACCTGAACATCATTCAAGCCACAGCCACAGCAGATGTTGATTGCCGACTCCAAACAATGACTGCCATCATAGTCAGTTATGTCTCCGAAAGATTTGGCCATCGCGAGAAAGGTAAAACCAAGCCCACCGCCTACACCATGAACCGCAGGGCCACCAAAATACATCCACTGTGGCTGGAGCTTCAAACCCCCTCAAAAACCAGTTCAAGAGATCTACCGATGAGGAGAAGCAAGCCTTGGCCGAACTACGAAACATCCTAAGGAAAAGGCTTATGACCCTCCGGCAGAGCAGAACGGCACAGGAGAAGAGGAAGTGAGAGAGCTAGGAAGCGAGCTGCGTTCATTTCCAATCCCTTTGGCTTTACCAGGCGATTACTTGGGGACAAGCGCAGCGGCCGCCTCATGTGCTCAACAGATTAAGTAAATCGCTTCCTCCATGACACCCTGAGCGATCCAATGAGGGAACAGGAGCTGGAACCCAACAAAGCTCTCATCAGCCCAGCCCCCCCAACAACAGAGTTCCATCTGAGGGAGCCGAGTCTGAAGGAGGTTGAGGAGGTCATCACGGCGGCACGCTCAGCCTCTGCTCCAGGCCCTAGTGGCGTACCAGACACAGTGTACAAGTAGGTATGTTACAAAACTTACCTTCAGCGGCGCTGCAGTTCTGTCACTGGCCGTGTGCGCGACTTTGGCGCCTTTGGGGGGGGGCGGGGTTAAAATGCGGTTTTCCCCTTGCCATCCGGAATTATATTTTCTCGGAGTGAGAGTTTTGCTAAAGCTTCGTTCCGACTGCCGGTAAGTGAAAACATTTTTTTTAACCGCCCGACTATTTCAGCGCTGCAGTAAAACAAAAATTAGCTCCTAATACCGTGAACGCCGACAACGGGGACGGATTTTACGTAGGGGACAGGTCAGTGAAAGCTGTTTATTTTTTCATATAAACTTGCTTGTTTAGATGACCTTAATCAACATTTCATGTTGCGAAACGGTGATTTATTCCCCATATGAACCAGCAGTATTTTTCCTGCCGATATGGGGTTTAAATTCATCGCAACCGCAACGTTCCAATCCATCGCGTTCCAGAAAATCCCACTTGCAAGCTGATTTAAATGCCCCATTAATTTACTGGCATTAAACATTAAATTCCTTCACTTTGGCCTATAAATTAATGACAATGAGATTTAAAAATCATGTTATATTGTGAATTCTTGTGTGAATGTTATTTGGACAATTATATGCTTAAATTTCAGGACATCCAAGTAAGATTGTTTCATATTTGTTTCAGAATGCTTCAATCGAAAATAACTGAACATTTCTTTCAGTTCTCTTAATCTTTAAGAAAGTTATAGGCTTTTGACTGTCCTCGATCACAACTTTTGTGTTAGGTCAATGGAAAAGCAATAGGGAACAAGATGCTAATTTCCGAGTATGAAAATGGCCATAACTTTTTTTAACACTGAAGATATGAAAGTGAATTCTTTTTGAAAGTGAATTCTTTTTATGCTTTATCTGATGGGATAAATTGCAGACTTGATTTTTAAAATCTCAAAATTGTGTAACATTGCTGGTACAAACGCTGCCCAGAGCTCCTTCGACACCTATGGAAGATCTTGAAGGTGGTATGACGAAGGTGGAGAGTTGCTGACCAGTGGAGATGCACTGAGGGAGTTTGGATCCTGAAAGAGGAAAACTCAAAGAACATCAATCAGTTTCGGTCAATCACCGCAGAGCGTCGAAGGGAAGGTGTTTTTCAGCAATGTCTCCCGAAGATTAACTGAGTTTCTCCTCAAAAACAGCTACATCAACCCCTCAGTGCAGAAGTGTGGGATTCCTGGAGTTCCCGGCTGCGTGGAGCACACTGGAGTAGTCACACAGCTCATTAGAGAAACCCATGAAAACAGAGGCGACCTAGTTGTTCTGTGGTTGGACCTCACCAATGCCTAAGGGTCCATACCGCACAAACTGGTTGAGCTTGCTCTACACCGACACCATGTTCCCAGCAAGATGAAGGTCCTGATCCTGGATTATTATCATAATTTCAGGCTGATGGTGACTTCTGGGTCAGAAACTTCTTCTGGCATCGGCTTGGAAAAGGAATAATAACGGGATGCACCATTTCTGTTATTCTTTTCGCTCTTGCCATGAACATGGTGGCCATGTCAGCTGAGGTGGAATGCAGAGGCCCCCTAACCAAGTCTGGTGTGCGACAGCCCCCAATAAGAGCTTTTATGGACAACCTTACCATCACCACAACATCGGTCCCAGGAAGTAGGTGGATCCTACAAGATCTTGAGAAACTTATCACCTGGGCAAGGATGAGTTTCAAGCCAACTAAGTCAAGGTCCATGGTGCTGAAGAAGGGGAAGGTGACTGACAGATTCCACTTCTCACTATCCGGAACTGCCGTTCCCTCCATCACTGAGCAACCTGTCAAGAGTTTGGGGAAGCCTTTTGACGCAATTCTGAAAGACTCTGCCGTCATTCAAAAGTCCATTGAAGACCTTGAAACCTGGCTCACCAAAGTTGACAAGTCAGGTCTGCCAGGCAGATTCAAGGCCTGGATCTATCAGCATTCCATCCTGCCCCGAGTCCTGTGGCCTCTGCTGGTTTACGCTGTTCCATTGACCACAGTTGAGTCCCTCGAAAGGCAGATCAGCGGCTTTCTCCGCAGGTGGCTTGGCCTTCCCCGCAGCCTCAACAGTGCTGCACTGTATGGGACCAGTAACATCTTGCAGCTCCCATTCAGTGGCCTCACGGAAGAGTTTATGGTGGCGCGAACAGGAGAAGCTCTGCAGTACAGGGACTCCAGGGACCAGAAGGTGTCATCGGCTGGCATTGAGGTGAGAACAGGGAGGAAATGGAGGGCAGAGAAAGCAGTGGAGGTGGCAGAATCACGCCTAAGGCAAAAGACATTGGTGGGAGTCATGGTAACTGGCAGAGCTGGTTTGGGATACTTCCCTAAGACACCGGTTGGCAGGGCCCAGGGCAAGGAGAGACACCATCCAATCCAAGAAGAGGTCCGAGCAGGTGTGGAGGAAGAGCGTGTGAGCAGGACGGTGGGGCTCAGGCAGCAGGGAGCATGGACAAGGTGGGAGAGCATACCTGGTCAAACATGCAGGCAGACTGCTGCATATTTAGCCGTCACAAAGCCAATTTCAAAGCAGATGGTTGTTAAGCATGGTTACAACAACATCCCAACACATTTCTCAGTCTTTCTCATCTCAATAATGCATCTTAGCTCCAAGCACTTTCTGACTGGAATTCATTGGACTCATAGGAAACCATCAAACCTGCATCACCTCTAATCCAGAGACAAGGTCACTCCAACTTTAGTCATCATGCTGCAGTATAGAGATGTTGCTTGCACATGGGTGCAAGACTGGACGATAGGCCCCCAAATAGCCGATGGGATTTAGAAGAAGAAATATGCCAGGAGATTGCAGGCAGCTACAAGACTAATAACATTGTCATAGTAGGGTACTTTAACTTTCCCAATATAGACTGGGATTGCCATAGTGCCAAGGGCTTAGGTGGGATGGAATATGTCATGTGTCCTCAGACAATATGTGGATCTTACAAGGGAAAAGACAACGTTTGATCAAATTCTAGAGAATTGAGCAAGGCTACTGACTGAAGTGGCTTACTCTTAAAATAGGGTTCAGGTGGGAAGACTATTTCAAGGGTTTCATTTCATGAGGGAATAAACAAATCTCAAATGGGGGAAAGGTAAAGGATTGTAAAATGCAGGCACGTGCCCGTGAGTAATTACTCAGGGTAGGCAGTCAGCCGGCTTTCAAAAAAAAACTTAAACCGCGCATGCGCAGATGGTTCTCTTCGTAAAAAATAAAAAATAAGCAACAATTCAATTTTACCAAGGCTTCTCAATCTCCTTCATTTTTTAATCACTGAATGGGTGGGGGACGGAGGATGAAGGCAGGTGGAGAGATGGTGGGAAAAACGGGAGCACACCGGGACGTTGAATCAGTTGTCATCTTATTGAATGACAATACTAATTCAAGGGTCCAATTGGAGGGAGAGTTCCTTTCACAGCATGTGGAGAGTTTGTGCCAGGGGTTAAAGATGCGGGGAGGGCAGGAGTATTGAAAAGGAGGGGGGTCAGAGATCATGTCAGACTCACTCACCGCTGCCGCAGCGCTCCGGGCACGGACAGCAGAACTGGCCGCCACTTCCGAGGAAGGAAGCAGCTCGGGTGACTGACTTTGAGCGGCCGCCGGGACCCTGCCACTTCAGCCACTTCAGCCACTTCAGCCCCTTCTGCTAGTCCCCATCACCTCTGGCAGTGTCTCCGTCTGAACATCTCTGAACAATTCCGACAGCGCGCTCGCTGGACCAGTTGAGGTAACGCGGCTGTGGGATTGTAAGGATTTGCGGGATGCGGTTGACATGAGCGAAGCCGGCGAGCAGCAGGTGAGAGATGTTCAGACGGACAGAACTGCCAGAGGTGAGCGGGCCAGCAGAAGGCGCTGAAATGGCAGCCGGTCCTGCTGTCGGGTCCCGGCGGCTGCATGCACCCGAGCTGCTTCTATCCTCGGAAGTGGCGGCCAGTTCTGCTGTCCGTGCCCGGAGCGCTGCGGCAGCCACCCAAGCTAATTCACTCCCCAGCCACAATAAAACCATATAGCAGTCTGAAGAAGGGTCTCGACCCGAAACGTCGCCTATCTCCTTCGCTCCTTAGATGCTGCTGCACCCGCTGAGTTTCTCCAGCCTTTTGTGTACCCTAGCTATTACAGCACGGAAACAGGCCATCTCGGCCCTTTTACTCCATGCCGAACACTTACTCTCACCTAGTCCCATCTACCTGCACTCAGACCTGAGCGTGGCAAGTGGGTTACTGACCCCAATCCCCTCCTTCACAACGCCAGACTCCCCAAACACTGTGAACGGAGCTCTCCCCCCACCCCGGGAAATACAGCATTTAAAAACATAAAGCACCAAGAAATGCACTTACCACGTTATTGGTACAATAAGTCCATTCTTCACTCTGTGTTTCCTGAGATACTATTAAAATAATTGTAATCCATATTTGAAAATCCCGCCAAGAAACTCGCGCTGCGCATGCGCATCAGGCTGCTGCACATGCGCAGTGCTGCAAAGACAGAATTTCTGCTGCCTTCAGCTCCCCTTGAAACTGATGGCTCAGGCATCGCTGAAGGCACGTGGGCTGCACAGCCCTTCCCGTGTTACAAGCGCTGCGGATGAAAGGCGCGGAGAATTATGCCTACCTAAGAGATCCATCTCTTACATAGGCGTAATTCTCCCATGCCTTTACTATTTATATTTAAGAATTGCCATTTCATAATTTTAGTCAGGGTCGGCAGTGCCTACCTTGCCTACCCTGACGGCGCGTGCCTGGTAAAATGGATACTGATTGTTAGCAAATGTCAAAATGGTGTCTTGACTCCCATGATGCTGGCTATCATTGTGAAATTCTGATATTTGTATCTAAGTATTTAGATAAGGAGGGGCCCAGGATAAAAAGGCTATGAAATACTGCAGACATAGAGCAATTCAATGGTTTGTAAATGCGCGGCATTATCCTCTGGGCGCGTTTTGTCAGATGGAGAGACTTTGACTCTGAGAGCATTGAGGGCATGTGTTTGCTTGCTACACAAGTGCCTGTGTTGCTCTCCCATTGGAAGTCAAGGGGCCTCTGCAGTCTGTCTCTGCTGTGAGATGTCACAGATGATACTCTGCTACTCACTACTGCATTATAGAAATCAGTGTAAGCTTTTTCAGTGAGGAGCCTTTGATTTTTTGAGCTGCACCTTTTGCAATAACACTGGTAGAGACATACAGGCGGCATTGCTGGGCATTTGTGCAGAGCCCTCCTTACACATCTGCTGCCTAACTACATCCTGCCATTAGTTGTGCCTCTATTGTCAGAGGATTTTCATCCATTTTATGTACTGTTTTTTTTAATCCAATGTTCATTATTGTTTACTCATTTCTGATCCAATGAATACAGAACAAGCTTTTCTTTTTGTTCAAGAAGGAACTGCAGATGCTGGAAAATCGAAGGTAGACAAAAGTGCTGGAGAAACTCAGCGGGTGCGGCAGCATCTATGGAGCGAATGAAAAAGGCAACGTTTTGGGCCGAAACCCTTCTTCGGACTTTTTTTTGGATTATTTTTGCAGGGTATCTTCTGGTATTTCTGAGAATCTACATTTGAGGGGAAATCCACTGCAAACTACCCGTTAGTGCAGTGTCAGGGATGCCACTTTGGGTTTAGGCTACTTGAGGGATTGTTTGACAGAATTGCACAGCACCGTGACTCCGAGTATAAGGGAAGCTTAAAATATTGCTGTCTGAACCTTCAGCGCTATTAAAGCTGGTCAAACTTTAAGCGAACCATGCCAGTTCCAATTCAGACTGATGTGGATGAATCGGGTTTTGGGTCTTGCACTATTATCTGGGTCAACTGGGCACCAGAGTATCAATGGTTCATTCATCAAATGCTGAACCAAAAAGTCCACCCTTGTTAACAACTGGCAATTCATTCTGAAACATGTGCAATATTGATTACCACAACTTTAATCTGTGCAGTAATAATGTCAGAATAAAACACCAAGTGCTGGAGGAACTCAACAGGTCGAGCAGCATCCGTGGAAGAAATGGGCAGATGATAGTTCAGGTTGGGACCTTTCATCA
The DNA here is from genome assembly GCA_035221665.1 of Okamejei kenojei. Taxonomy (NCBI): domain Eukaryota; kingdom Metazoa; phylum Chordata; class Chondrichthyes; order Rajiformes; family Rajidae; genus Okamejei; species Okamejei kenojei. The sequence goes on along the minus strand of CM069138.1, from coordinate 73,811,349 downwards.
ACCTGAAACATCATCTGTCTGGTTCTTCCACAGGTGCTGCCTGCCCTGCTGAGCTCTTCCAGAACTTTGTGTCTTTTTCCAGATTCCAGTATTTGCAATTCCCTCTCATCTCCTGATAATTTTAGAATGATGTATAGCTGAATTTCCAGTCCAAATACAGATTTTTCAAGTTAGGCTTGCAGTTTTTTTTTTCTTGTGTACATCATTGCAACAAGCAAACCAGGGAGAGATCATTTGGAGAATGTGGAAAATCTTCTGGTGAACCTCTTAGTAGTTGGGGCTTGTCTTTATCCCTTTGGGAGCTTGATTCAGATCTGTAGTGCTATGAGACACAACATTTGTCCTTTCTCCACCTCTCATCTGATTTTGACGTAATTGCCACAGCTTTCAGGAACACCAAGAAAACTTGATCCCCAGTGCATGAAACTGTCCAGTAATCATTCGGCCCTTTATATTACAAAAAAATTATGTTGTCAGCTACAGGTCCACCATCGGTTTGCTGGCAAATGGTGATCCGGCACCTCCTTTAATACAAACAAAATTAGGAGAGCGTACTTGAAATGTCCCCGGAAGTCCCCCCAAAAATGTGGCGCCTAGGCCGGGTGAGGCCGATCTCAACCTCATCGGAACTTCTGTGGCCAATGGACGGGCTGAATTTGCCCCGTGTGGCCGGAGGGTTTGGAACGGAGACGGCAGATCCATTCCCATAGCCGACTTCCGAGGCCAACTTAGCGGGCCGCTATCTCGGCCCCTGAGGCCCTGACCTCTGTTGGTCCAGTAAAACAGTTAATCCAGCAAGGCTCTGAAACCAAGGGTGCTGGAAAATCGGTGGGGGAACTGTAAATACTGAATAATTCCCATTAAATCCCAGTAAGTTGTGTTTGTTAAAAAGGAAGTTTATGTTTACTGACAGGATCAACCTGGAATACTGTAATAAAGTAAAATAGCAGAATACAGAAAGGACATTGTTGCACTAGATTGGGTGCAGTGGAGATTTATGAGGATGTTATTAAGGCTGGTGAAAGTCAAACTAGAAGAAAGATTTGTTAGAAGAAACTGAAAAAAGATTTAATTATGATATTTAAAGTTATGGACCCCCAGATAGGGTGAAGGGGTAGGATTTATGTCCCTTAGACAGCCATTATATAAGAGCATATGTTTGAGCTAACCGCTGGTAGGTTTAGAGTGAGGTAAAAAAACAACATATTTTTCGCTGAAATAGTGGTTGTGAGAAAGATGGGCAGTTAGGAATCGACTTGGCATGTTTGAAAAAAATACCTGGATGAGCAATTGGTGTGCGGTAACCTATAAAAATGCAGATCAAAAGCTAGGAAGTGGGATTCGTCTAACCAGGTTGATTTTTGGCGACTGTGGCACATCATGTCAAATGGCTTCCTCTGTTTACAACATTACTATAATATGATGAGCATGTTGTTTCTCATTATGTTCAAAGTAATATACACTGGAGAATATGAATTAAGTAGGATAAAGGAAGAACCTAGTCCCTGAGAGCCTTATAATGTGTCATTCTATTCATCTGTGGGATTTGGTGTGCAGTCGTTGCTGATTACGTTATTACAATGATATATTTTCATAACGAAATGAATCGGTAATGTGGTGGCAGTATAAACAATAGAAGCTCTATCTGCCCAAACTTCCCACATAGACTTTTATTGTTCTCATGCTATCTTCAGGAGAGCAACACTTCCAGCCAATTGAAGGCATCATATAATATCAGTGGTCCAGTGAAACCATCCATGTGCTGAAGGACCCATTTCCATCTTATATATTGCTCCGTGTGAGGGATTACACACGAGCATTGCACACGTTGAAGGGACCTGCACCAGGATTAGGCATTATCCTCAGGAGGGGAAAGCCAAGGATCCTCAAACCAGTCTTCATCAATGGTAGCGTGGTGGAGAGAGTCAACAGCTTCAAGTTTCTGGATGTGCCTATCTTTGAAGATCTGCCCTGGGGTCCAGCACAGTGATGCAATTACAAAAAAGGAGAATCTCTCATTCTCCTCTCCCCTGACTCTCAGTCTGAAGAAGGGTCTCAACCTGAAACGTCATTTATTCCTTATCTCCAGAGATGCTGACTGACCCACTGAGGTACTCCAGCCTTTTGTGTCTGTCTTTGGTTTAAGCCAGCATCTGCAGTTCCTCCCTACACAAATCATTGCCTCAACTTCCTTTGAGGATTGAGGAGATTCAGTATATCAATGATCCCTTTGCAGAACTTTTTACAGATGTTCTGTAGAGAGCACACTCAATAATGGTTGCATCTCCGCCTGGTTTGGCAACTCGAACACCCAGGAACAAAGGAAATTGCAGAGAATGATAGAGAGTGCCCAGTGTATCGCAGGTACTGGCCTCCCTATTATCAAAGAGATCTATAGAAGGTGCTGCCTCAAAAACAGCAGCCAATATCATCAAAAAGACCCACACTATCTTGGCCATGCTCTCATCTTGCTCCTACCATTGGGAAAAAGGTACAGGAACCTGAAAATAGTGACCACCTGACTCAAGATTTGCTTCTTCCAAATGGCCATCAGGATCTTGAAAACATTACAACACTAACCTCAGCAACTATGAACTTCTATGGACAGTGTATTTGGTTGCAACAAGGACTTTGTTTTTTATTATCAAATAAATATAATAATGCAACTGGTTATTATTATTATTATTATTATTATTATTATTAATTTTTTAATGATTACATTTTCCTGTGTGTATTGCATCATTGTTCTATTGTCAGTGCAAATAACAAATAAACATTCTTGAATGATGGATTGAGTTTTGGATCTTCTCATCTCTTGCTGAGCAGGTCCATTCTGTTGCAAGCTGCTTACTGACTCCCATGGAATGAGAATTTACACTGATTACATCGTAGAGTTCAATCTTGAACAGTTTATGCCTCTTCAGGGCAGTCATCCATTTTTCATCCATTTCCGTAACTGGACCCGACCCGACTCGCAGTGTAATCAACGTTGCGGGGGAACAGTTTGTGTTAATAAATTAAAATTCTGAAAATGAGGGGAAGATTTTTACCAAATTACTTTTATTTTTACGAGGATGTTTCCGTAACCGGCTTCCCTCTCCGCACTATTATCCTATGGGATCTTTGGTGTGGAGACGGAAGCCGGTTACGTGAAATGGGGCCTTAAATTACCCATGAATCTGCCCATGACCGTACTACGTCTTTTTCGTCGAGTGGACTATCTTGCTCACTATAGGATCTTTGGTCACCTCTGAGTTTGCTACAGAATTGAGACGGTCTCTAAATCATCTAATAATGAGGACCAACACCCAGTCCAATACAGAAAGAAACCCCACACAGTCATAGAGTCATGGAGGTATACAACATGAACACAGACCACTTCAGCCCACCAAGTCAGCACCAAGCATCTACCACCTATTTGCACAAATCCTACATTAATCTCGTTTTTAAATTTTAGTTTAGAGATACAGCATGGAAACAGGCCCTTCAGCCCTCTGATTCCATGCCGACCATTGATCAGCCGTTCACAGCAGTTCTATGTTATCTCATTTTCTCATCCATTCCCTACATATTAGGGGGATTTTTTTTTTACAAAGCCCAATTTACCCACAAACCCGCACATCTTTGGGAACATGCAAACTCCATACAAACAGCACCCATACAGACAACACACACAAGTCGGGATTGAGCCTGGATCTCTGGAAAAATGAGGAGGTGTCTCCACCAGCTGCGCCACTGTACCTATTCATTCATATAGATCCTATAGATCAGCCAACCTTCATAGAGTGAGTGATTTATTTCCTTGTTTTACATTAATTAAGATTAACCTTTGGATATTTTTATTACTTGAATGTCATTAAATGTATTTAGTTTCGATGGTTTTCATAATTATTTGTGTTTTTCAACTATTTCTGAATGTCTCTGATCATAGGAGTCACTTAAAAAATGTAGAAAAGGCCTTTGGAAATTGAAGTTATCAGAAATCCTGAGTGAGGTTTATGGAAGAGTCTAAACTTTCATTGCCTTTGTTCCAGTTGCTACTCTGAGCCTTCTTTACGTTGCACCGGGAACCACAATAGTGCAGCCACGTGCCATCAAAGAGGTCGACATGAGGTAGGGCTAAGGTGACAGGCTCATTATCAATATCAGCACTTCATGCAATGTGCAGCTAGAAACAAACTATATATAACTTGTGCTGGGGGTTATGGGGAGAAGGCAGGAGAATGGGGTTGAGAGGGAAAGATAGATCAGCCATAATTGAATGGCAGATGGGCCGAATGACCTAATTTTGCTCCTATAACTTATGTACTGAACTAAATATTGACATTACTTTTCCCCAGTAATCAGCCTGAGCCACATGATTCCATGTTTCCTTCATACTGCACAATTTCCTGCAATTGACATCCTACTGATGCCATCGTCATGACAAAGGCAATCATGTCAAAGAAGGTCTCTATCAACCTATACTCAAAGGAATTGGATGGTTCTGCCCCAAATCATTTCAAGTCTAATGCTTAACCAAGAGCGGATTTAGGAGATTTTCATCTGATCTGGAGCTGAAAGCAAGTCCCCAGATGTGAATACTTCCATCTACCACTCAGTGAATCCTCTTATTGGGGAAGTTTAGTCCACATAAAAATTCTAATTTTGTACTGATATTTCTCAAAGGGGCAGCAGAGTGGCACAGCGGATAAATTGCTGCCACACAGTGCCAGCGACCCAGGTTCGATCCTGACCACGGGTGCTGCCTGTACGGAGTTTGTATATTCTCCCTGTGACCAGGTTTGTAGTTTCATTGGCTTTGGTAAAATAGTAAATTGTCCCTGGTGTGTGGGAGAGCACTAGTGTACGGTATGATCGCTGGTCGGCACGGGCTCAGTGGGCCGAAGGGCCATGCTGTACCTCTAAAGTCTAAAGTCTAAAACATGCATCACATGGAAAGAAAAGTATCTCTTCTGAATAGCGACTTTAAGTATAGGGGAAACACTTCTACTAATTTCCAGTTTCAAAAGTTATATATGAATTATTTCGGAATACTTTTATCACTTCACTGGAAATAGAACCCTCTTTCTTGGTTGACTAATGAAATATTCACTGACTGTTATAACAGCTTGAGCTGTATTTCAGACTGCAACGTGAATATTGATTGTTCTTTACATGCACAACACATAAAATGGTTTTATTAGTAATTATATTAAATTAAGAACTGATTGAAATCCTTAATAAAATGTGGAATATGTCCAGTTCAATTGAATCCATACTCCAACTGATCTTCCAGGAAGATAGTGTTAATTCACTATCCACCGTTACATATTTCTAAAGTCTGCACAGTAAGGTGCAGTACTATCCGCTGCACAAGTCGCAATAGATCCAACATAATGAGAAGAAAATCATTACCACAAGGTGAAATGCGGAAATATTCTGTTTTGCTGTAATTGAGATATAGGAAGCAACCGTACACATTGCAACTAGCACATTAATAAATATAAAGGTGCTTATTATGATGACAGCTTTGGAAGTGCAAAGGAATAACATTTATCACTTGGCAGATACCGATCTCATCCCATCTGCTGAGACTTTGCATATATTTTCAGCTTACTGAGCAATGATTAGGGCTGTCAGAACCTCTTTAACCTCCTAACTGCTGGTCCCAACTGGCCCTAATTAAGGATTAATGAATTCAGAAGGCGCTAGCTGCAAAGTCAACCGCCTCAGCATTTTGTGTATAATTAAAAGAATGAATTATATCACAAATACTTTGCTGAAACAGTGTGAACAGTGCTGACGGAATAATGCTAATGTACACCTGATCTAATTAGTGATAACAATGGATTATTATTATATTATCGGGAGCAAATTATAACAGCAGGAGAATTCATTTATGTAAACAGATGGCAAAAGTGACATAAGATTTTTATGCAACTATTATATTTTAATTGCTGATTTTTTTTATGGGACAAGTGGCTCCAGTGCCTTAAGGAAAACATTCAGCCACTTAATCTATTTGTAATTTCTATTGCAATGTTTTTTCAAGTTATAACAGGTACAGATTATTAGCATAATAGCAATTGATAACATAGGGCATATATATATTTCAGCGCATGAATAACTAGGAAGTATTTTAGACCTTGTTAACATGAAAGAACATAAGCCCTATTCAGGATCAACTACACCAAGTTCAGTAACTAGATAATACAAATTCCATTAGATATTTCAACAGAACTACCCAGGAATTGAAATTTGATTTTTAGTACTGAGGTTATTTTGTACATTGCAGGTAATATTTAGTGTTCATTTTAGTTGCTCTCCAATATTGTCTAAAACTAAAAATACTAAACAATGATAATGTAGCATATGGAATAATAAAACTATACTGAAATCTCAATTAATTCATTGATTTTCAAATACAGTTTTCTTTATACATATTAATTTATCATGTGGCACCTGTAAACTATTTTTGAAAATATAATGTGGTCCAGAAATCTAGAAATCTAAAATGATCGAATTCCTTCTATCAATTCCTTAAAATATTTTATTTCATGTTATTAGGAAACAATAATTAGTAGGCCTGTATTTTGCTTAAGACGTACATAAATGTGAAACAGAGGCAGTATGTAGAATTATTAGTAAGATTAAACGAGAACTTACCCATTTGAAGTTTGATCTTTATTTTATGAGGCGTTACGATGAGCGATTACGTGAAGAACCCCACCAGTCTGCATGCGCATCAATCTTCAAAGCAGCAGTGTGAAATCACAGAATAACAGTAATTGAAGGAACATAGTAAGATTAGAAACCTAGAACTACCAGATGACCTTTGCGATATGAGGGTTGGGTGGGCTCGTAATCGCTTATCGTAACTCCTCATAAAATAAAGATCAAACTTCAAACTGGTAAGTTCTCGTTTAATCTTACTATTTTACTTCGGAGTCACGTGAGTGATTGCGTGAAGATTTCAAAGCTCTGTGATTTCATGCATTAGATACGAATCCAGGAGTCTCACTGCATCAATTGACTCAGGATGAGTGAATAAAAAACAATGCATTGAATCATGACATTGATTTGAAACGTTAACAGTTTATTTAACAAAGAAACAATCTCTCTCACAGGGGGAAACTATGAAACAGAACTTAAAATGTATTGGGCGAATACCCCCGGTTTGGTAAGCGGCTTGTTATAGAACCTTTGAAAATTCAGTTCATTTGACCATCCTGTGGCCGCGAGGATATGGTCTAGAGGGAGGTCCATTGCCTTCTCTGCTGACGTTGATGCTGACCTGGTGAAGTGAGATTTTAAATGGTCAGTGTCCACTCCTGCATTCACGAGAACCTGTTTCAGCCACCTTGAGATGGTCTGGACTGACACTTTCATATGCATTTTTTTGTGGCTAATAAGTAATGCTGATTCCGAACCTCTGAGGCTCTTGGTGAACTTTAATATAATATAGCAAGTGCGACACTACGCACAGTCTTAAATCCGTGGGGTATGCCAAAAATATAACCTTGAACCCCGACACCCCTGGTCTGCGCTGTTTAATTAAATCATAAATGTAAAAGTAATGTTATTACCAGATGATACCATCCTGTCCAGTTGCAGCTTCTGCAACATCTGGACCTGTTGTGCTGAAACCAGCGCCATGAGCATGACCTCCTTAAGGGTGATTTTGGGCAAAGACAGGGATGTGGCTGGACCCCACTGATGAAGCAGGGCGAACACCACACATCACATCCCAGATTTCTGAGTACTGGGGGGATTGGAATTAAAAATACCCCTCATAAACCGGGATATTAAAGGGTGAGATCCAACTGAATGTTGTTCCGACCCCAGCCATAAGTATGATGACAGGGCACTCCTGGCACTGTTGATGGCAATATAGCTCAACCCTTCATCAAAGTATAACGTTGACAGAAATTCTAGCACATCTGAGATGCATGCCGTGTGATATGCAATGTTCCCCCGTGAACAGAACATCTCCCATTTCCTAACATGAGAGGTATACTGTTTTTTGGTACTATCCCTCCAGGCCACAGCAATCACATCCACGGTACGATCGGATAGTCCAAGGCCCAGGTATGGCCTCCTCAGAATCTGCAAATTAACAGATCAGTACGATCATGTAATGGATGTAAATCCCCAGTTACAGGGTGCACCAGTAGGTCACTGCGTTTCGGAACACCCATAATTGGCTGTGTTGTTATCTCCAAAACGAGAGGGAACCATGGCTGAGTAGGCCAGTCGGGTACCACCAACACTCCTGAAGCGGAGTCCTGCTTGATCTTGAGCAAGCACCGACTGATGAGGCAAAATGGAGGAAATGCATATAAAAACATTCCACCCCAATGTAGCGAGAATGCATCTACCACTATTGCCTCAGGGTCTGGTTCCCATGAAACATATTTAGGTAACTGGTGATTGAGTCTGGATGCAAACAAATCGATATCTGGCATCCCATACTGAACAACAATATCATTAAATACTTCATGATTCAACATCCATTCTGTGTTGTCATTGAATTTGCATGACCTGGTGTCTGCCACCATGTTGAGTCTACATGGTAGGTAGATAGCTGAAACCCAAATATTTCTTGTAAAACACCAGTGTCAAATAACATTAGCCAATCTATCACACGATTCTGACTTGATTCCACCCATGTGATTAACATACGCTACTGCCGTAGTGTTGTCAATCTGAAGTTGAACATGTAAGTGATTCATGGTTTACAATAAGCTTTAAGCCCATAAAATGCTCCCAATAGCTCTAAATAATTACTTCCATGTGATTGAAGAATAAATGCCTCATGCATATTCCATCTGCCTCCATAGCTAGAGATGGTATCCGTAGCACCCCAACCTAAGGCATTAACATCAGTCTCTAAAACAACTGAGAGTTCCTCAACCAGAATTTTGCTGGAGCAATTTGAGACATTCATTATCCACCAGTGCAATTCAGCAATAGCTTCAGCTGGTAATTGCATGAGCCTGTCGAAATGACCTGCATGTATTCTGAGTGCCTGTTCCTTTGCACGTTGTAAATTTTGGTAATGCAATGGTCCATACTGTGCAGCTGGAAAGGCAGCACTAATTTGCCAACCAGGTTGGCCACCTGTCTAATTGAAGGTTGTTGCTCCTCCATGAGCTTGTTACAGCCTTCAATTACATTTAATCTCTTTCCACTGGGCAAGGTCACTAGCATGTGAGTTGAGTTAATAGTGAATCGCAAATAAATCACTTTAACTGGTATCAACTTGGATGAATGAGGAACCCCAATCTCTCAAACAAGAGTTTAACAACTGAAACTGATAATTCAGCTGTTTCCCATGTCTTTCCTATTATTAAGATATCATCCAAATAAGCCATTACAATATGGCCCTGAGCCCGGAATAACCCCAATACAGTTTTTTACAGTTTTGTAAATAATCTAGGTGCCGAGGTAACTCATTACGCAGTGCTTTAAATTGCCATAATTGCCTCATCCAGCTAAATTTCAAATATCTCTGATGATCCCTATGAACAGGCACTGAGTAATATGCATCTTTAAGATCAGTTGTTTGGCAGTAACAAATGTTTCCATTTCCAAATTTTTATACTGCATAAAAGGGTTAAGACTCGTCAAGTCAAGTATGATTCGACATCCCCCATCCTTTTTTGGCCTAGGAAAAATATTAGACACGAATTGTTGAGATTGATAATGTGTCTTCTCAATTACCCCTTTTCTATATGATTTTTAAATTTCATCTTGTACCTCCAAATTCTCTTTTTGTGAGAAAATGAGTGTCCGACTTGGGGTATGCTGTATGGGAGGACACAAATCGGGAAGGAATTCAAACCGAAACCCTTGTATACTATGCAGTATAAACAAATCTGATGTTATTCCATACCATTCCTTCAGAAACAAGTGTAATATTCCTCTAACTTGTAAGTGATTCCCACTTAATATGTTCCTACAGGAACCAGACCCACTTACCTCCATGATTGCCTGTGGGATTTTCTGCCCTCTGCTCTGGGAATAGGCATGTTCTCCCATGCCCCTGTCGGCGTGCGCCAGTTGCACACATTGGTGAATGGCCGACTTGGTCCTTGACCTGTCCTGGTTTCAGCATGCCGTTTAAAGGGATTCTGCCACTGCAGTGCTCTGGCATTCAACGGTACTTTAATAAGTCCGACCGTCTTTGCCTCGTCGTCCAGTTCCTTGACTCTTTTTGCGAGGTCTTCACCAAACAGCAGATTTGGTGGCTGAATATTACTGGGTTTGCACAGAGCATCGAACTTCGGGTTGATGGCGGGGCAGATGGCACTTTTCCTCAGACAGTTTGTCTGGTAATGAATTGCGTATTACACATGAGGGCCAGGGCAACCTGCTGCACATCAGACAGGTGCCCTCCATCCACCGACCTGGCGAATGCTGTAATGCTCGAGGCGAGGAGCTTTAGTATCCTCTGAATCCTAATCTCCTGAACTCTTATGCCTGCGCTCATATGACCCCATTTGGCATGGTTCACTTTGAGTACGACACAATTTGATGGTGTCTCATACTTCCTGGCTGTTTCATCGATAATGCGCTCTTGAAGCTGGTGTGAAGCCAAGTAGTTAATACTTGCAGCCAACTCTTCACCCAGCAGCTCTCCTGAGTCTGTTGGGATGGCAAATCAGAGGGATGGTACCTCTGACTCATGCCCTTCATCTGTTGGGGTATGCTCCATGGCTATACCCTCAGGCTCGGCGTCAGAATAACACTGACACACGCTCTCCTCCTCCAAGAGGGAGACATTAAGCAGCCCTGTTCCAGGCGCTGCTGGCGCGGGCTCTCCCATAGTCCGGCGCTGACACAACTCCTCCTGTTGGAGTGCATTTAGATGGAGCATCCTCTCCATTAGGATCTCCATTCTGGATAACCATCCCAAGACGTTATACCTTCCTGGAGGGGAACCCTCCCGACCCGACTCGTCAGAGTCCGCGGGCCGTGCAGACTTTTTGGTGGCTTTCCGCCCCAATGGAGCAGCCACGGTGCTTTCAGGCACCAAGACTGCAGTCGCTGGACGCACCGCTAGCGACTCTGTAGGTGAACAAGGCGGCCGTCCGCTACCCGCACTTCCACGGTCTTCCATGAGTACTTTCCCGGCGGCTCGCCTTGACTTCACCCGTGACGTTTTCTCCATACTTGGACTTGCTCCTGAAACAAGAAATTATCAAACGCAGAAAACCACCTCCGACTAAGTTGTACACTTACCTGAGGCTTTTTAAAACTTACCGCTGGAGGAGTGATGCTCCTCCCAACCGGTCACTGCGCCATGCATCAGACTTAATGACGCGCATGCGGACTGGCGGGGTTCTTCAGGAATCACTCTCATGACTCCGAAATAAAATAACTTTTTCATTTTGCTGTTACATTTTGAAGCCCAGACTTACAAAAGAACATTCAAACACAGTGGCGGAGTTGCTGCCTTATGGGGCCAGAGACCCGGTTTTGATCCTGACCACGGGTGCTTGCCTATATGGAGTTTGTACGTTCTTCCCTTGACTTGTGTCAGTTTCCTCCGGGATCTCCGATTTCCTCCCACCTTCCGACGTACAGGTTTGTAGGTTAATTGGCTTGGTATAATTGTAAATTGTCCTTATAGTATAGTATAATACTATAATATATAGGGTGTAGTATAGTGTTAATGTGCGGGGATTGCTTGATGACGAGGACTCAGTGGGCCAAATGGTCGGTTTCTGTCCTGTATCTCCAACAAATATATAATTGCATGTTTCAAGATAGACTTGTTAAAATAACTAATCACCTCTTATAACTAAAGAGGTCATCTGTGATGGATAGATTACCTCTTTAGTTATAAGAGGGACTGATCAGATATATGAAAGGATACCTTGGATGAGGGCAGGGCTGTAGGCGTAGTCTATGTGGACTTCAGCAAGGCCTATGAAAAGGTTCTGCAAGGTAGGCTGCTCTGGAAGGATTTATCACATGGGATTTTGGGAGAGCTAGCCGACTGGAGAATTAATTGGCTTCATGGTAGAAAGCAGAGGGTGGGGTGGAAAGTTGGTTTTCAGACTGGAGGCCTGTAACTTGTGCCTTAGTGATCAGTTCTGAGCCCATTGCTGTTTATCATTGATGTCAATTATTTGGATGAGAATGTACATGGCCTGATCAGCAAGTTTGCTGTTAACAGTAAAATAGGTGATATCGTAGACAGTAAAGAAGGTAATCAAAAAGTACAGTCGGATCTTGATCAGCTGGGCAAATGGGCTGAGGAATGACTCATGGAGCTTAATTGAGATTAGCATGAGATGTTGCATTTTGGAATGTCAAACCAGGGCAGGATCACAGTGAACGGTGGGGCCTGAGGAGGTGTTGTAGATGGATCAAGGAGCACAAGTGCATAGTTCCCTGAAATTGTGGTCACAGGTAGATAGGGTGGCGAAGAAGGCTTTTGTCATAAAGCCCTTCATCAGTCAGGGAACTGAGTAAAGGATGTTATGTTACAGTTGTACAAATTGTGGTGAGGCTAAGATTAGAAATTGGAGTATTGTTCAGTTTTGGATGCATTAAAATAGAAAAGATGCCATGAAGCTGAAAAGGGTGTTGAGAAGATTGATGAGGATGTTGCCAGGATTCGAGGCCCTGAGCTCGAGGGGGAGATTGGCCAAACTGGACTTTATTCCTTGGAGCGCATGAGGTTGATGAGTGATTTTATAGAAGTGAATAAAATCATAAAGAGAATAGAGAGAGTGAATGCACAGATTATTTTCCCCAGAGCAGGGCAATCATGAAATAGAGGGCATAGGTTTATAATGGGAGAGGAAAGGTTTAATAGGAACCTGTGGGGCAATTTTTTCACACAGAGGGCAGTGCATATATGGAACGAGCTGTCAGAGGAAGTAGTTGAAGCAGGTACTAAAACAACATTTAAAAGATATTTGGACAAGCACATGGATAGGAAAAGTTGACCAGGCAAATGGGACTGGCTTAGATGGGGCATCTTGGTTGACATGGGCAAGTTGAACCAGAGTGTATGATTACATGCTCTCCAACTAATTACTCAACACGGTTTGTGTAGGAAGGAACTGCAGATGCTGGTTTATATCTGGTTAACCATATCATAGACATGCACACAATTTATTCCAGTACAAAGTACTCCTTTGAGATTGTACTTGTGTGAAAATGTCTAAAGAAAAGTATATCTGTGTTTCTTTCTGCATTAGAATAGATTCCTTTGCTAACTGTAAATAAGCAATACCTGCACTGAACCTATTGCACGCAGGCAGAAGTAAATGGGAAAATAAATATTAGAAACAGCTTCATATTAATGCAAAACTTACCTCAGCAAGGAAATATATTTTGTTGTAGAATTCATCATCAAACCAGAAATTACTTCTGAAATTAATAGAAAACAATTATATTGCATGGTATTCTTCTTTCGTGTCCATCTTCCATGTTTCAAATGTTGACATCGCTGTCATCGTCCGTCCTGAAAAGGACGCAATCTTCCGGCGACAATCAGTGGGAGCCATCACCTGTTGTAATAGATGATGGTGGTAGCAGAATTAGCTCAAGATACTTCCAGTTTCCAGCCCCACGACGTGGACACTTCTGCTATGGGGCCAGTATGGTATTAACTCAGCCCCATTATCCATCATAAAGTCCTAATGCTACACCTCATGACTTCCACCTGGATATTCCACAATTCACCCATGATTGCACCATGAGAGCTTGATGTACAAACACAACGCAAATGTAACTAAACCTCCAGGCTCATTGCTCCTCCACAGACCAACTTTATACACCAAAGGTTCAACGCCAACCAAAACTGACTCTTTCCAAATTGCACAATGGCTGACCCATCAGCACACTGCTGTATCCATTTACTTTAGCAAGCTCACAATATGATTTTCCAATAAAAAATACCCTGAAATTATTGCTTGTAATTTGATTTAAGATTAAAAATAAGAAACAATTCATGGGTCTCAGGTGTGCTGCGTCTATTAGCTGTGTGAAAATATGATCACATCTGATCTTTCACAATACCCTCACCACTAAAGCGCTATTATTCATCTATCTGTGGATTCTATTTAATATAATATGTTCTATTGCTGAGGATAATGGGGCTGCTTTATATGGTGTTCATTGAAGAGCAGCTCTCTGAGGATTCCAGCTGCTCAATGCCACTTCCATTCTTTCTCTCGTCGGGGTCCTCCTCCTGCATGCGTCCTGCTCTCCAGCTGGTGAAAGAGCTCTGAAGAAGGGTCTCGACCCGAAACGTCGCCTATCTCCTTCGCTCCTTAGATGCTGCTGCACCCGCTGAGTTTCTCCAGCCTTTTGTGTACTCCAGCTCCTTGTGATTGCAAGGTAATGCAGTAAACAGCCACACATCCGAACACTCACACCTTTACCACAAAACTCTCCAAAGTGATCCAGGCTGCAAAGCATTAGTGTGAGCTCACAGGCTGGCCATGCAATAATGCTGCTTGCATAAACAGATGGGTCAGTTAGAACAATGATGATATAACGGACTGGAAGTGGATGAAACAATCATAATAGTTGCAGAAAGGCAAGGCACAGACCACTATAGAATCATTGAGAATAGAAATGGGCCATTTCAGTCCACAGCAACTGTTTCAGCTCTTTGCAAGAAAAGTCAATTTTTCAATTAACAGAGGGGATGGATTCTTGGAAAACATTGAACATAATTTCATAACTCAAAAAGGTTGGTACATTTTATGGGTATGGCTGGAAAACTATTAATTATAGGGAAAAATAGATTCATAAATGAAAGACACACATCAATAATATTATAGTAAAAATTAATCATTTGAACATTCATGAAACAATATTTCAAGTATTACTTCCTGCCCTTTCCTGTAACCATTTTCGCCAAGCATTTATTTAAATCACTTCAAAAGGTCTTCCACCTCCCCCACATCACTCCTTTCAGAGAGAACTTTGCATGGGGCTTTATAAATGTTTTCCCATTTGTTGACCCTCGTGATTTTCCAAATTCCTCATGCGTAGGACACTTGCATTACCAGAGACACTTTCTCCTTATTTAAACTATCAAAATCTTCCATGATTTGGAACCTCTCTGTCACATCTCTCCTCAGTCCAATGTGAACAACCTCAGTTTCTTCCGGTCTCTCCACATACCCTCTCAGGTCAAATGAAGTGATTGGATGACTAGCTGATCATGGGAGGAAATTACTATGCTGTTAACTTCCAGACAATGCCCATAACTTTATCTTAGTTTAGAGATACAGCATGGAGACAGGACCTTCACCAAATCCTCGCCGACCACCAATCCCCGCATATTAACATTATCCTACGCACACTTGGGGCAATTTACATTATACAAAGCCAATTAACCTACAAACCTGTATGTCTCTGAAGTGTGGGAGGAAACCTAAGATCTCAGAGAAAACCCACGCAGTCATGGGGAGAACGTACAAACTCCTTACAGACAGCACCCGTAGTCGGGATTGAACCCGGGTCTCTGGCGCTGCAAGCTCCATAAGGCAGTAACTCCACTGCTGCGCCATCGTACCGCCCCAAAACAATTCTAAGAGTTGGAGACCTGGAATCATTTATTTAACTTTATTTGCGAAAAGTTGACTTTGAGTATAAAGGACTGACAACATTGAAGTAATGAAAGATTCTCCATTAGAAATTGGTTATGTAACACCCTCAGAGTTGCAGGGGTGAGGACTCCTGGGCATGGATGCCCAAAATAAACCTGAGGAATGAAAAAAGATTGAGAATTGCAGAGTAATATTTCATAGCTGGAAGGTGTATTGCAGAAACAGCAGGAAATATTTGAAAGAAGTAAAGTCTTCACTTGGTAATAAGAGAGAGAAAGTAACTCACGTCAACAGCCTCATGAAGATAGAACCTTGAAGTTCGGGAGTGCTGGAGATATAATTAACTAAATAGGAAGGCAAGTTAAGGGTTTCATGCAGGTTTAAGTGTGACCTTGATCATGGGGTGTAGTACAACAACTCTGCAAGGTTTCAGAGTAGAAAACTAAAATGAAGTTCCTTGTGGTTGGGAGAAACAATGAGGAAGAAACGGCTCCAAAGCAAATTTTAAGCTAAACTGCTAACAGAGAGAAATGGTTACAAGTTCTGCCTTGCCTGAATGATGTTACTTGCAACAATATCAAAAAAAAAATCACTGATGCTGCTAACAGCTTCTCCCTGTTTAAGGTATTAAACCCTCATTAATCTCGTTTTCTCTCAAATCTCCTTCACTCTTATGTGCTCCAAGGAGCAATGTTTGCACCTGCCAATTTCCAGGCATGATATGACATAAAGGAGCAAGGTAGCGTATGGCTACGTGTGTTCATCTGCCACTGGAACCAGTCTATTTGACAAGAGTGTGTGCCCTAGATAAATTCTTCACTGTTATATTACAAGGGAGGCTTCACCCAATGATTTGCTTGACTCCTTATCTGAAGGTTTAAACTTTACAATATATCTTCAAATAAATCAAGCTGAATCATCCTTCACATGAGACCCAAACAAGATGCCAATCTACTAATTATTGCTGTACAGTAAATTTTCATGGGTTGACTCACATGAAGAAATAGAAATTTATTACAGTGAAGAACAAAGAGATATGAAAATCAAGTGAAAATCATATTGTTGGATATGTGTTATATCTTTCTGAAGTGGGCAAATGATCTTCCATCTTTTTAACTTCCATATTCAGTGGACAATTCCTTGCAATTTCTTCCACATTCAAGGAGATGAATCTTGGTCAACATGGACGAGTTGGGCCGAAGAGCCTGTTTCCATGCTGAATGACTCAATGACTCAATGAGACTCCACCATCAGATACATCTTTCCCATTTAACATTGAGAAGGGACCATTCCTTTGTGGCTTGGCCTTCTGTTCCATCACAACACCTCCCCTTTTACCTCTTCCTTCCTGCCATCCAAGGGTGTAGATAGTTATTTAAGGTGAAGCAAGAATTTACCTGCATTGTTTCCAAACTCATGTGTTGCATTCAGTGCTCTTGACCTGGTTTCCTTCATATTGGAGTAAACGTTTACCGATCAGCTTAACAATTTTCTGGGCAAATGCTAAACTCTCTGGGACAACTCTGACATTCCAATTGCTTTCATTTTTTAATTTTATATTATTTTCTCAATCTGATCAACCTATCAATAGACACATGCACTGTTCTAATTAGGCCCAATATAAGTTTTTTAAAAAAGCACCTAATTCTTCCATCAATGCCCATCACAGCCTTTTGGGCTCAAGATTGCATTGTTATTCTAGAAACTCTGTTGCATCAGAAATGGTCCGTTGCCTTGTATTACCTATTTGTAATATTCATTCAGTTCTTCTCTCTTCACCATCACTCTCTGATGGGCATTGCCTAAAGTTTTGACCTGCATTTCACAGCTTTTACATGTTCCTTTGTTTGCGTTTACCCTAAAGTTATACAAGCACTACAGCAGACCTTTCAGCCCACCAAATCTGCACCAACAAGCGAACATCCATTGACACTAATTTTACGTTAATCCCATATTTTACTCTGCCCACATTCTCATCACCCCCCCCCCCCCCCGCAATTCTACTATTTACATACATATTTCTACCAAACTGCGCCACCCTATCAGTAATTGTTTTGTTGTACTCATCCCTCACTGAGCCCCTCTGTAGCATAGAATGTTCTCCTATTCTCTGTTTCACTGACTAAAATAAGGTCTACAACCTAAAATATTCACCCTGTTTCAATATCCACAGATGCTGCCTCACCTGCTGAATGTTTGTAGCATTTTCTGTTTTTATTTCAGAATTACAGTGTCTGCAGTTTTTTGCTTTCAAATGATTTTCTGGCTTTTTAAGATCAGTTTTTTTCATAATTTATGCAATGGACACATGTGTTTAAGAGTACTTTTCAAATTACTGATATATGGCACCATGTAAACAGAGAGGTGACTTCCTCTTACTGAGTTAGCGTCTATTGCAAATCGGAAAATGTATATTATTGTTTACTTGCCAGAGAAAAAAACTTTCAGAAGGTGTTTGAAAAATATGGGACGTAGCCTTACCTGTGTAATGAGAATCAGAGGGATTATGGTAAACAATTGATGTGTAGCAATGAACTGCGGATACTGGTTGAAACTGAAGATAGACTCAGCGGGACAGGCAGCATCTCTGGAGAGAAGGAATGGGTGACGTTTTGGGTCGAGAGCAATTGATGTTCAGTAAAATGAATCAAAGCTGTTTTTATCACCTAGATATTGCCTGCATTGGCTTTGCCAGATTCTGACCAAGTGCATTTAGAACAGAACAGTACAGCGCAGAAACAGGTCTCTTGACCCTCAATGTCCTTCCTGAACATGGTGCCAAGTTAAAATAAGCTCCTCAGTGTGGGGTTATCTGCCTGTCAGGTGGATACAGCTTTTTATCTGTCAGGCAAATGTTTTCAGACGTAGGGAATGATTTGCAGGACTTGAATAAATAGTTAGCAGGAGGTCAGGAGATATTTGTGGTTGTAGAAAGAGGAAATTAGCTCAGGGTAAACCTGGTCCAACAATTCCATGTGTTTTTTTTTTCTGGATCACAAGTAAAGTCACACATGATGACATTAACCTTTATTTTGGAGTCTTCCAGTTCTCGTTCCTCCTTCCAGGATGGTCTTAGTTTACGGTTTCTTAAACAATCTCTACGTTGCCTGGAAGCACTGCCCGTATCCTACAAACACACGAGGGTAGCTGTGGAATTTAAATACAATTAATTGAATAAATCTGAAATAGAAGGCAAAAATGCACAGTCCAAAAATACACCTCAACCTTGAATATAGTCAGTGACTCCATGTCAACCTTTCTGTGAGATAGGGAATTCTTAAGTTTCATAACCATCTGAAAGAAGAAATGAGTGACTCCTCAATCTGAATTAGTGCCCCCTAGTCCTGGATTCCAAAAAAGCAATTATTTTGTCAGCCTTTATCCTGATAATCTCGATCGGAATAGTGTCATAGAGTGATACAGTGTGGAAACAGGCTCTTCGGCCCAACTTGCCCACACCGGCCTACATGTCCCAGCTACACTAGTTCCACCTGCCTGCATTTGGTCCATATCCCTTCAAACCTGTCCTATCCATGTACCTGTCTAACTGTTTCTTAAATATTGGGATAGTCCCAGCCACCCTTTGTGTGAAAATGTTACCGCTCAGATTCCTATTAAATCTTTTCCCCTTCGCCTTAAGCATATGTCTTCTGGTCCTTGATTCACCTACTCTGGACAAGAGGCTCTGTGCATCCACCCAATCTATTCCTCTCATGAATCATGAATAGTTCAATAAATATTCAATATACTCATTGCCAATGCACATGCAATTGCAAATATGCTAAATATTGTAGTAGAAATTAAAAATATTAATTTTCTCATAATGTTGCATCCTTTCTAAACTCCACTGTACTTCACTATACTTCACTCTAAATCATTACAGATAACAACAATTGGTCTTATAATGGATAGAAATCAGCCCACTGGAGAGAAATATTTTTAGAGGTTATAAATAGAATCTTAGATTAGATTAATCTATGTTTGTATTCTTATTTCTGTGGTGTGAAAAAATGTATCCTGAGCTTTTTCTTTATTTTAGCAGTGGCTTGGTGAAATAACATTATTGAGGAAGAGGACATTCTTCACTCGTAGGGCTTTTATATTGCTATTGAAGCACTGAAGAACCATGTATCAGATTTGATACTCTATATGCATTTTAGCTTTTGTAGAATTAATTTTCAATAATATGCACAATCTGAATACAGGAAATTCACGCACAACGTGTCATTACTGTGATAAAATACTGTTTGAAATCCTCAGTGCTCTGAAGGACACCAGTGGCCATCTGTTACTTCTGGTGGAGTCCTGATTTGCAGCTTCAGCACATTAAAACATAAACAAAAAGACAAGGATGAGTGAACCAGCTGATATTTGATTTGGAATTTACTTCTGGTCTCATTGCTATGAGCCTATTCAACTCAAACAGCAGCACTGGGCCTGAAACATTGTCAACTGCTCACTACATGAAATTCAGATTTGATCTTAGACATACCCAGAACTAAATACTAAGTAAAAGTTGGAAGAAAAGTCAAGGAAAAATTGCTAAAGGCAAGCCAATTAGTGAACATATCATTATTCCTTCTACATCCTGAAATTCATAAAATCTGGACAGAAAATATATATTTTTGGAAGATTTCATTATTCTGACATGGCGATGAAACGTTTTAAATTAATATTAACACGAGCAATCAGCCAAAAGTAAAATGTCACTGAAATTACATGAAATGCAAATAGTTACATTTTATGTCCTGTTTTTCCCTCCGAAAGCCTTCCCGATGCTCCTTTCCCAGTCACATCAATGGGGATGATGTGACCCTACCTACTGTCTACCTACTCTTGGGCAAATGCAGCAATCACTCTGATTAAAGCTGGAAACTCCAAAACACTAATTGGAGCTTTGTGACATTAATGAGGGGGTTCCCTTCCATAGTGTAGTGGCATAAAGTAGCGGGAATGGTGTCAGTGGAAAAAAAGTGCTATTATGCTACTCTTGAGTTCCTGCCTGAGATCATTTCTTGAAATCGAATAAAGGAAGCAAGAGAAGAAGTTACAGTCCACGGCATCTGCATCTAAAATTGATTCATGTTTTTAGATGTAGACTTGACTTTGGGTCAGGTGGAACAGAGGCTAAAAAAGACAGGGTGGGTCAGAGAAAGAGAAAACAGTAATTAAAGATGCAATAATAAGACTTAATTTCAAATTCATCACATGTTTTGAGTGTTTATAGCTTACTTAAATAGTTTGGAATTCATTCACTGTTTTTAAGCAATGATAATATGCAGGCTGGATTTAGATGTAATTTGTTAAATCATAATACTACATAAAATAGGGTCATTAAACCCATACTGCTCATGCCATATCTTTGAAAGATGTATCCCATTGGAAGGATTTCTAAAAGACCAGGCAGTCATTAATTGAATGTATCTCACTCCATGTGCTTTCACATAGAAGACTGTGCACCACAGGAAGTTTAAAGACTCTACTCAACCAACTCAGCTTGTCGTTAATCACCTACATATGGTCATGTTGACATCTCCAACAACAGGCTCGATGCCTCTATCTTACATTAAATACACCATTTCTCCATTCATTTAGTTTGAACCAGAAAGCTAATCCTTGGATTCTAATGCCCCTGTCCCACTTAGGAAACCTGAACAGAAACCTCTGGAGACTTTGCGCCCCACCCAAGGTTTCCGGAGGTTTTTGTCTGTCTCCCTAATGGTCGAAAGTGGTTTCCGTTTTAAAAATCGGTAATTTTTTAGTCGAAGCCGGTTGCGATGCTAGTTGAAGGTGGTTGCCGGAGGACAAAAACCTCCGGGAACCGCACGGAAACCTTGGGTGGGGCACAAAGTCTCCAGAGGTTTCCGTTCAGGTTTCCTAAGTGGGACAGGGGCATTAGAGACCAGCATAGCTGCCGCAGCTCTGGATCATATCAATGTGGGCACAGATATGACAAGTTGCACTGCATTCCCAGAGCAGCCATCAAATACATAAAAGACAGACACAAAATACTGGAATAACTCAATAGGGCAGGCGGCATCTCTGGAGAGAAGGAATGGGTGACGTATCGGGTCGAGACCCTCCTTCAGGCTTACACATAAACACACAAGCTGTATAATTAAGCAATGAAATACTCTGATGATCTCACATGCAGTACAAGCCTCACATCATGGTGCAATACATAACCAATGAAAATGAAAATAAATAAGAATGATGTAAGTACTGCGCATGGAAGGAACTGGTCATCGCGATTATGGTTTCAGGTCCTTTTGATCGAGTATGTAGGTAGAGGAACTTAGACCATTACAAGTCGCTGCACTTCATACTAAGCTCAAATGTGATTCACCGCCCTACGACTGGAAAGATCGGTGAACATTTTCTGGCATTGAGACTGATTGTTGCTGTTTGCTGCCATTGACTTGCCATTTAATTGCCATTGACATCTCTGGATGACACTCTGGCTTTCTCAAAGGTTATTAGGAGAATAAACCAGTCTGCATTTGCTGCAAAGTTTCCAATGTTCAAAGCTGGGTGTTACACTGATATCATAAGTGTTCCCAATCATTTTCTGCAACCTTCTGCTATTCGAATTTTAAATACAAAATAATTTTAAATTGCTGATGTATACCCTCTTGGTGCCAGTTTATAGGTCTATATGCTTCAGCAAATCTCGCACTGTGCACATTCAACCTTCACCCCACCAAGAGGACATAGGGCCACGTAGGCCAGGAAAAAAAACATCAAAGTCCATTCATAATCAGTTACAAAGATTACCCATCTTTCCTTCAAAACAGCTATTTGTTTCTCGGATGAAGTGATATAGTTTTATCGATAGTTCGACTCGGGCAATATGAATCTACTTCAGGCAATATATGTCGTATCCCCCTCAAGGCCAGTCAATATTCTATTAATATTTCACTGATTAATATGCAACAAACAGATAAAAAGGTAAAGTAAAACAAAGTCAAATATGCAGAAAACAATAATAGCAGAAAGCCTATGGCAGCCGGTAACTTTGTTGACCTTAAGACCGAAAATCAGAGCTTTTAATAAACAGAAAGGATCTATTGCTGAAACTAACAGTCACGGGCCCTGCGACGAATTATGACGGCACGGAGCCCTACCGAGAAAACGAAGGGTCGAAAAACCCGGGCGAGACCGGGAGAAGGCCTGGGAGAAGCCTCGGACTCGAGTAGGGCCAGCTCCGTGGAAGACGTTTCCAGGAAAGCAGACACAGGAGGTGAGGACTTGAAAACTTTTATTTCTCATCAGATGGCTGATTTAAAACGTGAAATGAAAGATATAAAGAAAGAAATGAAAGTAATACAGGAAGATATAAAGGAAGAAATATCTCAAATTAATAATCAGATGGACTTGATGAAAAATCAATGGCGTGAATTTCAAAAAGATATAAAGACGCAAATTGATAATAAGTTCAAGAGAGACTCAGAAATATTGAAGAATGAAATCATTGATATGATTAATAACTTGGAACGCAAGATGGAGGGTAAACTTGAAAATGTTAAAAAAGACTTTAAACATAAGATTGACCCTATTGCAAAAGTGGTCGAACAACAAGTTGACGGCATTAAAAACCTTGAAAAGATAGCGGAGGCTAGTACTGTGTCTACAGCAAAGCTGATAACAGAACAAGAACGTCTACTGGAGTTGTTATCCAAAGTAACAGATAAATGCACGCAGCTGGAAGGCTATCAAAGAAGGCAGAACTTGAGGATTGCAGGGATTCCTGAAGGTTTAGAGAAACACGAAGACACTCGAGAATTCACTGCTAAATTACTGCAAGCTGTTTTATCTTTGGATGATATGCCTGTTTTAGCTCGTGCACACCGAGTCGGCAGAAGACAGACCAGTACAAATGCCCCCCCAAGACAAATCATTGTCAAGTTACAATATGATTTCACCCTCGAGGACATTATGCAAAGAGCCTCGAGAACAAAGAATCTGATGTTTCAAGGACAAAGAATCAGTATCTATCGAGACTATCCCCCAGAGGTTGCCAGAAAACGAAAAGCGTTTAACGAAGCCAAAAACCTTATGAGGGGTGTAGAAAACTTGAGATACGGTCTGAATTACCCCGCCATCTTACGAGTTACTTATAACAACGTGGAACACTTTTTCAAGACTCCAACAGAAGCAATGGAATTTGCAAAGCAGTTTTGACACTTGAAAACCATCTACAAGCAAATATACTGCCTTTTTCTATTTTTAAAGACCTAGCACGGTCTCTTGACATTTTATGAAACTCTATACGACAACATGGAATTAGAAGAAATCAGAAGGAATGGACAATGTCGTATGGAACGAAAGACCTAGCACAGTCTCTTGACATTTTATGAAACTTTATACGACAATATGGAATTAGAAGAAATCAGAAGGAATGGACAATGTCGTATGGAACGAAATGTTTGCCCAGATTGGAAGAAGCTCACCGAACTAACATAAACAAATAACACACCTACTAAAATGATAACGCGGTTTTATTATTACTATGACTGTTTATTAACCAAGACTCTGCACCATCGCTAACTAATACTACTAATAATTAATATCTTATGTCCCTGTTACATATGGGGATATCCCTTCCTCAATATATTTCTCCCTTTTTTAATAATGACTTCTATTTTTTTGTATTTTAAAAAAAAAAAAAAAATTTTTCTTTAACTGTGGCTTTATAATTGGATTTTTTTTTTTTTTTTAAACTAACCTTAGATATATATACATTTATGATGTTTAATATCACTCTTTTCATTTCTTTAATACTATATTCCCGTTAAAATATTACTATGGAATAATAATTCCTTAAAATTAGGAGCTGGCTAAATTAATAACATCAATGCCGGAAGCCTTTAGATTAATGGCCAACACAACTTGGCTTTCACAAACTACAAATATTTTATTTGTAGTTCTTCTATTCTTTATACACCTTTCTAAGCTTTTTATTCACTTCTCACCATGTTTTTATGTTTACTATATCTTTCAGTTTGAATGGAGTTATATACTGGAACAATGGAGATACACTCGTGAAGCACATAAGAAAGATCTAAAATTCATCTACTCGGTGTTCGGGGTGTAAGGTTAAGTCTACTGCGCGGACCCTTGGACCCTATTCTAGATTCCCACAAATCTAAAATGCAGGATTTAAAAAGAAATATGGGGAATGAGGGATTAACCTTTTGCAGTTGGAATGTTAAAGGTATCAATGAACCAATAAAAAGAGGAAAAATATTGACACATTTAAAGGCAATGAAAGCTGATGTAATTTACATCCAAGAAACTCATCTAAAGAAAGACGCTGAAAATAGGCTGAAAGCTAAATGGATAGATAAAATATACCACTCTTCCTTTACACACAAATCAAGAGGCGTAGCAATATTATTTCGTAAAGGTAACTTTATTTAAGCATATATCTACTATATCTGATAAAGATGGCAGATATATTATTGTAATAGGAGAAATAAATAGGGAAAAAATGATTTTTGTTAACATCTATGGTCCCAAATTTTGATAGTCCTTTATTCTTTAAGAAAGTACTTAATAATATTCCAGAATTAACATACTACAATTTGATAATTGGAGGAGATTTTAATTGTACATTAGACCCTTATTTAGATAGATCTTCAAAACAAAGGAAAACTAAATCGCACTCTAGTGATTTATTAAACGCATACATTCAATCGTCTAACATTAAAGATGTTTGGAGAACAGAAAATCCTACTGGTCGAGAATATTCCTTCTACTCGCCAGTACATAAAACCTATTCAAGAATAGATTACTTCCTAGTAGATGCAAAGCTTATTTCACTTACTTATGAATCCAAATATCATAATATTATAATTTCAGATCACGCACCATTAACATTTAAAATTAAAATAAATGGTAAAACAGGAAATCTAGGACAATGGAAACTTAATCCACAAATTTTAAAAAATAAAACAACTCAGGAATACATCATAACCCAGATTAAGATGTTTTTTGAAATAAATGATCAACCAGAAATATCTCGCTCTTTATTATGGGAAACATTTAAAGCATATCTTCGAGGAATTATGATTTCTTCACAAGCATTCCATAATAAGAAGATTCGGAAGGAACAACATGACTTAGAAAGGGAGATCAAACAATTAGATATACAGAATGCAACAAAATCAGATATAATAATACATAATAAAATTGTAGCATTGAAGTATAAATTAAATAAAATATATACTGATCAAGTTCTAAAATATTACCAACATACTAAACAATTGTTGTTTGAATTTGGAGACAAACCACAAAAACTATTGGCTCGACAATTAAGGAAAATTGAAGCGGAAAAAATTATACATAGGATTAAATCACAAAACGGTGAATTATTAATACAACCCAAGGATATTAATGAAAGATTTATGCAATATTATAAAAATTTGTATACTGGTAACACAACAGTAAATAAAACAGAAATAGATGCCTTTTTAAATGGATGTAACTTAAAAGAATTAGATTTACAAAATAGAGAATTTTTAAATGCCGATATTTCAATAAAAGAAATCCAAGAATCTATTAAATCTTTAAAAAATGGTAAAACTCCAGGACCAGATGGTATAGGCTCGGAATTTTATAAAATTTTTCATGCCCAAATGGTCCCATATTTAAAATCATTATATGAACAGATATATATACAAGAGAAATTACCAGACACATTGAACGAATCTATTATAACACTTATACCCAAAATAAATAAAGACTTGGATGATCCAGTATCGTATAGAGCAATTGCTTTATTAAATACTGATCAAAAAATTTTAACAAAAAATTCTTGCACAAAGACTAAGCAAAATTGTTAATGAATTAATTCATCCTGATCAAACAGGATTTATACCTAAAAGATATTCTTCATATAATTTAAGACGGTTATTTAATATTATATACTCGAAAAGAAGTGATAAAAAAGATTTAGTAGTCATCTCGTTGGATGCAGAAAAAGCTTTTGACCAGGTGGAATGGCCTTATCTATTTTCGGTGATGGAAGCATTTAAGCTTGGTGATAAGTTTACTACTTGGATTAAATTATTATACGCAAATCCAACAGCTAGAATAATAACAAATTATATGTTATCAACTAAGTTTAGTTTATCTCGAGGTTGTAGACAAGGCTGTCCTTTATCACCATTACTGTTTGCGTTAGCAATCGAACCCCTTGCTCAAAGGTAAGACTACATCCAGAAATATATGGATACGATACTAAAGATACTAAGAATAAAATCTCGTTATATGCGGACGATATACTACTTTATATTACAAAACCGGAAATAAGTATCTGTAATTTGTTAAAACTAATAACGGAATTTGGTTTAATTTCAGGATATAGCATCAATTGGAATAAAAGTGAACTTATGCCAATAACCATGAATAATTTACAGATATTACAAACAATTTCCTTTCAAGATAACAAATGAAAATATTAAATATCTTGGTAATTTTTGTTACAAAAAGATTTGACTCTTTATTTAAATCTAATTTCCCGTTATTATTGAATAAATTAAATAAAAATATCTTATATTGGAAAAGCTTACCTATCTCAATGTTAGGTAAAATAAACGCAATAAAAATGATTTTCCTCCCACAATTATTATATTTATTTCAATCAATCCCGATATACCTTTCTAAAAATTTCTTTTAAAAAAGTAGACTCAATAGTCACTAACTTTATTTGGGACTACAAAAATCATAGAATAAATAAAAAACATTTATGTAAAGCTAAAATAAACGGGGTTTAGCTTTACCAAATTTTATGTTCTATTATTGGGCAGTTAATATTAGAAATATGAATTTTTGGTTAGGAGAAATAGATAATAAACCAAATTGGTTAAAAATGGAAAGAGAAGACTGTTTTCCATTTGAAATTAGCTCTATAATATTTGCTAATATTAATGTACCTAAGAAAACTTATAGCGAAAATCTGATAATAGAAAGTGGAATACGTTATTTGGAAACAAATAAAGAAAACACTAAAACTAAAATTTATACCGCTAGCTCTTACAATTGCCAATAATTTTACGTTTAAAAACCGTCAATGATGGATAAAGCTTTTACACAATGGAAAAATAAAGGAATTCTAAACATAGGGGATCTCTATAAGGATAATTCATTTCTTTCATTTCAAGAATTACAACAAACTTACGGGCTTCATAATAATGAATATTTCAGATATTTACAAATCAGAAACTATATTTCCGCAAATACACAAGAACTTAGAAATAGAAAGAGTGAAATTTTAGATGAATGCTTGAATAAACACCCAAATACAGAAAAAATGATATCATACATTTATAACATTTTGTTGGAAAGTGATATCCCATCATCGGAAATACATAGACAGCGCTGGGAAAATGAACTAAGTCAAATAATAAGTCCAGAAATATGGGAAGAAAGCCTACAACATATACATTATTGCTCTTTAAACGCTAAACATGCACTTATACAGTTTAAAATCTTACATAGATTACATTATTCTAAATCTAAACTACATAATATATTTCCAAAACTATCACCTATATGTGATAAATGTCAAATCATGGAAGCAACTCTGTCGCACTCATTTACTAATTGCACGAAGATTTTACAATATTGGAATGAAATATTTAAAACAATCTCGAAAGTTATTAATATTACTATGATTTATGACCCAAAGTTAATCATACTTGGAATACCGGAAATGGAAACAAATAATTACAAGGAATCATAGAACTTTTATCGACTATTCTTTAATAATTGGGAAAAAATTAATATTAAAATTTTGGAAAGGCCCTGTATCCCCAACAATTAAAATGTGGAATACAGAAATGACGAGACACTTCACTTGGAGAGATTGAGACTTGTCCTCATGGACAGGTTAGATCTCTTCAAGGAGATATGGTCTCCCTATATTAAATATCTACAGGGTCACAATGGTTCGGCGCAGGGACTTGACTGAGGCCTGAATATCTGAGTGGATGAAGAAATACACATAACAAATCATGAATGTATCTCCAAGATTGGATTACTTAGTAATACTTTAATCTCCATCAAACTTTTCATACCTTCTTTTCTATTTTCTATTCCTTTTTTTCTATCTATCTATCTTTAATTAAGGAAAAAATTATAGAAACATACTATATAAATTTTTAATATGTACACACTTATCTCTGTTTGTATGAAAAAGATTATAGATGTCTTAAACTTGTAATTATATAAAACTATGTACTTTCAATTATACAATAACTATGAAATATAAAATTAACAATAATACAAACATTATTAATACTTTGATAACATTATGAATATTAAAAAAAATGTTGTTTAAGATTGGGTATTACGTAGTTAAATTAGCGGGGATTTCTATTTGGTAATTAGAAGAATATCTATGTTTTGAGAAATCTAAGTGTATTACTTATATTAGGAATATACTACATATACCCCCAATTATATAAAATAAATAATATCGGAATGTATAATGGATAATACTACAATTATCATAAATAGTACTAATTAATAATCAATACGTTATAATTTTATACATTGTATAAATCTCAATGTCGTATAAGAGTGTACTTGGTATATACTGTTTCTACAATAAAAAATATTTAAAAAAAAAAAAAAAAAATGAAACTAACAGTCACGGGCGTCCTTTGGATAAAGTATTACTTCCGTCTGAAAGCCGTACAAAATCATTGAGAATAGTTCACTCCTCTGTTTTTGGTTGAGTGGGTGACTGCCCTAAATCTGTTGCTGATTCTAATTGACAATGCGGTTATATTACCAGCTGATGTGACACAACTTTAAATTTGGTAACATTTAAATTGAAGACGAAGTTAGTGTAGCAGCCCTGCTACTTTACCAGGGTCACATTAATTAATGTGAAAGGGCTAAGTACACTGCAGCTGTATGTTTCCACTCAGCTGCTGCCTGACCTGTTTTTACAGACAGCACATGGTGAAATGACAGATGTGTTTCCTCCAGAGTACAAGGGTTCATTAAACTCACATTAACTGGGAAAACTCACTTACAATTAACTACTGGCCTCATTCAATTTATTTTGATAAAGATTATTTGGAGACTTTAGCACATATTAAGATTATTTTGATATGACATTATAAAAGCATAATCTTATTAATCTTTGCAAAAATAAATTGAAGGGAAGGCATCTGCAATAACCTCAGTGCCGTAAACTTCCCATATGATAAAGATGGACAAAAGTCGTTTGATCTCACTGTTTTTTGGCAAAAATGTCAAAAAGGTTTCGAATTTCCCTTATTTCTCACTACTTTCCTTTATGCTCAGAAGAGCTCTCTGAAATGACACTGGGCATTCAACAGAACAAGAGGCTCAGTAATAACTATTCTAAAACCTTCCAAGATCTGATGATCTGCTCGTATGAAAAAAACCTTTGAAGCAATTCAGCTCAAGGAAACTTCAAAGGAAGAAAGATTTTCTTAGCCCCACTATGAAACACTTACTGTAACGTTCTGGTATGTTGCTGTGTTTGATGCTCACAAATATTTTCCAGACTGATGGCACCATGTGTTTGAACAATGTCCTATGACCTTGGAAACTGGGAGCAAACGCAGCTCAGACTGATAAGAGGTATTTTCCTTTCTGACATTCTTGTAAAGAACCAAAGTAAGTTTTTGACTGACTTGTGAGTCCTTATTGGATCTGCACCAACAAAGTAAAATTGCACGGAATTCAGCAAATTAGCACAATATTTTGGTTGGCACTTCAGTGTGGCATTTAGAGAGTGCTGCACTACCAGAAATGACACTAAAGCATTAAACTGTGGACCACACTGCCTTGTCAGGTGGACCTAAATCCTGTTTCCATTAGAAGAACAGGTGACTTATCTTGCAGGCATGGTTGATATTTCTCCTTGGACTAAGCCCACAAGCAGAGTATCTGGTCCTTACCACATTGCTGTTCATGAAACCTTGCTATGCATAAGTTACGTCATAGTCATTGAAATGCAGAAGCAGGACATTCAGCCCACCAATGCATGCTACTCCTGGTAAAGTAATCACACATCCCATTCTTCCCCTCCTTATGTTTCTGTACCTTGCAATTTGCTCCATCTTAAAGGAGATGTGCCAGGAAGTTTTTTACGCAGAAGGTGGTGGTTGCCTGGTACACACTGCCAATTTAAGTAGTGGAGGCAAATATGATCGTAGCGTTTAAGAGGCTTTTAGAAGGGCACATGGATATGCCCGTAATGGAGGGATACTGATCATGTACAGACATGAGATTAGTTTATCTTGGCATTATGTTCAGCACAGGGTGGTACAGTAGCGCAGTAGTTGAGTTGCTGCCTTACAGCGCCAGAGATCCGGGTTTGATCCTGACTATGAGTGCTGCCTGTATGGAGTTTGCATGTCTTTCTTGTGACCATGTGGATTTTTTACAGTTTCCTCCCACATTCTAAAGACGTATAGGTTTGTATGTTAATTGGCATCAGTAAATTGTAAATTGTCCCTAGTGTGTAGGATAGTGTTTGGTTAGAGTGCAGGGTTATCACTGGTCTGACACAGTCTCTGTGAGCCAAATGGCTTGTTTCCACATTGTATCTCTAAAGACTAAAATCTAAAGACATTGCAGGCTGAGGGGCCTGTTCCTATGCTGTATATTTCTATGTTCTATGTTCTATCTTACATGCTCAAGTTACTTTTATTATTTTATCAATTCCTTACCAAAATAAGTAATTTTCAGTGGCCAATTAATGTACTAGCATATCATTGGAACAGAACAGCTGGTGGAATCTTTTGTGGTCTTAGGAAGAATACACAATCTCCACAGACAGCATCTTATGCCAGGGTCCCTGGAGCAATGAGGTAGCACTGGTAACAATCATATTAACATACTGCCCACTACCTATCATTATGTAACAACAGCACCTAGGAAAGTGGGCATTACCTGCTGAACAGGTGCCCGTAGACCTGTAGAACCTGGTGACACTGACAAAATGAAAGAACTATTACTCCAAGAGATGCACTTTGTAAGCCAAATATAAAAGGGCAACAAAGGAGCAGATTTGCAAATAAACTGTTTATCTCTGCAGGAGCAGACGAGAATTGAGATGAGAGATTTTTGCTATCCGATTATTGATTATGCATAATATCTGTTTATTGTACTAGTTTAGTTTAGTTGAGTGATACAGCACAGAAATAGACCTTTCGGCCCATCGAGTCCGTACTGACCAGCGATGCCCGCACATTAACACAATCCTACACATACTAGGGACAATTTACACTTACACCAAGTATACAAACCCAAGCCAATTAACCTACAAACCTGTACGTCTTTGGAGTGTGGGAGGAAACTAAAAATCTCGGAGAAAACCCATGCGGCCACGGGAAGAATGTACAATCTCCGTATAGACCGGACCTGTGGCCGGGATTGAACCTGGGTCTCTGGCCCTGCAAACGCTGTAAGGCAGCAACTCTATCATCGCGCCACCGTGCTGCCCAAGATAGACACAAAACGCTGTTATCCTGAGCCTTGCACTGATGATTTGGAGATATGTGTTCCAATTTTATCATGGCAGCTGTAGACTTATATTCTATTTTGCTTTAACAAATCTGAAATAAAGAAAACTGGAGTTGGTGGTGTTGAACACAGAACTATGGATTGTTAAATAAAGTCATTCACCAAACCAACGTCCTTTAGGAAAATAAATTTGCCATCCTTACCAGGATTGTCCAATGTGGGACCCAGGTCTCACCGCATTATAGTTCACTCTTAACTTCCTCCTCAGATCTGAGGCAAAAAACAAGATGTGTGACAAATGCTAGCTCCCTTCATCTTTTTAATGAACAATAAGGATAGGAATTTAAATATGGCAGTGGTTACAGTTTAAGAACAGCAGAGAATCAATAGAATTTTTGAACTAATGTGCAGGTGAACATCTTAATAAGCTTGTGATCGTGCATGTGAATGGAACAGAGGCAAATCTAAAGCAACCCAATCTGCGTTTGATTTCTCCACTGTAAAAATACCATGTCATGTGCACACATTATGTAAACTAAATCGAAAGAACAAGTGCCTTATTGCTTCACCTTAAGATTTGGGTTTCTGGTTAGTACAAAGGGAAGTGATAAATGGTAGATTTTGTATCTACAGGGGGATCTTATAGAAACTTACAAAAATGTTAAGGGATTGGACAGGCTAGATGCAGGAAGATTGTTCCCGATGTTGGGGAAGTCCAGGACAAGGGGTCACAATTTAAGGATAAGGGGGAAGTCTTTTAGGACCGAGATGAGAAAAACAATTTTCACACAGAGAGTGGTGAATCTGTGGAATTCTCTGCCACCGAAGGTAGTTGAGGCCAGTTCATTGGCTATATTTAAGAGGGAATTAGATGTGGCCCTTGTGGCTAAAGGGATCAGGGGGTATGGAGAGAAGGCAGGTACGGGATACTGAGTTGGATGATCAGCCATGATCATATTGAATGGGGTGCAGGCTCGAAGGGCTGAATGGCCTACTCCTGCACCTAATTTCTATGTTTCTATGTATTCCCCGCGAGTTGCATGGGAAGATTCCATGAATAAAAGTGGAATGTGGCAATGATATGTAAATTGCCTAAAAATAAAAGTATTTCTGCATGTGTTTGGAAGAAACTTTTTAAATAGACACAAAATACTTGAGTAACTCAGCGGGTCAGACAGCATCTCTGGAGAAAAGGAATCCATGACTTTTCAGGTCGAGACCCTTCCTCAGACTTCAGGTGCTGTCTGACCTGCTGAGTTACTCCAGCTTTTTGTGTCAATCTTCGGTTTAAACCAGCATCTGCAATTCCTTCCTTCACTAAATCTTTTTAATTAGTTTGCTTCTGTACAATGAGAATACAAACAATATCTCTTCTATGGAGGTAGAAGTAGGCCAAATGAAGAAAATTGCAGTGGGGGAGCACTTCGAGAATTGCACAATTAGCTGATGCTCAGAGATAACATTCACAGTTTTCAATATGAGAGCAGGGGAGTATCTTTTTGGGGATAGTTTTCACTGTGAGGTGATAATGCTAATGGTTTTCTCTTCATTACAGCCTCCCTCTCCTAGTAATAAGCTCCCATCATTGTTCCCAGCACCAGAACCCCAACACTAGATCCAAATGCCTTTGAAAAGTCCTGCCTCAGCTCAAACCTCCCTTTCCATGCTACAATCCTTGAAAATATTATTGCCTAAATGATCTGTTCTCAGCTCACCTAGAACTCCTTGTTTCAATTTCTCCAAATGACTAAGATCAAAGATATGAATGATTGTGGTGGAAGGTAATCCATTCTTGAATGAATGAATGAATGAATGAATGAATGAATGAATAAGTTTATTGGCCACGTATGTGCACATACAAGGAATTTGCCTCGGTGCTCCGCTCTCAAGTAACAAAGCGATATATAGTAAACAATTAAGAATCAAACTTAAAACATTAAAACATTAAGAATAAAATATTATAGTTTAAACATATGAATAAAATATTATAGTTTAAACATATGAATGAAATAGAATACCAGAGCAAAAGGAGGCTACATTCTTTTGGTTATTGAGTTATCGTCTGAACAAGGCTCCTGACCCAAAATGTTGTCTATCCTTTTACCTCCACATATCTTGCCTGGCTTGCTCAGTTCACCCAGCACTATTGTTTTCTCACGGTTACAGCATCGTCAATCTCTCGTGTCTCTCATCTATTCCTCCTTGACCTTCATGGTCTGTCTACTGCTTTTGATATGGTTGGCCACACCTCCACCTCCAGCACCTCCTGACCAACCTCCAGCTGGAAGGGATTTACACTCACCTGATTCCATTCTACCTATCCATTCATAGCCAGAGAATGACCTGCAATGTAATATTTTCCCAAACCTGTAGCAGTTCATCTGGTGTTCCTCAGAGGGCTCTACTGGACTACACTTCTTCCCACCCTGCTTCCTGTAAGGACTCCATCCCCTACTCCCAATTCCTCCGTCTACGCCGCATCTGCTC
The DNA here is from genome assembly GCA_035221665.1 of Okamejei kenojei. Lineage (NCBI taxonomy): Eukaryota > Metazoa > Chordata > Chondrichthyes > Rajiformes > Rajidae > Okamejei > Okamejei kenojei. The sequence goes on along the minus strand of CM069138.1, from coordinate 73,776,784 downwards.
CCAGGATGAGGTATTCCACACCAGGGCATCAGAGATGTCCTCATTCTTCAGGGAACAGGGGTTCCCCTCTTCTACTATAGATGAGGCCCTCACCAGGGTCTCCTCCATACCCCGCAACACTCCCCACCCCCCCACTCGTAACAAGGGCAGATTCCCCCTTGTGCTCACCTTCCACCCTACCAGCCATCACATACAACAAATAATCCTCCGACACCTCCAACGGTATCCCACCACTTGCCACATCTTCCCATCTTCTCTCCGGTCTGCTTTCCGCAGAGACCGCTCTCTCCATAACTCCCTGGTCAATTCGTCTCTTCCCACCCAAACCACCCCCTCTCCTGGCACTTTCCCTTACAACCACAGGAAATGCTACACTTGTCACTTTACCTCCCTCCTTGACTCCATCCAAGGACCCAAGCAGTCTTTCCAGGTGCGGCAGAGGTTCACCTGCACCTCCTCCAACCTCATCTATTGCATCCGCTGCTCTACAAAGGTGAGACCAAGCCTAGGCTTGGTGATCGTTTCGCCCAGCACCTCTGCTTGGTTCGCATTAGCCTACCTGATCTCTTGGTGGCTCAGCACTTCATCTCCTCCTCCCATTCCAAATCTGACCTTTCTGTCCTGGGCCTCCTCCATGGCCAGTGAGGCCTACCGTAAATTGGAGGAGCAGCACCTCATATTTCGCTTGGGCAGTTTACACCCCAGGGGTATGAACGTTGACTTCTCTAATTTCAGGTAGTCCCTTCTTTCTCCTCCCTCAGCTCTCCCTCAGCCCACTGTCTCCACCTCTTCCTTTTTTCTTCCCCCCCCCCCCCCCCCCCCCCCACTCTCACATCAGTCTGAAGAAGGGTCTCAACCTGAAACATTGCCTATTTCCTTTGCTCCATAGATGCTGCCTCACCGCTGAGTTTCTCCAGCATTTTTGGCTACCTATACTATTCCTAGTCTCTTTTCTCAACCATCTGCTATCCCTTGACAACATCATCTGGGCACACTATGCCAAGTCGGAGGTGACATCAAATTGCCTCATTGTCATCCCTCCTAGCCTCATTTGCAGGATGTTTTCTCAACATTTGATATTCGATTAATGGAAATATTGTTCATATATTGAGATCAAACAATTTCCTCGTCACCTCCATCACTCCTCTAATTCAACTCCCTCCACATATACTCCAAGCCTCTCCGTACCATCTGAAATTGTATGCAGTCTAGACACCAGCCATGGCCCAGAGTTGGAATACAGACTTCATATCACCACTTAAATGAAGTCAGCCCACTCCAACCCAACCAAAGCCCATTTGCTGCTCAAACCTTCATATTTGCTGCCGTCATCTCTAATCCTTCTAATTCTACATTAAAAGTTGGCGTAAGTGCTCTCTTCAATGTAGCTGTTGTTCCCAAGGCCCTTAGTTTACAGGAGTACAACATAAAAATTGTTTCCAAGCCATTTGTGGAGAGATTTTGACAAACTAGAGATGGATTTTAAGTAGTTTGGTAAAGGGGAAGGTTGAAATAAGGTGATATTGAGGCTCAGAGGAGAAACAGCAATATTTAGGACTCAGAAAAGTAAAGGTCAAGTGATCAGAACTGGGGAGACTGGAGGCCAAAATGTGACGACCATGGTATGGGGAGGTATGTGAATGGAATCGTGGAGAGATAGGAAAGCAAAGATGGGAATGTAAAAATTATACCATTGCTGTAAAAGGAACTAATATGAGGTTGATTGGTGAGTAGAATTCCTGTGGGTTAAGATGCCAGCAACAACGTGTTAGCTGTGAGGAGGATGCTAGGAGACTGCAAGGTGACTTGGATAGGCTGGGTGAGTGGGCAAATGTTTGGCAGATGCAGTATAATGTGGATAAATGTGAGGTTATCCACTTTGGTGGCAAAAACAGGAAAGCAGACTATTATTTAAATGGTGGCCGATTAGGAAAAGGGGAGATGCAGCGAGACCTGGGTGTCATCGTACACCAGTCATTGAAAGTAGGCATGCAGGTGCAGCAGGCAGTGAAAAAGCGAATGGTATGTTAGCTTTCATAGCAAAAGGATTTGAGTACAGGAAGCAGGGAGGTTCTACTTCAGTTGTACAGGGTCTTGGTGAGACCACACCTGGAGTATTGCGTACAGTTTTTGGTCTCCAAATCTGAGGAAGGACATTATTGCCATAGAGGGAGTGCAGAGAAGGTTCACCAGACTGATTCCTGGGATGTCAGGACTGTCTTATGAAGAAAAGACTGGATAGACTCGGTTTATACTCTCTGGAATTTAGGAGATTGAGAGGGGATCTTATAGAAACTTACAAAATTCTTAAGGGGTTGGACAGGCTAGATGCAGGAAGATTGTTCCCGATGTTGGGGAAGTCCAGGACAAGGGGTCACAGCTTAAGGATAAGGGGGAAATCCTTTAAGACCGAGATGAGAAAGACTTTTTTCACACAGAGAGTGGTGAGTCTCTGGAACTCTCTGCCACAGAGGGTAGTTGAGGCCAGTTCATTGGCTATATTTAAGAGTGAGTTGGATGTGGCCCTTGTGGCTAAGGGGATCAGAGGGTATGGAGAGAAGGCAGGTACGGGATACTGAGTTGGATGATCAGCCATGATCATATTGAATGGCGGTGCAGGCTCGAAGGGCTGAATGGCCTACTCCTGCACCTAATTTCTATGTTTCTATGTTTCTATGAAGAAAGAAGGTGGACACAAAGTGCTGGAGTATCTCAGCGGGACAGGCAGAAGGAATGGGTGACGTTTTGGGTCGAGACCCTTCTTCAGAATTTCTTTTGAAGACAGAAAATGAGAGGCCAGTTAGGAGAAAATTGAAATGTTCACATCTGGAAGTGGCCAAAGCTTGAATGAGGGTTACTGAAGCAGATGTGCTGAGGCAGGAGTGGTGTTAAATGCATTTATGAAGATAGAAATGGACTGTGTTGGTGATGAATCAGGCACATTGTCGGCAGTTCATTCCACAGTTAAATAGAATGCAAACATTAAGTAAAGCTAGGTATAACTTCAGAGGATGTGAAAATAGATGGAATCAAAGGAATCTGTAGTTAGGGAATGAAATCTGAACATAGAAATTTAATGAATTACATTATAAACGATTCATTCAGGTATTCTAATCCAAGCACACCACATAAAATCAATAGTTATGTACAAAAAGCTTTCCAAGTCTCAATTCACACGCAATATATCAAATATAATTATCCTGTCATTTTCAACGATAAAATAGTAGATTTTTGCATCCTTCTCATTTTATTTTAGCTACATATTAATTTTAAGAATTTTCTCTGATTTAAAAAACGTTCTGCTAAACCAGAGATAGAGTCTTGATTAGTACGGGTGTCAGGGATTATGGGGAAAAGGCGGGAGAATGGGGTTAAGAGGGAAAGATAGACCATCCATGATTGAATTGATGGGCCGAATGGCCTAATTCTGCTCCGATCACTTATGATATTCTTTTAAATAAAATGGTTTGACCCATAAAATAAAAACAAATTGGGTGTTTTGCCTGGAGATTGTAGACATCTTAATGTAAGCATAAGATTCTGTAACAAATTAGCTGTGTGTCTCCTATATCATAACCACCCTTGGCTTCTGATTTACTAAATTAGGCTTTACATTTTGTTAGAAGGGGAAGGATGTCTCCACTGAAGGCAAACTATATTGGGTATTGCCACAATGACTATGCAACTAAAGATATTTGAGGTCTCCAGCAAGGAAGATACATCACAAAGCTACTATCCACCTCATGGACTCCAGAAGGATATTATGTTTTGCAGAGGTTGTAATTTTTTTTTAAAACTGCAGTGTTATTTCAAAATGAAATGAATCACATGCAGGTAACCTGATCGCAAGCTAAACAAATCAAATGCAGAGAAAATCCAGGAAGCTGATTTCTGGATCACGTTCCCAAACATATTAAATGAGCAGTTGCACCTCTGTGTGTGCAACCATCACAGATCAAGTGTATTTTCCTAGGTCTGACACCCAGTTCTGTGTTTGAGCTCAACAATCAGGATTATGGCATTAATGATCCCTACCGCACACATTCTTTATGGACTTTCACTTAATACTGTAAGCCTGCTGCGGAGTGGAATAAAAGTGAAAGCATACCGTCTGGAGTTAAGCTGCCTGCCGCATGTTTGTGATCCAATTTAAAGGGACCCAAAATTCAAAAATGCTCCAAAGAAAGGTTTCGCAAAATTTAATCCTCACCATTTTCATTTCTCTAACTTGGGATTTAGCCGATTGTATTAGCACTGTCAGCTTGAGGGATTGTAAATCAGGCTTTTATTGAGATTATTTTTTTTTTAAAAAGGAGGGTGATTCTAAGCAGCAGAAAAAATTGTAAATATCTTTAACTCTAAAAGCAGAGACATAATGTAGAGCTCCTTTATCACAAATAGTTCAGGTGGACCAGACAGCTCACTGAATGCCCATTTATTGAATATGGATTTCTCAAACAGGTGAAAAATTATGGACATATTTTGTTGCCTTTGAAAACCTAACATAGGCAGCAACTATAGCTCAAGATATTGTAGGTGATATCTGAATACTATAGATTAAGAATCTTTATACAGTTTTCCAGAAGTAGGAGGCTTCAGTCTGAAGAAGGATCCCAGCCCAAATCATCAACTATCCAAGTTCTCCAGAGATGTTACTTGACCCATTGAGTTACTCCAGCACTTTGTGTCCTTTTGTGTAAACCAGTATCTGCAGTTCCTTGTCTGAAGAAGGTCTCGACCCAAAACATCACCTATTCCTTTTCACCAGAGATACCGTCTGACCCTCTGTTACTCCAGCATTTTGTGTCTATCTGCAGTTCCTTGTTCCTTCATTCTGCCTTCAGTGAGTAGATACTCTAATCAGTATGATACCCAAACCTAAAGGGAATGAGGCATTTTGACCTCTTAATTTAGCAGCAAGAATTACACATCATGTAAACCAACCTAGATCAAAACAGACAGGCCTACTTGACATATCTGGACACATTTTCCATTGTGTTCCATGGATCAGAGCTGGCCACAATTATAAATGGAATTTCCGCTTCCAGTTACAGAGCAGCAGGGAGGACAAAATGTAGAATGTAAATGAAAAGTACAATACCGTGAATACAGTTTTCAAATGGTAGTTCAGAAGAATTGACCAAGTAAAGCCATCCTAACCCAAGGATCAGTGGTTGCACGGAGAAACCAGTTTATCTTAGAGATATGTTAATTGGCTTTGGTAAAATTGTAATTTGTCCCTAGCGTGTAGGATAGTTTTAGTGTACGAGGATCGCTAAGCGGCACAGCCTAAAGTCCTGGCTACATCGGCACTGTAATCATGAGAAGAATCATTGAATTACATAGATGATATGGCTCAGAAACAAGCCAATTGGTACAAACAGACCAGTGTGGCATTCATATGCCAGTAGGAACTCCTCCCACCTTTCCTCAGCTAAAATTCTGTCCGGTCTCAATTCCCTTCTTGTTCATAAGTTTGCCCAGCCTCTCTTTAAAAGTATGTTATACACCTCAACTGCTTTTTTGTTTGTAAATTTGTTAGCAAATTCCACATTTTCACCGCTTTATAAGTTAATTTTAAATTCCCTGTTGGATTTCTTATAATGACAGTCTCTGGTTGTGTTCTTCCCCACAAGTGAATTGGTATTTAAACTGATAAATGCTCAGTATCATATGTAGACTTTAGACCTTAGACTTAGAGATACAGCATGGAAACTGTCTCTTCAGCCCACTGAGTCCACAGCGACCAGTGATCACCCAGCACACTAGCACTATTCTACACACCAGGGACAATTTACAATTTTACCTGAGGCAATTATCCTGCAAATTTGTACGTCTTTTGGAGTATGGAAAGAAACTGGAGCACCCGGAGAAAACCCACGCAGCCACAGGGAGAACGTACAAACTCCGTGCAGGCCCATTGGTACCAGGATCAAACCTGGGTCTTCTGCTTAGTAAGGCAGTAATTCTACCACTGCACCATTGTGCTGTCCCTACAAATGTATATGGTCTGTAGCCAAGCTGATACTTAATGATTTAGTGCTGCTGAGTAATTTTAATTTAGGAACGGTGTGACTCTTAACAGAGTCAATTGATGTCATTCAGTTACCCTGGTGAATACATGGACTACTACTATTCCTGAGCAACCATAGATATTTCTGCCATGATGGCACCTACTTTATTAAAGCCTTGCATCATTTGAAAGTCCTTGCTTATCAAAAATTACAGCAGGATCCTGATCAGTTGGGCAAGTGAGCTGAGGAATGGTTAATGGACTTTAATGTAGAGAAGAAGTCAAACCAGTTCAGGGGCTACAGTGAATGGCAGGGCCCTGGAGAGTGTTGTAGAGCAGAGGGGCCTTGGAGTTCAGGTACATAGTTTCTTGCAAGTAGCATTACAGATAGATAGAGTGGTCAAGATAGGGCGGTTCGGAACATTAGTCATCATCGGTCAGTATATTGAGTATAGAAGTTGGGATATTATGTTACAGTTATACAATACATTGCTGAGGATGCATTTGGAGTATTGTGTTCAGTTTTGGCCACCCTGCTATAAGAAAGATGTTGTTAAGTTGGAAACAATGCAGAGAATATTTACGAGGATGTGCATGGACTTGAGAGGCTGGCTACAGGGAGAGGCTGGGCAGGTTGGGACTATATTCCTTTGAGTGCAGAAGGATGATGGGTGATCTTAAACAGGTGTATAAGATCATGAGGGGAATTGCTGGGTTGAATGCACAAGAGCTTTTTTACCCAAAGTAGGGGATCAAGAACCAGAAGACGTAGGTTCAAGATGAAGGGGGGGGAAAGTAATATGAACCTGAAGGGTAACTCGTTCACACAGGGTGTGGTGGGTATATGACACAAAATGCCAGATGAGGTAGTTGAGGCAGGTTAGCAATATTTAAAAGACATGTGAAAGGGCACATGGATAGGAAAGGTTTAGATGGATATGGGCTATATACAGGCAGGTGGGACTACTGTAGATGGGGCGTGATGGTCGGCATGGGCAAGTTGAGCCGAAGGGCCCGCTTCTGTGCAGTATGACTCTATGACCTCTGTTAGTCAATCGTCAAGTTTGTTCTTTCTCAGAAGTAAAATGAGCAGCCTGTTCATTACTTCTCTATCTTTATACCCTTTATTATGGCATAATCCTTGCAAATCTTTTCTGTGCCCTCTCCAGGACCACCAAATCCTTGTCATTGTTTGGTGGCCAGAGCAGAGCATAGTACTCTTTGTGTGGTCTAACAAAGGCTTGCTAAAGTTTAGCATAACTTCCCCACTCTGCAGTCTCAATATCATTGTTCATGTATGAGTCATGCACGTGCCAGGAAGCTGTTAACCAGTCACATCAGTTCCACATCAACATGAGAAATAATTTAGGAAATATTACAAGGCTGATATTTGACAGAAGAGCAGATCAGGCAGAATGGAATGAGGGTTACTAATCAGTAAAAGTGCATTCTCTTTCCCTCTCTTTTCCTTCCCAAATTAACACATCCCATTACATGGAGGCCAATATTGAAGGATCTGCATCTTTTGCTTTTGAGGTGCAGCGTGGAAACAGGCCCTTTGGCCCACCAAGTCTGCACCGACCAGCGATCCCTGCATATTAACACTACCCTGCACAGACTAGGGACAATTTATACTTATACCAAGCGAATTAACCTACAAAACCTGTACCTCTTTGGAGTGTTGGAGGAAACAGAAGGAAAACCCACGCAGTCACAGGAAGAATGTACAAACTCCATACAGACAGCACCCATGGTCGGGATCGAACCTGGCTCTCAACCGCTGCACCATCGTGCCGCCCATTTGGTTGGATTTTTATAGATTGTGGATCGATAAAAAATGTTGATTGTAACAGTGGATGAGATACTCTAGATAGACACAAAAAGCTGTAGTAACTCAGCGGGACAGGCAGTATCTCTGGATAGGATGAATTGGTGCCATTTCGAGTCGAGACCTTCTTAAGACAGTGATTCTATTATAGGATGAAGCATCTAAATCTTGTTCCCCACTTTCCTTCTTCTATTTAGATATATTTTATTTAGTTGTAATGATTTGCCAACTGTATATAATCTCAAAAGGACAGAACAAGTAGTTGCCCATAACCACATGAAAATCACAATTTGAATTGTGGAAGTGTTGGCTCACCATTTGCTAGTGCAGGCTGTTAGAGCTCTTTCTTATCACCAGCAATGACTCAGAGCTATTCCCCATTCATTTCAAGGTAGGCAGTTCTGATTGCCAAGGCTTTGGAGAATACCACATGCCAAAATGAAATTGCACTCTTTGTTGGCTCATACTTAGAAGCCTATCTGTGCAATAAGATTCCAATATCATTTGAGATCACTGAGCACTTACTTTATAATAAATAGCGACACTTTGTGTGCTTAATTGCTCTTGTAAAATGCTGACATCTGTTGGTTGTGCAATGGGGTTAAGATCCTTGATTGCAAACCTTCGTAATGATTTCCCTAAAGATTAAACCTAACTTGTACCTAACCACCCAGGTGCACTAAACTGGGTATGTGAAAGATGCGTCGATCAAGACTGTGTCCCCCGTAAGGATCCTATTTTGAACATTGCAGATCATCTACATATTGAGGTGATGAAAGCTGCAGAGGGCATATGTCAATGGGATGGAGGCAAATGTCTCAATAGTTTGATGGCCGATAACCAGCTGATTATCAGAACATTTTGATTCCAAAAGAATGCACAACCTGGTCTGATTTGTAAAAGAAGTAAGGGGAATTAAAATAATTCACAGTAAAAAGAAATGAATACCTGCCTTTAACTTCACAACCATCAGAAAGACAGCGAAGGTCAGTCCTTTCATTATGTCTTTGAAAAGGTCTGAACCTGTCTGAACACCTGTCGGTACAATATTCTTTTGGTGGAATATATATGACTCTTTGGGGTGGATTTCTGATAGGACTGTCCATCACTTTGCAACTGTCCTGGGCATTCTGGGCATTCTTGAATATGAATATGATAAGACAGAGAATGGCAGTGAACCCCAACATTGACATTTTAATGAGCAGGGTGGTGAATGGGAAACTCCCCCTTAATGCCCTCTCCCATCTATAGTGGAATCTGGCAGCTTCACAGATACGACCAAGAACTATCACCTACATTCCAAATGACAGTTCCAGGAATGGGTGCCAACTGGGATGACAAATTCCCCAGAAGCACAGTTTTGCCTTTCACTGCTGTTAGTGCATGGACAGATAGTATCAGTTGCAATTCTAGAAGAGGAAGGTAATCCCAGTCAAGAATCCTGCCCATTTTTGTGGGAAGTAAACCCTTAAAAAAAATGATTTACCAATTTACCTCTTTTATATTGTCTCCAATCTATTTATCAAGCTAAATCTTAATAATTTGAACTATATCATCTTTCCAGTAATTCTTTCCCTCACCCTCTTTGCCCCCCCTTCACAAATCCTTCCACTGTGGCCAAGCTTGGGTTTATATACCATAACATCATATCATGCAGCTCAGCATTAATATATCTTTGATAAAACTCCTCTATAATACCTTGGGACGTTCTTTTAACAAGTCATTGTCGGTGCCCTCATTCCTCTTCAAAAAATATATTAAATTGGTGTGACTGGCATACAACTAGCTGAAACCATTGCTTAGATTGTAGGCATTGATACGTGACAGAGTGCAGTCAATTGCCTATTTAATTTAATCTCAATTTAATCTCAAAGCATATTTGAGATTTAAAAAAGCAGAAAATACTAAAAACACACCGCAGATCAAGTAGCATTCATGGAATGAGAATCATTGAAAATCAAAGACCCTTTGCCCTGTTGAGTTGTTTCCAGCATCTTGTGTTTTATTTTAGATGTACATGCTGTTTAAAAGCCCATCACTTTGTCTTCACTGAGATCTGGGACCTCCTATGACCTTACATAAAACCTCACATGTATATTGTGATTGCTTTGCCCTTGAAAGTCAGTGTCATCATCTTAGCCATGGGATCTATTCAGGCTGCTGGTTTCACCAGCATCTATTCGCTGCTGCGCGAGTGAGGTGACCCAAACGCCATACTAGAGAAAAATCATCTACTTTTCCTTCAGCTTACAGGAGTATACAGAGTATACAGAGTATATACAACCATCTTGTTGCGTTTCAGAAATTCGATGACTGCCTTAATGCCTAAACTCTAGCCATGATTCCAATGCACAAGGAAGATGCCCCCTGTGGGCACTGGTTTTCATTATGTTAGCTATCATCTGCAGAACATTTCCATTCAGTCTTAAATTAATGATTAAATTAAACTTTACTTCCCCATCCCATTTCCGTTTTGATGACTCTGACTTTGCCCTCTTATGAAGCTCGAGGAACAACATCTTACCTTCCAGTGGCAACACAAGAGTCTACAGATGCTGGAATCTTGAGCACAACAGTAAGTGCTGGAGGAACTCAGCAGGCCAGGCAGCATCTGGAGCGGAAATAGACAAGCAAGGAAGCAAAAATCTTCAAAACAGCAATACTTTAGGTATTCACTCCACAGGTGCCGCTTGGCTCACTGAGTTTCTCCAACAACTTAGTTTTGATTTTATCTTCCAATACTGAATTCAGTGACTTCTTAGAATCATAGAATGGTATGATGCAGAAGGATGCCATTTGGTCGGTCATACCTGTACCAGCTCTCTACTCGAACAATTCACCAGTTCCACCCCATTAGATGACATTCAGCACTGATTGCAAAAGATATCTTCAGCCATTGATAATCCAAAAGGTGCGTCGAAGATCATGGTAAATGAATTTTGTCGATCTCTTCTTGCCAAATTACTCTCTTAGCATCCAGCATTCTGAAATTGTATACTCTTCGTTGATTTGGCACAACACCTTCAGTTGCTTCATCGAAAAATGGTTCTTCTCCAGGGACTTATTCAAATCATCGTCAGCTTGCCTGTCTTATCTTCACACATCAAGCTTGACACCCCAAAGGGATGGCACAGTGATCGCTGCCACCAGCCTTTCAGCGCTCTGTTTCTCTCTGGCAGTTACTGGCACAGGTCCTGGCTGGTGTACCACACCATTTCCTCTCGTGCATATTTTCCCTCTAGTTTTCCATGTCTTTCAGACACATCTGCAAATTCATTAGCAAATGGCCCTGGTTAAATGTGGTATTCACAGGTCTAAACCAAGTTCTCTGTACTGCCTCATTCCTGTACACTGAGGTGCCCCAGTATCAGACCAGCACACATGTTTTCATGTACGGAGCGGCATGTGTGGCGCAGTAGTAGAGTTGCTGTCTTACAGCACCAGAGGCCCGGGTTCGATCCTAACTACAGGTGCTGCCTGTTTGGATTTTGTACTTTCTCCCCATTACTGCGTGTGGGGTGGAAGGTTGCAACCTTCACGTGTCATGGTGAATGCATTAGTCACGATTGACTAATGCAATCAACTCGACGTGCACAAACAGAAGATCAAATAGAACAAGTTGTCCAACAACTTTAGGCTGTGCACGCCACACGACAGAAGAAGAAGATTAATGCGTGTGATTTTCCCGGGTACTCCGGTTTCCTCCCACACTCCAAAGATGTACAGGTTTGTGGGTTAATTCCTTTTGCGAGATGTTTATAATAAAGTAACTGGCTTTTCTTCTTTCCTTCTCTTTCTTTCCCTTTTTCTTCTTTTTCCTCTCCAGGGTCTATCTCTCAATCTCCGGTCTCTAGCTCTTCAAGGGTTTCCTTTCCCTCTGTCACGCTTTTGCACTTTCACATCTCTTTTTCACTTTTCTACTTTCTTTGCTGTTATTTCTCTCTCTTTTCTCTCTTTTCTAAAGCCTTAAAAAAATTAAGGGGTACAATGACTGTAATACAATATAAGGGATGTACACTGATGTAACTTACGGTACCTCTAATAAATAAAGATATTTAAAAAATTTTAAAAATGAAAAAAAGGTTTGTGGGTTAAATTGGCATCTATAAATTGTAAATTGTCCCTATTGTGAAGGATAGTGTTAGTGTGCTGGGATCGCTGGTCGGCGCTGATTTGGTGGACCAAAGGGCCTGTTTCCGTGCTGTATCTCTAAACTAAACAACAAAAAGTCTGCATTGTGCTTCTTTCCAGTCATTGGATTTTTCCTTTTCGGCTTGCATTTGTTCAGTGGTCCAGTGGCTGTATAATTGTACGTTGTTAGAGCCCGTTTTGTGTCTATAAAAGTTTTGTCCACTTCTTATGGATGATATTTTTTGCACCACTGTTTACCTGGAAATGTTCCTCTCCTTCTATTCCAGTGGAATAAAAGATGGGTGTTGGGAACTTCATTTTTTCTCCTTATCCATTTGTTCTACCCTGTTCCATGTCATGACTGATCTAAACATATTCTCTCTCGGATGGCTCACTGAAACTTTAGTCAGCTTGTGCAACATTGTTTGGTCCTTATTCCTTTGCAGGTAGTTCCATTATAATGTGCTTTTCCTCAATGAAAATTGGATATAACCATGATCGATGAATTAGGGAACACTATTTATATTATTCTCGCCTAATTATTTAAAATGTAATTTTGATTGAAACTTGAGAACTGGTAGGCAGAAAAAAAAGCTGTCTTGGAAAAAAAATGTTTCCATGTAGCCTTCCCGCAATAATCGGACACCGTGGTTTTTCATCTCTTACTTTCACCACGGGAGGCTTTTGAAATCGATAAACTTCTCTTGACACTTGTGCAATGTTGCTCTATTAATATAGCCTTTAATATTTTTAGCTTGCAGTAACAAAAATTAATTAATTGGTATTAAAAGACATTTATTTTTGAAAATCCTCTGGGAAAAAATAGTTTTATTGTGAGGCTGAACTTCTCTGGACTCTAATCCCCTTTTCCCTATTGCGCAATTGCTTTTATTTAAAAAAATTCTTCAACTGGAGATTTTTTCGGAACACAACTAACACATTATAGCAGAACTATCCACATTAATATTTTCTGGTACCATGCATCCTCTTCCCCTTGTACCTGTGAAAAGTGTCAAATTTCTGTACATTTGTGACATTGCTTCCCATAAGAGGGGCATTACTGTATCTACTTCTTCTGGTCTTGCTGTTGTTTTTTTTAAGAATGTATTTCTATTATTTTTGTTTGATTACTTATGCGGAAACACGTTGTCCACCATCAGACTCATCAACTCTGGCTTTGGATAAATCCAAGGCACTTCAGATACAATTTTCCAGGCTTTGCCCTGTTTCTCTCAGCAGTTTTAGGTTGAGAGTGTTTCAAAGATACAGCATGGAAGTAGGGCCTTTGGCCTACCAAGCCCATGCTGACCATAAATCACCAGTACACTAGTTCTATGCCACTCCAGCTTCGCATCCTACACACTAGGATTGATTTACAGAAGACAATTAATCTACATATTTGTGCATCTTTTGGAACGTGGGAGGCAACCAAAGTACCTGGAGAAAATCGACATGGTCACAGAGAAAATGTTCAAACTCTGCACAGACCGTACCCATAGTCAGGATTGAGCCCTGGTTTCCAGTGCTGTGAGGCAACAGCACAGTGCCATTATGCTGCAGTTGCTCCCTCAATCCTGTACCTAGAATTATGCAATTAACCCTGTCACTATCAATGTGTCCGTCATATTTCCAAAGTTGCATTCTGTGGCCAGTAACTTTAGGTTAGCCCAGGATATGTCAAGTATCTCACCCATTATAAGATAATCAGCATTATCCTTCTCGGCTTGTACTCGCTAGAATTTAGAAGATTGAGGGGGGATCTTATAGAAACGGCCAAAATTCTTAAGGGGTTGGACAGGCTAGATGCAGGAAAATTGTTCCCGATGTTGGGGAAGTCCAGGACAAGGGGTCACAGCTTAAGGATTAGGGGGAAATCTTTTAGGACAAACAAATGAGAAAAACATTTTTCACACAGAGAGTGGTGAATCTCTGGAATTCTCTGCCACAGAAGGTAGTTGAGGCCAGTTCATTGGCTATATTTAAGAGGGAGTTAGATGTGGCCCTTGTGGCTAAAGGGATCAGGGGGGATGGAGAGAAGGCAGGTACAGGATACTGAGTTGGATGATCAGCCATGATCATATTGAATGGCGGTGCAGGCTCGAAGGGCCGAATGGCCTACTGCTGCACCTATTTTCTATGTTTCTATGTTTCTACGTTGCCCTTCAAGCCTGCTCTGCCATCCTGTAAGGTCATGGCTGATCTTCTACCTCACTGACGATTTCTAACCCGATATCCCTCCGTCCCATAGATGTTCATAAATTGATTGATATTTATTCTAAATGAATGCAGTGATTGAACCTCCATAACACTCCCTGGTAGAGAATTCATAAGATTTCCCACCCTCTCATTCTCACCCATCTGGGAGATTGCAGGCAACAGATGGGATTAAAAAAAAGACAGCTACTCCAAGCCTGTCTCTTCATTTTTCGAGCCACATTAAAGCTGCTTGTGCTCACAAGCTGATCCGCTGATGTGGAGGGCTAGCTGTTGTATCCCCATGTGGAATGGAGTGGCCACATGCTTTGTGAGAGGGACAGGGTGCGTGAGTCATGTGCAACTGATAGCATTCTTCCATGGTGGCATAACTCTTTGGCAGGCTTTGCAGTCCCTGGCAGAACTGCCTACGTGAGATCCATAAATCCAGAGCATGCCCTCATCAACAGAGCTGCTCGTTGTCGTCATCCTCTAATCTGCTCTTTCTTAGGTTTTCCCAGCTGCAACATCCAGTGCCATTGACTGGTGCTGGTACTTCACCAAGAATAGCTCTTATCAACTCAGTCTCTCATCCAGCGGGGCAGTCTGTGTTGCAGCATAGGGATTAAAGAATGCATGACCATGGGGGTGGCCTTGTTGCCTAGATCTTTATGTGAAGAAATCGTCTGAGGCCATGAAGGACCATAAAGAAATAGAAGAATGATGGTCCACTCTATTTAGGTATCCTGGCGCTGAGAGGCTGAGCAGGGTAGACAGGATTCACGACATAGCTTGATATGGTGTAGGTGCCTGTGCTAGGGCATGGTTTTAAGGATTATGTCGGGTTAAGCCAGGTAAGTGCCAGACAGCAACTGATCGGAGATGGCTCCAATGTCAAAAAGTCCAAAAGTAAGTTTGGTGCCCAAGAGAAGTTGGCGATGCTGCCTGACGTCCCCAGTTCTTCACCTGATTCTTGTGTATTATTGTGCGGGAACAGAAGACAGATGTTTATGAACAGTGATGTTCTCCTAGCAAGAATGGTTGTGTGCCAGACAAGAGTAACCCACTATGACTGCACCCAGCATTGCAGAGACATGTTACTTAAATAATTTCATAACATAAACACCGAGCTTCAGCCTTGTTCCTGCAATAACCCAAGATGCAACATCTACAGGGTTAAATTAGTGTGTATAGTCATATTGCACAGACACAAGCCCTTGGGCCCATTGAGAAGGCACCGATAATCAATTATCCATTTACACTAATCCTATCACTAAATCTATTTTATTCCCCCTGTACTTGAATGAACTACTCTCCCCCCACATTCTACACTCATCTGCCGAATGGATGGAATTTACAGCAGCCAAGTAATGTACCAACGTGCACATATTTGGGACATGGGAAGAAGCTTGAGCATTAGGAGGGCGTGCAAACTCCAAACAGACAGCTCTGGAGGTCAGGATTGAACCCAGATATTTAACTCAGTGCCACTTTCCTGCATTAACCCCATGTTCCTTGATTCCCTTGATACCTAAACATTTATTGGTCTCTACCTTGGATATGTTTAGTAACTGAGTCTCCACAACCACCCAGCATAGAACGCTCCTTAGATTTATCACTAACTGGATGAAGACATTTCTTCTCATCTCATCCTGACTAGCTTGTTCCTTTATTTTAGGAACTGTCCCTTTGTAAGGCAATTCAGCCCAGGGAAACACATCCCTGCATCCGTCCCATCAAGTCTCATATGAATTTTGTGATGCACACTCTCCCCACCACTGAGGATTCTTCCCTGTATGCACAGGCTTGAAAAGATATATGGTATATTGATAGGCACTGTAAATTAACCCTGAGTTTAGCTGAATTCAGAAGTGACCAAATGTGGAATGGATGGGAAAGTCTGAGGGCTTCAAGTGTACAGAGAATTAAAAAGGAGAGGGTGAATGGGAGTGTAGGAAGGAACTGCAGATGCTGGTTTAAACCAAAGATAGACACAAAATGCTGGAGTAACTCAGTGGGACAGGTGGCATCTCTGGAGAGAAGGAATGGGTGACATTTCGGTTCGAATCTGAAGAAGGGTCTCGACCCGAAACATCTCCCATTCCTTCTCTCCAGAGATGCTGCCTGTGCCGCTGAGTTACACCAGCATGTTGTGTCTATCTTGAGGTGAATGGGAGTAATGGATTTGCTCCCCTCAGAGTCCATATGAACCCAATTCAGCTAAATGGCCTCTGGATTTGCTCTAAGTATAAGACAGTGTAAGGAATTTACAGCTGCCTTCAAACTAACTATAGCTTTAAGATGTTGTATGTTTCAATAAAATTCCTCAAGGTTGTGAAATTATAGCTCCAGTCGACTTAATCTTAATGTCAACATAAAAGTGAATATATTATCGCACAAATCAGAAATCGTCTTTGGTGGTTATTTCTAAGACTATTTTCTAAAGAGAAAAGGACCTGCAGCAATATTGCACATTTCAAAGTCACAGGATGTTCCACAGGATGTAGTGTTTAGCCTTTGGAGTTTTGTTTTCGATGTAATCACTATTTGTTCAACATTGAAGAAGGGAGAAGAAAAAGTGGCATCCACCTCAGAATCATATCAGACAAAACCTTCATTGGATCTTTGAACTGAAATTGCCAAGTAGAGGAGCGGCATAGTCCCTAATCCTTTGTTCGATTAGGATGGCTAAGGCATCAGATGGATGTGAAACACTCAGCAGATATGAATGCCGATGCATAGCACTCACTGTGGAATGAAGGGCACAGAAGGAGAACAGTTGTGAAAAACGGTGGATCGTTGCTCCAGCATTTTGTGTCTATCTTTGAAATACTCAACCGTGTAAGCAAAGCCCAGTGGAGAAAGAAACAGTTAATGTTTCATACTGAATGTCAAGAGGTTTATGCTGTAATACTCTCTGTGGAAGGATAAGTCTCAGCTCTGTTTCCCAACAGAGGGCTGCTGGGCAATGGTCCTTTCGAAATATCACCGACCACTGGAATTTTCTGCATTTAGTTTAGGTTAGTTTATTATTGTCACGTGTACTGAGGTACAGTGAAAAGATTCTTGTTTTGTGCCATCCAGTCAGCGAAAAGACTATCACGGTGGCGCACGGTAGAGTTGCTGCCTTACAGCGAATGCAGCACCGGAGATCCGAGTTCGATCCTGACTACTGGTGCTGTCTGTACGGAGTTTGCACGTTCTCCCGGTGACCTGCATGGGTTTTCTCCAAGATCTTCGGTTTCCTCGCACACTCCTAAGATGTACGGGTTTGTAAATTAATTGGCTTGGAAAATGTAAACAAAAATTGCCCCTAGTGGGTGTAAGACACTGTTAATGTGCGGGGATCACTGGTCGGCGCAGACCCAGTGGGCCGAAGGGCCTGTTTCCGCGCAGTATCTCTAAAACTAAAAACTAAAAAACTAAAACTATACATGATTACGTTCAAGCCATCCACAGTGTACAGATGCAGGATGGAAGGGCGTAACGTTTAGTACAATATAAAATCCAATAACGTCCAAAGATAGTTTGAAGGTCTCTAATGAGCTGGATGGGAGGTCAAGACCCCTCTCTAGCTGGTGAGAGGATGGTTCAGCTGGGAAGAAGCTGTCCCTGTCTGGTTTTGTGGAATTTTGCTTCTCTGTGGTGTTAAACGTTAAATAATGATCTTTTGTTTCATGCACTAAATATGCAGCGTAGCGGATAATAGTCATTGTACTCTGGGTACTAAAGTCTGAATATGAATTTCAATCCCATATTTTTTTTAAATTCTTTTCCCTCATTTTCCCCTTCCAATCCAATCATTCCGCTCTGTATCTCCGTTTCTGCACCCGATTTAATATCGAATTCACCAGCTTTAATTTGCACCCCCTTCTCAGTCTTTTCAATGTTAATTTCCCTGTCCTTCAGTTTGGTTGAATTCTTCAGGGACTTTAGCGAGGCTTTTGACACAAGACACATGGGTCAAAGGAAATACCCCCCACCCCCCCCCCCCCCCCGCACCCCCCCCCCCCACTCCCCTCCCCCAGCATCCAAGTAAGAGAGGAAAACCGCATCCACAATCCACTCCATGCCACAAAGGGAAGGGTAATAGATGATGAGTAATTTTGGGATCTGATAAAAGTTACCAGTTCCATGAGGCATAATACTCAACCCCTTGTATTTTTGTATAAAATATGTATTTTAGATTTAGACTTGAGCAAGGTGAGTGTGCATGATTAAAAAGTTTGCATTTAGCACAGACAAATGGCTGTGTAATTGATAGTGGGAAGAAAACTTTTCCGCTTCTAAATAGGGAATGCACAGTAATTGGATGGATTTTGATAATGATGATGGAACAATAGATCTCCGGATTGTATTTTCATAAATTTGTTAAAGGTCACAAGACAGGTTAATAAGGCAGGATCCTTTCCTTTTTATACCTGGGGCATAGACAATATGTTTATAGACAGTTGATGTTGGAACTGCACACAATGGAGGTCAGGCCACCGCATATGTGCTGCATATATTTCTGGTCATCACATCACAGGAAGACTGTGATTGCAACAGGGAGGTTGCAGAGGACATACTGTATATTTGAGATTATTGCCAGGACTGGAAAAAATGTTGTTGTGAGGAAAGATTAGTAGCTAGAGTTGTTTTTGTTGGCACATTGGTGGCTGGGGAGAGGCCTACTTGAGGTGGGACAAGCTTGAGGGGGCTGACGGCATCTCCTGCTCCTAATTTATTATATATGAATAAAGCTACAAGACAACTACCAAAAAATTACATAAGATGGACCAATATCCCTCATCAGAAGAGTAAAAAATTAAGCAGAGTTGATTTCAGATACTTGATTGAAGCATGAAAGGAGAGATGAGGGGAAAGGTTTGAACTCTGTGAATGGATAAGGGTCTGGATCCCACTGTCCGAAAGGACGACAGATGCAGAAACCCTCACCATAGTTAAGAAACCCTTGGGTGTTTGACTTCAATGAGATTAGCTTGTGTTATTGTCATATACTCATGGGTGCAATGACATTTCTTCTTCACACGAAGCTCACAGAGTAAACAGTGTACGTACAATTATGACAAATAGAATGCATAATATGGTGACAAGTGCAAAATAGTAGAATGGTGCACGATTGTAGCACAAAATTCAAGTGGTGCAAAATAATACCAAAGCACCTTAACAGAATAACCGAAAGAAATAGAGTTATGAGTAAGAGTGTCTTCTTCTTCTTGCGTATGGCGTGCACAGCCTAAAGTTGTAGGACAACTTGTTCTATTTGATCTTATTGGATTGTGCACGCCGGGTTAATTGCATTCGTCGAAACAGGGTGGACCTGTGAAGATTGCAATCTTCCACCCCAGTAAGAATGTGTGGCAACACCACAGGTGTGAAAAAGAAGAAACATAGAAAATAGGTGCCAGAGAAGGACATTTGGCCCTTCGAGACAGCACTGACATTCCATATGATCATGGTTGATCATCCAAAAACAGTACCCCGTTCCTGCTTTTTCCTCATATCCCTTGATTCCATTAGCCCTAAGAGCTATATCTAAAGGGCCTGACCCACTTAGGTGATTAGGGGAGAAGGGGAGGGGAGAAGCAGGGAGAAGGGGGGGGGAAGGGAGTGGGGGGGGGGGTGGGGGGGGGGGGAGAAGGAGCGGAGACATTTTAAGAAGCCAGACAACTTTTACTAAGCCATAGATACACAGCTAGTGAAGTTTGGCGGGCCATTATAACACATACCAGTCGGTTATCCTTGATTCTGAAAACTCGTGCTTACGTTTTTTACCCCATGACCAATTAACTGGTTAGATAATAAATGCTGGAGAAAACTCAGGGGTGAGGCATCATCTACGGACGGCGAAGGAATAGGCGAGTTTCTGGTCGGAGGACCTTTTCAGACTGATGTGGGTTTGAGGGGGGCGGCGGGAGAAGGAAGAAAGGAAGAAAGAGTGGAGGAAGTGTGGCGGGAGATTAGGGTCAGGGGGAGGGGAAAGAAGGGAAAGCAGGACGCAGGGATACTGAAATTGGAGGTCAATGTTCGTATACCGCCTGGGGTTGTAAAACTACCCAAGTGAAATATGAGGTGCTGCTCCTCAATGTATGGTGGGCCTCACTCTGGCATGGAGGAGGCCCAGGACAGTAAGGTCGCATTCGGAATAGAGAGGGAGGAGTTGAAGTGCTAATCCACTCGGGAGATCAGGTTGGTTTGGGTGGGGGAGGGCCACAGTCTAAGGTCCTTCCGCCTGCTGGACATGGGGGGTTCTGGTAGGTGGAGGACGCCCTCAATATAAGGGGAAGGTATCCCACGCCATTGTGCACATGAGTGGCACGAGTGGGGGAGCTGATTTGTGGAAAATTTGGGGAAGAAATGTCCTAAATGTATTGATCAATTTGTACAGCCTCTGATAAATGTCGGATGGATTTTCCGCATGGTTCATGTTTATATTTTATGTTCACTTGATTAAGTTATATTTTTGAAATATATTTTTAAAAAAAAGTTATTGCAAACGAGCGGAGGTGTTGGGCAAAGCGTTCGCAAACCATACACTTTGTCTCACGATGTGAGCAGCTGAACTAGAGCAGGGATGAAATAAGATGAGGTTGGAGGAGGTAAAGTTGATCCTCTGCCGCACCTGGAAAGACTGCTTCGAGTCCTTGGATGGAGTTCTAGTGGGAGGTAAAGCGCCTTTAAACAATGAAAATGGCCTGACAGCAAAGGGGATTAACTAAAACTTCTTAGATCTACCCATAACCACCCGAGCGGGTACCCCTCTACAATCTGCACATATGATACAGGATTATCGATTTTCTCCATGGCGACGAATACTGAGGCCGCGACTGGTTCCCAGAATACGGGAACTCCTCGCGATCATGAAGGAGTCTCACCAGAGACCACCAGCGAACATGTGGCGACCATGTGGCGATCATGTGGCGAGCGCAGAGTCTCCTGCACTCACCTAAAAATTCGCCTAAGTGGGACAGGCCCTTAACTCTCTCGAAAACATCTAGTGAATTGGCCTCCACTGCCTTCTGTGGCAGAGAATTCCACTCTGTGGCAGAGAGTTCCAGAGATGATTGGTTCAGGAGTTAAATAACAGCGGGGAAGAAGTTGGTCTGGACAGCTGAGGATTTAATATCTTGTATTTTCTCTGAAATGATAGTGGAAAGAAAAGGGAAGGCCAGGTGGCAGTTATCCCAAACAATACTTCCCAGCCTTTCATGTTGGACCAATACTGAATCAGTGTGAAGGGATTCTAGTTTTTACCTGGTGAATCGTTTGATGTGTAGTTGACGACCATCTCTGTTAGACTGCTACCAGTGATGAGGACACGGGTTGTGCGTCATACCCATCGTAACGGCCCGTTGGTCACACAACCAACTCCTTTCGGTATTGCCTAAGTTGAAGGGTTAGGTTCTATTATTCTGACACCATGACACAAGTTCTCATGCCCTTTTCCCGTTCTTTGGTCATGGTTGTTGTAGAGGGCCGAGGAGTGGTACATGGGCACATGTAAACATTGAGTTGGTGTAGCAAATGGCTGCAGAGTCCTGTCCTAAACAGGGAATTAGAGCATTGGACTACTACATATACCTGAGGACGATACATCGGTGTTGAGGGTCAAGATGGGGAATATAGTGAGGACTATTCTAACTGATGAGGCCTTGCCAGTTAAGAAGTCCCAAACAGTTGCAGATAGATACCACAAGGCCGAGGGTCCAGTCAGTTTAGGGATGAGCTTATTTAAAATGATGGTGCTGAAAGCTGAATTGTAGTCAATGAATAGCTTCCTGACATGTGTTCTCATTGTTAATGTGATCCAGGGCTGAAATGTAGTGGAAGAAGGCAAGTGGTCTCCCCATAGTTCTATTATTTTCATGTAGGGGTATTCCGGAGACTGGCTTCCAAAGCTCTTCATTATTAGTTTAGAGATACAGCACAGAAACAGGCCCTTTGGCCCACCGGGTCCGCACCGACACCAATCCCCGCCGAACATTAACACTATCCTGCTAACACACGAGGGTCAATTTTTTACATTTTACCCAAGCCAATTAACCGACAAACCTGTACATCGTTGTGTTATCCTGGTCTGTTGGAATGCTTAGTACTCTTCAAATGGGGTATAAATGATTTTTTTTTTCCCCGGGCTGCTGGGAGATTTAGTCTACAATTTGAAAGTGCTCTCTTCGAACTGTAACAAGCTGAGTGCAGATTGTCTGGAGCCTAGATGTAAGCTGCAGGAATATAATACGAACATCTGAAAACCTGTCAATTAGGTGCCAAAATGCATAGAATGGATTGGATGACTGCTAAACCAGAAATAACACATGTTAAATAATTGTAATATATGTTGAGGTCGGGGACCTATATAAAAGTCCGCTACCATGAGGTCCAGCGTCGATCTTCCCCCTGGGAGAGCGCTTGGGACTGTGATGACCCCCCCTTTTTTTTTTCTCTTGGAGTGTCTCTGTTTGAGCAAGGCCTAGAGGGTTGATCTGGAGATCCAAGGATCCAACTCGCGGTGGGAAAAGGTTTACAGTGGGTGAATGTAATTGTGTTTTGTTAAAAATAAAGTTAGTTGCCTCAAGTGCTTGATTCATTGTTTTTTGGGACTGAAACCTAGACTGGGGGGAAGCTTAGAACAAGCAATTTACATTTGGAATGTGGGAGGAAACCGAAGATCTCGGATTAAACCCACGCAAGTTATGGGGAGAACGTACTAACTCGGTACAGACAAGTGCTTATGGACCGCTGTCTATCAATGTCATTGTCAAAAATGCTGTGGACAAGGCTGAGTAATAGCACAGCAGATTCTGATGAGGTGGAGCAGTTCTTTTCCAACGGGCAGGGATGCAATGGGCTGGATGGCCTCCCGATGCATCATAGATTCTCTACAACAGTTTCAATTTGCACTTTCAGCGACTTGGGCCGCAAGACATTACAGCCTAAACGTACAAGGGCAAACCTAACCAGAGGCAGATGCAAGAAACGCTGCTGCAGGAGGATTGTCCCAATGCCCAGCAAAGATGCACAAACAGCAGAAAACAAAAATCTACACCCATAGATAAAATTACATTATGAAAAAGATTAACATGACACAAACGTTTTAGAAAAATTTGCCCTTGGGCTTTACATCCAATATACAGCTGAATATGTTTCAAAATCGGGACAGCAGAATTGCCATTGTACAACATAGAGAAAGCTGCACGATCCAGCGTGGGACCCATGTCAATGAAATTTGGAAGTATAATGAAGCTTGCAATGCAGCCCTGATAATCCCATTCTTGTCACTGCTAAATATGGTGCACCGGTTTGTTAATGAATGCTTGCTCCCAGTCATGGCGTACAGCACCAGGTTTGGAGGGCCAAGACCACCTAGAAAGACACTAAAATGTTGTTTGAGAATTCATCTTACTTCTCTTTAACACAACTGCTGCTTTTGCAAACGCCATCCTTTTCTTATCGATGTCAGTAAAAATAACTGACAGAATTCTAACTGGCATAGGCAGTTTCATATTTCATCTTCTCTTTCTGTCAGATCTGGCACTGCTTCTCAGTTCAATCATGCCTCTTTTCTGTGTCTCTTTTTGTTAAATACAGCCTATTGCATCTGGCATAGCCAGGGAACCAGTTTTATCTTCTGGTAATAAAACCTTCTTAGATGCAAAATATATTATCTGCAAAGTGTAATCTTTACTGGAAAGACGAATGCCAATGATGGTATCTTCCTGAACCTACAAGAGACTATTCCTGCGCTTTCTTCTTGCCAACCATTCTGTCATACCTTGTATGAATCATCCTTTCTATCTGTAGAAACAAAGAACTGCAGATGCTGGTTAATACACAAAAGGACACAAAGTGCTGGAGTAACCAACGGGTCAGGCAGCATCCCTGAAGAACATGGACAGGTGACATTTCGGGTCTGAAGATGGATCTCAACCCATAATGTCCTCTATCCATGTTCTCCAGAGATGCTGCCTGACCCGCTGAGTTACTCCAACACTTTGTATCCTTCCTATCTCTCTTGGTAGACAATCCAAAGAAAGTGCTGACCTTATTCAATTGCTTTATAACTCAAATTTAATTCCATTGAATTTGGTAAAGAATACTCTTCGCATCCTCCGTTCACTTAACAATTACGAGAAACATCAATGGTATCTTCATCATCACATCTGTCAAAACCTGTGCTCCCTGAAGTCCAATATTCTGATAGTATATTCCTCATAGTCTGCAGCTTGAGCAATACTTCTGTCAGCATGTGTAGTAAAGAACTGACGATGCTGGTTTAAATCGAAGGTAGACACAAAATGCTGGAGTAACTCAACAGGACAGGCAGCATCTCTGGAGAGAAGGAATGTGTGACGTTTCGGGTCCAGACCCTTCTTCAGACTGATAACTTCAGACTTCAGACTTCTGTCAGCTTCTTCTACTTTTAATTCTCTTAGGTAGGGTTGCCAACTATTCATCTCACAATAAGGGAACAAGGTCCACAATTGAAGGCACAAATTCCCAACGGCATAAAGTACAGAAGGCCTTTCGTCGAGTCACCACTGACGGGCTTAACCCGCGTCTTTTTTGCTTCCCATTTGCTTGTTGCAGCTGCACTGTCTTTTGTTTTTGCAGGTTTAATCCATGTTTGCACTTGCCAACGCTGACCGAAACAACACCAGAGCGGGGGAGGTGAGCTATACGCTGAAACCTTTTGTTTGGCAAGATTGGCAATTGTGTAGTGTCAACTGAAGCGCATTTGGGGCCTGTGATTGGATGACGGGTGAATCACGCGTGCGTGGCGTCAAACTGGGTACAGCGAGACGACTGGGGGGGGGGGGGGTCGACGCGCACGTGTTGTATCAGATCTAGGATCTGACTGTAAGCGTGCCTATGGTGATTACAGAGTCACAGTTTACTTCGACGTACGATGCTTAAGACTTACGTAAAAATATTTTCGTATTTTGAATGTTGCAAATGCACTAAAATTCAGGTAGAAAACGTACTGCACTAGTGCTTATGGGTTTTCAACATGTGTGTAATATATGATAGTGAGCGTTGAGTGACTGTGATGTAGAGTCCACGAGTGGGGGTTTTTTTTTAAAATTTGTGGGAGAGTCGCGCTTGGGTCATGGGTGTGGGACAGGGGCTTTACTGTTTGGGTTTGGATAGATATATTTGGGAAAAGAAGTCAGAGCAGTTTGGCACTGCTCTGCAAGGGTAGCATTTTCTTGGGCCTGTTTATATAGCGGGTAAAAGCTTGAGCTAGTGTAGGTCAATATATTTTCGCCGCAGTCTCTCTACGTGAGCAGCGGCTGAAGTATACTAGAACTTCATACGGCTGCTGCCGATTAGTCCTGCCACGGCGGGGGACGACCCATTAAGAGAACGGTAGGCTCTTTAAGAAGTGGGTTCACGGCTGTTGCCGTTATAGGTCTTCAGCAGACGACTAATAAGAGAGCCACCAAGCTAGGATAAGGTTGTGACGCTGCCGACATCAGAGCTCCATACGGACAGCAGGCAGCCAGATGTTTGTAGGACAGCGTGAGGCTCTGTAAGGAGCTTACATTCATAATTTGCAGTTGTGTATACGGAGGAGATTTACGCAGTAGGTGAGTTTTTAAAAATAGCCGCGGCCGTATACAGCTACCGCTTAGGTAGTCAGCCTGCCGCAGCACCAAAACCATTTTAACAGAGTTGCAGCTATACAAAACTATGCTACAGCCATATATAGTGTTTTCTTGTCAATTGGACAGACTTAATATAGTTGGCATTTATAACAGTTGCCACAGGGTCACGTTTGTGACTATCTTAGCCGATAGCCATTATGGCTGCCAAACTCCCATCAGATGCATCTGTGGTCGGGATCGAAGGCCTGGTCTCTGGGCTGTGAACCCAGGTCTCTGGCAGACAGCTCTTAGACCCAGCTGACCCTTGTGTTGTATCCCTTTTTCTTTATATAGTCTTATCTCAGTTCGGTTTACATTCTTTGGCATATCACAAATATGTCTTATCATGCCAATTTAGTTTATGTTTTTAAAAGAGAAAAATTTCAAGGGACATTTATTATCACTTTCACCAACTTTTTAAAGTGTAGTGGAATTGGACGGCCTTTTGCAGTCCAGAGCTACCTCCTGGCTTGGGAAGCCTTGTTCGGCTGTGCTATCCAGTCACTGTGGGAGCTGCACTGGTGCGTTCAGGTAATGCCGCTCATTAGAGGGCGACTGTGGAGTTTCCTTTACAAAAGACACAAGCTTTATGACATAGCAATAAAGTAATCAATCAATCTCTTGATTTAATAGGGGTAGGTTTATTTTTAGTCATATAAACGTCAATTGCCTATGAAATACCTGACTGGGTTGCAGCCATTTCTCCACACTTCTGTCTGACGTATGGGGGCCAGAGGCTCTCCAGTCCTTCATGTAATACTCCGTTGGCACCGGAGAGGAGCAAGGCCTCGGAGTCACTAGCAGGTGCAGCCTGACAACCCCAAGTCGGGGCAAAATCATAGCCAAGTCCGGTGGGACATCTATGTCAGATATGATTCAGGTTTCTCAATTACGAACATCTGATGAATTAAATTACAACACAAGGAATGCTCCATCTTATGAAGTGCTGTCAGGCAGCAGCTCTCCTGGTTCAGGGTTCGCAAATGTTCTTCCCACTCAAATGAAAGGAGTGATGGAGATGGTGCTAACGTATGCACATAGGCCTGGAGCAGCTCCTGGTTCAGGGTTGCAATTTCTTCCCACTCAGTTGAATGTAGTGATGGAGATGGTGCCAAAGTATATGCACACATGCCTGAGGCAGCTCCTGGTTCAGGTTTGCATAAGTCCTCCCATTCGGATGTATGAAGTATGAAGATGGTGCCATATATATTATGCCCCGTATTACAGAAGCACACACAGGCAGTTCAAGTCATATGCCTGTAGCTGCCCTAGTTTCAAGGTTTGCATTTTCCTCCCACCCAATTGACTATTGGAGATGGTGTCCACAAAATATGCTCGGTTTAGTATTATAATAGCATCGCACAACAGTTTGAGGACATACGGATATGGCAGACACCTGGTTCGGTGCAATTTTTTCTCCCAATCTGGACGTCAAAGGTCACTATGGACTAACTCCATCCATGAGCTCGTACAATGACTATGTGCCGGGATCCCATGCTTTAATGCGTGGTGTACGTCAATATCATGAGAAAAGCTGTGTTGCTCTTGCCTCAAAATTGCTATTCCCTCATGGATGGCAAGCAACCACCAAATAAGAGAAGTTGATACAGGCGCATCACCTACTAACAGAAATACAAGCAGATGGACAGGGTCTGCAAATGGAACTTTCCACTGAAGCTCCAAACAAAGGAATAATTTGGGCGACTGAGGTTAGAGACGCTGGTATGTAATGGTCTTGTTAATAAATCTCCGTAAACTCTGAAATGGGAGCAGTCGGTTTGGCCCCAGCTTGGTTTACTGCCAGCATGGGCTGTCTAGTCATTTTTTCACGTTATCTGGGGATAATGATCAGCCATTGATGTAGAGGAATTGGCAAGGTGCTTTAACCACTGAAACTGGAACCTTCTCTGGCAAAGTTCAAGTAGGAACGTTTGGTTATTCTGGATCAGGGTAGAAATCATGAAACTGGGCTGGCCATGAAGTCATAGTTTGACAGAGAAGCATATGCTTCATCATCTACAGAGGTTATCAGACTGGTCAATAGAATAAAGTAGTTGAAAGTTTTCTCACCTATTTCTCTTCAGTTAGCAGCAGAGGTTACTTAGTTCTTGGAATCATCATTGCCTTCTTCGCTGGGACAGGTAGTTACCAACAAAAAGCTCATCTGGCATACAGGTATATTATAACTTTATCTGACCTGCAGGTTCATGTTGTGAATCACCAATGTAATTTATATACCAATAGGTTATCAATACCTTATTCCTGATTGAGTGGTGGGTCAAAGAGATTGTGTTATGCACTCATGAGACATGTGGTCTCAGTCAAAGGGCTGCGAGGTATTCCTGATTCAGCCTTGCATTATACTAATCTTCACTGAAGGAAAAAGCTACGTATTTACGGTGACTCTTAAGTCAAGAGTTGACAGGGAACTAGTATTCCCATATCTAAGGGAGACTGTGGTTTCAGCTCTAGTCATTAGCTGCTGATTATATATTATCAACGATATGTATGAATAACTAGCTAATGCATCTTCCGCGGGTAGGAAAGTCAAAACATTTTCTGTCCATAAGATCAACGGAGGAACAGTGGTTCCAAGTGCAATCAGTGACAACTCATCCAAGGACGTGTGGTCTGACCAAGGACTAGAGGGGTATATTTCTCAAGATTACAGAAATATGGTGCAGGCCGAATCGAGTTAGCATTAGGCTAATCAAATTGTGGGATTACTTACCCAGTTTATGATGGATGATTGGGTGTCTGCAATTTAACTGACTCAGAGAATCGATAGTTGCATACTATACACATATTATATATCTATACACATAAGGCACAGTTTCTGCTGTTTAATAACAAAGCTAGTGGTGAAAGCCTATGCTGCCCTTCTCAGATAGGGCATTATGTCATCGAGTTTAGGTATTATGCAAAATTTGCAAATGGACTAAATCTTTATGGTTAGTCGGTAGATGTCTTTGTGATATTACATTTAAGGCAACATGGAATTTAATCAGTAACATATTTGCCTATTCCAGTCAGCCATGGGTAGGCGGCTGAAGCAACTTTATTTACTCATTCACGTGTGACGGCTAGGAACTGACTGTCTTCTCGGGCAGCTAGCTCTGCACGATTGTATGAGAAGCTTATGAACAACATCATGCGAGTCCAATTCTATCACGGAAGTAAACAAAGGTTGTGTGGGCTTCCAGTTTATGAGCCTAGAGAAACTTAGTGGGGCAGCACATTGACTGTTTCCTGTGCTGCTTTATCATGTTCTGATATATCATAAAGTGGGGCAAAAAATGATTGGTTCTTCACCCACTGCATCTAAGTTATTGCTGGGTGTCTTTTGTTTGACCATTCAAAATAGCCTACCTCATTGTAATGAGATGTATATCAGTAATTTGTTTGTAAAAAGTCTCAACACATTTTCTAATGGGACCACTCTAGTATCTTGAGATGATTATGCATGTTCTGCAGCTGATCTCAGCATCAAAGAACACTGCCTGGTCAATCTCTGGCATAGTCTCACGTATACTGACATTAGGGTAGCTTTGTTATAGAATATTCTCATAAGCAAATGCGCTGGGATTGTGTGCATTTGAGGTTGATCTGCATGCCCACCACAGCAGAGATCATGCATGTCATTTAGGTTCTACTGTGCACTCAGTTGCTAATGCATTCTATGATTGGAATATTAGTTATTTTCTTTCAATACTCTCTCAAAGCTATTGTGACTGGCTCATTAGCAGCCCAATACATTGGTTTTTCCCTTTCATCATACAGCATGAGGTTTACATAATGCAGCTTAAAAATTATAAAATTGGGTGGAATATGTGGGATGTTTATGCTGTAGAAATTATGCACATTGTTGCATTCGTTATTGTCTAATCACAGTCTATTGGGCCTACATGGCCAGTTGTGCATTGGCCTTGTATGTAGTTAGCATCGTGGATATTAATAACTCATGTTGTCCTCCATAATGGTTTATCTCTTTTAGTGTTTCATACAGATTATGTCACTGTATGAAACCACAGAAGCTTTCGAATATCTTCACTTTATCACTCAACGTGACTTCAAAATGTATAAATAGAAAGATTAACGTGAAACTGAACCGTTTGAAGTTTGATCTTTATTTTTTGTGAAGTCGCGTTGAGGTTGTAGGTGCCCTCCCGATATTCTCATAAAGATCATTCGGTAGTTAGCCCTCATCTTATCTCAATAGCTTAGTTCAGCAACTATTTGTGGGTTCTACAGCTACTTTGAAGATTGATTGTGCATGCGGTTGTCTGGTGTGGGCTTCTTAACGTTTAATCCCTCATCGCGACTTCTTCATAAAATAAGATCAAACTTTAAAACGGTATGTTCTCCGTTTGAATCTTTTATTAAAATTGCTTTCTGTGTTCTGTTTTAGATTTACGCCTGCTCTGAGGGAGCAGATGCAATCACTGCCTGAGCTGGCTGGTGCTATGGTTTAACGCATAGCGCCACCGGAAGTCCTCATATTTATCTTGATGTAAGGTCGATTGAGTCAGCTGTTTGTATGCAAGGTTTCTGACCTGAGGCTGGAGAGAGAGAGGGGGAGAGAGAGAGCGAGAGAGCGAGAGGGCGAGAGAGCAAGAGAGCGAGAGAGCGAGAGAGCGAGAGAGCGAGAGAGCGAGAGAGCGAGAGAGCGAGAGAGCGAGAGAGCGTGCAGAGGATACAGAAGAGGCGGACTGAAGAAGAGGCTGGCGTATGGCACGATTTTGCAGGGAGATAAGAGAACCGTGTTAGCCTTTCCGTGGGAGGAAGTGACGAGGGAGGGACTTGTGAGGAATCTTGCAGGAGGCGAGATGGACATCGAATGGCAACAGATCTGATGATCTGTTGATAAAATCTCAGAGCATGTGTTCGCTCCTGCGGCGGCTGGCACTCGGGAGATTTAAGGGCGTCGGTGCTTAAGGAATTGGCGAGCACTCCAACCGAACAGGGGCGGTGGTGGGATTGGGGGTGGGGTGGACAGTTGAGAGACGCCAAAGAGATTTCATAATTAAAACATGGAAATTAAAAACACTCCCAGAGCTAATGGCAGTCAAATACAGGACAAGGGCGGTCATGTATGGGACAAACCGATTTAGCCTAATATATGGGATGGCCCGGCAAATAAGGGACAGTTGGCAACCCTATTATTGGGTCCCTTACCCTAAATCTATGTCCTCTAGTTTTATCCTCCACTAATATGGGGAAACGATTCCTGGAATCTCCTCTACCCATACCACTCATAATTCCTCATACCTCAATGGTGTCCCCTCCTATCCTCCTCTGGTCCAGGGTAACAGACTCAATGTCTCCAGTCTCTCCTCATAACCAAAATGCTCCATCGCAGGCAATATCCTCATGAATCTCCTCTGCACCCTCTTCAATCACATCTGCCCTACAGTGTGGTGATCAGAATTGCATTCAGTACTCCAGGCAGGTGAAAAAGTACTCCATCACATCTTGATTTGTTCTTCGTAGACAGTGGAAAGGATTGGTGCTTCAAAACGGAGTTTAGGAGGATGTTGCCAGAACTAGAGGGTGTAAGTTATAGGGAGAGGTTGAGTAGGCTGGGTCTCTATTCCTTGGAGAGCAGGAGGATGAGGGATGATTTTATAGAGACGTATTAATCATGAGAGGATTAGATCGGGTAGATGCACAGTTTCTTGCCCAGAGTAGGGGAATTGAGGACCAGAGGACAAAGGTTCAAGGTGAAGGGAAAAACATTTAATAGGAATCTGAGGGGTAACTTTTTCACACAAAGGGTGGTGGGTGTATGGAACAAGCTTTCAGAGGAGGTAGTTGAGCCTGGGACTGCCCCAATGTTTAAGAAACAGTTAGATAGGTACATGGATAGAACAAGTGTGGAGGGATATGGACCAAACACAGGCAGGTGGGACTAGTGTAGCTGGGACATGTTGGCTAGTGTGAGCAAGTTGGGCCGAAGGGCCTGTTTCCACACTGTATCACTCTGTGACTGTATGAAACTACACTGCCACAATGCTAGACTCTGACCTCTTATAGCCATGGTACTAATGCAACTGGTGCAATTGAGTTTCTGGTCACAATCCTGGTGAGGAGGAGGACTTGGCAATGTTAATGCTATTGATTGGCAAGAGTGAATGGTTGGCTTTTCTTTCTGTCAGATATGATCATTACCATGTTCGATTGTTTCATGAATGTCACTTGCTATTTATCAGTCAGTGCCTGGATATTGTCTGTGTCTTGTTGCATGCGGGTGCAGACGGATTCATTTGCTGATGAGTTGCAAATGGAATTGAAAAATTTGCAGTTTTGGAAAATATTCTTACATCTGACCATATGATGCAATAAAGCAGCTGATTGAGCCTAGGACACTGCTCTGCGGAACTCCTGCCTGGACTGGGATGATAGACTTCCAATAATCACAACCATATTCCTTTATCCAAGATATGACTCCATCAGTTGGATCATTAAGATGCTGTTGACTTATCTGAGTTCCTTAACATCATATTTAGACAAGAATAGCTTAATCTCTCTCATTACCTCTGGAATTTAGTTTGTCAGTCAATGTTTATGAGCCAAGGCTGTGATGAAGTCTGGAGTTGAGTAGTCCGGGCAAAATCCAAACTGAACACCAGTGAGCGGGTCATTGATGCGCAAGTACTGCTGGGTACACAGTCAATGACACCTTCCATGACTTTGATGATGATTGAGAAAGAACTGTGAGATGATAATTAGTTGGATTGGACTTGTCCTGCTTTCTGTGAACAGTACAAACATGAGCAATTTCCCACATTGTCCAATTGATTCTAGTTCTGTTACCCACCAGAACAGCTTGACAAGGGGTACAGCTAGTTCTGGACCATACGTCATTAGTACTACAGCTGGGATGTTGTCTGGTCCCATAACACTTGGTAAACCCATTACACTCAGCTCTTTCTTGATATGGCATGGAGTGAATCGATTTAGCTTCTATGATGATGAAGATCTCAGGGGAATTGAAGACAGATCATCTACTTGGAATTTATGGCTGCAGATATTAACAATTTACTTCAATGCCGAGATTCACATTTTGCCAGCAACGTTGCAATGACTTGTTGTTGGAAGCTTCCATGACTTTTAATTCACTTAAACATTCCTGACACCAATTTGAAGATCCGTGAATACCCTTCACCAATAGACAATAGACAATAGGTGCAGGAGTAGGCCATTTGGCCCTTCAAGCCAGCACCGCTATTCAATGTGATCATGGCTGATCATCCCCAATCAGTACCCCATTCCTGCCTTCTCCCCATATCCCCCGACTACGCTATTTTTAAGAGCCCTATCTAGCTCTCTCTTGAAAGCATCCAGAGAACCTGCCTCCACCGCCCTCTGAGGCAGAGAATTCCACAGACTCACCACTCTCTGTAAGAAAAAGTGTTTCCTCGTCTCCATTCTAAATGGCTTACTCCTTATTCTTAAACTGTGGCCCCTGGTTCTGGACTCCCCCAACATCGGGAATATGTTTCCTGCCTCTAACGTGCCCAAGCCCTTAACAATCTTATATGTTTCAATGAGATCCCCTCGCATCCTTCTAAACTCCAGAGTGTACAAGCCCAGCTGCTCCGTTCTCTCAGCATATGACAGTCCCGCCATCCCGGGAATTAACCTTGTAAACCTATGCTGCACTCCCTCAATAGCAAGAATGTCCTTCCTCAAATAATGGGACCAAAACTGCACACAATACTCCAGGTGTGGTCTCACTAGGGCTCTGTACAACTGCAGAAGGACCTCTTTGCTCATATATTCGATTCCTCTTGTTATAAAGGCCAACATGCCATTTGCTTTCTTCACTGCCTGATGTACCTGCATGCTTACTTTCATAGACTGATGTACAAGGACCCCTAGATCCCGTTGTACTTCCCCTTTTCCCAACTTGACGCCATTTAGATAGTAATCTGCCTTCCTGTTTTTGCTACCAAAGTGGATAACCTCACATTCATCCGCATTCAATTTCATCTGCCATGCATCTGCCCACTCTCCCAACGTGTCCAAGTCACCCTGCATTCTCATAGCATCCTCCTCACAGTTCATACTGCCACCCAGCTTTGTGCCATCTGCAAATTTGCTAATGTTACTTTAGCAAATGTGACATTTGCTAATGTTACTTTAGCAAATTGAACCAGACTTGATTCAAATGAGACATCGAGGAGAACTTTGACCCCTTCACTAACTTCCCGACACCCCAACCTCACACTCACGATGGCCAGGATGGAATCGGGATAAAGTGGGGAATGGGCATTGTGACTTAAAGTGGTAAAAAAAATTGAATCCCGATTCGGACATGTCATATTTTCAGTTGTGCAAAAGAATATTAAAGCACCATAACAGAATAACCAAATGAGGTAGAGTTAAGAATAAGGGGTGTGTAGCAGCAACTGGGGAATAGTGTGTGAAAGAGGTGATTCAGGAATTAAATAAAAATGGGGAAAAAGCTGGTCTGGACAGCTGAGCTTTTAACCTGAATTTTCTGTGAATAGATAGTGGAGAAAAAAGAGAATGGCCAGGGAGGCAGTTTGGATGATGCTCTGGAGAGGAAGGTCAATGATTTTTAATATGTTAATCAGGCTGCTTTCCTCTGATTATTGCTGCAATTTAATCGTAATCATCCAGATTTCATTGGCCTCAGGAAACTCAACAGCTTAAGGAAGGAGGAAGCTTACCGACACAACACAGTGTCCAATGCAAATCTTTTGCCAATTATCATTTCTCTTCTCTCTGCAGGTATCCCTCTCTCTTTCCTCACAATCATGATTCGAGTTCCTCCTCCCAGGAACCCATTATATTTACTGGAAGGGTTTAAATTTCCACAGATGATAGAGAATACGATTGGAGGTAATACAGTTAAGGTTGAAAAAAGATAACTGTAAGACTTTAAACAGTTAGAGCACAATAGCCCATTTCTGTTCTATGAACCCAGTGGGGATGGTATATGTCTTTGATCACTAAAGTATGTGAGTGAATTGGCCACAAAATGAATTCATTTGAGATTTGGTTCTATTTAGTTAACAGCTAGTAACGAAAGAGGTTATCTCTCAATGTAATTCATTGTAAGATTCTATATTAGAATTATCTTGAATCATTATAATTCAAGTGTACAATTTTAACTGGGTCTATACTAACTATGCTTCTTCTTCTTATCGAATCGACACACAAGATTAGAAGTTGTTCAGCCAGAGCTGAACACACTTCTCAGCATCTGCATACAATGGTGTCTGTCTTGTCGCTATCTCGTGCTTCTTGTGCGTGGTGGTGGAAAGATTGGTGGAAACAGGGCCGCGACGTGAACGCTCTTTCCTTGACCCCTTCTAACTATGCTAAACTTATTGGAACTTAGCTCTGTGTATTTTAGTTGTTTAATTGAGAGGAGTTTTTACTGGGATCACATATAGAAAGGATGTTTTACTATTTTATTACATTATGCATTATTTTATCTGACTAAAAATGAGCATATTATTTTTATTTTGTTTGATTAAAATACACAAAAGCTATTGATTCTTCAAGCTTATATGTTTATGGTATTTAAGATTCTGCATTTTTTTTAACAAAATGTGGTAAAATGCAAAACCTTTAAAAAAAAATGATTGCTAAACTCAGGTTTTACTAAGAATATCATTTTGTAATGTGTTAAGCAAGGTACAACATTTGGCAACAAATCATTAAAATTATCTCTAATTGTTTAGATGGAATGCATTATTCATTTTCAAGCAGTGATTCACATTCTGTAAAAGTTGTCAAAAATAACTCAAGTTACTCAATTCCAGCTCTTGAATCCAGGCGGCCACATTACCAAATCATTTATTGACATCTTTCCTTCTTTCTGGCTAAACAAGATGGCACAAAACTGGAAGCAGAAGCGGCTAACTAGAGGAGAACTAGTAGAACAGCAATTCTTATAATAGAAACAGTGATCAACATACTTGGAACAGTCAACACTGGTGTCAAAGCCATATTATGCTACTCGACTCTCCATCTTCTCCTCAACCCAAACCATTTTCTGTTCATCAAGCTGTAAACCTCCCAATCTCATCATTCTTCATCCTTCAGATATATTGGATATAGATGTGGTGGGGAATGTACCACAAGTAGACAACAGCTCGGTCAATGAGCAAGGAAAGGGTGAAATGACAAATGGACCTACTTTAATGAGTGATGAGAACTTAAAGGGGGTGAGGTCCAGAAGGAAATTGATAGTAAGGTTAAATGAGAACTTACCAGTTTGAAGTTTGATCTTTATTTTATGAGGAGTTACGATGAGGGATTACGTGAAGAATCCCATCAGCCGCACATGCGCGTCAACCTTCAAAGCAGCGGTGTGGAGTCACAGACAGGAACATTGACCTGAGAATAGTAAGATCGAAGAAACTAGAACTACCAGCTGGTTTTATGAGGAGGGGTTTTGAGTGGAGGGCACGTAATCCCTCATCGTAACTCCTCATTAAATAAAGATCAAACTTCAAACTGGTAAGTTCTCATTTAATCTTACTATTTTACTTCGGAGTCATGTGCGTGACTACATGAAGATTTTAAAGCTCTGTGACTCCATGCCGTGGAACGAATCCATGCGTCACACAGTGTATAGTTGACCAAGAAGAGTGGACAAAACTGTTGAGACATGACATAATGAACAAATTGACAATTTAATGTGTAGTTAACGATAACAAAACAACAACAGTACCCCTTCTACCCGAGAGGACCATTAACGAGAACTTAAAAATGAGTTAGCAAACACGCTCGTTCCAGCTAAAGGTTTGTTATAAAACATTTGAAATGTGCGTGCTGAGGACCACCCTGCAGCCGATAAAATCTGGTCTAGTGGGACGTCCATGGCCCTCGCTGCCGACGTAGCTGCAGACCTGGTGGAATGAGATTTAAACATTTTAGTATCAATCCCAGCCTTTATTAAAATTGCTTTAACCACCTGGAAATGGTCTGAGTTGAGACCTGCTTATGTGGTTTCCTGTAGCTAATCAGTAACCCCCGAAGCCCCTTGGTGGGGGTAATATATTGCCGGAGATGAGCAACTACACACAAATTGGGATCCAAAGGATATGCCATGAACTATAATTTCAATCCCGAGGTACCTGGTCTACTCTGTTTTATAGGGTCGTACACAAAAAAGGTGAAACTACCAGAAGAGGTGAGCATCCTGTCCAAACAAAGCTTTTGAACCAGGTAGATTCAACACCCATTGTGTGTTGTCATTGAATTTACGTGACCTGGTGTCCGCCACCGTGTTGAATCTACCTGGGAGGTAGATAGCTGAAACCCAAATATGTCGAGCAATACCCCATTTCCAAATGAGACATGCCAATTTATCACAAGATACTGACGTGATACCACCCATGTGATTTATGTATGAAATGGCTGTGGTGTTATCTATCTGTAATTGAACATGCACATGGTGCATGTGTGCACAATAAGCTTTCAGACCGTAAAGGGCTGCGAGCAATTCCAAATAGTTAACACCATGCAACTGCAGAAAAGATATCTCATGCATCTTCCATCAGCCACCGCAGCTTGTAACGGTGTCAATGGCGCCCCACCCCAGAGAACTGGCATCAGTCTGTAAAACAATTGCAGGGCTTTCAATTGAAATATTGCCAGAATAATGGACAATATTGGCTATCCACCATTGTTGCTCATCGGCCGGTAATTGCATTGTTCTGTCAAAGTGGCCTGAATTATGTTTGAGTGCCTGCACCTTTGCTCTTTGTAATTGCTGATAGTGCAAGGGCCCATATTTGGCAGCTGGAAATGCAGCCACCAATTTCCCAATCAAGCTTGCTACTTGTTGAATTGAAGGCAGCTGCTGTGCGATGAGATGATTGCAGGCTTCTATT
The DNA here is from genome assembly GCA_035221665.1 of Okamejei kenojei. Classification (NCBI taxonomy): domain Eukaryota; kingdom Metazoa; phylum Chordata; class Chondrichthyes; order Rajiformes; family Rajidae; genus Okamejei; species Okamejei kenojei. The sequence goes on along the minus strand of CM069138.1, from coordinate 73,739,095 downwards.
AACTTCAATCTCTTGCCTTCAGGCAAAGTGACTAACAGGTGATTGGAGTTAATAGTAAATCCCAAATAATCCATAACCCTGGATGGAGTCAACCTGGATTTTACAGGGTGACTTAGGAACCCCAACTGTTCAAACACAAGTTTGGTGGCTGAAACCGCCAAAATAGCCAATTCCATAGTTTTCCCTTTAATGAGGATATCGTCCAAATAAGCCATTACTATTTGTTTCTGCTCTCTATATAGAGCCAGAAACGTTTTCTTTATTTTAGTGAATAACTTGGGAGCTGAAGTTAACCCATTTGGCAATGCTTTAAACTGCCATAGCTGCCCCATCCATTTAAGTTTAAAGTATTTTCAGTGATCCTTGTGAACAGGTACAGAATAATAAGCATTTTTAAGTTCAATGCATGCCATATAACATCCCCTGGAAATTAGCTGTTTAGCAGTTACAAAACTTTCCATTTTGAAATGTTTGTACTGCACAAAGGTGTTATGAAAGATACATCTTCTAGATGCGCTGGGACACATCCTCAGTGATGTGACCTGGGGTCATCGGGTGTTTCGGGTCTCACAACATCAGACACCCTCGCCCAGGCGACCCAGCCGGGGTTGATCAAGCCCTGATTTGCGTCCCAGCAGCAACTGCCCACGGATCAGCCCTCTTAATCCAAAGCCACCTAGTGGCTTTCTCTTCGGCTTCGCTTGTGGATTGAATGGCCCTCTTCTTTGCCAGCCCCGTAATGCCCAACTGGTTGAGGACTTTGCAGAGTGAGCGTCCTGCAAAGCCTCTACAGCCCACCTCTATGGGCTCATAGTATGTCTTCCAGCCTCTGTCCTGGCATATCTCCACCAGTTCCTGGTACTTTGCGTGCTTCCTCTCATTAGCCTCTTCAATACGCTCTTCCCAGGGCACTGTCAGTTCCAGAATGATCCGCTATTTTGTCACTTCGGAGGTGATGATCATGTCTGGCCAGAGTGATGTTGCTGTGATGTGCTGTGGAAATTTCAGCTGTGTGCCCAGATCGACGTGCAGCTGTCAGTCAGTGGCTGTGTAGAGGAGGCCCGTCCTTGCTTTTGGTTGTGGTCGGAGCTTCTCTCCAGCTTTGACAAAAGTGATTGATTTCTTTGGGGCGTGGTGGTGTTTGCTGTTACCGATGGCAGTGGCTATGCTCTCAGCAACCACCTTGAGCACCTGGTCATGGCGCCACCGTTAGCGACCTTCCCCAAGAGACTTTGGGCAGCTGCTGAGGAGATGTTCTAATGATCCTCTTCCAGAGCAAAGTGGGCAGGAAGGTGTCTCGCTCTTGCCCCAGATGTGGAGGTTTGCTGGACTTGGTAGGGCATCGTAGACAGCTTGGACAAGTTGGGTTAAGTCCAAAATGATGCGGCACCCCCCATCCTTCTTTTCCCTAGTGAAAATATTGGATACAAATTCATGAGGTTCATGACTTTTTTTCAATCACTCTTTTAGCACTTAACATTTCAATTTCAACCTGAACTTCGAAACCATCCTGTTTTGAACGAGCAAAAGTACAATTTGGAGCATGCTGCGTGAGTGGGAGAGAGCCCGCAAATTCAATTTTGAACCCATCTATACTGTGCAGTATGAACAAGTCAGAAATTAACCACCGCCACTCATGCACAAAGAAACGTAACCTACCACCAACATGCAATGAAACCACACTGAGTTACATTGAGACCCAGACCCACCTACCTCCGTATTAGTCGGTGGATTCTGGACATTTATTTCCTTCCCCGATGTTTGGGGAGTTGAGGTGCTGGTGTGTGCCAGCTGCGCATCTTGGCTCTCGGCTGGTTCGGGCCATGTCCTAAAAAAGACCTCCGGCCGGTTCTTTGGTTCTTCAAGCTGGAGGTGGTCTCCTCAGTTGGTCTTGTGCTGGTCGAGGCGTAGGGGTGCTGGCGTCGGAACGACAACTGTCTGTTAGGTGGTGGAGCCCGCAGTAGCCCCACAGCTTTGACTCATCGTCCGAATCCTTCACCTGCCTGGACGGGTCTTCTCCAAACAGTAAATTGGGCGGCTGCACATTACTGGCCTTACACAACCCCGCAAACATGGGGTTGAGAACAGGATGAATGGCATTCTTACGAAAGCAATTAATTTCGAACTGTGCATTGCACAACAATGCCATTGCGTCCCGTTGAGCCTCCGATAATGCGCAGCCGTCTACCGACCTGGCAAATGCTGTGAGCCCCGACGCCAGCAGGTTTAAAATTCTTTGCAGCTTGACCTCTTGGATCTTAATGCCGCTGCCGATATAGCTCCAGATGGAACTATTGACCATGGGTACCTTCAGGGCAGCACAGTTGCTGGGAGCGTGGTACCTCATGGCTGTCTCCATCATAACTTGCTCCTGAAGCTGATGGGAAGCCAGATAGTTAATGCTGGCTGCGAGCTCTTCTTCCAGCGGCTCCCCAACCAGTGGCAGCACTGCAAACTTGGTGACCATAGTTGGCACTTCCGCATCCCGCGGGTCTCGCACCGAGCGGTCCTCCGCCCATGACTGGTGGTCTATGCTCCCGTCCTCCGACGGGGACACATAATGCAGCCCCGTACCAGGCGCTGCTGCGAGCCCTTGAGGCCTGCTGAGATATGCCTCCTGACCAGAGGACACATCATGTTGGAGCATCCTCTCCAGAAGATGCTCCATGTGGGAAAGGCGACCGCCGACGCTTCCCGCTCGAGGAGGCGAACCCTCCCGGCCGGACTCATCGGAGTCCACTGGCCTGTTGGACTTGCACTTGGCCTTCCCGACCCGTGGGGTAGCCACAGTGCTGTCCATGGGCACCGAGCCCAGGGTCGCTGGCTGTGGAGTCAGCGACCGCGACGGTGAAACGGACTGCCGCCCGCTGACCGCACTGCCACGGTCTTCGGAAGCGGTTCTCCCTGCAGCCCGTCGAGACTTCACCTTATCCATGACTTTCTTGCTGTAAGACAGAAGAAAAAACGACCGCAGACTAAGTTCGAGACTTACCTGGATGCCTTCTAAAACTACCGCTGGTGGGGCGACGCGCCACCAGCCAGTCAGAGCGCCATGCGTTAGACGTAATGACAAGCATGCGCGGCTGACGGGTTCTTCACGTAGTCACTCACCTGACTCCGAAGTAAAATGAGTGTGTACACCACAATACTTGGTTCACATAGATCTATTGCAGCAAGTCTGGTTTTCTATTTGTCAGTATCTATTTGCCCTGCATGCTTCCTGCATATATTCACTAGTTGTGTGGGACTTGCTCACTAATATAGAAAATTGTAGTTGGTGTAATGTATCCCACAAATGTGTGGACACGCCTCAGAAATCATTTTATAGAGATCTTATGGGCCTGTCCCACTTAGGCGATTTTTCAGGTGACTGCCGGTGACTGTCAAGTCGTAGCAGCTCGCTGAAAAGCTGCCAACTGGAACGGCGACTGTCAGAGTGGAACACACACACACACACACACACACACACACACACACACACACACACACACACACACACACACCGCTTCCTTCACCAGCCAGTTATGCAGGTGGGGGACAGGGCAGGCGGGGGGAGCGCTGTCTGAGTGAAATTCACACGGTCAAAGCCAAGGTGATACAGACACACACCACGATGAACAGGAAGGTTGGCGCTTTAATTAAGATGGCTGAAGCACAGTGTACGGGAAAGGTCACACAGGTCCTTCAAGAGAGGGGGGAGAAGGGGGGAGAAAGGGGGGAGAATGGAGGGACAATGGGGGAGAAGGGGGAGTCGGGGTGGGGAGAAGGAGTGGTGACAACTTTTAAGAAGTCAGAGATACACGGCTGTGAAGCTTGGCGGACATTAACATTTATCTTTGGTTCTGAAAGCTATTGTTTACTATTTTTTCCAATGATTCACTGGTCAGCGCCGGCTACAACCTACGGGAACCTATGTCCTCCTGGCGACCCACTAGGACCTCCGGGCGACCCACTACCACTGCTCCTATGGCACGAGTATTCTTGCTACTCTCCATGGCAACATGTTGAAAAATTTGCGGCGACCAGAATGAAGCCGTGACTAGTTCCGAGAACGCGGGAACTACTCACCACCATGAAGGTGACTTCCCGGCAACCATCCACGAACATGTGGCGACCATGTGGCAACCGCATCATCTCATGTAGTCGCCTGAAAAATCGCCTAAGTGGGACAGGCCCATAAGGGATCTAGTAATTCCCACAAAATAGACACTAACAAACCTCCCTACTTGCTGACTAGCTTCAGTGAGTCATCCACCTTTGAGAATAACGATAATATTTCTATTGTACCATAGACATATATTAGGCAATGTATTCTGTAAGTTGTCATTTGTAACAACTGATTTGCAAAATTATTTTTAATTAGTTATTGTAATTTGAAAAAGCAGACATTTCCATCTCAAAGAGTTCATATGTCATTGAAAAATAGGAATAGAGCATAATGATTTTCTGGAGACCCAAGAGACTACTGATGCTGGAATCTGGAACAAAAATCAAAGTGCTAGTCAAACTCCTGCATTAGAGTTCCAGGATAACAGCAATAAAGATTTTCTCCTTTATAGAGAAATAGAGCCATACAGCATGGAAACAGGCCCCTTCGGCCCAACTAGCCAATGCCAACCAAGATGCCCCATCCATGCTAGTCCCATCTGTCTGTGTTTGGCCCATACGATAGCTTATTGCACAGAAACTCCTATGAATCGTAATTTTCATAAATTATTTATCGAAATATTAAGCATAAATTGGCTTTATTCAATATTAATGCTTTAGTGATAATCAAAATAATAAGTCACGTTTGTTGAAATCCAAAACAGTTCAATAACCAATAAATACTTCAAATGAAATAATGTGATATCTGCAAACAACACCAGATGCAAGCCCTGCTTACCGCCCTTATGGTGCATTTTTACAGTAGATAGCATGCTTTTGCCCGCCAATTACACCAAACAGTTCAGTATAATATTCATTGCATGTAACAGCTGATTTGGTCAGATGCTTCATTGACTGTGCTAATGGAAACATTATCACAAAAATTACTGAAAATAGCAGTTTTGTTTAATTGTGCAAATAATTAGCTGTTTAAAATATGCTGGGGGCATTTTTGGTGTGTGGTTTAAAGTGTGTGCTTTTCAACATTGTTTTTTATAAAATCCATTATACAGAACTCAGAAAAAAATACCAAGAGTGCCCACTTCAGAACTACAGGTAAAATATAGAAAATAACAATGTGGGCTATGCCTCACTGCATCCCAACATAAATAACTACAGCATGTAAAACCAATACACAGGGTTGAAACTAATTGAACCTTTGGATACGGCTACATTTCCTGACAGATAAAATAATTTTCTCTTCTTTTGCAGGTAACAGAAAAAAAACATATAACTGTGCTATATTTAAATAGGATATGAATGAATAGGCAAAACAAATCTAACTTTCTCACACAAAGGATGGTGTGTGTATGAAACGAGCTGCCAGATGAGGCAGTTGAGGCAGTGCATGGATAGGACAGGTTTGGAATGATATGGGCCCAATGCAGCAGGTGGGACTAGTATAGATGGGACATGTTGGCTGGTGTGGGCAAGTTAGACCTATTTCCGCTCTGTAATACTCTATGCCTCTGGAGAAAAGGAACAGGTGGTGTTTCGGATCGTGACCAGTCTGAAGAAGTAAGTTTAATTTTACTTTGGAGTCACGTGAGTGATTCCGTGAAGAACCCCGCCAGTCCGCACGCACGTCATTACGTCTTTTCGCAATGGCTCAGCGACTGACTGGCAGGTGCAACGGTCCTGCCAGCGGTAAGTTTAAACATACTGGTAAGTTTTGTATTTCTTACCAGGTTCTGTTTTTTTCTTGCAGGAACCTCTTCTTATAGAGGTTTCCTGCTGGATATTGTCGCGAAGTCCGGCGAGTCGCAGGAAACCGGCTTGGGCTGTGGGGAGGCTCCGGTCAGAACCACGGAATCGCTGGAGCCGGCGCCCGTCGGGTTCGCGACTCCAGTCGCTGACAATGCGGTCAGCGGTTTCCAGACCGCCGTGGTTCCCATGGAGGGGTAAATCCAGGAGGAAGGCGGTATCACCACCAGAGTCGCTGACAGTAGGGTCAGCGGCTCCCACACCGCTGTGGTCCGCAGGACATAGGGTATAACCAACAATAAAGCGGCCAGGCCTATGGACTCAGGACGAGACGGGCCGGGAGGGTTCCCCTCCGGTGATGATTAACATGTTTGGGCTAAACTGGATGGAGCTCCTAATGGAGATGATGTTCCACCGAGACACACTCCAACAGGAGGAGTTTGTGTCAGCGCCGGCTTCTTTGAGAGCCCGCGCCAGCGGCACCCGCCAGGGCTGCTTAATGTCTCCCTCTTGGAGGATGAGAGCATGCGGGGCCAGTATTATTCTGCCGCTGAGTATGTTCCATTCTGGTATAGGTCTGTTGGAGGGGCCACATCAGCGCAGGTACCCTCAGGGGCCTGAACCAGCACCTGTTCAGGGCTGCCTACGAATCTCTCCCTTTATGGAGTGGAGTGAGAGTGGTCAGTAGGTAACTGACTTCAAATTCTAAAGTATGTCCATGGAACATACTGGAGCACATGCGTATGACTTCAAGGCAATCCTCGCAGACGAAGATGTTGCTGCCAGAAGAGTTGGTTAGCAGCCGTTGGCAGAATACCTGGAAGGGGTCAGAGATCCCCTGACGCTAAAAGTGCCGGCAGTGAACAGAGCTATAGCCGCCAAATCTTCTATTCAGGTAAGACCTATTCAACAGGCAAAACCTGGATGAGGATGCAAAGGCTGTCGGACCAATCAAGGTACCAACGATGAGCAAAGCTTCAACGGTTCGGCGACAACACACTCCACGCCTCCATTGGCAGTAAGCGGTTCACTGAAGCTATGGCAGCATGAAAATTGGGCAGAGGTTCCACGCACCCTACCAGCCCTACTCTGAGGTGAGTCCGGCACTTCCGAAACATGGGGTAAGTGGACCACTTACAAGTTGGTAATTTTACACTTGTTTGTTCAACACATGTATGGTTAACGCATTGTCACGTAACCATGTAAAACTGCACAATACTAGCATTCCAAGCAGGTTTGGAATTAGAGCCAGTATTGTCTTTTAAGGCAGGCTCAGTATTATGGCCAGGATTGCTTTCGAGACAGGATCGAAATATGGCCAGAATTTTCTTTCACGGCAGGCTTAGAATTATGGCCAGAGTTGCATTTAGAGGCAGGTTCGGAATTATGAGGTAGACTCATTATTATGGCCAGGATTGTCTTCCAAGACAGGCTCGGAAATCGGGCCAGAGTTGTTGTTCCAGGCAAGCACGGAATGATGGCAGACGTGGCCGTTCATTGGTAAAGATGGAGAAGGTCATGTAACTCGTATGTGCAGTATAAATTTTTCCAAATAGGAAACTTTGTTACTGACTAACAACTGATTTTCATAAGGATCTCAAAGATACATTCTATTCAGTTTCCATTTACAGGGATCACCAGAGACATTTGAAATTATCAGGAGAATGATAACAGTAATGATAATTTTGCTAATGATGAAACAATAATAACAGTAATGATAACAGTAAAACATTGCAAGATAGGCTAAATTATTTACCCAGGTATTTACCAAATTACTAAAATCGGTGCTTCGGCTACTCAAGAGTTCAAAAACACTTGTTACGTCTAGTCTGGATGATATTCTAACGCTCTATTTTGCAAAATTCACTTGTTCAGCCTCAAACTATATTTGAGAAATTGGATCCCTCATCCATCCAGTTAAAATTAAGTAGTTACCAATAGACTTGTTGGTCATTGGGATTTACCTTCAACTATTAATTAGCCTATAACTCCGCCTTGGGGCAAGAGATTGGAGTTAATAGAAACCTGTAACAACCTTGTTGTTATAAAACAGCCTTCTATTCATCAAGAGTAATTGGCAATATAGTAGCTGTGACCAGCTGTGAAAGGAGCAACCTCTCAAGTGTCGTCTAGGTCATTGTTAACAGACTTATGCTATTACCAGCTGAAGCTAATAAGTCACAATGATGGACGGACGCTATTCAGCATTGCTCCACTAGTTTGGTCAGTAAAATTTCAGGTATATTACAAACTGATGCTAAGTGCTCTAAAGTGGAAAACTGAGAATGTCATCTCTAGTTCAGAGGTGCAGGAGATTTATATCAGTTGCCAATATTTCAGTTGTTGCTATCAACTATCTATAGACCCTAGGTGACCTTCGATTATGTGAGGCCACACTTTTACAACAATATGTCGAGGTCACCAAGAGCCTAGAGGCTCTGAACTAGCAATGTATGTTAATTACAAAAAGCTTTATAAGAAGGTGTCGTTCAGACCATCCCCAGGCGGTGAAACGGGGTTTGGTTTATATAGGAGTAGATACTGATTAAATCACTCCACCAGGTCTGCTACAACCTCAGTAGCAAGGGTTATTTACGTTCCGCTGGGCCACATCCTAGCAGCTGCAGGACGGTCAAACGAACGAACCTTCCAAACACTTTATAATAACCCATTGTCAGACCAAGGGTTTTTTGACAACTCTATTTTAGGTTCAGTTGTATAGTCCCTCCCGGATGAGAGGGGTTACTATTATGATTATTGATTCATTATGAATGCTTCCCTCATCTGTCAATGAAGCAGTTGTGGTTGTGTAGACTCGTTTCTCATGGCATGAAATCACAGAGCTTTGAAATCTTCACGGCATCACTCACGTGACTCCGAAGTAAAATAGTAAGATTAAATGAAAACTTACCAGTTCGAAGTTTGATCTTTATTTTATGAGGAGTTACGATGAGCGATTACATCCCCACCGCTCCCAACCCACATATCACAAAGGATATGGTAGTTCTAGGTCTATGTCACTTCAATTACTGTTATCTTTGATTTCACACCGCTGCTTTGAAGATTGACGCTCATGCGGACTGGCGGGGTCCTTCACGTAATCGCTCATCGTAACTCCTCATAAAATAAAGATCAAACTTAAAACTGGTAAGTTCTCATTTAATCTTACTAGTTTATTGGCCAGGTATTCACGTACAAGGAATTTGTCTTGGTGCTCTGCCCACAAGTAACAACATGACATACAATGACAGTTACGAATGACTCAGAAAACACTAAACATTAATAATAATAAAGCATTAATGATAAAACACCATTGATCAAGCATGTGAACCAACAAAATACCAGATCAAAGGGAGGCTACAGATTTTTGGCTGTTGAGTAGAGCAACTACTCATGGATAAAAACTGTTTTTATGTCTGGTTGTGGCAGCTTTGACAGTCCAGAGTAGCCTTCCAGAAGCAAGTGATTCAAAGAGTTTGTGGCCAGGGTGAGAGGAGTCAGAGATGATCTTGCCCGCTCGCTTCCTGGCCCTTGTAGTGTACAGTTCATCAATGGAGGGAAGGTTGCAGCCAATAATCTTCTCCGCTGATCGGACGATCGCTGCAGCCTCCAGGTGTCGTGCTTGGTGGCTGAGCCAAACCAGACCATGATGGAGACGGTGAGAACAGACTCTACGATGGCCGTGTAGAATTGGACCATCATTGCCTGTGGCAGATTGTGCTTCCTCAGCTGCGGCAGGAAGTACATCCTCTGTTGTGCCTTTTTGACTGTGGAGTCGATGGTAGCCGCCCACTTGAGGTCCTTGGTGATGATGGTTCCCAGGAACTTAAAAGACTCCACAGACGTGACTGTGGTGTTGTTGATGGTGAGTGGGGTGAGGGGAGGTGGAGCTCTACAATCAATTCCACTGAGTCTACAATCAATTCCACTGTCTTTTGCACGTTGAGCTCTAGGTGGTTGCTAAGGCACCAGGACGCCAGTTGCGACACTTCCTGTCTGTAGGCAGATTCCTCACCACCCTGGATCAGTCCAATCAGGGTGTCATCCACAAACGTGAGAAGCTTGACAGAGGTGTCTGTGGAGGTGCAGTCATTGGTGTAGAGCGAGTAGAGGAGAAGAGAGAATACGCAGCCTTGCGGTGCTCCTATGCGGAGTATTTGCGGGTTCGAGATGTACTTTGCCAGCCTCACATGCTGCTTCCTGTCTGTCAGGAAGTTGGAGATCCACTGACAAAGGGGTTCAGGCACAGTCAACTTGGAAAGTTTGGAGTGTAGTAGCCCTGGCACAATAGCGTTGAATGCAGAGCTAAAATCAACAAACAGGATCCTCGCATAGGTCCCCTGGCGGTCTAGGTGCTGTAGGATGAAGTGCAGGCCCAGGTTGACTGCATCATCCACAGATCTATTGGCCCGATATGCAAACTGCAGAGGGTCCAGCAGGGAGTTTGTGATATTTTTCAGCTTGGCCAGCACAAGCCTTTTGAGTGTCTTCATGACTACAGAGGTCAGTGCGACAGGCCTGTAGTCATTACGACAAGTAACCCTAGCCTTTTTGGGTACAGGGACAATAGTGGAGACTTTGAAGCAGGCAGGGACAGTACAAGTTTGTAGGGACTGATTTAAAATGTCTGTATAGACCGGTGCCAGCTGTTTGGCACAGAGCTTAAGAGTCGAGGGGGAAACATTGTCAGGTCCTGGAGATTGAAGGGTCTCGAACCAAAACATCACCTGTTCCTTTTCTACAGAGATCCTGTCTGTCCCGCTGAGTTACTCCAGCCGTTTGTGTCTATCTTTGGTTTATCTGCAGTTCTTTCCTCTACATTTGAGGAGTTCATTTTGCAATCATCATACCTGAGATGTAAGGAAGGTCAATGATGAAGCAGCTGCAGGTGTTTGACCCAAGAAAGTACCCGATATCCTGGGCAACCAAAGCCACCTTCTATTGTTCAATGTATGACCACATCTAATGGAATTTATTTCTATGTTTTTTTTCTGTGGACTTTGTTTTGGTATAGCTCCAAGGTGCCATGTTTAGTCAAACACTAGCTTGGCTTGAAGGCAATTTAGCAACCTCAATTAACCTCTGAAACGCAACTCCTTTCTCCATGTCTGGACTAAGACAGGAATGGAGCCAAGTAGAATAAAACCTGAGCCTAGGTAAATAGCTACTTGGTAAATATTCCCAGACAACCATAGCTTCCATCAGTTTTCTGATGATTAAGACTAACATGGTAATTAAGTGCATTGGATCTATTCTGCTTTTTGTAAATAGGATATGCCTGAGCAATCTTCCATATGTTGTTTGACAGCCTATAGTACAGCTGTGCTTGCATAGCTTGGCTAAGAAAGGACTGAATTTAAAGCACCCCCTTTGGATGTTGTCCGGCTTCTAGCCTTGGGTGTATCCATTGCTCAGTAATTTCTTGCTATCATTCAGTGTGTTTCAAATTGGCTAAAAAGTAGCTTTAGTGATCATGGATGCTTATGTGAAGATCAAGATTGATCTACCAGTCAACAAAGGTTACATACTTTACCCTTGTTTGTTTAAAGGAAATGGAAGAATGAGGGGTGACCTTATTCAACCATATATGTAAGTGCTCCTTAAGAATTGACAGGGTGGATATAAGTAAGTAAGTTTATTGACCAAGTATTCACATACAAGGAATTTGCCTTGGTGCTCCACCCACAAGTAACAATATGACATACAGTGACAGTTATGAATGACTCGGAAAACACTAAAACATTAATGATAAAACACCATTGATCAAGCATGTGAACCAACAAAATACCAGATCAAAGGGAGGCTACAGATTTTTGGCTGTTGAGTAGAGCAACTACTCGTGGATAAAACCTGTTTTTATGTCTGGCTGTGGTGGCTTTGACAGTCCGGAGTCGTCTTCCAGAGGGACATGATTCAAAGAGTTTGTGGCCAGGGTGAGAGGGGTCAGAGATGATCTTGCCCGGTCGCTTCCTGGCCCTTGCAGTGTACAGTTCATCAATGGAGGGAAGGTTGCAGCCAATAATCTTCTCTGCTGATCGGACTATTCGCTGCAGCCTCCAGGTGTCATGCTTGGTGGCTGAGCCAAACCAGACCATGATGGAGAAGGTGAGAACAGACTCTACGATGGCCCTGTAGAATTGGACCATCATTGCCTGTGGCAGATTGTGCTGCCTCAGCTGCTGCAGAAAGTACATCCTCTGTTGTGCTTTTTTGACTGTGGAGTCGATGGTAGCCCCCCCCCCCCCCCCCCCCCCCCACCTAAGTTCCTTGGAGATGATGGCTCCCAGAAACTTAAAAAACTCTACAGATGTGAATGTGGTGTTGTTGATGGTGAGTGGGGTGAGGGGAGGGGGAGCTCTCCTAAAGTCTACAATCAATTCCACTGCCTTAAGAGCATTGAGCTTTAGGTTGTTGCTACGGCACCAGGACGCCAGCTGTGACACTTCCTGTCTGTAGACAGATTCCTCCCCATCCTGGATCAGTCCAATCAGAGTTGTGGCGTCCGCAAACTTGAGAAGCTTGACAGAGGTGTTTGTGGAGGTGCAGTTGTTGATGTAGAGAGAGTAGAGGATAGGAGAGAGCCTTGCGGTACTCCTATGCTGAGGGTTTGCGGGTCCGAGATGTGCTTTGCCAGCCTCACATGCTGCTTCCTGTCTGTCAGGAAGTTGGTGATCCACTGACAAAGGGGTTCAGGCACAGTCAACTCGGAAAGTTTGGAGTGTAGTATCTCTGGCACAATGGTGTTGAATGCAGAGCTAAAATCAACAAACAGGATCCTCGCATAGGTCCCCTGGCGGTCCAGGTGCTGTAGGATGAAGTGAAGGTCCAGGTTGACTGCATCATCCACAGATCTATTGGCCCGATATGCAAACTGCAGAGGGTCCAGCAGGGGGGATTGTGATATTTTTATGGGCAGCACAAGCCTTTCGAGTGTCTTCATGACTACAGAGGTCAGTGTGACAGGCCTGTAGTCATTAAGACAAGTAATCCTTGCCTTTTGGGGTACAGGGATAATAGTGGAGACTTTGAAGCAGGCAAGGACAGTACATGTTTGCAGGTACTGGTTACAAATATCTGTATAGACCGGTGTCAGCTGTTTGGCACAGAGCTTAAGAGTAGAGGGGGAAACATTGTCAGGTCCTGCAGATTTCCAGCTCTTTTGTCCTCTGAAAAGCCTTTCCACCTCCTCTATTTTTATTGTTGATATTGGATAAGTGATGTTGTGCAGCACAGAGGGTGTGGATGATTGGGTGTGAAGTGGTGATTGGAGTGGGATGGGTGCAGAAAGGCACAGTCTTTGCAGACTGAGGTCAGGGTGTGAGTGGGTGTGAAGTGTTGGTTGGGGTGGGAAATGGTCCAGTCTTTTCATATTGGGATGTTTTTACTAGTGAGTCTCAAATGAAGGGATATAACTACAAGGACAGAGGTCGGTTATTTAGCACTGAGGTATGTGGTGACATTTCTTCTTGCAGAGGGTGGTGAATCCCTGGAATTTTGAACATCACTGGAATCTGATAAGTTTCAATTTATAATTTGAGAGGGAGAAGGGGAAATCGGAAGTGTCAGTATTACAATTAAACAAAGGGGACTATGGAGCCATGAGGGAGGAGCTGGCCAAAGTTGTCTGGAAAGATACCTTTGCAGGGATGACAGTGGAACAACAATGGCAGGTATTTCTGGGAATAATACAGAAGGCACAGGATCAGTTCATTCCAAAGAGGAAGAAAGATTCCAAGGGGAGTAAGGGGCGACCATGGCTGACAAGGGATGTCAGGAACAGTATAAAAATAAAAGAGAAGTATAACATGATGACAAAGATGAGTGGGAAGCAAGAGGATTGGGAAACTTTTAAAGTGCAACAGAAGATAACTAAAAAGGTAATACGGGGAGAAAGGATGAGGTACGAAGGTAAGCTAGCCAAGAATATAAAGGAGGATAGTAAATTCTTTAGGTTTGTGAATAGGAAAAAAAATAGTTAAGACCAAAGTTGGACCCTTGAAGACTGAAACAGGTGAATTTATTATGGGGAATAAGGAAATGGCAGAAGAGTTGAACAGGTATTAACAAAGAAACCGCAGATGCTGGAGAATCAAGGGTTACACAAAAAGCTGGAGAAACTCAGCGGGTGCAGCAGCATCTAAGGAGCGAAGGAGATAGGCGACGTTTTGGGTCGAGACCCTTCTTCAGACTGGTCAGGGATCAGGGAAACGAGAGATATAGACGGTGATGTGGAGAGATAAAGAGGTTGAACAGGTACTTTGGTTGCGTCTTCACTAAGGAAGACACAAACAATCTCCCTGATGTACTAGTGGCCAGAGGATCTAGGGTGACAGAGGAACTGGAGGAAATTCACATTAGGCAGGAAATTGTGTTGGGTAGACTGACGGGGCTGAAGGCTGATAAATCCCCAGGGCCTGATGGTCTGCATCCCAGGGTACTTAAGGAGGTGGCTCTAGAAATCGTGAACGCATTGGTGATCATTTTCCAATGTTCTATAGATTCAGGATCAGTTCCTGTGGATTGGAGGGTAGCTAATGTTATCCCACTTTTTTAAAAAGGCAGTTGAGAGAATACAGGGAATTATAGACCAGTTAGCCTGACATCGATGGTGGGGAAGATGCTGGTGTCAACATAGGACAAGGTCCCACATAGGAGATTAGTGAGCAAAATTAGAGCACACGGCATTGGGGGTAGGGTGCTGACTATAGATAATAGACAATAGAAAGTAGGTGCAGGAGTCGGCAATTCGGCCCTTCGAGCCAGCACCGCCATTCAATGTGATCATGGCTGATCATCCCTAACCAGTACCCCATTCCTGCCTTCTCCCCATATCCCCTGACTCAGCTATTTTTAAGAGCCCTATCTAGCTCTCTCTTGAAAGCATCCAGAGAACCTGCCTCCACCACCCTCTGAGGCAGAGAATTCCACAGACTCACTACTCTCATCTCCGTTCTAAATGGCTTACTCCTTATTCTTAAACTGTGGCCCCTGGTTCTGGATCCCTAACATCGGGAACATGGATAGAAAATTGGTTGGCAGACAGGAAACAAAGAGTAGAGATAAACAGGTCAGAATGGCAGGCAGTGACTAGTGGGGTACCGCAAGGCTCAGTGCTGGGACTGCAGCTCTTTACAATATACATTAATGATTTAGAAGAAGGGATTAAAAGTAACATTAGCAAATTTGCAGATGACACAAAGCTGGGTGACAGTGTGAATTGTGAAGAGGATGCTATGAGGATGCAGGGTGACTTGGACACATTGGGTGAGTGGGCAGATGCATGGCAGATGCAGTTTAATGTGGATAAATGTAAGGTTATCCACTTTGGTGGCAAAAACAGGAAGGCAGATTATTATCTGAATTGTGCCAAGTTGGGAAACGAGGAAGAGCAACAAGATCTGGGGGTCCTTCTTCATCAGTCAATGAAAGTAAGTATGCAGGTACAGCAGGCAGTCAAGTAAGTGAATTACATGTTGGCCTTCATAACAAGAGGAGTTGAGTATAGGAGCAAAGAGGCCCTTCTGCAGTTGTACAGGGCCCAGGTGAGACCACACCTGGAGTATTGTGTGCAAGTTTGGTCTCCAAATTTGAGGAAGGACATTCTTGCTATTGAGGGAGTGCAGCGTAGGTTCACCATGTTAATTCCCGGGATGGCGGGACTGTCATATGTTGATAGAATGGAGCAGCTGGTCTTGTGTACTCTGGAATTTAGAAGAATGAGAGGGGATCTTATTGAAACATATGAGATTATTAAGGGTTTGGACACGCTAGAGGCAGGAAACATATTCCTGATATTGGTGGAGTCCAGAACCAGGGGCCACAGTTTAAGAATAAGGGGTAAGCCATCAGAGATGAGGAAAAACTTTTTCACACAGAGGATTTGTGAATCTGTGGAATTCTCTGCCTCAAAAGGCAGTGGAGGTCAATTCTCTGGATGCTTTCAAGAGAAAGTTAGATAGAGCTCTTAAAATCAGGGGATATGGGGAGATGGCAGGAACGAGGTACTGTAGTGGCCATTTGGCCTGTTTTGCATGTCATTGTGGATGGCATGTGCCTTTAAATTTTAGACTGCCCGTTATATTGTAGGTGGGATTTATGACGTTTTTGTGCGTGTTCGGAGCTAAGATGCTCGTTTTTCGACAGCGACTTATCTGAAGACATCAAAGGATTTGTAAGTACAAATCGATTATAACTCTTTGAATTTGAAATCACAGCTTTAATTTTAAACTGCAATGTATCAGAGAACTCAGAATATTTACAAAGCTCTTCAAGTTAAGAATAGAACCTAATACGGAATGGATTATATTTGGAATAATAGATATCAATTTAAACAAAGACCAAAAAGTATTCTTTAATTATGGGTTAATAATTGGAAAGAAATTGATACTTAAATTTTGTATAAATACAGCTATACCAACTATTAAAATGTGGATTAGTAATATGACGGACATAGCTCACCTTGAAGAAATGAGACTCCGCCTAATAGATAAATATGACCAATTCTTAAGGAGTTGGTCCCCTTTCATCGACTTTTTGGAATCATGTGATACAGCAGTACCGTAAAGATTACTGATTTCAGGTCAGGTCGTGGATAGAATTACATCTCCGAACAAAGATTAGAAAAAATTCTTTTGTAAGGGTCTTTTTTTTCATATTTCTACTTTCTACTTTTTCTTTTCTTATATACACGCTTCACGTTTTTCTATTTTCTACTATCTACTTTTCCTCTTTTTCTTCTCTCTATCTCTTGTCTTTTTTTACTTTCCTTTTCAAAAACATAAAACTAGAGGTTGTACATAGAATGTATTACGTTATGACAGTTGGCACCTAAAATTAGGTGCCACTGTATTGTTTTGTACTGTATTAACTTCTAATAAAATACACAAAATAAAATAAAAACATTTTGGTGATGAACAGAGGATTGCTAGCGCTTACATGGAGAAAGGCCCATGCTTGGAAAGGAATCAAGTGTGATGATGGGGAGGCATTGAGTGATTATGCAATATTTCTGAGAAATTGTTGCAGCTCGATGAGAAATCTCAGCCACGTGGAAGAAATGAATCTTGTGAGTAATATTAGAATCATCATGAGCAAGTTGCCCAGAGGACTGAGAGAAAAGTGGAGAGATGAAGCAGGCAAAATTAGAGATGAGAGGAACCAAGTAGCCAGGCTACCAGACTTGGTGGAATTCTTGGATAGAGAAGTACGGAACATGTAAGAGCCACACTACGGGAATATTGAAGATTACAAACCGATGACAACTAACAAAGGTTCTACCTTTACCAAAACTGAAGAAATATCTGATCCTAAGAGAAGTAGTTTTGCTATCACGACCGTACCTGTGGAAAAGACAGATAGAAAGAAAGGGAATGTGTCTACTAACAATCAAATAATATTTTGTTTGTTATGTGATGAAGTTGGTCACACCATAAGATGGTGTTGTAGATTCAAGATGAAAGAATATGAAGACAAGATGGATTTCTTGAAGGAGAAGGGAATCTGTTTTGGATGTTTGAAAAAGGGACATATGGTGAGAGACTGCAAGAGTCCAATAATTTCTTATGAGTGCAAGCAATATCATCCTGAAGCACTGTACACTGAAGACGAGCTACCAGAGCATTGGGAGGAAGAGGAAGAACTGGAACAAACGGATGATGAGTTACCAGAGAAAATAGAAGAAGAAGAAGAACTGGAGCAAACAGAACAGGGCGAGAAGTCAACTACTAGAAATGCTGATACCTCGCCTCAAGTAACCGCTCATATTGGGGCCGGGGTTGAAGCTTGTAATTTTTCTATCTTACCTGGACAAGTAAGCAACAGCAAGATGAATACAGTGTTGCAAACATATGCTTTCCTGGAGCACGGAAGTTCGACTACCTTTTGCACAGAAAACCTGACAAGAAGATTGAACATCACAGGAGAAGAGACTCAGATTTGATTACGTAACATGAACAAAAATAAAGAGAGCAGGAGTCATTACATTACGTGTATGGAGATATCTAGTTTGGATGAAGATAATTTCATACTGATATCTGAAGTGTTTACGCATGGAACCATGCCTGTTGGTCGTCAAAATATACCAAGACATAAAGACTTGAAGCAATGGCCTTACCTGAAGAGATGTCGAATGAAGAGTTGAAGTTCATGGATATTATGAACTACTCCGTGAAAACTGATGGACACTATTGTGTGGACTTATCTTTCAAACAGGAAAGTGTTAATTTGCCGAATAATCGTCGAATGGCAGAGCAACGTACCCAGACTTTGAAACGCAAGTTTGGTGTGAATACTAATTTTCATGAAAGAAGAATCTGTTTGAAGACAAATTTCTTGAAGGATGATTACTTAAAATCCATGTCTGCTGAGCAGGAAGCAATTCTACCAGTAGAACATCTGACCTCTTTGCAATAAGGGAGGATTCACACTTTCTAAGTGGAACAGCGACAATTGTGAAAGCATTCCACTAGATGATAGAGCCAAAGAAACCAGAGAGTTGGATTTGAACAAATGCGTTTCAAGTGAAGATGGAAGAGTCGATGAAGAATTCTGATTGCGGATATATAGTGCATGCTATTTTTTCCTCGTTAGTATAGTGGTTTAGTATCGCGCCTGTCACGCGGTAGACCGGGGTTTAATATCCCGACGAGGAGCCATCCCTGACCTTTTGCTTTTGATATATGTTAAGCCTTTATGGCCACTTTAAAAAAATGTTTCTTAGTAATTACCTCGTTATATACTCGGAACAATTAGGGACCGGTATGTAGTGGCCATTTGGCCTGTTTTGCATGTCATTGATGATGGCATGTGCCTTTAAATTTTTGACTGCCCGTTATATTGTGGGTGGGATTTCTGACATGTTTTTTGGTGTGTTTGGAGCTTAGATGCTTGTGCAGAAGTTTAGTTTTTAGATTAGTTTGGAGAGGGTTATCCTTCTACCATGTGGGCCATACGGGGTCCCTGCGAGATCTAAAGGAGATCATGCCGGTGTAACGCAGACACGAGGAGTTTTCCAATGTTTAAAGTAATAAGCTGGAGTTCAATGAAGATTTCAGTAATGTCGGAAGAAGTTTGGATGTATCTTACTGTTTTTTATCAGCAATAAAGCATTTATTCATCAAAAGACTGTGCTTTGAAGCCATATCTGTGAAAAGGCTCTGAAGGTCTCTGTGAGTGAGCTCGCATGCATTTTGAAGACACTCCCTTCAACCATGCTCATCCATTTAGTGGCTAGGGTGCTAATTTCCCGAATTATATGAAAATCTGCCGCTACTGATTGTGGATGATTAGCCATGATCACAGTGAATGGCAGTGCTGGCTCGAAGGGCGGAATGGCCTACTCCTGCACCTATTGTCTATTGTCTATTGTCTAATCTCTGAATCTCTGGAACATCTAAAGAAGGGTCTCGATCCAAAACGTCATCTATTCCTTTTCTCCAGAGATGTTGTCTGACCCGCTGAGTTATGCCAGCTTTTAATGTCTATCTTCTGGAATGTTCTGCCTTGGAGGCTGGTGGAAGCTGGATTACATGAAGTATTTAAAGTGGAGGTCTATAAATATTTGACAGTTGGAGGACTAGAAGGGTATGGAGATATGGCACAGAAGAGGAGCTGAAGCCAGGCCAGCTCAAGCACGATCATATTAAAAGGTGGGACATGCCAGATGGTCTACAACTGCTCCAATTTCTTTGTGTTCTTTCATCATGTTCTTGTTCTTGTGTAGATGCTCTATGCTATCATTTAGGATCAGCGTGCTCCTTTACCCACTCGTTGTTTAATTGTCCACCATCATTCACGACCGGATATGTCATGATTAGAGGGCTTTGATCTGATTTATTGCTGAGCTCCATCTCCAGCAAGTTGCCTCTGCTATTTATCACTCCTGTAGCCTTGTTTTGTAGCTTCACTGGTTTAGCGCCTCATTTTCAGGCCTGCTTAGTACTACCGTACTAGGAATTATATTGGGTTGTTAATTCAGAAAGAAAAGGGAAACAAAATACTTAACAGATAAGAATGTGAAAATAATATTTAATATTTGCTGATGTCTGAAGATAAGTTCAAGCAGCCTATAGTTAGAATTGTTAAATATAAAATGAATAAAGTCATGAATTTAACTTGGCAAACGCAATAAGATATGTAACAGTCATTTTACCTGTAGAGGATTGTAACAAATGCTACTGTTCATCAGTATAATTATAAACACTGGGTAGAACATTTTATAAAGAGTAAGTACATGGTTATGAGAAAATAGTTACATAAAACAGTACTGACTGCTCAGTAAGGAAAAAGAGGAAGATATTTACAAATAAAAAGCCAGTACTTTGGTCAAAATTTACTTTGTGTTCATTTTGGTCACTGACACACAAAGCAATCAGTTAAGGACCTGGCACCAGTTCAAAGATGTCACAAGACTGATCTCTGGTATCAAAGGTTTAAGTTCTGTTGAATGACTGGGGGAAATTTGAGCTCTTTGGCTTTGAAAGAAGGTAACTTAGTGAGGCCTTATAGAATTTGGAAGATGTTAAACAGTATGGATAAAGTTGATCCAAAGAACTGCTTCAAGGTGCTCAGGATGAAACAAGAGGGCATTGTTCAAAACTGGATATATGACAGATGTCAGGAAGAAGTTTGTCATGTTCTTTATCATCAACATTTGGAATGGTTTTACAAAAGGAATATTGGAGGTGCAAACCATAGATTCATTCACACGACGTAGGAACATGCAAAGAAGAGAACGCCATTAAGCCCTTCAAACTTGTTAAATCAACAGATGAATGATGGGGTAAAATAAGTTGCTTTCATTTGTATATTTCCAATGATCACCATCAAATTTAAGTCAGATGGAAGACAATTTACAAATTGATACACAAGCTTATTTTTGGAGTTCAAAAATTGTTTATTGCTAACAACTAGAAATGATACCTTAAGTAATGTAGGGACCCTTACCATTAATTTAGTATCATTAAAATAAATCAGAAAATATCAAGTAAAAGCATGTGAACACAATTCAGGACAATGGTTCACCTTTTAAAATATATTTAATGTATGCTCTACTAAAACTTTAGTAAATATTTTTCATCTGGTACTGTATGTGCATCAAACCTACAACAATAATTTAGAGTGTAAGCTTCAAAGAATAGCAGATAGAGCTGACATTGTTGTTTTGTTCTGCCAGACAAGTTTAGATAACATTTACCTCAGAATTATTGAAAACTGGCCAGAAACACCAATCAAAACAGAACAGCTTAGGAACAATTAGTTACATAAAACACGTACTCCAGTGTTTCAGGAGAGAAACAGTAACACTAGGCAACTCCTCCAAGAATATGAATCATGAGAATCAAAGAAGAAATAAATCTGCTCCCAGCAATTTTCATCCCCTTTGTGTGACCTAATCTTCTAGAATATCGAACCAAATAGGTTTGGGATGGTGCAAATCTACCTTTACAGTTTTATCTTCACATTTAATGTTATTTTAAACTATTGATATTTTATGGTATTTCAACAATTACAATCTAGTAGCACGTTTCAATACTGGTGTGTTGCTTTGTTTATTTCCTAATGTTCTACGGTTGAAAATCTTTAATTATTAAAATGTACTTATGTGAATATTCAGTATATTTGCATGTTTATTATGATTCTTGTTGGAGGCAGCATACCAATTCTCATGACTCATGCTTTGGAACAAATCCCTTTGTGCCTTTATGTTTCTTTTACAAATATCCATTAAATGTGTGGATAGATTTTATTCAGAACCACGTACACACAGATGAGAATTCATCCTAAAACCCCTGTCTCACTGTGCGAGTTGGCCCACGAGTGACTCCGAGTTTTCACTCGTGGTGATCACGTAGCGGGAACGTCGGAACTCGCACGAGCAACTTATCGACTCGTGGCGCTAACGGCAGGTACTCGGGAAACTTGTTAACTCGTGAAAAAAATCAAACATGTTTGATTTTTTCCACGAGTCAAATTAACTGTTCAAGTTAAAAATGGAAACATTTAAACTCGTTGTAATAACGTAGTGGCCCGTGCATTTATCTTAGTGTCTCGTGAGTCTACCGTGGGAACTTTAATAATCTGTTCTTTTGCTCGAGTAAAGACTGAACCAAAGATAGACACAAAATGCTGGAGTAACTCAGCGGACCAGGCAGCATCTCTGGAGAGAAGGAATGGAGTCGAGACCCTTCTTCAGACTTACCCGAAATGCCACCCATTCCTTCTCTCCAGAGATGCGGCCTGTCCCGCCGAGTTACTCCAGCATTTTGTGTCCATCTTCGGCCTTTCTGCGATGATCTGCCACTTGTCCTTTATTACTGAGGCGCCTGCCCCGTGGCTTCGTATTCGTCACTCTGTCTCATGAGGACGCGGTTAAAGACCTGCCGAAGGGGCAAGTCTGGGGTGGTGGGTGGGATGTGTCCACGTGTGATGCTCCATCCACCCCCCGGGGCCGAGAGTGTGCGATTGAGAAGGAACTGCAGATGCTGGTTCACACCGGAGATAGACATACACAATGCTGGAGTAACTCCGAGGGACAGGCAACATCTCTGGAGAGATGGGATGGGTGAGATTTCGGGTCGAGACCTTACTTCAGACTTCTCCAGAGATCCCGCTGAGCTTACTCCAGTAGTTGGTGTCTATCCCGGTGGCGGGGAGCCGGGCTTGGCCGACCTGCCGCCTCTACTTGCCGGTCAGTCCAGTGATCATCGCCCTCCGCCCGGGATGCAGCGGAGGTTTCCATCCGGTGAGTTGTCCAGCGCTCACGGTGGACGAGGGAGGACAGCAATAGGCCAGGTGAATGAATAGCAGCACATAAATGAGTCGACCTTTAATATTTCTTGATTTTATGTTTTAATTTACAAGCTGCTTCAAGTGAGGCAAGTTTTATTTTCAGTCCGAAGAAGGGTCTCGACCCGAAATGTCACCCATTCAACGAAAAAGCTGGAGTAACTCAGAGGGTCAGGCAGCAACTCTGGAGAGAAGGAATAGGTGACTTTTCGGGTCGAGATCCTTCTTCAGAAGACGAGCCCTTATCCAAAACGTCACCTTCTCCAGAGATGTTACCTGGCCCGCGTTGTTACTCCAGCTTGTTGCGTCTGCCTTCCGTCCAAAGCCTTGGGATCGTCGCCAACATGAAGACGGTGCGAAGCCCCCGCGCCCGGTGCAATGGACGGGGAGCTGGAGAGGGGAGGGAAGGGGTCACACACGTGGCCGGGAAGCAGAGGGGTGGGGGTGGGGTTGGTGACAGTCAGGGCCAACAATGAGATGGAGAAATACAGAAACACCGACGTGCAAAGGAGACCTACAATAGCGCATGATCTCTCTCGCGTTATGGCGGGTGATTGTCGCCTGTCCGCTGTTTCTGCCCCTAAAGCCTTGGGATCGTTGCCCTTTGTGTTGGCGTGAAGGGGGAGAGGGCTATTGTGCTGCTTGAATGCCCCCTGCTATCATAGGGACAGGGAGACTCAGCGGCTTTTGAGGCTGGTGGGCAATCACTACCAAAGTGTCTGCCTGCAGTCAGCACACCTCTCCTACACATGTCTCCCGCGCTAACCATCCCGCAGAGAATGATCCCAGCACCCAAGAGCCTTGTCTGTCACCCCCCACCCCCAACCACCCTCCACCTCAACTTACGCCTGGGCACCAAAGTAGCTCAGGAGGTGAACCCTGAGCTCCGTCTCCCAACAATCTGATGTGCAACTGATGTGAAAGAACAGCGGCTGCGGCCGGCACCCGGCATGGACTTCTCACACCCTCACACACTTACCTTCATTCACGATTGGCTCAAGAGTAACGGGAGAGGAACTTGGTAAATCGGGAGAGGAACTTGGAACATCGCAGCAATGACATACCCGTGGGAACTCGGTTCAACACTTGATCATAAACTTGAAATCTCGTACATAACCACGAGTCTGTTTTTTTTCTTTCACTTGGGGTCACTCGTGGGAAGACTCGCACCGTGAGACAGGGCCATTAAGGCAGCACAGGCTTTGTGAGATGACACTAGGGCGGCGGAAGAAAAGGAATGAGGAAGGCCCTGAATGCTTATCATTAAGAATAGAATTCACACTTCTAGATCCACAGTAAACACTTGCATACTGAGGCGCTCTGAGAACCATTGCTTTGCAAGAATATAAATAAAACATAACTTTACAAACCACTGAGTGCGCCAATAAGTGTTGATAAAGCAGAAAAACAGTCCAAGGTCAAGCTGAAAAAAATTACTTCAAGCGGGAAAAAAGATTGATAATGGAAAGGAGAGAATAAACAACGCAGAGGATTTTATTAATGCTGTTTGTGTAGAGCACTAGCTGTGAGTTGTTTGTAGATTTTTACAGTGAGATCAGAAGAAGGCAACGCACAATGGATGGCACTTAAACTGACTGAAGGACTCCTCAACTAATCTCTTCATTCTTAATGACTCGATGTTGTCCTGGACCCATCCCTGGACTGCTGTGCCTATAACTCTTACCCAAAACCATTGCATTCCTGTGGGCACTTGCTGAGGACTGGACCAGCTGATCCCTCATCCTTCAACACCTAACAGGGCCCTCATTGAAATGGAGTGCGGGCCCAATGGCAATTCAGCCGCTTGAAGCACATCCTGAGTTCCTCCAAAACTACATGCCTACCCACACTTGCAAGCATCTCGGTAGCCAACTCTGGGAAAGTCTGTAAATCAAAACCCTCTTAAAATGAAATGAACAGAAAAATTGGAGGACCCTGGTGAGTCTTTCACAGCTTGATCAGTGTAAAAAACTCCCAAGAATTTCCCAAAATGTCTTAGAGACTCGCTTAAAAACGAATTAAAAAGATTTAAACTATGTGAATGTGAAATAAATAAGTGTAACACATTTAATTTGAAACAATTAATTACAAACTGTAAAATAAATTAAAATAATCATAAAACTATCTGCATGCCCCATTCATTCTGACGTTTGTCAACTTCATGAAGTTACCATGAAGTAGCTTCATGGTAGTAACTTTAACACCAGCTCTTTCTAGCCTAAAGCTAAAGAGTTAGATTAAAGGCGATGTGGTGGCAAAGCGGTAGAGTTGCTACCTTACAGCTCGTTGGTGTGTGTAGGATAGTGTTAACGTGCGGGGATCGCTGGTCGGTGCTGACTAAGTGGGCCGAAGAGCCTGTTTCCACACTGTATCTCTGAAGTAAACTGAACTAAACTAAAAAATATGAATTCCGCTCACACACTTACTTTTTAGCATATCACTGCTCTGCCGTTAAGCTGAAGAGTGCACCCAGTGCAGGAGCAGCTGTGCTGGCATCTGACCTCCAGCTTGTCAGGGATGTTCACCTTTCACTGTGCATGCACAGTCACTTTGTTAATCTGAGCTACCTGTGGCTAATCACCTTCAGGAAACATAGATACATAGATACATAGATACATAGACAATAGGTGCAGAAGTAGGCCATTCGGCTCTTAAAGCTAGCACCGCCATTCAATGTGATCATGGCTGATCATCCACAATCAGTACCCCGTTCCTGCCTTCTCCCCATATCCTTTGATTCCGCTAGCCCTAAGAGCTCTGTCTTATTCTCTTTTGAATGCATCCAGTAAATCGGCCTCCTTTGCCTTCTGAGGCAGAGAGTTCCACAAATTCACAACTCTCTGCGTGAAAAGGTTTGTCCTCATCTCAGTTTTAAATGGCCTACCCCTTATTCTTAAACTGTGGCCCCTGGTTCTGGACTGCCCTAACATCGGGAACATGTTTCATGCATCTAGCGTTTTTAATCCCTTAATAATTTTATATGTTTCTATAAGATCCCTCTCATCCTTCTAAATACCAGTGAATGCAAGCCCAGTCTCTCTATTCTTTCATCATATGACAGTCCCACCAACCCGGGAATTAACCTCGTGAAACTGCGCTGCACAGCAGCTATCAGCAAAGTTCTGTCCAAAAAATTAAAACAGATTGATGCCTGGTTATTTTGGGCTATTAAAATACAAAACTATGCATATTTGGCCACCAGAGTTTAATCTAAAACGTACAATTACTGGGGTTTTGTGCCATTGATCTTATACTACAGCAGGCGCATGGTACATTCTATGTTTATATATGCATTTTAAAACTGATAGTTAAAAAAATTATGCTGTCTCCTGCTCTGTGTTGCTTTTGAAACATACAGTGAGAAATGACCAGCAAATAATTCAAGGATGTTCTGAGATTTGCGATGGCAATATGAACCTTCATTCATTCATCACGGAGCAGATAGATGGTGAACAAAAATGGCAGAACTAACATATGACCTCTCAAACTACATGCCTACCGGCACTTACAAGCATCTCCGTACCAAACTCTGGGAAAGTCTGTGAATCAAAACCCACTAAAATGAGGTGGAAGCAAACCACTCTCAATTCTATGAAGCTGCCAAAGGAGAGAGAGAAACTGAAAGATAGAAAGGGAGAGAAAGAGTTTAGTTTAGAGATATAGCGTGGAAGCAAGCCTACTGGCCCTACGAGCCCACAGCACCAAGTGAGTATCCTTACACTAATTTTATCCTACACATCAGGGACAACTTACAGTAACCAATTAACCTACAAACCTGCATGTCTTGCAAATGTGGGAGGAAGCCGGAGAAAACCCATGTGGTCACAGGGAGAACATCCAAAGATAGTACAGATAGCACCCGTAGTCAGTATCAAACCCGGGTTTCTGGAGCTGTAAGGCAGCAGCTCTACCACTTCGACACTGTGCTGAGATGGGGGTTTGGATAGAATTTAGACTGGAAGGTGCTAAGGTTAAGAAGAGAAGTTAACAAATGAAACACACCCCTGGGGACACTCAGCGGGTCAGTTCGCATCTGTAGATGGAATGGACAGGCAACATTTTGGGTAGAGACCTTTCTTAAGACTAATGGAGTAGGGGGGGGAGAAAATTTGGAAAAAGAGGTGTAGGCGGCGCAAACCCTGCAAATGAGAGGTGAATACATGAAGGGTTAATAGATGGGTGGAGTAAATAACGAGGGCTAAGAGATGAAAAGTGACAAAAGGATGTCAGATCAGGAAAGATGTGGAGGAGTGAATTAAGTATAGAAATTAGGATGTTATGTTGCAGCTGTCTAGGATGCTGGTGAGGCTGCATGTAGTGTATTGTGTTCAGTTTTGATCAACCTGTTATCGGGGAAAATATCATTAACCTGGAAAGAGTGCCAAAAGACTTACAATGGTGTTGCCAGGACTTGAGGGACTGAGTTACAGGAATTGTGCAGGAAGGAACAGCAGATTCTGGTTTAAACCAAAGATAGACACAAAGTGCTGGAGTAAGTCAGTTGGACAGGCAGCATCTTTGGCGAGAAGGAATGGGTGGCGTTTCAGGTCGAGATCCTTCTTCAGTCTCGATCCAAAACGTCACCCATTCCTTCTCTCCAGAGATACTGCCTGTGCCGCTGAGTTACTCCAGCATTTTGTGTCTATCTTCGGGTTACAGGAAGTGGTTGGGCAGGCTAGGTCTTGATTTCTTGGAGACTGAGGGGTATTCTTACATACTTCAGTAAATTTGGTGCATTATAAGGCTCGATGTGAGCACATCTATTTTTAATTCATTCAATTCACTGTGATCATTGAAGATATTTTGGAGGAAATTGATGCAAAACTATCAGATGGCTCTGATCAGCTGTTACCACCACAAACGTCTCAATGTCACAATTTCGCTTATTTCAAGAGTTAATGTTCAAGATATTATTTAAAAAGCAGTAGGTAGACAAAAAAAGCTGGAGAAACTCAGGGTGTGAGGCAGCATCTATGGAGCGAAGGAATAGGCAACGTTTCGGGTCGAGACTTCTTCAGACTGAGTGGTCATGACCCGAACGTCACCTATACCTTCTCTCCATAGATGCTGCCTCACCCGCTGAGTTTCTCCAACTTTTTTGCCTACCTTCGATTTTACCAGCATCTGCAGTTCCTTCTTAAACATATAAAAAGCAGTTGTTGCTGCTCCATCTCAGAAACAATTGCCAGAATGGCGGTTTCTCTGTCCAGTCTACACCATATCCTGAGGTTGTTTCCATTTTCCTCCTATCAAAGGTCGCACGC
Organism: Okamejei kenojei; assembly: GCA_035221665.1. Taxonomy (NCBI): domain Eukaryota; kingdom Metazoa; phylum Chordata; class Chondrichthyes; order Rajiformes; family Rajidae; genus Okamejei; species Okamejei kenojei. Next base: position 73,711,196 of record CM069138.1, on the reverse strand, counting down.
TACCCTACAGAGGAGCTTGAACATGCCTGGGGTATCTGCATGTACTCAGCTTGTGTGCTAAAATAGACTGAACTCAAGCAGAATGGGAAGGAAGGTGTTCCATGGAAAACAAGTGAGTGAATTGTGGAACGAGGAAGTAATTGTGGGAGAAACTAATGTTTCTTAAAAGGCTACCAAAAAAATGGAAAATATGTTTGATTGCTGATGAGGAAAAAGCATTGTAAAGGAAACTATGGTGATTACAATGATTGAGAGGTGGTGCAGCAGGCCTGGGAGATGGGTTTTGTAGGTGGGAAAAGTGGGGAGAGATGTTCTTGAGGCAACTGTATACTGGTAAGGAATTAAGTGGTGGGCCCAGAACAAATTTTATACCAACACAAATTGAAAGTACCATTAAATTCTCAATGCCCAAAACGTTCAGGAATTTTTGTTGAAAATAACACAAATTCCCACACTGCAGGAGAGGTAATGAGGTAAATAGGTTATCGGCAAAGCAATCTGCTAAACTTCATCAGTATCCCATAGTTGGCTAGCTGTACAACACACTTAAACAAGAGCGTCTCAATGACTCTGAAATTGCAGCCGGCTGCAAATATGCATAAGTTCATCTGATGGAATTATCTATCCTGAATGGCTCCAGCATCATTAACCACTCGAATATGATTCCAAGGAAAACATTTGCTCAAATCCTGACCTAGTTTGGGGGCCCGATGTATTAATCTCATTTCTGCTTGGAAGAGATATTGACGGCCTCCAGTCTATGCAGGTTGGTACACAATTCTGACCGGCTCATCCTTTAAAAGAAGAAGATAGGAAAATCACGAAAGCACCAGAATTAGAGCTGAGACAATAAAGATGCAGGAGGCTTAATACAAACAAATGATGCTACAAGATGTGATCCAATCCTTTGGCTGCAATGAAACATAAATAATGGGAATGACACATCATTCATTCAAAGTAATGTTGATCAAAAGCAATATCTGTAGAAAAAGATTAAAGATTAAATATCCATCTCCTGATGAATATCAATACTAAACTTTAACCTTTATTTTCCTTCTGAAAGGCTTACTTCTTAGAATAATTGTTTCAGCAAATAAACATTAGGCAAATGAGTGAAATGGAATGTCTTCCAATTATTCTTGAGAAATCATGCTGAATAAAAAAGGGGATGGACTGCGAGACTATTGATTTATACAGTGGACAAAGGGTCCCTTAAGTTTTATAGCATTAATAAATCAATGTTAGCATTTCATTATTCATTTATCAACAAAATTCAGCACAACATTTCCATTAAACTTGATGGAAAAAGTCGCAAAATCTGTCATTTGAGGAAAAAGCATTAGCCTTTTAATCTTTAGACTTTTAAAATAATGGAATTACTTGAACAAATTTTAGTTTGCATAAAGGAAATTGTAATGTCCCTACATTTAATCAATTTGCTGTAGGATTTTCTAAACATTGCTAAAATACCACTTCCTTAATATATTGTATTTCTAGGTTATTTTAAAGTAGCAATACATTGTTGATGTGTTTGCAATTGTGAAATTATTGGGAATTTTTAACATCTTTTAAAGATTCTAATCATGTTAAAGATTGGATATCATTATTGTTAGCTTCCAATTAAAGCAATGTTTTTACAAGAAACAAGAAGAAAGATCATTAATTGGATTAATTTATATCTTAAGTTTTATTATAGGCAGAAAATTGTGGTGGTTTATAATGGTAATAAACATTTTGTAAAGTTAGGCAACAAGGAAGCCATTAGTCTAACAAGCCCTACGGCAGAATCACTAAACAACATAAAGACTTGCCATAATAGATTTCTCTGTCATTTTCCTCTGCTTTGTGCCAGGAATAGACATTCACCATCAGAGGTAGTTTCCATTTGTTAACGATGTTTTGAGATTGTACATCAAGTAATCTGTCCTGGAACTTGTTTAATCCTTTTCATCTTATGATATCTGAAATTATTTAGAAAACCTAGCTTTAAAATAGTCATTTACCTTTCTGTGACAGGATAAGCAATACTTTTTAACAGAGGCACAGGACTCCAAGTAGAAAATCTTATGCATGGGAGCTTGTATGTTAAACCAGAATATCATTCTGGTGATGAGTCAGGAACAATCTCTAAAGCGATCGAGACTCACAAGACATATTAAATGGTGCATTTTTTATCACGCAGCTGTATTTTCTGCATTAAAACTCACTGTTTTACTAGAAAGTAACTAAGCAAACATATTAAGTCAAAGATTGCAGATCTGCTACATCTAATCATGAATGTTGGGGCCAGATTAAATACCCAAAGGCAAAGAGCAAAGCATCCAGAAGAGGAAGACAAGAGGAAGGGATTACTGGAGAGAATTCTGAGGGTACAATGGACATGCATTTGGAAATACAGGGGTTGATTAGAGATAGTTAGAAAGGGTATTTGAATAGGAAATCATGTCATGAATTTTATTGAGTTTATTGAAGAAGGTTGATGGCGGCAGGGTTGTAGACATAGTCTATGTGAACTTCAGCAAACCCTTTGCTAGGCTGCTCTGGAAGGTTAAATTGCATGGGTTCCAAGGAGAATTAGCTACCTGGGTAAATAATTGGCTTCATGGTAGGAAATAAAATGTAGTGGTGGAGGGTCCGGAGACCATTCACTAATGGTGTGCCACAGGGACCAGTGCTGTGCCCATTGCTGTTTGTCGCCCATATCGATGATGACAATGTACAAGGCATGATAACTAACTTTGCAGATAATGCTAAAATAGGTGCTACCATAGACAGTGAAGATGGTCATCCAGGATTACAGCAGGATCTTGATCAACTGGGCAAGTAGGCAGAGGAATGACAAATTGAGTTAATTTAGATAACTGTGAGGTGTCATATTTTGGGAAATTAAAGTAGGGTAGGGCCCGGGGGCGTGTCGTAGAATGGACGGGCTTAGGAGTACAAGTACCAAGAACCTTGGAAGTAGTGTCGCAGGTAGATAGGGTGGTGAAGAAGCCTTTTGGCACGCTGTACTTCATCTGTCAGGGAATTGAATATGGAAGTTGGGACATTATGTTACAGTTGCATATGACGTTGGTAGGGTTACACTAGATTATTGTCTTCGGTTTTGGGCAGCCTGCTATTGCAAAAATGCCACCAAGCTGGAAAGAGTGCAATGATTTACAAGGATGTTGCCAGGATATGAGGGTCTGTGCAATAGGGGGTGATTAGGCAGGATAGGATTTATTCCTTGGAGCACAGGAGTCTGATGAGCTGCATAAAATCATGAGGGGAATAAATGAACACACAGATTCTTTTCCGGGGTAGGTGAATCAAGAACGAGAGAGCATAGGTTTAAAGTTAGAGGGGAAACATTTAATAGGAACTGGAGGGGCAACTTTTTCACAAGGAGAGTGGTGGGTATATGGAACAAGCTGCCATTACTACTACAATTTTAAATAGTTGAAACAGGTATAATAAGCTACATTTAAGACATTTGGACAGATACATGGATAGAAAAGATTTAGCCATTGAGTGAGGCAACCTGTCGGCAGAGTTGAATTGGGCCAGAGGGTTTGTTTCCATGCTGTATGACTCAGACTCTGACAAGGCAGACAACTCTGATCATGTCTTTGGGACATTGGAACAGAATCGGCTACTCAGATATTTGAGCCTCTTCCACTTCAATTAGATCAGGGGTGGGGAACCTGCGGCCTTCTAGGCCATTAACTGCGGCCTTTTGAATGAATCCAAATTTTGTAGAACAAATTCTTTTATTTGTATTAATATGTTTTTGTTCGTCTTTTATTATGTTAATTTTCATCTTAAAATGAACATATTTAAAATACCAAAGAGTAAAAGAAGATTCCACTAAATAATTCTCCCCGACTGACAGCCACAATTAAAACATTAGTAAGTCACGAGGGCTATTTTAACAAAATAATGTACATTTTGAAATATATCTAATTGAAGTTTCTTGGATGTGGCTTTATTAGATTACAGCTAACTTAATGTGGCATTCCAACATGAAAAGGTTCCCCAACCCTGAATTAGATCATTACAGTCTCTGCACTAAACCTACTCATGTGCTTTCCCTTCAATCCCTAAAAACATTTAATCATAAAAAAGCTTCCTTAGAATTAAAATGATCAAGTCATCTGGCATAAATGGCCATTTGTACAAGATATATGTTTTGCACCTTCTCTATGCAGATGTCATTATTATAGATTGTGAATGGTAATGACAACAGCAGTTTTCCTTGTAACTTACTGTCAGCCATCCTTCTATATCAATTACATACCCATTATCTTATATGGATATTTTTTTTCAATTGCATGAGCTTTGACTTGAACTATCACGTGTCACAGTGTCACAGCTGGTATATCTGCTGCCTCAGGGCCAGAGACCCGGCTTTGACCCTGACCTTGGTGCAGTCTGCGTGGGGGTTTAGACGTACTCCCCTTGAACACGGGGATTTTCTCCGGGTGCTCCGGCTTCCTCCCACATCCCAAAGACGTGCGGGCTTGTAGGTTAATTAGCCAGTATAAATTGCACTGAGTGTGCGATGATTGCTTGGGAAAGTGAGATAACATAAAACGTATATGTATGGTTGATCGATGGTCAGCATGGACTCGATGGGCCGAAGTGTCTCATTTCATGCTGTATCTTTCAATTAAATTCAATCTCTTGTGTGGAACTTTATCAAATGAAGTTCATTTAAGCTACATCCACAGATATTCTTCCCAATTAATTCAGTTATATTCCCCCCCAAAGATCAATTAGGCTAGACTCTAAATCAATTAGGCTATAATGTTCCCTTAACAAATCTATGTTAACGTTCCCTTCTCAGCTCAATTTCATCGCCACATTTCGTAATTCTTAGTTTAGTTTTAGTTTAGAGATACAGAGCGTAAACAGGCCCTTCAGCTCACACTGAACAGAGATCCCCGCACATTAACACTACCCTATACACATTAGGGATAATTTATACATTTACACCAAGCCAATTAATCTGCAAACCTGTACATCTTTGGAATGTGGGATGAAACCGAAGATCTCGGAGAAAACCCATGCAGGTCATGGGGAGAACTCCGCACAGACAGCACCCGTAATCAGGATCGAACCCGGGTCTCTGGCGGTGTAAGGCAACAGCTCCACCGCTGCACTACCATGTCGCCCCAGTTCATAGTTACATATTCCACTAATTTTCCCATAGTAGGTGTAGGATATAATTTCTCCATTCAGTCTACCCACATTATTACGGACCTCTTTAGAAGGGATTTTGGTTATAGCGAACACAATCTGTGTAACCGAGGCATCCACATGTATCGGGAAACAAAGTAGTGAGTATGTTGTTATACTGAATGGTTGGAATGAACCTTGTCTCAATCTGTGTTTACTCACTTTTTTATGTTTATTGTTTTTCCATCACTGTACATATTTACAGTACCTCCCCTTATTCGGTTATAGCGAACAATTGGCAATTACGGATACTATTCCCCCCCCCCCCACCTTCCCATGGTCCATTATAACAAAGTTCATCTCTATCGATGTTAGATAGGTTTATAATTTCACAGTTTCTTTCTCAAATGCCTTTTTTTTATGTAATGAAGATCCATTTGCAAGTGTCTAAACTATTAGTTCATCAAGGGAATGTTGCATACATATGGTTAAAGTGACTGCAATTTCCTCACCTACTTCCTTTAAAACGATGGGTGGAACTCATCAATCCCTGGGGATTTGTCAATCTTCAATGCCATTAGTTTGTCCAATGTTGATTTCTTGCTTACGTTAACTCGAGTCTCAGCCCTGGAATTTCAGGCATATTATCCTCTTCCTCTTTTGTGATGACTGACACAATGTAATTATTCAACGTCTTCCATTTCCTTATTTTCATTGGCGGCATGATCCACAATATTCCTACATTTAAAGCCCTCATTACTTTTGACCAGTTTTTCACTTCTAAAACAAATGTAAAATATTTCTGATTTCTGATTTCTGATATTTGTTATTTCTGATATCCTTGCAAATTCCCTTTAATTTGTTCTTTTGCAACATTTGGCCAATGTTTGCCTTTCTTTCTTTTTCTGTCCTTTGTATCTGTTCCAGATTCTTGGACCTACACAATTCTTTGGACTTTAGATACTCTTGTCTTTGTTTAACTCTCGCAACTTTATTGACCATGGCTGTTTAAAGCCACTCTTGCCTCTTTGCCTTTTGCCTCATGTTATAGTCAGCTAAATTCAGTTTTAAACACCTCCCTCTGATCCCAATAATTATTTTGATGAGATTGATGTGAACAGTTTTGCCCCATCTTTTTAATGTTAGCCTTAAGAAAATTTAGAATTTTAGTAACTATGTTTAAGATTTTTTTTTCTTTTCAAGGAATTTTGCCTTCCTGTTAGATTATTAACCAAATCTGCTTCATTACTTATTACTAAATCTACTATGACCTGGCATGTTAGCATTTCGTGTTTGCTCCTGACATTTGACTGCAAGGCCATTTTATGCAGATTTGGACTCTGGCTTCTGATCCTGCTTTGCATTCCATAGAAATTAGCAGACCAGAGATACAGCCAGGCACACAAGATAAAATGCTTTCTTTTAGCAAGTGATCAGTGTCCTAAGGAATGGCTCCTGATCTCACAACCCATGACAGCTAGAGGGAAGAATTCTCAGCATGGTATATATAAAGAATACTTAAGGTTTGGGATCTCTTGCACACTATACAGCCTTGGTACTGAGATTGTTTTTAACTTTCAACGGGATGAATCAGAGCCACAAATGTCCACATAGAACATATTCAACCATTTGCCCCAACAGATGATAGGATGCCAGGCACAATCCGATTATTATCCATCAGTTTGAGGGAAATCAGTAATAAGGATATTGATACCATAAACTTATCAGATCACATGCAATCTTTCATCCAAGACACAAATTAATACATATGAACAATGAAGCATCTGGTACAGCGATGAAGGATATCTTACTTCATCATGCTTAAATGCTCATGTTTCTGGACTTGATCCTTTCGGGTGTCTCATCAGATGTGATACAATTGCAAAAGCAAAGATGTCAATTTGAATTCATCGGTTATTGTCCATTTGGAATGACAAAGTTTACTTGAATGTACGACACCTCTAAAATATGGACAGGCACATTGACGCGAAAGGCTTGGATATTGATGGGATAAATGCCAAAAATGGGCAGGTGGGACTAGTATACAGTAGATGGGGCTTCTTGGTTGGCATGGGTCGGTTTATGTGCTGTATAACTGCATGACTCTGATGTTATGACTTTGAGTACTACATTCGACACATAAAAAAAGACCTGTTTCATTGTTATTGTGTTACCTTCTCCCTCATAACATGAAACGTTTCCCTTCAATTTTGTCAAGATCTAGGATTGATTGACTGAAATGGTGATCTGTTTAAAATAGAATTTGCACCAAAATTATTATAAGACTAAAGGATTTAACCAGGAAATTATAGTTGTTATTCACTTACCAATGTTAAGAAAGTCATTGTGGAGGTTAATAAAGGATAATTCCACCAAACCTTTTCTTCGTCTAAACCAGCCCTTCAGAATGATGAATGACTTGCTTTTGCTCCAGTTTTGTGAACACTAGAGAGGTGGCTAATGAAGCCAAATGTGGGATCCTGTGACTCTTCCATAGATGGGACAGGAGGTCACTGACGGGGTGGGCGTGTGGGTGGTTTGGGAGATATAGAGGTATTTTTTGTCGCTTACTGGATGCTCCTAATACATGGTCTCAAAGTTCTCAATATCATCTCAAACGCTCCTCCTCTTTCAGTGATCATTATCCAGAGATTCCCAGAAAACAGTGAGCATGTTATATTTTCTCAAGAAGACTTTGAGCATGAATCATTTCCTTTGTCTATTTGGTAATCACTCCCTGTGACAGAGCTTGGACTATTTGGTAATCACTCCCAGTGATTAGACTAATGAGGGAGGGGCAGCATCATTTTGTTAAAGGCTCCCCTTACCTAATTAGATTCTGAGTTTTCAAAACATGCTATAGCACCGCTGTCTGAAGAAAGGTCTCGATCCGAAACATTGGTTATCCATGTTCTTCAGAGATTCTGCCTGACCTGCTTAGTTAGCCCCACACTTTGTCCCTTTATGTATGAAACAGCATCTACATTTCCTTGTTTCTACAGAGTAACACATAGTTAGAGTACTCCATGACCATAGTTTGAGTACTCCATGCCATTTCAGACAACCAAACCTGCTAATGAAATTAGAGCCATTGAAATGTTGCAAAATACTATTAATAGGGTGAAACCCATGTAAGAAAGCAGTATTATGATGTTTGAGTTTAAAAGCTAGGACTGCAATTACTAGAGCAGGAAAGTTATTGGTATTGTTATTTGTTATAGGTTTATTACTGTCACATATACCAAGATATAATAACAAATGTTGTTTACATGCTATTCATTTGAATTATGCTATATATGAGCACAATCAAGTCATTCTTCCTCTTCTTTTGTGTGGCGTGCACAGCCTAAAGTTGTTGGACAACTTGTTCTATTTGATCTTCCGTTTGTGCACGTCGAGTTGATTGCATTAGTCGAAACAGGGCGGACCACGTGAAGGTTGCAATCTTCCACCCCAATCAAGTCATTAACCAATTATAAGAGAAAATAGGAGTATGCAGAATATAATGTTAAGGCATCATAGCATTACAGAAAAGATACAGATAAAGAAAAATGCAATGGCCGCAATGAGTTAGGTTGGAAAATCAGGACCACACCCTTATCTATGCGGGAAACATTCAGTAGAATGATAACAGTTGGGAAGAAGCTGTTCCTAAATCTGGTGGTACATGCTTTAACTTTTCTAGCTTCTGGATGAAAGAGGGGAGAAAAATAATGTACTGGGATATAATTGGTTCTTGATTATGTTGGCTACTTTCCCAAGGCAGCATGAGGTGTAGATGGATTCAATGAGGCAGGGAGGAAACTCGTTTGTGTGATGGACTCGGCTGCGTCCAAAACTCTCTGCAATTTCTTGCAGTCTAGGGCAGAGCTGCAGCCAAGCCATGTTCTGATGCATCCCGATAGGTTGTTGTCTAAGTTGGTAGGTGTCATTGGATGAGGGCAAACATCTGTAGTTTTCTAAGGAAGTAGAGATGTTGGTATGCGTTCCTGGCATTACTTCAGTGTGGTTGGTCCAGGGCAAATTGATTTTTATGTCTAGAAATCTGAAGCTCTCGACCATTTCCACTTCACCACCATTGATGCAGATTGGATCGTGTACACCACATCACTTCTAATGTTAATGTCCAGCTCCATGATCTTGTTGATATTACACTATATACATTAAGGATATACATTATGCATTTATACCTGAGAAAATCTTAAAAGTATAAAGTGCTTGAGAGATTGATTTTGGTTACTTTATTCTGCATTAATATTCCTACTCTATTCTGTCATAAAGTTCACTATGATAAGATGGGGTATGGTACCACAGGCATTAAATGTTTTTATCCAAGTGGTTGTTCTTCCTGAGTCAACCCTGATTTTAACTCTGAATCCCTAAATGTCCCATACATGAGCGCTTCCACAATGGCTTGTAGATCATCAATGAAAAGACCTTGCCAATTTTCCCTTTCATAATCCAGGGCATTTATAGCATCCCTGCTGATGCCCAGCTGACATTAACACCATTACAAACCTGGGACTTTATTAGCAACCTAGGTGAATGAGGAGAATTAAATAGTTTATTACATTTGTTTCTTTTCTTTCTCCATAGAAACTGAAAAGGAAGTACTTAGAATAAAATTACTGGTTATAGTAACACCTTCGTTTATACCTAATTGAGTATACCAATTACAGAGCCGAATGTTTACGAAGCTCGCTTTAAATTGCTTGTATGGTTCTTAAATGGAGTCATCCAAAACTGAGTATTTTAGCAGTGGGGCTTCATGCTGTGAAGAAAACACGCCTATGCTGACTCTATCAAACAAGATTTAGCACATTTACACTAAATTAATTGCTTGTAATTACAAAATTAATTAAAAAGAGAATATTGTCTGTAACTTACACAGCAGGCATTCTGATACTTCACAGATTCTGGTATCATCCATTGCGCACCATAGATGCCTCCAGGGGCCTGTGATACATCTGAAAATTAGGGCATTTGGGTAGGGATGCAGGTGAGGCAACATAAAATAAATGGATAATTGATGATGGCCTGTAATTTTATGTCATAAAATAGAAACACGGTTGCTTTTGATTTACTAGTGAACGTGCATTTTACGTAGGCTACGAAATGGGCATCTACATATACATTAATTTCCTCCCATCACTAACTGTGGTGACAGATTATTTCTATTGAATCACTCAAGTATGGACCAGTTTTAATTTTAAAGTCAAGCTTTTCCTCTATATTTTCAGACGTTTGTAAAGAAACCAAAGCAATAGTGATGGTTCTGATTGTTGATGCTAGTTTCTGGGCGTAAATTCCAGAAGTAATGAACTGGAAGTTTAAGATGCACTTCGCTAACTTCAAGTAACCCTTGCTTTCCCTCTCTTTCCATTCCTCCCAATCCCAGTTCTCTGAATAGTCTTACTGTCTCTGACTACATTTTATCTTTGTTGTTACCTTCTCCCAGCTAACAGTGATCTATTCTACATTTTCCTTGATCTCCATTCCCTTTGCCCTGTTTTCACACCTTCACACTTTCTTATTTATCTATCGCCCCCCCCACCCCCCCCCCCCCCCCCGTCATCAGTCTGAAGAAGGGTCACGACCCAAAATGTCACCCATTCCTTCTCTCCAGAGATGCTGCCTTTCCCGCTGAGTTACTCCAGCATTTTGTGTCTATCCTTGGTTTAAACCCGCATCTGCAGTTCCTTTGCACGCACTGGAAGTTTATTTTTATATATTTATTCATTCACAGGACCTGGACATTTCTGGCAAAACTAACATTTAGCACCCAATACTCTTAACTTAGTCACTTGATTTGCTATGTGGTTGGAACTCATGCTTTGGATCTTTGAATACCAGTCCTTTAACCTATTCTGCCCAACAAATAGTTCCACAAGGAGCGAAAATTCACTTCTTACCTAAATCAGATGGTGTCTCTTGACTTGAATATGTTGCTGGGTAGTTGAGAGTGCACACCTTGCAATGACAAGCAGTTGAAATTTACTTCAGGAGTTATGGATATTATTAATCAGCTGCTATAATGTATTAGCCGGGCCCACGTATGTCTTTTATTGCAGATTTGAGGACAATTTAAAGGTAGATTAAAAGGGTGCTGAGGGAGAGAATAGGTCCCCTTAAAGATCATCAGAGTCAACCTTGTGTAGAGCCACAAGAGGGGGAATATATTAAATTGATATCTCCAATCGTTTATACTGAGGAGGAGATACTGGAAGCTAAGGAACTGAGTCATATGAGTTATGTGGCTCAGCGGTAGAGTTGCTGCCTTACAGTGCGAGAGACCTTGGTTCGATCCTGACTACTGGTGCTGTCTGTACGGAGTTTGTTCTCCCCATGAACACGTGGGATTTTCCCAGAACAGAACTGCAGTTCCTTATGCCTCCATGTTGCCCAGTTAGCTGTTGTCGAGGTTATCTTCTCATCTTTGGCTTACCAAACTCTGCTGCTCGAACTTACATTTGTTCTCTTTGGTCACCAACACCTTAACATTAAAGTGCTCAATGTTATGTTCATATCTCTTCAAAAATTCACCGCACCTATCCATTTAAAACACCCCAGCACAATTCATTGTGAATAATCTGCTCCTCTAACATTCACCTCTTGTGGATTAATTACTTCTTACCACCACCATCCTTGATGAATTTAGGCCATAGTTCAGTCTGGAAATATCTTGCAAAACCTCACTGCCTCCCTGCCTCTTCTGCAAACATTAAACCTCCTTCTTTAACCAACTTTGTATCTCCACAAAGTACCTCTCTGAATTGTCAGTATTTCCCTTATAAAACATTTGATAAGGTCTCACATAGGGTGCTGACATGGATATAAATTGGTTGGCAGACAGGAAACAAAGTCGGAATGAACAGGTCCCTTTCAGAATGGCAGGTAATGACTAGTGGGGTACCGCAGCTATTTACAATATACAATTTCCGATGAAACACGCACTGTATAAAGGTGCTTTACAAATTGCTGAACACTGCACATTGTGCAATGTTTGGTTAGATTCACCTTGAGGTGTGCATTCTGCATTTATTTTTGAAAGCATTAGCCTACACTTGACAATAATAGATTGCAGAATCCGTCTGCTTTCACACAAATAGAAGAAAGGAAGTTAAAAATGACAATGATATTTCAATGCATTTCCTCAACAAAATTTATTTTGCCAACAATAATTTCACCTGATTAGAAAGTATTCTGTCAAAATTATTCAAAATAAAAATTACGAGCATGTACATATGGTTTAATGAAACACGAAAGAGGTTGAATGGTTCAAACAGTTGAGTGTCATATCCAGCCTATTCATTTGTTCATTTCCTATTCCTCTGCCCTTTCCACATTATCAGGGAGTAGTCAGAATGGAAAACGTTATCCTTAAGGACCTCATTTATCAAAAATCTAGAGTTGTTATAAACAAAAAACTTGGAAACAAGACACACTTGCAATTTGGCTGGCATTTGGAATTACTTATTCATCCTTACCATTATTACTATTAACAGGATGTTATGATTTATTTAACAGCTAAAGCGGGTGGGAAGACAATGTGGATGGTGCCCTAACAGTGGTCCTCCCATGATTTATTACAGCAGTGCTTTAATTTTCCCCCAGGGATATGTGTAACAAAAAAATTCTACTATGTACAGCATTCAAAATATAACGTGGAATGCCACAACATTTTAAAAGCCCTTTAGCTATTTCCAAAACATATGACTGTCGCTGGAAATTTTGTTATTGGTATTGGTCTATTATTGTCTTGTGCATGAATACACAGTGAAAAACGTTGTTTTACTTCGGAGTCACGTGTGATTCCGTGAAGAACCCCGCCAGTCCACATGCGCGTCATTGCGTCTGACGCATGGCGCAGCGACCGGCTTGGAGGCGCATCCCTCCTCCAGCTATAAGTTTAAAAATCCTCAGGTAAGTGTTAAATTTAGTCGGAGGTAGTTTTCTGCGCTTGGTAATTCTTGTTTCAGGAGACAAAGTCGAGTATGGAGAAAGCGTTGAAGGTGAAGTCAAGGCGAGCCGCCGGGAGAGTAGCTGTGGAAGACCGCGGGAGTGCGGTTAGCGGGCGGCCGCCTATCTCACCTACCGAATCGCTGGCGGTATGACCAGCGACTGCAGGCTTGGTGCCTGAGAGCACTGTGGCTGCACCATTCGGGCGGAAAGCCACTAAAAAGTCTGCACGGCCCGTAGACTCGGATGAGTCGGGCCGGGAGGGTTCCCCTCCGATAATGCATAACGTCTATGGACGGCTGTCCAGGATGGAGCTCCTAATGGAGAGGATGCTCCACCAAGATACACTCCAACAGGAGGAGTTGTGTCAGCGCGGGTCGCCTCGGGAGCCCGTGCCAGCGGCACCTGTATCAGGGCTGCTTAATGTCTCCCTCTCGGAGGAGGAGAGCATGCGGGGTCAGTTTTATTCTGACGCCGAGTCTGTGGGTACAACCGTGGAGCTTACCCCGAGGGATGAAAGGCACGAGCCAGAGGTGCCAGACCTGGCAGCAAGATTTGCTATCCCCACAGAAACAGGGGAACCGCTGGGTGAAGAGTTGGCCGCAAGTATTAATTACCTGGCCTCACACCAGCTTGAAGAGCATACTATGGAGGAAACGTCCAAGAAATATGAGACCCCGCCAACTGTATCCTGCTCAAAGTGCCGGCAGTTAACCACGCCATCTGGGGTCACATGGGCGTAGGTATCTGAGCTCATGAAATGAGGCTTCAGAGGGTACTGAAGCTGCTCGCATTGGGCATTACAGCGTTCGCCAGGTCGGTCGATGGAGGGCACCTGGCTGATGTACAGCAAGATGCCCTGGCCCTCATGTGCAATGCACATTTTGAGAAAAATTGCCTGAGAAAGACTGCCATCCGCCCCACTATAAAACCCTCAGTTTGCGGCTCTGTGTAAACCCAGCAATATCCAGCCACCGAACCTGCTGTTCAGTGAAGATCTTTCAAAAAGAGTCAAGGAGCTGGACGACGAGGCAAGAACGGTCGGACTCATCAAAGCACCGACGACCAGCAAAACCTCGCTTCGGCGGCAGTATCCCTACAAACGGTTCGCTGAAACCGGATCAGGTCAAGGACCAAGCCGGCCATTCACAAATATGCGCATCTGGCACACCCCACCAAGGGCACGGGCGAACATGACCTTACCCCCCTAAAACCGGGGGCAGAAAATTCCACCAGAACCATGGAGGTAGGTGGGTCTGGTTCTTCTTGGAACATATTAACCATATAACCATATAACCATATAACAATTACAGCACGGAAACAGGCCCTCTCAGCCCTTCCAGTCCGTGCCGATTAAGTGGGGATCACCTACAAGTTGGCGGGAGATTACACTTGTTCTTGAAGGAATGGTATGGGATAACATCAAATCCGTTAATACTGCACAGTATACAAGGGTTTCGAATTGAATTCCTTCCCAATTTGCGTCCACCCACACAGCATACACCAAGCCAGACATTGTTTCTTTCACAACAAGAGAATTTGGAGGTACAAGTTGAAATTGAAAAATTATACAAAAAAGGGGTAATTGAGAAGGCGGTTCACCAATCTTACCAATTCATGTCTAATATTTTTCCTAGGCCAAAGAAGGATTGGGGATGTCGAATCATCCTTGACTTAATGAGCCTTATCCCTTTGTGCAGTATAAACATTTCAAAATGAAACCTTTGTTACTGCCAAACAACTGATTTCCAGAGGATGTTATATGACAACTTAGACCTTAAAGATGCGTAGTATTCAGTGCCTATTCATAAGGATCATCGGAGATATTTGAAGTTTAAATAGATGAGGCAATTATGGCAATTTAAAGCATTACCTAATGGGTTAATCTCGGCACCTAGATTATTTACAAAACTGTTAAAACCAATGCTGGGGCTACTCCGGGCTCAGAGTCATATTGTATTGGCTTATTTGGATGATATCTTAATCATAGGGAAGCCTCAGGAATCAGCTGAATTATCTGTTTCAGCTGTTAAACATGTTTGAGAGATTGGGGTTTTTCATTCATCCACTTTGATACCAGTTAGAGTTATTGATTATTTGGGATTCACTATTAACTCAACTCACATGTCTGTGACCCTGCCCAGGGGCAAGAGATTAGACTTAATTGAAGGCTGTAACAAGCTCATGGTGGAGCAGCAACCTTCAATTAGACAGGTGGCCAGTATGATTGGCAAATTAGTGGCTGCCTTTCCAGCTCCACAGTTTGGACCTCAGCATTACCAAAATTTACAAAGTGCAAAGGAGCAGGCACTCAGGATAAATGCAGGTCATTTTAACAGGCCCATGCAATTACCAGCTGAAGCCATTGCTGAAGTGCAGTGGCGGATAGTGAACATTTCGAGTTGCTCCAGTAAAGTTCTGATTGAAAAACCTTCAGTTGTTTTACTGACTGATGTTAGTGCCCTGGGATGGTGTGCTACTGATACTATCTCTAGCTGTGGAGGCAGATGGAATATGCATGAGGCATTTATTCTTCAATCATATGGGATTAATTATTTAGAACTGTTGGGAGCATTCTATGGTCTTAAGGCTTATTATACTAGTATGCGTCACTTGCATGTTCAGCTTCAGATTGACAACACTACAGCAGTGGCGTATGTTAATTACATGGGTGGGATCAAGTCGGAACCTTGTGACAGTTTAGCTAACCTTATCTGGCACTGGTGTATTACAAGAAACATTTGGGTTTCAGCTATCTACATACCAGGTAGATTCAACATGCTGGCGGACACCAGGTCATGCAAATTCAATAACAACAGAGAATGGATTTTGAATCATGATGTATTTAATGATATTGTTGCTCGGTATGGGATGCCAGATATCGATTTGTTTGCATCAAGACTCAATCACCAATTACCGAAGTGAACCAGACCCAGGGGCAGTAGCAGTAGATGCATTCTCGCTACACTGGGGTGGAATGTTTTTATATGCATTTCCCCCATTTTGCCTCATCAGTCGGTGCTTGGTCAAGATCAAGCAGGACTCCACCTCAGGAGTTTTGGTGGTACCCGACTGGCCTACTCGGCCATGGTTCCCACTCGTTTTGGGAATAATAACACAGCCTCTTATGACTGTCCCGAAACGTAGTAACCTACTGGTGCACCCTGTAACTGGGGAACAACATCCATTACATGACCATATTGATCTATTGATTTGCAGATTCTAAGGAGGCAATACCTGGGGCTTTGACTATCCAATCGGTCCGTGGATGTGATCACTGCGGCCTGGAGGGATAGTATCAAAAAACAGTACATCTCTCATGTCAGGAAATGGGAGGTGTTCTGTTTACGGGGGAACATAACATATCACACGGCACGCATCTCAGATGTGCTAGAGTTTCTGTCAACGCTATATTTTGTTGAAGTGTTGAGCTATAGTGCCATCAATAGTGCCAGGAGTGCCCTGTCATCTTACATATGGCTGGGGTCGGAACAACATTCTGTTGGATCTCACCCTTTAATATCCCAGTTTATGAAGGGTATTTTTAATTCCAATCCCCCTAGGCCCAGGTACTCTGAAATCTGGGATGTGAGTGTGGTACTCACGCTGCTTCTCCAGTGGGCTCCAGCCACATTCCTGTCTTTGCCCAAAATCACCCTAAAGGTGGTCATGCTCATGGCGCTGGTTTCAGCACAACGGGTCCAGACGTTGCAGAAGCTGTGACTGGACAGGATGATGTCATCTGGAAATAACGTAACGTTTTACATTTATGATTTAATTAAACAGAGCAGACCAGGGGTGTCAGGGTTCAAGCTTAATTTTTTTGGCATACCCCACGGATTTACGATTGTGTGTAGTTTCGCACCTGCAACATTATATCAAGTTCACCAAGAGCCTCAGGCTCAGATTCAGCATTATTTATCAGCCACAAAAAGCCACATAAGAAAGTGTCGGGACAGACCATTTCAAGATGGTTGAAACAGGTTCTGGTTTGTGCAGGAGTGGACACTAACAAATTTTAAATCTCTTTTTTTTTGTGTTTGTTTATTTTTGTTAGAAGTAAGTACAGTAGTCTGGTACTTAAGTACCTAATACATAAATGCATATTTTCATTCTTGTACAACTTCATACTTTTGGTTCAATAATAAAAGAACAGTGAGAGAAAAAAGAAATAAAGAGTGTCGGAATAGATAGACAAGCGAGTAGAAACAGAAAGCAAAAGAAATAAAGGACAGAGATGAGAAGTTAAAAGATTGAAAGAAAAGGAGAAAGTAAAGAAAAGCGAGATTAGGAGAGATCTACCTATCTCGTATTTTTGCCCATCCGTCACCCAGTTCTAAACCATTTAATTTCTAAGGTTATGTTATGTTGCACCATATGCTTGCAAAAAGTTGATAAAAGGAGACCAAATCTTTAAGAATTGGTCTACTTTGCCTAGTAGGAGGAATCTCATTTCTTCAAGATGTAGCGTTTCAGACATGCTTGAGATCCACATTTTGAATGTTTATACAGTTTTGTACAAGAGACAAAGGAATGTGCTATAGTGGCATTTTGAGTTAGACATTTGGCGCAGATGGGGGAAACATTTGAAAATATTTTATTCAGTCTTGTTTTTGAATAATATAATCTATGTAAAATTTTTAATTGAATTAGGTTATGTCTTACATTCATTGAACATTTGTTTACATATAATAAATTTTTATCCCATCTATCGTTCGGAATTTTTATCAATAACTCTTGTTCCCAGTCTCTTCTAATTGCCTCCGCCGTTCGTGTTTCTATATTTAGAATTATATTATATAAGTAAGATATTAAATTGCTTGATTCTGCCTTTCTATTCATTCCTTCCTCCAATAAATCTGGGGTTAAAGTTTGATATCCTTGTATATACTTTTTCAAATAATCTTGAATTTGAAGGTATTTGAAATATTAATTACTTTTCAAATTATATTTTAGTTGTAGTTGTTGGAATGATAAAAATTTTCCCATTTCATACATATCTCCCATCGTTTTAATTCCTATTCTTTCCCAATGGATAAACGTTTTATCAATAATGGATGATTTGAATGAGGAATTATTAGCTGTTGGAGAAAGAAGCGATAATTTTCTTAATTTTATAGTTAATTTTATTTGTTTCCAAATTCGTATTATACTATGAATAATTGGATTCTTCTTGTATATTATATTGTTCAGTTTTATCAGGGAAAGAAGGATCGCTCCTATATGATAAGGGGAACAATCCTCTTTCTCCATTCTTATCCAATCTACCTGTTGGGCAGACCTGTCCAACCAGTAGATTATATTTTTAATATTCACTGCCCAATAATAATACAATAAGTTAGGGAGTGTCAATCCCCCTGATTCTTTAGATTTACACAAGTGGTTTTTTTTTAAATTCTTGTGATTTATAATCCCATATGAAATTTATAATATCAGAATCTAATTTTTTAAAGAATTTTTTTAGGTAAGTATATTGGTATTGATTGAAATAGGTACAATATTTGTGGTAAGAAGATCATTTTTATCACGTTTATTCTGCCTATTAAAGACATCGGCAGTGTCTTCCAAAATTTAATCAGCCCATTTAATTTAGTTAATAAAGGCATACAGTTTGCGTTGAGTAATGATTTATAGTTCCTAGTAATTTGGATGCCCAAATACTTAAATTTTTCTGTTGTAATTCTAAAAGGGAATTTCAACAGATGTGTCGACTCTTGAGGTTTTATCGTCATAATTTCGCTTTTGTTCCAATTTATTCTATTTCCTGAAAAAGAACCAAATTCCTCTATTAAATTTAGTATATTTGGTATGCTAATTTGCGAATTTGTAATATATAATAATATGTCGTCTGCATATAATTAAATTTTATTATTTGAGTGTTTGGTATTATATCCATGAATATTCGGATGGCTTCTTATACTTTCAGCTAAAGGCTCTATCACTAGTGCAAATAGCAGGGGCGATAACGCGCACCCCTGCCTATTGCCCCTTGCTAATTGGAATTTCGGGGATAATATATTATTAGTCAGTATTCTAGCCATCGGCTTATCATATAATAATTTTACCCATGAAATAAAATTATCTCCCATGTTAATTTTTTCCAATACTTTGAATAAATATTGCCATACTACTTGATCGAAAGCTTTTTCTGCATCCAATGAAATAATTGCTAGTTCTTCTTCAGTATTATGTGAGTACATTATATTAGACAGCCGTCTCAAATTGTTAAATGAGTATCTCTTTGGTATGAACCCTGTTTGGTCCGGATTTATTAGTTTACTAACATATTTACTCAATCTTCTCGCTAGGGTCTTTGTTAATATTTTTTGGTCTGTATTTAGGAGTGCAATAGCTCTATATGAGCCTGGGTCTTCTAGATCTTTAACCTTTTTTGGTATAAGTGTAATAGTTGACTCAGTTAGTGTTTCTGGTAGTTTATTTTCTTTAAAATCGTATATATATAAATCTTGCAACCATGGAGAAATTATCTCATGGAATCTTTTATAGAATTCATTACTAAATCCATCTGGTCCTGGCGTTTTGCCATTCTTTAACAAACGAATTGTTTCTTCTATTTCCTGTAGTGTAATCTGAGCTCCTAATCCCTCTTGTTCCACCATATTTAATTTTGGAAGATTACACTTATCTAAGAAATTTGTAATTTGAATATTATTTGCAGAGGTTTTCGATGTATATAAATTTTGATAAAATTGAGCAAATCTTTTATTAATATCTTTAGGTAGTGTTAGTAATTCCCCTTTGTCTGATTTAATTTTAGTAATTGTATTTTCTGTTTCCCATTTTTTCAGTTGGCGTGCGAGGAGTTTATGAGGTTTATCACCAAATTCGAAATTTTCTTGTTTTGTAATTTGAAATAATCTTACTATTCTGGCCGATAAAATTTTATTTAATTTATATTTTAGTATTATTATCTTATTATGTTTATCTATAGTTGGTTCTTTGGCATTTTCTAAATCTAATTGTCTAATTTCTTGTTCTAACTGCAATTGTTCAGTATTATTCTTTTTATTTTGGAAAGCTTGATATGAGATTATAGTTCCTCTAATAAATGCCTTAAAATTTTCCCATAATAAGGAGGGTGAAATATCTGGTGTATCATTTGTCTCAAAGAAGAATCTCATCTGCTCTTTTAAATATGTGCAACCTTGTGAGTTATTTAAAATTTGGGGGTTAAACCTCCAAAACGAATTTTTATCAGGCATTCCTTCTAATTTTAAAGAAAAAGTTAGCGGGGAATGATCAGAAATAATACTATTATGATATTTAGAATTATATGTATATGGAATTAGTTTTGTGTCCACTAAGAAATAATCAATACGTGAATATGTTTTATGTACTGTTGAATAAAATGAATATTCCCTACCTACTGGGTTAGCGATCCTCCATACATCTGTTATATTAGTATTTTTCATGTATGTATTTAGGAATTCACTTGTTTTAGATTTTATGTTAGTCCTTTTTTGTTTTGCTGATTTATCCAAATATGGATCTAAAACACAATTCAAATCTCCCCCTATTATCACATTTTGATGATTATGTTCTGAAATTATATCCAACATTTTACTAAAGAATTGGGGGTTGTCAAAATTAGGAGCATAAATATTTATCAAAGTAAATGAAGTAGAATAAATTTCTCCCATGACAATGACGTACCTCCCCTCTTTATCTTTAATTTAAATGGTATACCTTTACAAATGATAATAGCCGTGCCTCTAGATTTAGAAGTAAATGAAGAGTAGTATGTTTGCCCAATCCAATTTGCCTTCAGTCTTATCTGTGTTTGATATTTCAGATGCGTCTCTTGTAAGAAAATAATATCACTGTTTAAGGCTTTTATTGGACAAAGATCTTACCCCTTTTAATTGGTTCATTAGCGCCCCTTACATTCCAACTACAAAATGTGATTCCACCCGAACACAGAAAAATCTATATCATATATTTATAATATTTTACTGGAAAACGATGCCCCAATGACAGAAATATATAGGCAATCATGGGAAAACGAATTAGGTCAAATCATTAGACCTGAAATATGGGATGAAAGTCTACAACATATACACCACTGCTCGTTAAATGCTAGACACTCTCTTATACAATTTAAAATATTACATAGACTACATTATTCAAAATCCAAACTACATAGTTTTTTTTCAAATGTATCTGCCATATGTGATAAATGTCAACACTTAGAAGCTAACTTAACGCACTCATTTACAAATTGTGTAAAAATTACTAAATTTTGGACAGAGATATTTAAGATAATTTCAAATGTTGTTAATATGAATCTGACCCCTGACTTAAAATTAATAATACTGGGAATATTAGAAACATATCAATTAATAACAACAAATCAAATAATTTTTATTGATTATAGTTTAATAATTGGGAAAAAATTATTATTGAAATTCTGGAAAGGTCCTACATCCCCCACAATCAAAATGTGGATTACAGAAATGTCGGAGACACTTCATCTGGAAAGATTAAGGCTTGTCCTATTGGACATTGGATCATTTCAGAGGAATATGGTCTCCATTTATTGAATATCTAAAGGGTCAAAATGGCTCGGTACGAGAGCCAGACTGAAGCCTGAACAATGGAATAGATGAAGGAATCACGTATAACAAATCATGGATATATCTCCAATGATGGATAACTTTTTTTATACGCCATTCATTCCTACTCTTACTTTATTTTTCTCTATCTTTTCTTACCTGTAAAAAAAAGTATAGAAATATATAAGACATAATTGTTAATATTAATAAAATTACGAATGTATGTGAGAAGTATACTCTATTAATATGTACTTACGTCTAATAAAAATATTTAACAAATAAAAAAATGTGATTCCTCCAGTTTTCTTTTGTTTATCGTCTTGCATTCTGAATCATGTTAATACCTTTACTTCATATGGTGCAACCAAGAACCTTATAACTCCAGATGAGGAATGGTCATCCCCAGCTGTTAAGTTTTGTTGGCATCTCTCCTTCAGAATAAACCTTGAAAAAGACCAGAAAGTGTAGAGTCGTGAAAAGATAATTAACAAACAAAAAGTGATATTATAATATCCAAAAATAAAGATATTATAATTAAAAACAAACCACCAACAGGTGGTCGAAAAATTCTTATTGACTTCCGTAGATGTTTTTTATATGTTTCGCTCTGCCCCCTTGACCAATTATTATTAATTGGAAGAGAGAGCGATACAAAGTTCAAAATTATATATATATAATGAAACATACTCCAATAGCTAGATTAGAAATGTATCTTCAAAGAGGAAAAACAAAATAAAAAGTAGTTTCCAACATTAAGTATATACTTAGATTTAACAGTAATTATGTTAATTATATATCCATATCTATCAATATGCCTGGATATATTACAATTAAGTCGCAAACTTATGTATCAGACAACAGCAGGTTCCAAGGGGTTAACCAGATTCAGACCCTTGGATAACTTCCAAGTATCTGAGTCTCCTCCCCCCCTTTACGTGCAATCTAGACTAAGTCTACTATATCCATAAAATTTGTTAATATGTTATTAATACTTATCAATCATATTTAACTCATTATTCTTATTAGCAAGTAATTAACATCATGAAATAAACATCAACTATAGTTAAGCTATGCCTTAATATTACACAATTGTATTAATTATATTTTAGGTTAGTATATAATTATATGTTTCTTAAATCATAAATTTCTATATATGTCCACTGATAATATTCTATATTACACTATATTCTCAATTTATTTTCTCCGCCACAGTTTCTCTTCTTTGTCAATCCTTTGTTCAGATGAAACATAAAATCCGACCTTGAAATAACGTTCCAAAGCTAAAATGTCTAGACAATGCCTCGAGGAAGGTTCGCCATTTTAACAAGAGCAGTCTTTTTTGTATGTTAAAAAAAAGAGACACAATCCTTTCTTTGTCATTTCTCCTCGATGTTATTGTAGGAGACCAACTCCTGATGATCAGTAGACCTCCTTTGTGATACTTTGTGCATATTTAAATGCCACTTCTGGATCCGTGAATGCACGTTCAACATGGTTATAAGTAATTCTCAATTTAGCGGGATATACTATCCCATATCTTACTCCCGAGACCTCTTTCAGTAGCCTTCTCGTGTTTGTAAAGTTGTCCCTCTTTTCCATGACTTCAGCTGGAAAATCACGGAAGAATCTTAGTTTGTCTTCTCCGAACATCAAATTCACACCATATGGAATATTTTTCATAATTCCTTCCAGGGTTGAAATGTCATAGAATTTCAGAATAATCTGTCTTGGGGGGGGGGGGGGGGGGGGAGTTAAGCTTGCTTGAGCCTTACGTCGGACCTGATGAGCTCAATACTGACTTTTCCAGATGTTCCATTTGTTCCCTGTGTTCCTCCATTAAAGTCAATTCTGTAGAAGGATTTTGGGAATCAACTTCTTCTTCTGAACTTCCAGCTGATGTTTGAGGGGATTGAGGAGTCTTTTCAGGTTTTTTCAAGTAGGCTCTTGTAGCAGGTCTTGAAGCGCCTTTTGCAGGCTTCTGGCGAGGTTTCTGTTTTTTTCATTTAAAACTACAATTATTCTCTGTTATCAGCAGGATTCTGATAACACAATTAAATAGCAGCTCCAGTAGTTATTTTCAGAACTCCCCCGTCTTCCAACTCATATTTTAGCACATTAAAACATTCTTCGGGAGCAGAGCGAAACAGCGACGTCTCTCACCCCACCATTGACGCCACCGGAAGACCCTGTGGCGTCAATGGTCCCTAACAATTTTAAATCTCACTCCACCAGGGTGGCATCAACGTCAGCAGCGAGGGCAAAGTACATCCCCCTCAACCATATCCTCGCGGCCGCAGGATGGTCAAATGAACTGACTTTTCAAAGGTTCTATAACAAGCCGCTTACCTGACCGGGGGTATTCGCACATTCAATTTTAGGTTCTGTTTCATAGTGTCCATCTGGGAGAGAGGGGTCGCTATTGTTTTTCTTTGTTAAATAAACCATTCACATGTTCAAATCAATGCCATGGTTCAGTGCATTGTTTATTATTGACTCATCCTGGGTCAATCGATGCACTGAGACGCCTGGATTCGTATCTATGGCATGAAATCACAGAGCTTTGAAATCTTCACGGAATCACTCACGTGACTCCGAAGTAAAATAGTAAGATTAAACGAGAACTTACCAGTTTGAAGTTTGATCTTTATTTTATGAGGAGTTACGATGAGCGATTACGTGCCCACCGCTCCCAACCCTCATATCACAAAGGTCATCTGGTAGCTCTAGGTTTCTAATCTTACTATGTTACTTCAATTACTGTTACCTGTGATTTCACACCGCTGCTTTGAAGATTGACGCGCATGCGGACTGACGGGGTTCTTCACAACATAATCGCTCATCGTAACGCCTCATAAAATGAAGAACAAACTTCAAACTGGTAAGTTCTCGTTTAATCTTACCATTTTATATGTTATCCAGGCAATTCACACCAGACATGAGTACATCAGGTAGTGCAAGAGGGAAAATGAATAAAGGGCAGAATCTAGTGTTACATCTGTAGTGTTACGTGGATGTTGCCAGGACTAGTCTGAGCTATCAGGAGAGGTTGAGTAGGATGGAACTCTATTCCTTGGAGCCTAAGAGGATGAGGGGTGACTTTATAGAGGTGCATAACATTATGAGAGGAATAGATTGGTTAGATGCAGAGTCTTTTGCTCAGAGTAGGTGAATCGAGGATCAGCGGACATAGGTCAAGGTGAATGGGAAAATATTTAATAGGAATCTGAGAGGTAACTTTTTCACACAGAGGGTGGTGGGTGTATGGAACAAGTTGCCAGAGGAAGTATTTGAGGCAGGGATTATCTTAAAGTTTAAGAAACAGATAGACAAGTACATGGATAGGACAAGTTTGGGAGGATATGGACCAAACGCGGGCAGGTGGGACTAGTGTAGCTGTGACTTGTTGGCCGGTGTGGGCAAGTTGGGCCAAAGGGCCTGTTTTCTCGGTGTATCACTCTATGACTATGACTCTATGAGAAAATGCTAATTTAAAAAATGGCAAAGTTCACAACAAAGAAGATTGGGAAATCAGGGATAAATCCTTAGCATTTGGGAGGCCATTCAAGTCTGATAACAGCGGGGTTCTTGAATCTGTCAGCATTTTCATGCTTTTGTATTTTCTACCCGATGAAAGAAGGAAGAATAGAATGGCTGGCCTGTGAGTATTTGTTGATTGCATTGGGTGTTTTCTCAATGCAGGGTGAAGTGCTGATGGGGTTGATGGGAGGGAGGCTGCTTGATGTGATGGACTGGATGTGTTCACAATACTCTCCAATTTTTTTGTGGTCTTGGGCAGAGCAGTTGCCTTACCAGGCCATGAAGCAAACAGATTAGATGCTTTCTACAGTGTATCTGTAGAAATTGGTAAGAGTCATTGGAGAGTGGCCAAATTTCCTGAGCCATCCATGGAAGTTTTTTTTTAAATATTTTATTTATTAGAGGTAAATACATCAATGTACTTCACATATATCTTGTTACAATCATTGTATTCCATACTTTTATGGCGTTTAAAGAAAAAGAATAGAAAGAAAGAGAGTGAAATAGGTGAAAAGATTTGTGATAGTGAAAGAGCGTGCCAAAAGGGAGAAGAAACCCTTGGTCAAAGAATTAGAGAAAGGGGGTTAAGAGATAGACCCTAAAAAAAAAAGAAAAAGGAAAAAAAAAAGCCAGTTACTCTGTTATATATATCACGCAAAAGGAATCCACCAACTCCATAGTTTTTCATCCCCCCCACCAAGGCCCGAGGTACTCCTGCACCCTATCTTTGTAGCAGTTCTATAAATGCAGACCATGTCTGAAAGAAGCGTTCTGATTTTCCTTCCAGGCGGAGTCTCATATCTTCCAGATGTAGTGTTTCAAACATAGTTGAAATCCACATATTTAATGTTGGTATAGGAGCATTTTTCCAGAATTTTAAGATTAGTTTTTTCCTATTATTAAGCCGTAATCAAATAAATTATTTTGATACGCATTTAATTCCGGACTACCTTCTGTCATTCCGAAAATAATCCATTCTGGCTTTGGTGTCATTTTTATTTTAAACACTTTCGTGAAAATTTCAAAGATTTCAATCCAAAACCTTTGAATTTTTGTACAAAAGATGAATGAGTGCGCTATTGTAGCTTCTTGACACTGGCATTTATCACAAATTGGTGAAACGTTAGGGAAAAATGTATTTAATTTAGTTTTTGAGTAGCATAATCTATGTATAATTTTAAATTGTATTAAAGTATGTCTTACGTTAATTGAGCATTTGTGCACATTTAATAACTATTCTTTCCACCTTTCATTGGAAATTTTTATGCTTAGTTCGTTTTCCCACTCACCTCTAATACCTTCCGGCGTTGGTATTACTGCATTTAGTATAATATTATATATATGTGAAATTAAATTTGGTGATTCCGCCTTTGTATTCATTACTTCATCAAGTAAGTCTAATGGCATCGTGTGAAATTCATGTGCATGTTTTTTCAAATAATCACATATTTGGAAATATTTAAAATACTGATTGTTACCCAGATTGTATTTTAGTTGTAATTGTTTAAATGATAATAGTTTTCCCGTCTCATACAAATCTCCCAAAGTTTTAATTCCTGCTCTTTCCCATTGTATGAATGCTTTGTCTATAATCAAGGGTTTAAACAGAAGGTTTTAGCAATAGGAGATAGGAGAGATAAGTTTCTTCATTTTAAATTGTATTTTATTTGTTTCCAAATTCTGATTGTACTATGTATACTGTTGTAGTGTGTATTATTCACCGTCATTGGTGAAAGAAGGATGGCACCAATATTAAAGGGGGAGCAGTCCTCTTTTTCCATAATAATCCATTCCGGTTGATGAAGAGCATTATCCAACAATTGAATCATATTTCTAATATTTACCGAACGATAATAATACATAAAATTAGGGAGTGCTACTCCCCCTACTACTTTGGGTTTATTCAGGTGTGGTCTTTGTATTCTATGGGTCTTATAATCCCAAATAAAATTTGTAATATCAGAGTCCAATTTTTGTTTAAACTTTTTGGGTAGATATAGTGGGATTGATTGGAACAAGTATAGAATTTGTGGTAGAAACATCATTTTTATGGCGTTTATTCGACCTATTAAGGACATCGGGAGCGTTTTCCAGAATTTAATTAAATTATGTAATTTCTTAAGTACAGGGTTATAGTTTGCTTTAAACATGTCTTGATATCTTCTAGTAATTTCAATGCCCAAGTATTTACATTTTCCCCCAGCTATTTTAAAAGGAAATTGTACAAGATGTATAGAATCTTTTGGTTTTATTGACATGATTTCACTTTTATTCCAATTTATTCTGTAACCTGAAAATGAACCAAAATCCTCAATTAAATTTAAA
The DNA here is from genome assembly GCA_035221665.1 of Okamejei kenojei. Lineage (NCBI taxonomy): Eukaryota > Metazoa > Chordata > Chondrichthyes > Rajiformes > Rajidae > Okamejei > Okamejei kenojei. The sequence goes on along the minus strand of CM069138.1, from coordinate 73,683,642 downwards.
ATATTGGGTATAGTGATATGAGGCTTTGTGATGTACAAAAGTACATCATCAGCGTATAATGATATTTTATTGTTTGAATATTTTGTCTTATATCCATGGATATTTGGATGAGTTATAATACTTTCTGCTAGTGGTTCAATTATGAGGGCAAATAACAATGGTGATAATGAACAACCTTGTCTATTACCCCTTGACAGTTGAAATTTCGTGGATAAAATATTATTAGCTAATATTCTGGCAGTTGGCTTATTATATATTAATTTAATCCATTGAATGAAATTCTCTCCCAGTTGAAATTTTTGCAATATCTTAACCATATACTTCCACGCAACCTGATCAAATGCTTTCTCTGCATCCAGCGAAATAATTGCGAGATTTGGAACTTTAGTTTGGTGTGAGTGCATTATATTAAGCAGATGTCTCAAATTATTAAATGAATGTCTCTTAGGGATAAAGCCCGTTTGATCCGGATGTATTAGTTTAATGGCGTACTTACTTAATCTTCTTGCTAATATTTTTGCTAATATTTTTTTACCTGTATTTAACAACGCGATAGCTCTATATGATACAGGTTCTTCCTCATCTTTATCTTTCTTAAGTATTAATATAATCGTAGATTCTGCTAGTGTATCAGGAAACATTTGTTCTCTGAAAGCGTGTGTGTACATTTTCTGTAGACGAGGACTAAATATATCGAAAAAACTTTTATAGAATTCATTACTAAATCCGTCGGGACCTGGTGTTTTTCCATTTTTTAATGAGAATATTGTTTCTTCTATTTCCTTATTTGAGATTTGTGCTCCCAATTCCTCTTGTTCCTGCAATTCTAGTTTGGGAAGATTGCAATTATCCAGAAACTCAGTGATTGTGTTGGTGTCCGTTGTCGTTTTGGATGTATACAAATTCTCATAAAATTGCACAAATCTTTTATTAATTTCATTCAGTAATGTTAATACTTCCCCTTTGTCTGATTTAATCTTTGAAATTGTGTGTTCCTTTTCTCGTTTTTTTAATTGGCGTGCAAGAAGTTTATGAGGCTTCTCCCCAAATTCAAACTGTTCCTGTCTTGTAATTTGGAATAATCTTATAACATTTCTCTGATAGTAATTTATTTAATTTGAATTTTAGTATTAATATTTTATTGTGTTTATCCATGGACGGGTCTTTAGCATTATCTATACACAATTGTCTAATTTGTTCCTCTAGCTGCCATTGTTCATTCTTTTTTTTATTCTGAAAGGCTTGGTATGAGATTATAACACCTCTAATAAAAGCTTTGAAAGATTCCCATAATAATGTAGGTGGTGTGTCAAACGTATAATTTATTTCGAAAAAAAGATCCATTTGCTGTCTTAGATATATACTCCCTTGTGGGTCTTTTAAAATTTGGGGGTTATACCTCCAGAACGATGTATTCTTAGACATGCCTCCATTTTTAAAAAAAAAGTTAGGGGGGATGATCTGAAATCGTATTTGTGTGGTATTTTGGGTTAAGAGTATATGGAATTAATTTTGTGTCTACCAGGAAATAATCTATACGTGAGTAAGTCTTGTGGACCGATGAATAAAACGAATATTCCTTGCCTGTCGGATTTGCAATCCTCCAAACATCGGTTATATTTGTATTTTTTATGTATGTGTTTAAAAGTTCACTAGTTTTAGATTTCGTATTACCTCTTTGTTTTTGACTGGATTTATCTAAATAAGGATCTAAGACACAGTTAAAGTCTCCCCCAATTATAACATTCTGGTAATTATATTCTGCAATTATATTCAAAATTTTATTAAAATCGTCCATGGAAGTTGAGCGCTGATGTGGTTTCTCGGCTGAAACATCAATGTGGTTAGACCAGGACAAATCGGTATTTTTGAAATGTATACCAAAGTTCTTGACCATCTCCACTCCAGCACTATCCATGCAGATGGGGCATGTACTCCATCCCGCTTCCTGAGGTTGATGCAAGGCCGTCTTAACGCATGGGCATGCTGGGCAGTTGCCCGGGGCCCCACGAGCAAAGGGGCGCCATGCTAATCTCTGTATGTTGTGGCTTGCTGTCAATTCTTCTTCTTCCTTGTGTCCGGCCATCTTCTATACCACATCTTTCTGGTCGGCCAGTGACAGTTGACGGTCGGTGGTTGCAGAATTGGCTACTTCAGTCAGTCACTGTGATACAGTTTCTGTCGTCAGCATTGCCCAGGATGTGCCATGTGGAGGCTTCTGCTTGCATCCCACTTGCTGTCAATAAATAAATACTATACTATACTAAACTATAAATACTTGTTATTAGAAATTACTTATTTAGCATGTGTTTTACTAAAGATAATGAACAATATTAATGTTAATTTTTATGATAACAAGTGGACATTGGCATTCGCCTCTGATTTAGTAGCACGCTCACCTCTGCAGCCACACGTGCATGTACGTGTACGTATATCACGCGCTACATACCTGGAAATCCTGGAAAAGGGAACCCATCGTATATTTATCGGCAAACATTTGTGAGGAATTTATTGAATTAATGGGACAACATGTTCTTTGTGCTATTCTTGAAGAAATAAAAGAGTCAAAGTATTATTCAATAAGTGTGGATTCCACTCCAGACATCTCACACACTGATCAACTGACATTTACGGTGAGCCTGTGGAACGTTTCATTAAGTTCATCCCCATCTTTTCTCATGGAGCAAAGAATCTAGCAGACACTGTTGCGGATTTCCTTAATGAGAACAAAATTCCACTATCAAACTGCCGTGGTCAGTCGTATGACAATGCCTCAAATATGACTGGACGTTATACTGGATTGCAAGCACGGATTAATCAACTGAATGAGTTTGCCATCTATGTCCCCTGTGCTGGACACAGCCTGAACTTGGTCGGAGTAAAAGCAGCAGAGTGTTGTCTCCAGACTGTCAAATTATTTGACTTTGTTCAGTGTCTGTATTACTTTTTCTCTGCTTCTACACATCGATGGAATGTTCTGGCATCATCCTTAGGAAGAAATGTTGTGGTCAAGCGTCTGTCTGACACGAGATGGTCGTCACATTTTGATGCTGTTCATGCTCTGTATGGGGGTTTCGAGAAAATTAAACATGCACTGGATTCTGTCTCAGCTGACACTGAACAGGAAGTGAACACAAGGCGAGAGGCAGAAGGATTGAGCGAGAACCTGGAAACGATCTTTCTCACAATTCTTTGGAATGATATTCTTGAAAGTGAACAAAACAAGTAAGGTCCTGCAGTCAGAGAATATGAACATACTTGTTGCCATGAATCTTCTTGAGTCTCTGAAAACCTATCTTCAGGAAATTAGAGACAAATTTGGTGAATACAAATTGAAAGCCAGGAGTAGGTGTCAGATTATAGCGATGTGAAAAAACGGCAACGAAAACGAAATGTCGGGGCACCAGTGCACCGCTTTGCCCGGGGTCCTATAAAGCTGTTAAGACGGCCCTGGGTTGATGGCCAGTTCCGTTGTTTTGCTGGCATTGATTTGTTGTGTGTGGCATTGACCTTGGGTGCAGGTACACTTGAGGATGTCAATACAGGTCACATCATTCCACTGACATTCTGTTCAAAATGAGCATCAGAAAGGTACACCTTGATGTGTTTGGGGAACACTAGGCAACATCTTTGGAATGCAGTCCCTCTGCATAATTACTGATGTAGGCTGTGACGGCAGTGACCGGCCTGTCCCACTTAGGCGATTTCTTAGGTGACTAGGCTGTCGCCACATGGTCACCGGGTGTGGCCTGTATGGTCGTGAGTAGTCTCCTCAGTCGCTCAACGAGTCGTAGCGTCTTTCTGGTCGACGCTGGAATTTCAACATGTTGAAAAGTTTTCGGCGACAGTGGCGACCGTGGGTTTGACGCCAATGAGCATAACTTGATGTAGGTGCTATCGTTGGTTGTCGCCAGGTTAATGTAGATTGTCGCCAGGATGTCGTAGGTTGTCGGCAGGTGACGTAGGTTGTCCCGATTCTGACTTTGGTGAATTCCATTGTCGTATTCGCCGGCAGTCGCCTACAAAAGCACCTACCGTCATAGGTTTTTCGCCGACCTGCTACGACTATAACAGTCACTGGCAGTCACCTAAAAACTGCCTAAGTGGGACAGGCCCATTAGGTTGAGTCCTTGAACACAAAGCAGCCATGGAGCAGTCAAAGAGCTCCTCTGTTACCTGTGACCTACACAATATGATCCCCGTGCCTCGTGTCTTAGTTTTCTGCTTTTAAGCAAGGAGGAGGAACACAGCCTAATGGTCAGACTTTCCAAAATGTGGGTGTGGGATGGGGGCAATGGGTATCTTTGTAGGTATAGGGTGTCTGGACTTCTGGCGGGACAGGAGATATGTTGATAGTACTTTGGTAGCACACATAACATTTGCCTAGGATGGGTGACATTTCAGATCTGAACCCTTCTTCGATAATGATAAAATAATGCACCAAAACAGACATTTCAAGCAGTCTTACTTCATGCAAAATTAATCACATCATTATCTTCTGCCGAATTAATAAAACAATATTTTATTATCATGAACTAAAGACATGAGACTGTTTATTTGACTTTACAAATCAAGCTCCATGCAGATGTACATGTAAAGGTTTGCAGATGACACCACTGCAATGGGTCGGATTTCAAACATTGATAAAACGGTGTACCCGATGGAGATAGAGAGCTTAGTAACAATGCCAAAATCTCGTCCTCAATGTCAGCAAGGCATAGAAGCAAGTTATTGCCTTCAGGAAGGAAGGTAATGTAGACATCTCAATCAGCATCAATGATGCTGAAGTGAAGATAGTTGAGAGCTTCAAGTTTCTTAGTGTGAATATCACCAACATTTTGTCCTGGACCAACCAGTGAAGCTATGGCCAATAAGGCACACTAAAGTGTGTACTTCCTCAGAATACTAAGGGGTTTGCATGTATCTTACCAACTTAGAAAGCATCCCATTGGGATGCTTGGTTTGGCAATAGCTCTGTGGACGATGGCAAAAAGTTGCGGATGGGCCTCCCCCACCGTCTATACTTCACGCTGCTCCAGAAAACAGCCAACGCAATCGTACTATTTTCCCGATGATTTCGGCTTCTTCCCTCCCCCATTGAGCAGAAGGTATAAAAGCTTGAAAGCCCTGACCACCTGATTCAGGATCAGCTTCTACCCCTTTGTTATAAAACTACTGAACAGTCATCTCACAACCCAGACCATAGTCTAGATCTTCCAAACCACCTCCTTTAGGGCCTTGTACTTTTCTTTCCATAACTGTAAATGTATAATGCTATTACAAAATCTACTTCACTCTGGAAGTTTTCATTTTGGAATACCTGTTGTACTTGTATATGAATTAGTTGGTTTGATTATACTCATGTGTAGTATGATTTGACTGGATAGCATGTAAACAAAGGTTTTCACTGCATCTCAATCCATGTGATAATAATAAACTAATATTCAAGGTGCCAGTTCACTACTAGGGAAGATTACATTGTCTGCAGCATAGGGTCAAACCTTCCCTCGCCAAACATTGACCCCCACTACCAACACCAATTCCAACAAACGCACACACATATTAAATTCAGCTGTCATTGATAATGTAACATTCACTATAAATATTCTAATTCATAAAGCATGAAGGAAAACATAGCATTGTGTTGATGTAGTATTATGAGCAGGTCTAATTACCTAGCTGTAGGAAGTATGTTATTAAGCTGGGAAAAGGTGCAGAAAAGATTATCGATGATGTTGCTGGGACTGTATGGGTTGACTTATGAGAAACTAGGTTAGATGCAGCTGTTTTCCCTTGAATGTAGGTGGATGAGGGGTAACCTTACAGAGGTATATACAATCATAAGATGCATTGATAGGGTGCATGGTCTCAATGCCTTTTCCAGAGTAGGGGGTCTAAAACCAGAGGGTCTAGGTTTAAGGTGTGAGTTGAAAGATTAGAGAGAACCTGAGGGACAATTATTTCATACAAAGGGTGGTGGGTACATAGAACAAGCTGCCAGAGGAAATAGTAGAATCAAGTGAACATAACCTTTCAAAAAATATTTATACTGATACATAGATAGGACAGGTTTAGAGGGACATGAGCCAAATGTAGACAAACGAGACCAGCTAGGAAAGGCACCTTGCTCAACATGGGTGAATTAGGTTGAAGGGCCTGTGTTTGAACTATATAACTCTATGTCTCCAGCATATTTGATAGTAGTAATGTAGTAAATAAAGTGATGTAAGAAAGAGAGCAGACAATCTTAGCTCAGCAAGCTCCTATTATCTATTTTACATTTGATTGAGGGCATTTGATTTTGCTTTGGGCAAATGGAATAAACCTTTATTCTTCTTTGTAAAAGAGTGATATGATCTTTTGAATGCACCTGAGTGGCCCTCAGTTTAATGTCTCACCTGAAGTACAGTATGTTCAACAGTACAGCACTGCCTCAGTTTTGCATTGGTGGATTAGTTTTGCGCTGACATCTTTGGAGTGGATAGGGTCATGGAGCAGGGATCATGCCCAACTTCAGCCAACTTGTCCATACAGACCACTTCGCAGATGACAAAGACACACGTCGCTTGTGACAGGGATTCCATACCATCACTGACTACAAGCCCCCCCTCCCCCCCCACCCCCCCCCCCCCCCCCCCCCCCCCCCCCCCCCCCCCCCCCCCCCCCCCCCCCCACTGCGGATATGCCCAAATGACCAGCCTCTAGCAGACGAACTAAATGCGTTCTACGCACGTTTTGAGGCTAAAAATACCACCCAGATACAAGCACTACTGCCATCACCCAGTGACCAGTCACTCAGGCTGTCCACAGCCGGAGTTAAAAAGGCCTTGGCCAGCGTCAATCCACACAAAGCTGCAGGGCCGGACAACATCGCTGGATGCGTTTTAAGGGACTGCGCAGAGCAACTAAAAGATGTATTTGCTGACATTTCTCGTATCTCACTCAGCCAGGCAGTAGTGCCCAACTACCTCAAAGGTGCCATCATCTTTCCCGTCCCGAAGAAGCCCAACCCAGCCTGTCTCAATGATTTTCGTCCAGTGGCTCTCACACCCATATTAATGAAGTGTTTTGAGCGGCTGGTCATGCAGCACATCAAAAACTGGCTCCCTGCCAACCTGGACCCACTGCAGTTCGCTTACAGAGGATGCAGTCTCTGCAACACTCAACCTCGCACTATCACATCTTGACCGGAAGAACACCTATGCCAGGATCCTCTTCATAGACTTCAGCTCGGCTTTTAACATAATCATCCCACAGCAGCTGGTGGAGAAGCTGAAGCTGCTGAAGGTGGACACTGGCATTTGCAACTGGGTCCTTAATTTTCTGACGCAGCGGCAGCAGACAGTCAGGGTGGGCAGTCGGACATCAAGAACCATCGCAGTGAGCACTGGCTCACCCCAAGGTTGTGTCCTAAGCCCCCTGCTGTTCAGTCTGCTTACTCACGACTGTACTGCCAGACTCAGGAATAATTATATCAACAAGTTTGCTGATGACGCAACAGTGGTCGGTCTCATCAGTGACAACAATGAGTCGGCATACAGGATGGAGGTGGAGCTGCTTACAGAGTGGTGCAGATCTCACAATCTCACCCTCAACGTGAAAAAGACAAAGGAGGTGATTTCAGGAGGGCTGGAAAACACCATCACACACCGCTGCATATTGATGGTGCTGCTGTGGAGAGGGTCAGCAGTGCGAAGTTCTTGGGACTTCACCTGGCGGACGACCTGACCTCTACGACCAACACCACAGCAGTCATCAAAAGAGCACAGCTGCGGCTCCACCCTCTCCCAAGACTAAGAAAAGCAGGTCTCCCCACTGTTCACCTAACAACCTTCTACAGGGGCACCATCGAGAGTATACTGACCTACGGCATCACTTCCTGGTTTGGGAGCTGCAAGGCTTATGAAGAAAAACAACTTAACAGGATAGTGAAGATGGCCAGTAGGATCATAGGTGCTCCACTCCCTTTCCTGTTGGAGATCTATCAGAAGCGTAGCATCCGTAAAGCCATCTCCATTATTAAGGACCCACATCACCCATCACATAACATCTTCTCCATCCTGCCATCTGGGAAGAGGTACAGGAGCATCAGCTGCAAAACCAGCAGGATGCTACACAGCTTCTTCCCACAGGCAGTAAGACTGGTTAACGGACTGTGTCCCCTCCCCATACATCACACACCAAATCATCTAACCTCGCCCATACTTTGACAGCGAGGCACCTGTCAAAGCATGCTACTGTTCGGTCTGAATGTCTGTTTTTAGTTCAAATTTTAGGCCTACTTTTAGATATGTTAATTTTAATTTTTTTAAGTTGTATGTATGTATTTTGTTTTTATTAACTGCACAGATGGGACCTGATTGAGAAACAATTTTTTGTTTCTTCTGTCAGTTAAAATGACATTAAAGTAAATACTGAATACTGAATACTGAGTTGGCATTCTGGGCAAGTCCCATTCACCTGCATTTGGCTCATATTCTTCTAACCCCACTGTGTGTCTATCCAGATGAAACTTGAACACACCGGGCAGCACGGTGGTGCAGCGGTAGAGTTGCTGCCTTACAACGCTTGCAGCGCCAGAGACCAGGGTTCGATCCTGACTACAGGTGCTGTCTGTATGGAGTTTGTATGTTCTCCCCGTGACCACGTGGGTTTTCTCCGAGATCTTCGGTTTCCTCCCACACTCCAAAGGGTTGTAGGTTAATAGGCTTGGGTTTGTATACTTGGTGTAAATTAGTGGGCATAAGTGGGCAAAATTAGGGCACATGGTATAGGGGGCAGGGTACTGACATGGATAGAAAATTGGTTGGCAGACAGGAAATAACGGGGGGTTTAGCAGATCCCTTTCAGAATGGCAGGCAGTGACTAGTGGGGTATGGCAAGGCTCGGTGCTGGGATCTGCAAATAGAGAGGGAGAAGGTTAAATCAGAAGTGTCACTGTTGCAGTTGAACAAAGGGGACTACAAAGGCATGAGAGAGGAGCTGGCCAAGGTCGACTGGAAAAGGATCCTTGCAGAAATAATGGTGGAACAGCAATGGCATGAATTTCTGGGCATAATCCAGAAGATGTAGGATCATTTCATTCCAAAGAGGAAGAAAGATTCTAAGGGAAGTAAGAGGCACCGTGGCTGACGAGGGAACTTAGGGATGGAATAAAACTAAAAGAAAAGGTGTATAACATAGCAAAGCGTAGCGGGAAGCCAGAGGATTGGGAAACTTTCAAAGGACAACAGAAGGTAACAATATGGGGTGAAAAGATGAAGTACTAGGGTAAGTTGGCCAATAATATAAAGAAGGATAGTAAAAGCTTATTTAGGTATGTTAAGAGAAACATATTAGTAAAGACAAATGTGGGTCCCTTGAAGGCAGAAAGGTGCAATTATTATGGGTAACAAAGAAAGGGCAGAAGAACAGGTACTTTGGTTCTGTCTTCACTAAGGAAGACACAAACAATCTCCCAGATGTACTAGAGGACAGAGGATCTAGGGAGACAGAGGAACTGAAAGAAATGAAAAGGTATAGGAAAAGGGAAGTGCAACGAGACCTGGGTGTCTTTGTACACCAGTCACTGAAAGTAAACATGCAGGTACAGCAGGCAGTGAAGAAAGCTAATGGTAGGTTGGCCTTCATGTCATGTCAAGTCAAGTCACTTTTATTTCTATAGCACATTTTAAAAAACAACTCTCATTGGCCAAAGTGCTTTACATTGGTGGAGGTACTAACGTTATACAACATTGGTTCATAATGAGAGGATTTGAGTATAGGAGTAAAGAGGTCCTTCTGCAATTGTAGAGGGCTGTGGTGAGACCACATCTGGAGTATTGTGTGCAGTTTTGGTCTCCTAAAGGGCATCCTTGCTATTGAGGCAGTGCAGCATAGGTTCACGAGGATGGCGGAACTGTCATATGAGGAAAGATTGGAAAGACTGGGCTTGTATTCACTGGAATTTAGAAGGATGAGCGGATCTTATAGAAACATATAAAATTATAAAAGGACTTGACAAGCTAGATGCAGGAAAAATGTTCCCAATGTTGGGGGAATCCAGCACCAGGAGTCACAGTCTAAGAATAAAGGGGAGGCCATTTAAAACTGAGATGAGAAAAAACCTTTTCCACCCAGAGAGTTGTGAATTTGTGGAATTATCTGCCACAGAAGGCAATAGAGACCAATTCACTGGATGCATTTAAAAGAGAGTTAGATCGAGCTCTAGGGGCTAGCGGAATCAAGGGATATGAGGAGAAGGCAGACACGGGTTACTGATTGTGGATGATCAGCCTGATCACAATGAATGGCACTGCTGGCTCGAAGGGCCAAATGCCTCCTCCTGCACCTATTTTCTATGTTTCTATGTTTCTATCACCGCAGCTATTTGCAATATATATTAATGATTTAGATGAAGGGATTAAAAGTAACTAACAAATTTGCAGATGACACAAAGCTGGGTGGCAGTGTGAACTGTGAGGAGGATGCTATGAGGATGCAGGGTGACTTGGACAGGTTGGGTGAGTGGGCAGATGCATGGCAGATGCAGTTTAAGGTGGCTAAATGTGAGATTATCCACTTTGGTGGCAAGAACAGGAAGGCAGATTATTGTCTGAATGGTGTCAAGTTAGGAAAAGGGGAAGTACAACAAGTTCTGGGTGTCCTTGTACATCAGTCGCTGAAAGTAAGCATGCAGGTACAGCAGGCAGTGAAGAAAGCTAATAGCATGTTGACCTTCATAACAAGAGGAGTTGAATATAGGAGCAAAGAGGTCCTTCTGCACTTGTACAGGGCCCAGGTGAGACTACACATGGAGTATTGTGTGCAGTTCTGGTCTCCAAATTTGAGGAAGGACATTCTTGCTATTAAGGGAGTGCAGCGTAGGTTCACGAGGTTAATTCCCAGGATGGCTGGACTGTCATATGTTGAAAGAATGGAGTGACTGGGCTTGTATACTCTAGAGTTTGGGATGAGAGGGTATCTTATTGAAACATATAATATTATTAAGGGATTTGAGGTGCTAGAGGCAGGAAACATGTCCCCGATGTTGGGGGAGTCCAAAACCTGGGGCCAGAGTTTAAGAATAGATGTGCCTTTCATCCACGGAGATGAGGAAAAACACTTTCACCCAGAGAATTGTGAATCTGTGGAATTCTCTGCCTCAGTGGAGGCCGATTCTCTGGATGATTTCAAAAGAGAGTTACAGGTAGATAGAACTCTTAAAGATAGTGGAGTCAAGGGATATGGGGAGAAGGCAGGGACGGGGTTCATGAGTGTGGATAATCAGCCATGATCACATTGAATGGTGGTGCTGGCTCAAAGGGCCGAATGGCCTCCTCCTGCACCTATTGTCTATTGTCTAAATTGTCCCTTGTTTGTGTAGAGTAGTGTTAATGTGCGGAGATCGCTGGTCGGTGCGGACTCAGTGGGCCGAAGGCTTATTTCCACGCTGTATCTCTTAAAAAATACAAGCACAACATGATCTTGAATCCACAACCACAAACACACTTTGGTTGCTTGAATGTACAGTGCATATTTGTCACTTCAGGCATTCCACCTAGAAGGATATACTGTACCTAGAAGGAAACAGAACATATTTTCATTCATAAAATTTCATTCACTGAATTTGTGCAAATCCAGAACAGCTACTGTTTGGAGATAGAGTTTAATATTTAGTTTTGACTGACAGCAAAAGTCATGAATTAATGTGCAACGTTAAAAACTGACCTTAAAAATACACAAATGATAAGTTCCAGCTAGTAGATATTAAATTTACTGCGTTATTATATTAATTTAATATCATGTTTACCAATATTGCTAAGGATTCCTTTCTTTCGATGTACCAAATACACTAAAGCCCATGATAATATGTGTTGTGTAAAAAAATATCTAAATATAACTGTGGATCATTGTGGGTGTGAATGGAAAACAAAGAAGTTATGAGCTATGCTCCTGTTACTGCGTCATTTTATTGCCATAATTATGTTGTTATGCATGCTGCCCACTTAAGCTATATGTGGAAACCCCTAAAAAGGGCAGTGGATGATTGATGGCATGTCATCTTTAATTTTCACAAAATGATGAAAACAAGCTAGTGCTTTGAGAATCTAAAAAGGGTATATTTACCAAAAAATTATAAGAGACTATAAAGAAAACAAAGATGAAAGGCACATCCATTTACAGAGACTGAAATACTGTGCCACTTAAAGCAAATTGTAATACTGGACCTTTCATATTTCAATGTAATGAATAATGAAATCAAAATATTTCTTCAGTTGGATTCCTGAGTCGTCCACACAGATAACAACAGTAAACCCTCGCAATAGAGGACCTCTATGCAAAGGATTTTGAGGCTCCTGTTGCACCAACCCCCACTTCCGCCAGTTATGCATTGAGCTGGCACCACGTGAGTGTTGCTGGGAGTGGAGAGAGCGAGCAGCATGAAGGTGGCGTGAGTACCAGATCATCCCTAACGCATCGGGCGTGGGGCCGGGGTTCTGCCACTCTCTGTCTGTGAATTACTTACTTACTTACTTACTGTCTATTATTCCTCCTGGCATGTAGGGCAGCAACAAAGGTCCTCCACTCCTGTCTGTTCTGGGCTAGCTTCTGGACACTACCCCACGTCAGGTCCATTGTTTTCATTTCCTCCTCTACAGTTCGACGCCAGGTGGTTTTGGGTGTCCCTCTTTTCCTTTTCCCTTCCGGTGTCCAGTGCAGGGCTATTCTTGGGATGCTGTCTGGTTCTCCTCTAAGTATATGGTCATCATTGACATTCATCCTAGCATCTGTCGATAGCCCTGGAAGTCCATCACGCCCAGTAGTGTTGATTCCTTCGGTTGCTGTTTCCATAACATATTTGTTTTACGAGACAGGGTTGTTAGCCCTGTGCTCAACCTCCAACCTGGAGGACCAGTGGATCGCCTCTACTCTTCGTTTCGCCTCTACCCTTCGACCTGTCCAGCATGGGAAACATAGAAACATAGATAGAAACATAGAAATTAGGTGCAGGAGTAGGCCATTCGGCCCTTCGAGCCTGCACCGCCATTCAATATGATCATGGCTGATCATCCAACTCAGTATCCCGTACCTGCCTTCTCTCCATACCCTCTGATCCCCTTAGCCACAAGGGCCACATCTAACTCCTTCTTAAATATAGCCAATGAACTGGCCTCCACTACCCTCTGTGGCAGAGAGTTCCAGAGACCCACCACTCTCTGTGTGAAAAAAGTCCTTCTCATCTCGGTCCTAAAGGATTTCCCCCTTATCCTTAAGCTGTGACCCCTTGTCCTGGACCTCCCCAACATCGGGAGACCCTAACAGGAGACGAATCTCCCACTGGCATAGCTCTAGGGGTCACTGAGACACACAAGCTCCCCGACCACGACAAGGTTGCAATCCAACAGGGAGGTCTGCGAATTCCCTCTAGTTTATTCTCTCCAACCCAATGCTGCGGTTCTTCCCTCCTGGCCTTGACACACTTTACCCCCCTCACTTAGTTATAGCGGACAATTGACAATAACAGACACCATCCTCCCCTCTCGCCCTACCCCCCCCCCCCCCCCCCTTCTATGAGGGTTTACTATAAAACCAAGAATAACATTTAATTTCGTAACTATATCCATTTTCCAGTATGTTTTCATCCCTCGGCTATGCTTAGTCGATCTGATCTCTCATAGGAGTAAAATGAAAAATATCAACTACATGAAAAGTTATTCTACAATGTGTAGGAAGAAACTGCAGATGCTGGCTTAATCCCAAAATAGACTGAAGAAAGGTCTTGACTCGAAACGTCACCCATTCCTTCTCTCTGGAGATGCTGCCTGTCCTACTGAGTTACTCCAGCTTTTTGTGTCTCGTAATTCTACAATTGTGGACAAGGCTAATGCCATCACCTCTGCATCTGACTATAAATACAACATCAAACTGATGTGCTGTAATGGCAAATAATGATCTTAAATGAAGTGAGCGCCAGTAAACTTAACTGTGTTTCTAAACGATGTTAATTCACACAACAAAGCCACTTATTTAGACATCATAATTGGGAAATGTCATTTTATGCTGTTTAATAGTGGTGCAACTGAGGAAGATCAAGATTTACTGTTCTTATTATATGTTAAGTGTTTGACTGCACTTCTGCATACAAATAATATATGCACGAGTAACGATTTGAATGCTGATTATATTTTTGTTATTAATATAGGGTGAATCATCCTATTTCATCTTAACGAAGTGCTTCTGCAGTTCGGTTCACAGATGAGTGTAATCCATGTGCCAACTCCCTTTACTTGCACTGTAAAAACTGCTTCCCATATTACAACTGCCAAAGTGTAGATCCTCACTTTTATCGGTCTGTAAGGATGCAATCAGGATAAGGAGCCAGTTTTAGCAATGTAAATTCGACCAGCTGGTGCACTGATACTGCTCTTTTGTGAGCCAATCTACAGAAACACCAAATGCAAAAGGGCTGAATAAAATTCTGAGTGCTGTACTTCAGGGATGTTTGTTTGAGTCCCTAATATTTCTAGTTTTTATTAATAACGGGGTATGTTCACATAAGTCACCAAGATAACAGGCAGTCGGATCTGAATGACTACCAAATATCTTCAAAAGGAGGTGAGTCTCTTCTTCTTGCGAATGGCGTGTACAGCCCAAAGTTGTTAGACGAGGGCAAGTTGGGCCGAAGGGCCTGTTTCCACACTGTATCACTCTCAGACTCTATGACTATCAGGCTTATACCGAAACGAGAAGTATAAAACTTTGTAAAAAGTAACACGTGGACAACATACAAAGAGTTTTTAATAATTGGGAGGCCAGCCATTGGCTTGACCATGAGTGAGTACTCTGCTGTAATTTAGACCTCCAGGCTTCAATGAAGTACAGATACTGAACTTCCTTCTGCTACAGCAGAGTGAAAATGAAATGTTCCAATATTGGGGCAACCTGAAGCACAAAGGTATTCTGACTGGATGCATCATGGCCTGGCATGCAATTCCAATGCGCAGGAACACAAAAGACTGCAGAGTCTAGCATGGTCTCAGCCTTCACATCCATCAAAAGCATCCACATGAGGTGCTGCCTCAAGAAGGAGGCATCTATCCTCAAAGATCCCCATCATCCAGCCATGCCTTCTTCTCGTTGCACCCATCAGGCAGGAGGTACAGAAGCCTGAAGTCCTACACCACCTGGTCCAGGAGCAGCTACTTTCCCACAGCTATCAGATTCCTGAACAAACCTACACAACCCTAACCTTGCCTAGGCAATGGAACAAAATGGCCCACCTCTTGTACCACTTGGAACTTTTTTAACTTTTCTAATTATGTGTTTGCAATAATGTTTAGTTTTTTTATGGTTTTACAAGAATGTTTTTGCAATAATGTCTAGTTTTATTATGGTTTGCAATAATGTCTAGTTTTGTTTTGCACAGTCTTTCTTTAAGAATTTCATGAGTAATTTACGTATATTTATTTTTTGTGTTTGTCTGAATCTATGCGTTCGTGAATCTGCTACATGTGATAGTGCTTGTGCAGATGACAATAAACCTGAACTTGAACTTACTGGCACGAGTGACTCTACCCCACTTCTGCACCCTCTTCTCTCCAACTTTGTTGAGGGAGAGTCACAATTCCATGGCTGATTGCCCATGCTAATTTAATGAGGGCAGGGGAACCTTCTTTGACCTGAAATTTAGAACATAGAACAATAGAGCCCATGAGCAGATTATGTAAGGAAGAACTGCAGATGCTGATTAGTCTGAAGAAGGGTCTCCACCCGAAACGTCACCCATTCCTTCTCTCCAGCGACGTTGCCTGGCCCGCTGAGTTACTCCAGCATTTTATGTCTACCGGGAGCAGATTATCTGTCTACCATGCCAGTCTAATAGGTCTGCCTGCTCATGGTCTGTGTTCCACTATTCCCTATCAATTCATATTCCTGTCTAAATCCCTCTTAAACATTGCTATCTGCTTCTACCACCTCTCCTGACAGCGCATTCTAGGCACCCACCAATCTAATTTTTAAAAATTGCCCCATTCCTTTAATTCCCCCCCCCCCCCCCACCCCCCACCCCCCACCCCCCTCCCTCCCTGGGGAAGCTTTGCAGATCAAGCAGCATCTGTGGAGGAAATTGGAATATGTTGTTTTGGCTGTGATCCTTCTCCAGCCCTTATAACCCTTCTCAGATTTCTGTGCTTCTGTTACATTGACCTCTTGCCATAGAGTCATGGAGCTGCACAACATAGAAACAAGCCCATCAGCCTACCATATCTGTTCTGACCTTCATGCCCATTGGTACTAATTCCACTTGTCTACAATAATTCCAGATTCCTCTCTTCCTCCACTCTGCCTTGGTCATTTGGGCGTATGTCCAGATTCCTCTCAAATGTTCCAACTGTTCCTGCCTCCACTTCCTCTGTAGCTCAATGCAGATACCAACTACTCTTTGTGTGAAAAATTTACTCTTCTGATCCCCTTTAAACTCCCTCCTCCCTCCTCCAATCTCACCTTAAACCTATGTCCTCCAATTTTTCATGACTTGGGGGAAAGTCACTGATTTTCTACCATACCTATGTCTCACATAATTTTATATACCTCTATCATATCACCCTTCAGCTTCCTTGGCTCATGAAAAACACTCAGCCTATCCAACCTCTCCATATACCGTGACTCAAATCATTCAATCCAAGCTACATCCTTGTGAATTTTTTCCTGTTCTCTCTCTCTAGATTAATCACATATTTCTTGTAGTTTGACAACTTGAACTGCACCCAGCATTCCAAGTGCAGCCTAACCATCTATTTGTGCAACTGTAACATTAAGTCCCAACTTTTGTACTCAGTGCCTTGGCCAAAGAAGCCAAACATACCATCTTCCTTCTTCACGACGTTTTCTACCTGTGCCATTTTCAGGGAACTATGTTCTTGTAACCCTCGGTCTCTCTGTTCAATAACATCCTGCCCTGGTTTATCTTCACAAAATGCATCACCCCGTATTTGTCTGAATTATATTCCATCTACCATTCCCTTTCGCACCTACCCAGTTGATCAATTTCCTATTGCAACCTTAGACAATCTTCTTCACTTCTCACTACCAATCTTAGTGTAATTTGGAAAGTTACAAATCATGCAAACCTGCATTCTCATCCAAATATATGTAACAAATAATGAGGACCTGGCACATATACTTGCAGCACTTTGCTGGTCACATGCCTCTACTCTGAAAAACAACCCCCCACTCCCACCATCTGCCTCCTACCACCAAGCCAGTTTTGTATCCAGTTGGCTGGATCACCCTGGATCCCATATGTTCGAACCTTCTGGATCATCCTACCATGTGGGACCTTGTCAAAGGCCTTACTAAATTCTACGTAGACAACATCTACCATCCTGACCTTGTCAGTCCTTTTGGTCACATCTTCAAAATAATCAGATTCGTAAGATATAATTTCCCATGCACAAAATCTTGCTGACCATTCCTAAGCAGGTTGGCCTTTCCAAGTGGAAATAAAACCTATCTCTCAGAATCCCTTCCAATAATTTTCCCCATCCACTGAGGAAGGCTCCCAAGCTTATTCCTGATACCCCTCCTAAATAAAGACACGACATTAGCTATCCTCTTGTTTTCCAAAACCTCATCCATAGCTACTTGAACTTGGACAGGTTGGGAGAATGGGTAGGGAAGTGGCAGATGGAATATAGTGTAGCAAAGTGTGGTCGTGCATTTTGGTAGTAGGAATAAAGGCTTAGACTATTTTCTAAATGGGGAGAGAATCCAGAAATCAGAGGTGCAAAGGGATTTAGGAATACTGGTGCTGGATTCCCACAAAGTGAATTTGCAAGTCGAATCGGTAGTAATGAGAACAAACTCAATGATAGCATTTATTTCAAGAGGGCTTGTATACAAAACCAGGGATAAAATGTTGAGGCTCTATAAGGCGCTGGTAAGACCGAACTTGGAAGTCATTGAATATTTTTAAGGCAGAGATAGATAGATTCTTGATTAGTACAGGTGTCAGTGGTTATGGGAAGGAGGCAGGAGAAAGGAATTAGGAGGGAGAGATAGATCAGCCACGATTGAATGGTGCAGATGGGCCGAATGGCTTAATTCTTCTCCTTTCGTTTATGACCTTATGACCTTATGATAGCCTTTGTGTTTCAGGACCTCTAATATCTCTATACCTTTTAAATGTTGATATGTTCCAGAATATCCTTCAGAAGATTCCTTCACCAAAACTCACCAGCTTCTGTATCCTTCTTCAGGATAAACACAGACAAGAAGTATTCATTTAAGACCTCACCCATTCCCCATGACTTAATGTTGATCCTTAAGGGGACCTAACATACTTATACAATGTTCTAGGATTCTCCTTTATCTTACCTCCAGAAATATTTCATGGCCCTGTTTTGCTGTCCTAATTAACTTCTTATGTGTACTCCCCACATCCCTTATATTCTCCAAGGGTCTGGCTTGATCCCAGACACCTGTAGCTAAAATATGTCTCATTATTTTTCCCGACCATACCCTCAATATCCTTCATCAACCAAAGTTCACTAATCTTACCTTCACACTAACATGAACATGCTGCCCTTAACTCTTATTGTCTCACTTTTAAAACCTTCAACCTGCCAAACTCCCTTTACCTGTTAACAGCCTCTTTAAATTGCCTCCATTGATGACAAAAAAAAGGATCCTAATGAAAACTTAAATACAAACATATTTTCACAATAATACTTGGAAATTAGAACAGTACTTTTATAGTTCAGTCAGAAGATTGTGATTTACAGTGGCTGTCCGGTTCATGGAAAATTAGATCTACACTATGCTTCATTTCTGCAAATTCAGGGTTTGCGGACTTCCGGTGGTTCTATGGAGTGAGTGGAACTCGCACCATTCAGCTCTGCTAAAAATTGTATAAAAAACGGGGTAAAAGGGGTTAACTGAAACTACTCACCAGAGGAGAATGGGTGTGAACGGTTCCGGTACCGTTAAAAAGGTGCGTGACGTCATCAAGCGCGCGACTTTACTAAGAAAATGTCGATGCATCGCTCCCCCCCCCACCCACCAAGGGAAAAAACCTGTGAAAAGGGAAGTAGGCCTCACTGGAGCCGCGGGCTCGAATTTGAGTGCCTCACAGGAAGATATTTTAAAGATGGATGACCTCAAAAAAATTATTATGGGCGAGCTAAAACAAATGCTTAAGGATATGAAAAAAGAATATAAAGAGGAAATAAAGACTTTAAGAGCTGCTATTTTGGTGTATCATGAAAATTTGAAAGAAGAGTTCAAAAAAGAAGTTATAGCCACTGTAAAGACTATGATGGACGAATGGAAAGATAAAGCGGGTACTGATTTGCAACAACAGTTGGATGACGTAAACCGTAAAACTGGTGAGATGGAGTTGCTGCTGGATACCTATTAGAATCTCACTTAACCAACAAAATGACGCAATAAAAGAATTGACTGAATCAGCCGAGAAGCGTCTTGCCGAGAACAAGCGTTTATCAGAATTATTACACAAAATAACTGAGAAATGCATTGACTTGGAGGGACGTCAAAGGCGTCAGAATCTGCGTATTGTTGGATTGAGTGAAGGCCGAGAGGGAGATCAAGACCCTCGAAAATTTGCTGCAAAACTCCTAAAAGATATTCTGAACTTGGACCAAGAACCTCTGCTGGGCCGAACACACAGGGCATTGAGATGTACCCCTAGGAGGGATGCTCCCCCAAGACAGATGATTGTGAAGGTGGCTTACGATCATGTTTTTGAAGATATGATGAAGATAATAATACGTAAGAAAAATCTCAAATATGAGGGAGACAACATCAGTATCTTCAGAGATTACCCTGCGGAAGTGGCCAAGAGAAGATCTTTATTTACAGAAACAAGCGGTATCCTGAGGAACATAAAGAATCTGAGATATGGCCTGATGTACCCGGCAACATTAAGAGTAACTTATGATAATAAGGAGCACCACTTCACCAAACATACAGAAGCTCTTGAATTCGCTCGAAACATTCAGAAGAAACTGGAAGAGGAAGAAGTAGAGGAAGAAGTAGATGAAGATGAAGAATACTGAATATTATTGATCACTTACCTGATGATACTGCCCATCCACAGAAAAGGAGGAGGATTCACACTGAAGGAGGATCCGCTGGGAAGGAGGAGGAACAATGGACATGGACTTTATCTTGGGGTCAAGGAGGGATGGATGGATTATTAATACATATAGTTTTGTATTAACTACCCCTTAAAAATGTATGCTAGCTCTCCTAATATAGTGTTATGACACTAATTGTATTTCATATTAGTAGTATTATTAATTATTAAGTGTATAAATTTAATACCTCACCCCGACATATATAGCCCTTAAGGCAAAAACGGAGCTGGAATTATTAACATCTTTTTTTTTTTCACGGAAGTCCGTAGATTAACAGCCACTACAGTGTGGCTTACACTAATACTAACTGCACTAATTATAGTTGTAGTCATTTTTTTCCCCTTACACTTTACTAACATCACTTACTCTACTCACATTTTTTATTATTACTTTTATATTATGTATTTTATCTCATATTATATATTATATGGATTTAAGTATGATTGGTATTATATAGTTAGTTTAAAGAGACGTGTGTATAAGACAATATCACAGATATTACATTTCATCGATCTGATGTTTGGGTATAGGATTGGGTTAGATGAGCTGAGACATCTACTCCATTATAAACCACCTTAATAATAACATGTATGACATAAACACTAGGATTGGGGGTGATGAAATCACCTTCTGTAGTTGGAATGTTAAGGGACTTAACAAACCAATTAAAAGAGGTAAGGTTTTAGCTCAATTAAATAGATTGAAATCTGATATTATTTTTCTCCAAGAGAGACACCTTAAAAAAGACGCGCAGTATAGATTAACAGCAAAATGGATTTCCAAAGTATATCACTCTTCATTTATACATAAGTCTAGAGGGGTAGCAATAATTATTCGTAAAGGTATACCTTTTAAACAAAGCTCAATAATAGAAGATGTTGAGGGTAGATATATAATAATTACAGGTGAATTACATTTTAAAAAAGTAATCCTTATGAATATATATGGTCCTAATTTTGATAACCCATTAATCTTCAAGAAAATATTTAACAATATCCCTATATCCACTCAACATAATCTAATAATTGGAGGTGATTTTAATTGTACCTTAGATAATTATTTAGATAGATCATCAATGAAAAGGAAAACCCCTTCTAAGTCAAGTACACTTATAAATTATTTTATTAACACAGCAAATGTTAAGGATATCTGGAGAACAAATAACCCATCTGGTCGAGAATACTCATTTTTTCCCCTGTATTCGGAATGTATTCAAGGATAGACTATTTTTTAATAGATTCAAAACTAATCCCATTTACGTATGACTCAAAATATCATAATAGTATTATCTTGGATCATGCTCCATTAACATTTAAGATAAAATTAAAAGACATAACTATTAAAACCTCTAACTGGAGACTCAACCTCCAAATATTAAATGATAAGGCTTGTTATGATTACTTGGTAAAACAGATTAAATTATTTTTTGAAACTAATGACAAACCTAGAATTTCACCATCACTGCTTTGGGATACATTTAAAGCATTTATGCGTGGTGTGATAATATCAGCACACGCATACTTTAATAAGGAAAATCAAAAGACTCAACAAAAGTTGGAAAATGAAATAAAACAATTAGATATTGAAAATGCAATATCCCCTTCAAAGGGGCTAAGTAATAAAATTGCATAATTAAAATATAAGCTAAATAAAATATATTCAAATCAGATTATTAAACTTTTTCAACAGACTGAACAAGTACACTTTGAATTTGGGGATAAACCACAAAAATTACCGGCACGCCAGCTTAGAAAATTAAATGAGGAGAAAATGATACATAAAATTAGATCTGAACAAGGAGAAATATTGACTTTACCAAAAGATATCAATGATACATTTTTACAATATTATCAAAATCTTTACTCATCTAAACTAGCAGGACAATCAGATGGAATGGAAACATTCCTACAAGAATTATTAATATTAACAATCATATTAATATCATATTAATAGTTTGGATCAGGAAGGTAGAGACTTGTTAAATGCTGATATATCAGTAAAATATATTGAAGAATCAATTGGATCATTAAATAATGGAAAAGCCGCAGACCCTGATGGCTTAAGTGTTGAATTTTATAAGAAGTTTTATGATCTGATCTCTCCACGTTTACATATAATATATAAATATGCTTATGAACAAGGAAAGTTACTAGAATCATTAAATGAATCTACAATTACACTTATCCCTAAAGCTGATAAAGATTTGGAAGACCCTGGGTCATACAGAGCAATAGCTCTTTTAAACACTGATCAAAAAATACGAACTAAAATTTTATCTCGGAGGCTAAGTTTAGTGATTAATAACTTAATACATCATGACCAAACAGGTTTCATCCTAAAACTCTATTCATCCTATAATCTGAGACGTCTATTCAATATCATATACTCAAAAAGAGTGAATGATATTGAACTAGCTGTCATATCCTTAGATGCTGAAAAAGCATTTGACCAGGTTGATGGCCATATTTATTTAAAATAATGCAGAAATTTCAACTGGGGGATAGATTTTCCAAATGGGTAAAAATCATATACTTGAATCCAACTGCAAGAATATTAACAAATCAAATGTTATCAGCAAAATTTAATCTCTTTAGGGGTTGTAGACAAGGAATCCCGTTATCACCATTACTATTTGCTCTGGTAATAGAACCATTAGCCGAAATGATTAGATCAGAACCAGAAATATATAGATATAATACCAAAACTACAACGAATAAAATATTTTTATACGCAGATGACATCTTAATTTATTCACACAAAACGGAATTTATCCCCAATCTTAATTTATAACAAAACAGGGTATAGATTTAACGGAATAAAAGCAATTATTTCTATACGGAATAAAATTAAATTATTACCCATATTTCCCATCTACTAATGTTATAACGCTGCTAAGTTTTGAGGGGCACATTTCCTGGGAATATTCAAACGGCAGACAGGAAGACATAGAATGCATTAACTGGAATAAAAGTGAAATTATGCCTATAACTGGAATAAAATTAAATATTTTAGAACAATTCCCACTTAAAATAGTCACGGACAAATTTAAATATCTAGGAATTAATGTATCTAAATCCTATAACTGTCTATTTAAATATAATTACCCTCAATTGTTAAATAAACTAAAACAAAAATTTTACTACCTATTTCAATGATCGGTAGAATAAATGCTATAAAAATGATTTTTTTTGCCACAATTGTTATATTTATTTCAAGCCATCCCTTTATATCTCCCTAAAATGTTTTTTTTTAAATAGATACTTTGGTTAATAGTTTTATTTGGGACTATAAAAATTATCGAATAAGTAAAAAACATCTATGTAAATCTAAAATAAATGGTGGACTAGCACTACCAAATTTCTTATATTATTTCTGGGCAGTTCAGATTAAGAATATGAATTTTTGGTTGGTAAATTTAGATTATGAGCCAAGCTGGCTAAAGATGGAAAAGGAAGGCTGTTTGCCTTTTGATGTAGGTTTGATTCTTTTTGCACCAAGGGAAGTACAAAATAAAACATATGGTGATAACCCTATAATTCATAGCAATAGACGTATTTGGAAACAAATAGTTAAGACCCTACACATGGATAATTTGAATAATCCTTTGTTTAAGCCCTCTGTATTGGACAAGGGGTTTAGACATTGGAATGATTTAGGAATTAAAAGGATAGAACACCTTTACAAGAAAGGAAAATTTCTTTCATTTCAAGAGTTACAGGATATCTATGGATTGCAGTCAAATAACGTATTTAGGTATTTACAAATTAGAAACTATATTAAGTCAAATACGCAAGACTATAAAAATAGAAAACCAGGATTATTAGATGAATTGTTTAATAAACACCCAAATACAGAAAAATTAATAGCGTATATATACAATACTATCTTGGATAGGGAAATCCCAACTTCGGAAATATATCGACAAACATGGGAAAATGAAATAGGTTTATCTATAACGAAGGAAACTTGGGAAGGAAGCCTACAACGTATACATCGTTGCTCATTAAATGCTAGACATATATTGATAAGGTATTACACAGATTACATTATTCAAAAACGAATTTATCCTAACATTTCCCCTATTCGTGATAAATGTCAGAACTTGGAAGCTAATTTAACGCATAGTTTTGTAACATGTATAAAACTTAATTATTATTGGACAGAAATCTTTAGAGTTATCTCTGAAGTTCTTAAAATTAAACTGGACCCAGATCCAAAATTAATAATATTAGGAATTCTGGATTCAAATCTAATATTAACAGTAAACCAAAGAAATTTCTTGGATTACTGCTTGATAATAGGGAAAAAATTAATATTGAAATTTTGGAAGGGAACATTATCCCCCACAATTAAAATGTGGACAGTGGAAATGTTGGAGACGTTGCATTTGGAAAGAATCAGATTTGTCCTAATGGACAAATACGAACACTTTGAACAGATATGGTCTCCATATACAGAATATTTGAAGGGGTAGCTGTTCTTGGCATCACAACTCAATGGGTACCCGGCAGGATTAGATGAAAATAATTCCCTTTTTTTTGATTTGTATACATGTCTCTATTGATATCGTTAATTAAAATTGTGTTATTCACTATTAAGATGTATACTATAATCTTTTTTAAAAATATATATATAATACTTTGTTTTAATTAAATATATATAACAATTATTTTTTATGTTATTTTTATTTTTTTTTCTTTCTTTTTTCTCTCTCTATATAATCAAAATTATTATTTAATCACCATTCTTATTGATTAAAATCTATTCTTTTCTTTTTTCTATTTTCTAAAAAATAGAAGTTTATAAGAATTATTCGTAACATCCATATACTTATTGAAATAAGTTGGTTGTGAATTTGAAAATTTGTTATACCGTTGTTATGATGGATTACTTCTAATAAAAATATTATAACAAAAAAAATTCAGGGTTTAAAGTGGCCAGATGTGAATTATAACAAGCCCATTAACACATATTGAGGCCAATCACATTTAAATAGAACTTGTTTGTGTACTTAAAGTGTCGTGACCTGCAGGACTTATCAACCTTGTGGTGGGATGTGGGATTAGGTTAGATAGCTCTTTTACAACCAATACAAACACAAGTGTCCAAGTGGTTTTCTACATTATGTATTTTCTATGTTTCCATGATCGGGACCTTGATTGAAACAAGGGATATTGTAAGTTGCCATAATTGATCAACTGTTGGTTTGATATTAAATGCAGTTGTTGTCTATACATCTCCAATTTCAACTCTGTTGCACATGTTCGACCAAGGCTGTAATGAATTCCAGAGCCCATTTACACTTCCTCCAGAGCGACCCCTTGTTATTCACTAATACCTTTATCACTCTCTTCCACTCAGCTCCATCATC
Source organism: Okamejei kenojei (assembly GCA_035221665.1). Taxonomy (NCBI): domain Eukaryota; kingdom Metazoa; phylum Chordata; class Chondrichthyes; order Rajiformes; family Rajidae; genus Okamejei; species Okamejei kenojei. The sequence continues at coordinate 73,658,133 of CM069138.1, read as the reverse complement.
CTCTTAGATAGACGCAAAATGCTGTAACTCGGTAAGTCAGGCAGCATCCTTGGACCTGATGTTTCGGGTCGAGACCCTTCTCCAGACTGAGAGAATTCCATCATCTTCTTGTTAATTTAATTTCCTTTACCTACCACCCTCTTACAGATCTGTTCTGACAAGGGGGTCTTTGACCTGAGATGTTAACTCTGTTTCTCTTGCTGATCTGCTGACTGTTTCCAGTTTTTCCATTTTTGCTTTCTCTTTGCCAACACCTTCCCTGTCCCCACTGCCCTTCCCCATATGTCCACCCTTCATTTACATTTTAAAACTGCATTTAACTTTACTGAGTTCTGACGAGGTGCTATCAAACATTACATTTGTTTCTCTTTCCATGGATGTTGCTTGAAGGCTGGCTATTTCCAGCTTTTTCTGTTTTTATTCGAAAGCCAAATGGTCTTAGTAGAACCATTCTGCATTTAATTGCGCAAGTTTGCATAATGTGCCTTTCACAAAACTGACAAATTAAAGTAATTGATGAGAAATAATAACTTATTCATGAAGGTGATATGCATCTGATCAAATTATTGGGCATATGTGCAGATGGATGACATGCATAGCTTGTTTCACACTGTTCTTCCTATTTCAGCTTTTTGGGCAATGATTGCTGAGTGACCGAGTTGCTTTTCTACAAAAAACTTTGAACACTGGTTATTGCTCCCTGTTTTCACCTGCTGGTAAATATCCAGACGTACTTTCAGTGTAACACATAGAAAACAACAATAATTTGGATATCCTGCTAAATAGTACCTGTCCCATCATAGGTACCTTATTTTTCTCCTTCAACTTGACAATAATCTTCCCCATGAAAAGCCCCTTTAAAAGTGGGCATGTCATTGTATCAATTTTCTGTTCTCGTCCTTGTGGGTTTCTGTAGCTCCATAACTTTGACATTCTTGAATTCTTGACATACAATCTTTCAGGGCTGTTAAATAATAATGCTGTGGATTACTATAAAAATAATGTATTCTAGTAACTGCAAGGATGGTAATGTCATAGCCTAAGGTCATAGCCTAATTGCATATTCACTGATTAGAACCTCCACCTATTCAATGAGAAGGTGGGGAAATCTGTGGCTATTTTGGGGCACTACATGAGGTTTTCACCCATACAATGTAATTCCCGGACTCTTGCTATTACTTTCATCCAATATGGATTGTTCCATCCAATAAGAGTGTGCTGCACATTCCTTGAAATGATTTCAAGGTCCAGTACCAATGTGCATCCACTTCTGTGATATTGTTCCACTGGAATCATTGTGTAGCATTCCCCAGTTCTATTTTCCAACGCTTGTCTGCTTCAATTAATAAGAATCAAAGCGTACAACAGATCATAATACCTTGTTCAAAGAGCAAAGGCAACTCGTATAGCTTAACTTTTAAAGGCAAAACAATGCTCAGAAAGATATTCATCATTCTCAAATGGACTGAACAACTTATCTGCCACGTTATCAAAGATGTGAAATAAGCTTCAATTATATTGTTATAAGACCATTCTGATGGTATTTTGGTGTTCAGGAGTCAGAAACATCACAGGGCCATTTTAGTCAAGAATATCTGTTCCAAAATGTGTAATCCCATTTTTAACGAGATCCATTTCCTTTATGAAAATCATTTCAAAGTAAGAATTGTTTAGTCAATAACTGTTAAAACCACTATTTTAGATCAATGTACCTTATCAAGAACTATTGGGGGATGGATTGTCACATATTGGAGACTGTAAGGATGTTTTTTTGAGTATGTTTAAGATCAAGGATGCCCTTCCAGATTTCATGAGTATGGAGGCTAATGTGAGAACTGCAGACTATTGGTAGAGTATGCGCTGGCACGTCACTTCCACTGTTTTTGCAGGGCTTCTGTGTCTCCCAATGGATGGCCACAAGATTCTTCAAGACAAGTTGAGTTCATTGACGTATGCCCAAGTATAATGAAGTACGGGTACAATGAAACCTTTGCTTGCTTCAGCGTCACAAGAGTCAAGAGTGTTTTATTGTCAAATGTCCCAGATAGGACAATGAAATTCTTACTTGCTGCAGCACAACAGAACATGTAAACATAGTACACAACGGGAGAAAATAAAAGTTTGTATACATACAAATTCACACATACTCAATAAATAAACAAATATAGTGTAATAATAATAATAGTCTATTATTATTATTATTATTATTATTATCTGTCGTGTTTTATAGCCTGATGGCTGTAGGAAAGAAGCTGTTCCTGAACCTGGACGTTCAGGAACATATGGTACATAGACTTAAACATCACACAAAAATAAAAATGACATGTAGATTACATGTAAGTCACACGTAGATTACATGTAAGTCAGTGATAAAACAGCAACAAAAAGAGGACATTGGTGCAAAACACGATTAGAAAACAAGTTCCTGATGGTACAAGGGTTGGTCAGTAGTGTTCAGTTGGGATTGTGCGGATTAGTTGAAGAGCCAGCTGATTGTTGTAATGTGGCTGGCTGTTCCTGAACCTGCTGGTGTAGCACCTCAGAATTCTGTACCTCAGCTCGATGACAGCAGAGAGAAGAGGGCATGGCCCAAATAGTGAGGATCCCCGATGAAAGATTGAAAGAAGGCGCTTTCGTGAGGCAGCGCCTCATGTAGATGTTTTCCTTAACGGCACAACACATAATAATCATAACAATTATTTTCACAGGCCATTATGTCTATTGAAGCCTAATAGAGCAATCTCATTTACAGCACAATCTCCACACAGATTCATAACAGTGGCAATTGTACTGAAAGGTTCAGATATTCATCAGATTGATGGTAACAATCAGCAAAGTGAAAATATTTCCAATCATGTCATTACACTGAAAGAAAATGAGATCACATGGTCATGCTTATCGGCTTTATCTCAAAAATTAGGTTAGTTCATTAAATTTAGATATATAAGCTGAGGTATTTAATTATGTGAAATAAAATGTAATCACATTCATTCATTCTCATTCCCACCTCTATTTTTGATTTAGAGTCAAAGACTAAATGGAGTTAGTCTTGTAAACAGCATAAATTATATCAGGGATTATGTGCAGGAACAAATTGAGAATAATGCGAGGAAATGCTTTAAGAGATAGTTAACTGAGTTTCAATTAAATGAATCTGTATTTAAGTGCATTATGTGAACAATACCACAATTAATGATTGGATTGCGTAGTAGATTGTGGTGCACACAACGCTATTCGATTGAGTACATACAAACAAAGAACTGCAATGCTGGTTAATACACAAAAGGACTCAAAGCGATGGTGTAATTCAGCAGGTCAGGCAGCATATCTGGAGAACGTGGATAGGTGATGTTTCAGGTCAAGACCCTTCTTCAGACTGATTGTAGGGTGTTGAGGGAAGAAGAAATCTGGGAAAGGGGAAAGGCAGGAAAGGGGAGAACTTTTTATATCACTGATGATATAGCACCCCTCCATCATTTTTTTTAATGTTTTGTGACATACTCTTGAAGTTTGCTTCTACAAGGTGACAACCAGGGTCACTGATGCCTCAGTCATTAGTTTATTTCAAGATCTAGCATTTATTTCAAGAGGGCTTGAATACAAAAACAGGGATGTAATGCTGAGGCTCTATATGATGCTGCTCATGTCACATTTGGAATATTGTGAGCAATTTTGGGCACCATATTTGAGGAAGGATGTGCTGACTCTGGAGAGGGTCTAGAGGTTTACAAGAATGATCTGAGAAATTAGTGGATTAATTTATGATAAGCGTTTTACGGCACTGGCCCTGTACTCGCTGGAGTTTAGAAGAATGAGGGGGGACCTCATTGAAACTAACCAAATGGTGAAAGGCTTGGATAGAGTGGATGTGGAGATGATGTTTCCACCAGTGGGAGAGTCTAGGATTAGAGGTCATAACTTCAGAATTAAAGAACGTTCCTTTAGGAGGGAGATGCGAAGGAATTTATTTAGTCGAATGGCCTAATTCTGCTCCTATTACTTATAACCTTATAACCTTCAGTTTACTCCACATTGAGTTTCCTGTTTAGCTGGACTTGAATCTGCTGCAGTTTCAAAAAAGTTGGGGGACTTTATTGAAACTTATAATTCCTGTATGGCCTTCAGAGGATTTTCCCATCTGGTAGAATCCAGAACTTGAAGTCACTGTTTTAAAATATGGGTGTCAACATTTAAGACAAATGTCTCAATGAGATGAGGCAAATATTGTTCTTTCAGCAGGTTGCGAGTCTTTGGAATTATTTTCCTCAAAGGGTGTTAGAAGCTTAGTCTTTGCATATTGGTAAGGCAAAGGTGGATAAATACTTGATGGGAAAGTGGGCAAAAGGTTTCTGGGGGCATAGGAATGCAGAGCTGAAGTTACAATCAATCTGTCTAGATTTTACTGAATAGCAGATCAAGCTGATGAGACCGAGTGATATACTCATGCTCCTTAAGTGCATGTTCATATGTCCATAGCTGATGTTATGACAGTTTAGTTTATTGTCATGTGTACGGAGGTACAGTGAAAAGCTTTTGATGCGTGCTATCCAGTCAGCAGAAAGACAATACATAATTACAATCGAGCTATTAACAATGTATAGATATATGATAAGCGAATAACCTTTAGTGCATGGTAAAGCCACCAAAGTCCGAACAAGGATTGTCCGAGGGTCATGAAAGAGCTAAATAGTAGTTCAGCACTGCTCTCTCGTTGTGGTGGGGTGGTTCAGTTGCCTGATAACAGCTGGAAAGAAAATGTCCCTGAATCTAGAGCTGTGCTCTGCTCCATAAGCACAGTTCGTGCTGTCCTCTGTGGATGGCTTCTTCCTGGCTAGTCTTGACAATAATACACATCACTTTCAGAGAATGGGAGTGACATAAGATGTTAATTAGAGGTGAAATGAACAATGAATGAATGCATCAGGGAGAAAACATCACTGTTTGCAAAAACAGGAAAAGAAAGTCTTTGTGATTTGGAAGGAAGGAGGAAGTGTGCATGAGCATGCATAGTCTTTTTCTGAAAGACAGAAATACGAAGAATGCAGAAGAGAGGAAAGATTATTTTCACGAAGGCTTGGATTCATATTGGTTGCAAATTGCATTGTTTCATGCTTACAAAGGAACAATTGATACAGAAAATGTCACAATCAGTTAGTTACAAGAGGTTGGCAGGAGCAAAGAAAATGTTATAGAACATATTTAATGCTTTGAAGCATTTTGGAAAAGGAGTGTTCTTAAGGTTTGTCTACTAATAGTAATCTTAGAGAAGGCAGCATCCTGTGTTAAAAATGCTGATTCTCCATATTCTATGAGAAATATTAACCTGTAATTAAAAAAAATATCAATTTATTGACTGTTTATTTTGCAAAACCCTCTCTTCAAAGTAGTTGTTCAGTCAAAGCTTTGAGCATTATTGCAGAAAATACCTTGACAAACTTTATAAACCTGTTATTATTTGGGTTGGTCCACACTATCGATTACGATAGCACACTACTGATTGCTATTGATCTGCCTTAACAGCTTTGGAGAATTTGATGGTGAGCATTTTATTCACCAGCTGCATTTAAGACGAATGCTTTAAGTATTGATTGTCACACTTTTTTAGAGAGGTATCACTGGAAACATTATCTGTGATCCTGCCAACTCCAGGCTAGTTTTGATGATAGAAATGGCAGCCAGAGAATGTATTCAAGAGAGGGTTAGATTTAGCTCTTAGGGCTATCGGAATCAAGGGATGTGGGAGAAAGCAGGAACGGGGTACTGTTTCTGGATGATCACCCATGATCATATTGAATGGCAGTGCTGGCTCGAAGGGCCGAATGGCCTACTCCTGCACTTATATTCTATGTTTCTAACTGAATCTAGGTAAGGTGTCCTTCTGCAGATTGAGGAAAGGTTGGCAGTTATAGATCATTTACAGATAATGGAGGCAATATAGAAACATAGAAATTAGGTGCAGGAGTAGGCCATTCAGCCCTTCGAGCCTGCACCGCCATTCAATATGATCATGGCTGATCATCCAACTCAGTATCCCGTACCTGCCTTCTCTCCATACCCTCTGATCCCCTTAGCCACAAGGGCCACATCCAACTCACTCTTAAATATAGCCAATGAACTGGCCTCAACTACCCTCTGTGGCAGAGAGTTCCAGAGGCTCACCACTCTCTGTGTGAAAAAAGTCTTTTTCATCTCGGTCTTAAAGGATTTCCCCCTTATCCTTAAGCTGTGACCCCTTGTCCTGGACTTCCCCAACATCGGGAACAATCTTCCTGCATCTAGCCTGTCCAACCCCTTAAGAATTTTGTAAGTTTCTATAAGATCCCCTCTCAATCTCCTAAATTCCAGAGAGTATAAACCGAGTCTATCCAGTCTTTCTTCATAAGACAGTCCTGACATCCCAGGAATCAGTCTGGTGAACCTTCTCTGCACTCCCTCTATGGCAATAATGTCCTTCCTCAGATTTGGAGACCAAAACTGTACGCAATACTCCAGGTGTGGTCTCACCAAGACCCTGTACAACTGAAGTAGAACCTCCCTGCTCCTGTACTCAAATCCTTTTGCTATGAAAGCTAACATACCATTCGCTTTTTTCACTGCCTGCTGCACCTGCATGCCTACTTTCAATGACTGGTGTACCATGACACCCAGGTCTCGCTGCATCTCCCCTTTTCCTAATCGGCCACCATTTAAATAATAGTCTGCTTTCCTGTTTTTGCCACCAAAGTGGATAACCTCACATTTATCCACATTATACTGCATCTGCCAAACATTTGCCCACTCACCCAGCCTATCCAAGTCACCTTGCAGTCTCCTAGCATCCTCCTCACAGCTAACACTGCCCCCCAGCTTAGTGTCATCCGCAAACTTGGAGATATTGCCTTCAATTCCCTCATCCAGATCATTAATATATATTGTAAAAAGCTGGGGTCCCAGCACTGAGCCCTGCGGTACCCCACTAGTCACTGCCTGCCATTGTGAAAAGGACCCGTTTTACTCCTACTCTTTGCTTCCTGTTTGCCAGCCAGTTCTCTATCCACATCAATACTGAACCCCTAATACCGTATGCTTTAAGTTTGTATACTAATCTCTTATGTGGGACCTTGTCGAAAGCCTTCTGGAAGTCCAGATATACCACATCCACTGGTTCTCCCTTATCCACGCTACTAGTTACATCCTCGAAAAATTCCACAAGATTCGTCAGACATGATTTACCTTTCGTAAATCCATGCTGACTTTGTCCAATGATTTCACCACTTTCCAAATGTGCTGCTATCCCATCTTTAATAACTGACTCTAGCAGTTTCCCCACTACCGATGTTAGACTAACTGGTCTGTAATTCCCCGTTTTCTCTCCCCCCTCCCTTCTTAAAAAGAGGGGTTACATTTGCTACCCGCCAATCCTCAGGAACTACTCCAGAATCTAAAGAGTTTTGAAAGATTATCACTAATGCATCCACTATTTTCCTGAGCTACTTCCTTAAGTACTCTGGGATGCAGCCTATCTGGCCCTGGGGATTTATCGGCCTTTAATCTATTCAATTTACCCAACACCACTTCCCGACTGACCTGGATTTCACTCAATTCCTCCTTTGACCCACGGTCCCCTGCTATTTCCGGCAGATTATTTATGTCTTCCTTAGTGAAGACGGAACCAAAGTAGTTATTCAATTGGTCCGCCATATCCTTGTTCCCCATGATCAACTCACCTGTTTCTGACTGCAAGGGACCTACATTTGTTTTAACTAACCTCTTTCTCTTCACATATCTATAAAAACTTTTGCAGTCAGTTTTTATGTTCCCTGCCAGTTTTCTTTCATAATATATTTTTCCTTTCCTAATTAAGCCCTTTGTCCTCCTCTGCTGGTCTCTGAATTTCTCCCAGTCCTCTGGTATGCTGCTTTTTCTGGCTACTTTGTACGCATCATCCTTTGCTTTGATACTATCCCTGATTTCCCTTGTTATCCACGGATGCACTACCTTCCCCGATTTATTCTTTTGCCAAACTGGGATGAACAATTTTTGTAGTTCATCCATGCAGTCTTTAAATGTCTTCCATTGTATATCCACCGTCAACCCTTTTAGAATTAATTGCCAGTCAATCGTGGCCAATTCACATCTCATACCCTCAAAGTTACCTTTCTTTAAGTTCAGAACCATTGTTTCTGAATTAACAATGTCACTCTCCATCCTAATGAAGAACTCAACCATATTATGGTCACTCTTGCCCAAGGGGGCACGTACAACAAGACGGCTAACTACCCCTTACTCATTACTCAAAACCCAGTCTAAAATAGCCTGCTCTCTCGTTGGTTCCTCTACATGTTGATTTAGATAACTATCCCGCATACATTCCAAAAAATCCTCTTCCTCAGCACCCCTGCCAATTTGATTCACCCAATCTATATGTAGATTGAAGTCACCCATTATAACTGTTTTGCCTTTGTCGCACGCATTTCTAATTTCCTGTTTGATACCATCCCCAACTTCACTGCTACTGTTAGGTGGCCTGTACACGACACCCACCAGCGTTTTCTGCCCCTTAGTGTTTTGTAGCTCTACCCATACCGATTCCACATCCTCCAAGCTAATGTCCTTCCTTTCCATTGCGTTAATCTCCTCTCTAACCAGCAACGCTACCCCACCTCCTTTTCCTTTCTCTCTATCCCTCCTGAATATTGAATATCCCTGGATGTTCAGCTCCCAGCCTACGTCACCCTGGAGCCATGTCTCCGTGATCCCAACTATATCATAATCATTAATATCTATCTGCACGTTCAACTCGTCCACCTTATTACGAATACTCCTTGCATTGAGACACAAAGCCTTCAGGCTTGTCTTTACAACGCACTTACCCCTTATACAATTTTGCTGAAAAGTGGCCCTTTTTGATTATTGCCCTGGTTTTGTCTGCCTGCCACTTTTACTTTTCACCTTGCTACCTATTGCTTCTACCCTCATTTTACACCCACCTGCCTCTCTGCTCTTGTACCCATCCCCCTGCCACATTAGTTTAAATCCTCCCCGACAGCACTAGCAAACACTCCCCCAAGAACATTGGTTCCATTCCATTCCAGGTGCAAACCGTCCTGTTTGTACCGGTCCCACCTCCCCCAGAACTGGTCCCAGTGCCCTAAAAATTTGAATCCCTCCCCCTTGCACCACTTTTCAAGCCACGTATTCATTTGCAATATCCTCCTATTTCTACTCTGACTGGCCCGTGGTACTGGTAGTAATCCGGAGATTACTACCTTTGAGGTCCTACTTTTAAGTTTATCTCCTAGCTACCTAAATTCACCTTGTAGGACCTCATCCCTTTTTTTACCTATATCGTTGGCATATAATGAAGGCGTCAGCACTTGTTCCTGAAAAACAGCCATTAATGTGCGTGGTGATGGTTCTGAGGGCAGCTATCACTTGAATGGGTAATTGAAAGAAAATCTTCCTTCCTATAAGTTCCATGATCAGATTTGTTTGGTCTGCAGAGAAGTGATATTGCTCACCTTGAATAAAGCTGTCCACAAATATCCAGCAATATTTAGCATGGGCTTTCCCTTTTCAGATTGCAATCAGATATCACGTTCTAGAGGTATAATCATATTGGCCGAGTGGGCAACTATTAATATTTGATTTATCCATTATAAAGTGAGATATCTGATGGCAGAATAATCTGTAGCAGTTCAGGGCCAGATAAATTACTAATTGTTCATTATGATTACACATTTAAAAACGAATTTACACCTCTTGCAACAAACATACGTACACTTACAAAATAACAGGATGTGAGAATAATTTGTTAATGCCCAAAGTATTTATATACTGAAGTTTAGCTCAGTACATAAACATCTCATGATTGTGCTAGAATTGACTGCAAATCTGCCTATACCTGACCTATGCCTCCATCTTTTTCTTGGCCAGACCCTCAATATCTCTTGTTATCCATGGTTCCTGCCACGTGCCAGTCTTGCCTTTCACTCTAACAGGACCTTGCTGGAGCTGAACTCTCCCTACCTCATTTTTAAATGCCTCCCACTTGCCACACCTGATCTTACTGAATGAGGCTGAATGGCATACTCCTGTTTGCTTTGTTATATATTTTTGACACCGCCCTGCCTTTCGACATTGCTTGTGCCCAGAGCATTTTCTTGTGCACGATTGTCATGACCTTCCAATGGTAGCCTCAACAGAGACTTCTGTAGCAGAATTTACGTGCAACATCACCATTTAGGGAACTGGGGGCGGCACGGTGGTAGAGTTGTTGCCTTACACCATCAGAGACTCAGATTTGATGCTGACTGTGGGTGCTGTCTGTATGGCATTTATACGTTCTCCCCGTGACTGTGTGGATTTTTTTCCAGGTGCTCCAGTTTCCTCTTACAATCCAAGGCTTACAGGTTTGTAGGTTAATTGGCTTTGGTAAAATTGTAAATTGTCCCTAGTGTGCAGCGTAGAGCTAGTGTATGGGGTGATCGCTGGTCAGTGTGGATTCGGTGGGTCGAACGGTCTTTTTCCATATCTATAAATGAAACTATTATCAAAACTAAACTGGCACTTGAATTCTCCTTTATCCCAACACTTGTGGTAGGACACTCAACCACTGAGATCTTACCACTTGGCTCACACCTACAGTGTCATATCTTGTTTTTAATCACTTAAAAGGAGGTCATTAACCCAATGGGTCTGTCAGTTTGCAAAGCAATTCCATCAATCCCATACCCCGACTTACTTCCCTTTAATCTATTCTCTTCCACCAAGTTTCAGTATTTGAGTTGCTCTCCGAAAGTGTCCTAGTCAGGTTGTCTCTTGAATACCTGAAAGGCACAAAGTTGACCTGTGGGTGAGAGAGGCATAGCTTAACACCATCTGCAGCTTGCAATTCAAAGTAGACAGTGGGATGAGCAGGAGCTGGGAAGCAAGAAGGAAAACGAGGTCTGAATTTACCATAGCCTTCAATAGTTTTCATCCACTGCACACTAATGTCTTTGATTGTTCCATTTACATCCAGTATTATTTCTGCTCGAATGGGATGGATGAGAGGTGAGGGGTGATGACATCATAGCCGTATATGACCTGCTGCAGTTTGCTGCTATTGGGTTGTTTTTCCAGCAAGAGGGAAGAGTATTGACTCAATGTACCTGGCTGAAGTGTCTGAAGAACAGTCTCGACCCATAACGTCATCTATTCCTTTTCTCCAGGGATGCTGCCTGACCCGCTGAATTACTCCAGATTTTTGTGTCTATCTTTGGATATTGTGCATATCCTGGTTGAGTTGCATGGAATCTATGTGGGCGTGAGATTTGGAGTAATGGTAATTGTTTTAAAGTGGAACACTTTAAATGTGAGAAATTGTCACCAGTTGAGTTATGGGAATATGGTGCATTGGTCAGAGTGCAGGACTAGTGGGACGTGGCAATTAACCATCTAGTCACTGATCGTGACCAGTTGCATAAGGTCATTGTCTTTTAGTTTTTCTTTAGTTCAGAGATACAGTGCAGAAACAGGCCCTTTTGCCCACCGAGTCCATGCGACCAGCAATCCACATACACTAGCACTATCCTACACACCTGGGACAAATTACAATTTTTACCGAACCTGTATGTCTTTGGAGTGTGGGTGGAAATCGGAGCAACCAGAAAAAAACCTACACAGGAACGGGGAGAACGTAAAAGCTCTATACAGACAGCACCTGTAGTCAGGATCGAACCCGGGTTACTGGTGTTGTAAGGCAGCAACTCTGCCGCTGCAACACTGTGCCGCCCAGTCCAATTGTCATTGTACGTAGGTCCTTGGGGATAGATTTGTGGTATAGATGTCAATGTATTTCTAGTCTGGGTCTGGAGGACTTCCACGCCCCCTTCTTCCTCTCTAGCTTATCACAAGATTTCAAATGCAGTATCCAAAAACTGGTATTTTTCACCTACTGTATATTAAATTGCTGCATAATTTCAATGAGGGTTGCTTCTAAAATGTCTTTCTTGTCCACTTATCATCACATCTCTGTTTGGAAGGCAGTACCTGGACTTTGTGAGGTGTCTATGGTGAGGTAAATGATCGGTGACTATTTCCTTGCACGTTCTTACACTATTTTCTTACCTGTTCCTTTGTACAGGTCCGTGTTTATACCCAGGGTCCTTACCTATGTCACTGTTCCCTTCTAATTTGCTTTGATTTTACCATCTTCCCCAGCAAAATGTGGAAATACTGGTAACACCATTGTGAAGCAGGGTTTCGGCCCGAAACGTTGCGTACCTCCTTCGCTCCTTAGATGCTGCTGCAGTTTCTCCAGCCTTTTGTGTACCCACCATTGTGAAGCAGATGTCTATTGTTATAGTTATCATGAAGTATCATTTATTTTGATTTCATTCCACACCTTCCTGCATGTTTACTTACGTGATTACAATTTTGTGATTATATCCTACGCAGGTCAAAGACCACATGTTATCAATATCTTGCCCTGCCTCTCTCCAAGCCTGACATCACATTGTACTTGTGTCGGAAGGAACTGGAGATGCTGGTTATACACCAAAGATAGACATAAAATGCTGGAGTAACTCAGTGGGACAGGCAGCATCTCTGGAGAGAATGAATGGGTGACATTTTGGGTCGAGGTCCTTCTTCAGACTAAGAGTCAGCGGAGAGGGAGACTGGAGATATGGAATGGTAAAGTGCGAAAACAACAGATCAAAGCAGACGCTGATAAGGAAATGTAGAATGGTACAGTGTTAGCTGAGGGGAAGGTGACATACAGAGAGAGAGAGAGAGAGGGAGAGAGAGTAACCTCTTGCTTCCCCTCTCTCTCCGTCTCTACCCCACCCTACCTTTCACTGTCCTCCTGAGTAATTTTGCTGCTTGTATAGCTCCTTGTCACCTTTCCCTCAGTTGACAATGTACCATTCTACATTTCCTCATCATCGTCTGCTTTGATCTGTTTTTTTTCACAGCTTACCCATCCATATCTCTAGATACCCTCACCCCTGACTCTCAGTCTGAAGATGGGTCTCAACCTGAAACATCACCCGTTCCTTCTCTCCATAGATGCTGCCTGACCCGCTGAGTTACTCCAGCATTTTGTGTCCATCACATTGTATTTGTTTGGTTCATTTTCAGGGCCTTATGCTGTAATAATCTCTTCCTGTAATAATCAGTGGGATTGATGCCACCATGCAGAGAGCCCATTTTATGTGCACATGTAAAAGATTCAAAATAATCATTAATTTTGTTCCCTCCGTATGTCTTCCATTTGGAAGATGTTAACGTCATTATTATATATTCTGTAAAGCTATTGGTATTGGTTAAAAGGCTAAAATGAAAATATTTTTAAATATTTTAAATACACTTGACACATTAAATAGATCAGGCTACAGATCAAGACATAATTTCAGACAGTAATTATATGTTTGATAAAATTATATTGAAGAACAATAAAATTGTAAGAGCTGTAATTCACAATAAAACAACCGGTATACAATTTAGCACATAAATGCAGAAATGATTCTTAATCCAATAATATGTACATGGAATTATTTTGCAAGATTTATGACTTAAATATCAGAGGTTTTCAAAGATACTGAATAATAATCTGACAACAAAATTTGATCGAACGGCAATTATGGAAAAAAATAAGCAACTTTTCTGCATAAACAGATTCGGCCACTGATATTAATTTGACTTGTGATGAGATTTTTTTTACTACTTAGATGCTTTAACTTTGAAATTGCTTTTCATGCTACCCATTTAATGTCTGCAAAGCAGGTGGCAACACATTAAATCTGGCGGGAAGCAGGCAGACTGCATTTCATGCCAGAGATGCGCTGTTTGCTGATGGCGATAGGAAAATGTAACCAGGCCCATGGCAAGATCAGGTCCTTTATGTCTGGAGAGAAAATGACAGAGAAGCTCAGTACTCTCCTTACAGAAAAGAAATGAGCCACTATTTTTAATGTGGTTTACATGCAGCCACCATTAAAATGAATGGGGAGACGTTACCTATCTGTGAGCTCCCACTTGGTACCCTCTCTATCATTCAATCGTCTGCAGCACCTGCCCGAGGCATGCCCCTGGCACTGTAGCTTTCCACACCCAATGACAATTAATTGGTGAGCTGAGCAAGACACACAGTTTCTACTGATTACTGGTTTGATTTCAATAAGGGTAGAAATTGAAAACTAATATTGCATGAACATTAGACCTACGCATTTCAAAGAGGTAACTCAAGCCTCTGCCTTGTTCACACCAACCAATCTCTGGACCATTGCTTCTGTCCATCCTCGAATCTGTGCCATGGTGACCTATCGGGCCCGATCGTGTTGGGCCTGGCCTACAACCCTGGCACACTCACACTTTCCCTGCTTTCTCTGCACCTTGGAACCTGACGGCAAGGCCCGGATGATGGCTAAGCCAGGAGAGGCATGAGGCAGAGGTCGCACTTTCTAAATCATGGCCTGGTTCAGCCACTGGAATGCTCAGGAATGAAGGGGATAACAAAAAGAGGTGGACACCACCCAGTCCATCGCAGGTACTGAATTCCCCACCCTCAAGGCTCAAAAGGGCAGCAAACATTTTGAAGGACCCACACCATCCCACACTCTCACTTGCGATTACCATCGGGAAGCAGGTCTGAAAACCGTGATCACCAGATTCAAGAATAGCTTCTTCAACAACTATCAGGCTCTCACACACCACACAAACCTATTAACTATGGACTGTCTCTAGTTACACTGTGGACTTTGGGATTTTTTTTGCATTCGTGTTGGGGTTATTAATGTATTGATTTATTTTGTTTATTATTTATCATCTATACTGTTTTGTGTTAGAATTTCAATGTTCTGTGTCGCTATATTTGACAATTAAACACTTTTGACTATTGAAAATCCCCTTACGTGATTTGATGGTGGGCAGTGTGGAGGGCAGTTTTGAACAGTTCTCAAAGACTTAGAAGCAAACCATATTAAAAGGTTAATTAAAAAAAAACTAAGAAATGATAATAACCTTTACTTTTTTTTAATCTCCTGACCTGCAGAACTATGATCATCATTGCAAACAAAGGGCTCTCGGATTCTGGACAGGTTGGTCCGATGTAGGATATAAGTGGTGAATCCATGGTGTTATGCTAGACAAGCGAAGGAAACTGGATTCCACGTGGCATCCACCAATTAAACAACATGACAGAGGTGTCACATCTGTCACTCAGTAAATCCTGCATTCACTGTGTAAGCATGCAAATCCGGGACTGACTTCCACAAGAATGGTGAACATCAGTGGTTCTCGTCAGTACCATCACCCTCTGTCAGCAAAATTCTGCCTATTGTCTGTCATTTAGATCGGCTTATCAGGCCAACAATTTGTTTATCTGGAATCAAAGGCCTAGATTGCGCAGACCATCAGCCTTCACCAACGTTACCTCAAACAACTGACTGCAGTGGTGTGCATGGATTTGGGGAATTTGGAAGTGATTGGGCTCCACTGTTAGATTGTTCGACAAGTGAAGATCTGGAAGAGATGCTCAGACAAAATGCCAACACTTATGTCATGTTATCCGGAAAATTCTGTCCCAAAACTGAGGAGGAACAAAAGTATTGTCCTCTTTGAATGGAATAGCATGGCTTTGAGGACATGAGATATCTTTGGGTAATTTGAAAGGACTTTGGAAAGGTAATCAGTCTAATCTTTCAAATCTTTCCATGAATGGTTTATAAACCATGAATGGCTAGTTGATACTGAAATTTTGAAGTATTTTGAAGTATTTTAGACTTCTTTATTTAAAATGTTTTAAGAGATAAGTCAGAAGCAGAGTTGCAGTCAAGTCTGGAGACATGTTTTAGTCAGTTGTCAACTCTTTTCTTGCAGGCAGTGCTTGATTTATTTGTGCTGTATGAGGTACTTTAGTGCAGTGCTGAGAAAGTGTGGCACCGTTAGGAGATGCTGTTTTATGAATTTAATTTGAAACTGAAGCCTGTTAGGTCACATAAAGGATCCAATCACATACTTTAGAAGGGCATTGCTGATAGCTTAGCCAATATTTATTCCATACCAGCACTAAATTACAAGGAATAATTATCTGATCATTATTATACAACTTTGAGGAACTTGCTGTGCACAAATTGGATGCTATGTTTCAGAAGTATTTAGAGTCATAGTCATGTAGCAAAAAGCAGGTCCTTCAACTCAGTGTCCATGCCAACCATGATGAATGAATGAATGAATGAATGAATGAATGAAATGAAGTAAGGAATGAAAATGTTTATTGGCCAAGTATGGACACATACAAGGAATTTGCCTTGGTGCTCCGTTCTAAAGTAACAACACGACATACAGTAAACAATTAAGAATAAAACATAAAACATTAAAATATTAATAATATAACATTATAGTTTAAACATGTGAATAAAATAAAATACCAGAGCAAGAGGAGGCTACAGACTTTTGGTTATTGAATGCTTGCGGAAAAAAACTGTTTTTATGTCTGGCTGTGGCGGTTTTGACAGTCCAGAGTCGCCTTCCAGAGGGAAGAGCTTCAAAGAGTTTGTGCCAGGGTGAGAGGGGTCAGAGATGATCTTACCCGCTCGCTTCCTGGTCCTTGCAGTGTACAATTCGTCAATGGAGGGAAGGTTGCAGCCAATAACCTTCTCAACTGATTGAACGATTCGCGGCAGCCTCCAGATGCCCTGCTTGGTGGCTGAGCCAAACCAGACCATGATAGAGAAGGTGAGGACAGACTCTACGATGGACGTATAGAATTGGACAATCATTGCTTGTGGCAGATTGTGTTTCCTCAGCTGCCGCAGGAACTACATCCTCTATTGGGTCTTTTTGACTGTGGAGTCGATGGTGGCCCCCCATTTCAGGTCTTCGGAGATGATGGTTCCAAGGAACTTAAAAGACTCCACAGATGTGATGGTGGTGTTGTTGATGGTGAGTGGGTGGAGGGGAGGGGGAGCTCTCTAAAGTTTCAATTCCTATCAATTCCACTGTCTTAAGAGCATTGAGCTCCAGGTTGTTACAAAGGCAACAGGACACCATCTACATTGGTCCCATACACTCGTATCCCTCTAAATTTCTCCTATCCATGTTGCTGTCTAAATGTATTTTACATCTCATTATTGTACCAGCTGCAACCACTTCCCCAGGCAGCTCATGAGGAAGGGTTTCGACGAAACGTCACCCATTCCTTCTCTGATGCTGCCTGTTCCGCTGAGTTACTCCAGCATTTTGTGTCTACCTTCGATTTAAACCTGCATCTGCAGTTCTTTCCTACACAGCTCATACAAATGTTGCCTCTCGGGTTCTATGAAATATTTCCTCCTTACCTTAAACCTAGGCCTTTTTGATTTCACAACACTGGGTAAAATATTATGTGCAGTCATCCTATCGATTTTGACAGCTCTTTTATGTCAGCCTTGAGTTGTATGTAGTATGCTTCAAGGAATAAAGTCCTTGCCTGCCAAACATTCCACCATCACCCACTGCTTCCTACCATCAACCCAATCATGTATCTGATTAGTTACATGAATCTAATCAGCCAGCTCACCCTGAATCGCCAGCATCCTAACCATCAGAGCAACCTACCATGTGGTACCTTATCAAAGGCCTTGCTGAAGTCCATATAGACTATGTCTACTACCCTGCCCTCATTGACCCTCTTGCTTGCTTCTTCAGAAAACACAAGCAAATTGTGTGACATATTCTCCCATGTATAAACGAGTGCTGATGATCTATATTACTATAACTCTCATCTTGACCACTTCCTGTTGCTCTGTATATTGATTTTAGAAAAAATGCTGCCACTTACGGCTGTGATTTTTGGCCATCTTACTCAGAGTCCCCCTCCGCTGCGCAGGATTAGAGAATTTTTCCCATCGAAGAAAAATAAAAGAGTTATTAGTGTTTAAAAAATGGTGAGATTCTCTCTCCTGAAGACCACGCCCCTTCCGGAGGGAGTATAAAACCCGGAAGTGTGGAGGTGCCTCAGTTCTCTGCAAGGTGGGGGAGCAAGAGGTCACAATTCTCAGTCAGAGCTGAGAATAACACTGAACACATGTCTACTAAACTGTGAGTGGTTTTACTGACCTGTCAGTGCCCTTAATGCGGTTTGAAAATGTAGTTTGAAAGTGCTAAAGCTGTGTAGCCTTTGGTTTGAAAGTGCTAAAGCTGTGTAGCCTTTTGTTTGAAAGTGCTGAAGCTGTGTAGCCTTTGGTTTGAAAATGCTGAAGCTGTGTAGCCTTTGGTTTGAAAGTGCTAAAGCTGCGTTGCCTAATTAAAGCTGCCTTGCCCAATTAAACCTGCCTTGCCTAATTAAAGTCGTCTTGCCTTCTATCTATCTGCATTACTAACAGTCTCATCTTGACCACTTCATGTTGCTTTGTATATTGATTTTAGAGGAAACACTGCCACTTGCAGCTGTGATTTTTGGCCATCTTTGAGTAGAGTCCCCCTACGCTGCGCAGCACAAGAGGATTTTTCCCATAGATGAAATATAAAAGAGTTATTAGTGTCTAAACAAATGTTGAGATTCTCTCTCCTGAAGGCCACGCCCCTTCCGGAGGGACCATAAAACCCGGAAGTGTTGAGGTGCCTCAGTTCTCTGCAAGATGGGGGAGTAAGAGGTCACAATTCTCAATCTGAGCTGTGAATAGCACTGAACACATGTCTACTAAACTGTTTTAAAGAAGGAACTGCAGATGCTGGAGAATCGAGGGTACACAAAAAGCTGGAGAAACTCAGCGGGTGCAGCAGCATCTAAGGAGCGAAGGAGATAGGCGACGTTTCGGGTCGAGACCCTTCTTCAGACTGGTCAGGGATCAGGGAAACGAGAGATATAGATGGTGATGTGGAGAGATAAGGAACAATGAGTGAAAGATATGCAAAAAAGTATCGGTGATAAAGGCTCGTTCCCTTTATCACCGATACTTTTTTGCATATCTTTCACTCATTGTTCCTTATCTCTCCACATCACCGTCTATATCTCTCGTTTCCCTGATCCCTGACCAGTCTGAAGAAGGGTCTCGACCCGAAACGTCGCCTATCTCCTTCGCTCCTTAGATGCTGCTGCACCCGCTGAGTTTCTCCAGCTTTTTGTGTACCCTCTACTAAACTGTGAGTGGTTTTACTGACCTGTCAATGCCCTTAATGTGGTTTGAAAGTGTAGTTTGAAAGTGCTAAAGCTGTGTTGCCTTTGGTTTGAAAGTGCTAAAGCTGTGTTGCCTTTGGTTTGAAAGTGCTAAAGCTGTGTTGCCTTTGGTTTGAAAGTGCTAAAGCTGTGTTGCCTTTGGTTTGAAAGTGCTAAAGCTGTGTAGTCTTTGGTTTGAAAGTGCTAAAGCTGTGTTGCCTTTGGTTTGAAAGTGCTAAAGCTGTGTTGCCTTTGGTTTGAAATTGCTGAAGCTGTGTAGCCTTTAGTTTGAAAGGGCTAAAGCTGTGTTGCCTTTGGTTTGAAATTGCTGAAGCTGTGTAGCCTTTAGTTTGAAAGGGCTAAAGCTGCCTTGATAATTAAAGTTGCCTTGCCTAATTAAAGCTGCCTTACCTAATTAAAGTCGCCTTGCCTTCTATCTATCTGCATTACTAAAAGTTTCATCTTGACCACTTCCTATTGTTCTGTATATTGATTTTAGATAAAATGCTGCCGCTGTGATTTTTGCCCATCTTACTCAGAGTTCCCCTCCGCTCATCAGGTGCCGAGGATTTTTCCCATCGATGAAAAACAAATGTGTTATTAGTGTTTAAAAAATGTTGAGATTTTCTCTCCTGTCAATCACACCATGAAGGCCACACCACTTCTTGTGGGAGGGAGGGGGGGGGGGACTATAAAACCCTGAAATGTGGGCGTGGCTCTGTCTCTGCAAGATGGGGGAGGGAGAGGTCACGACGCCCTGTCTTTAGTGGCCTTGCACCCTGCTTGAAATGGTATGAAACTGCATGAATTTGGTGGCCTTGCATCCTGCTTGAAGTGGTATGAAACTGCACTTGAATTTGATGGCCTTGCACCCTGGTTGAAATGGAATTTCAAGGAATAGCCGTGAGTCAACTGCCAGCCCACCAGCCGTGAGTGAATGAGTGAGCTGCCAGCACAACAGGCTTGAGTGACTGAGCCGCCAGCCCAAGAATCCATTCGGCCTACAATGTCCATACCAGCCCTCTAGAAACCAGTCCCTTCACTGCACAACACCCATACTAGCGCTCCAGAAAGCCCCCCCCCCACTGGCCACCAAAATTGGAATTGGTGGAGAGGTGGAATATTGCGTTGGGGGACCAGCCCTCCCGTGTGATGCTGGGACCCAACGGGTCCCACTTAGTCTAGTCACTAATAAATCCCATCTTTCCAAATGCATATGTTTTCGGTCTCTCAGCATCCACTCCAGTAATTTACCTACAACAGATGTTAGCCTTACTGATCTACAATTCCCAGGCTATATTCTGCAGCCTTTCTTAAATAAAGCACAACATTGGCCACCCTACAGTTCTCTAGCATCTCACCCATGGCTAACACCCATAAAGTTCAGCCAGGCTCCTGAAATTTCTTGTCTAGCTTCTCACTGTGTCCTTGGGTGTTCCTGAACGGTCCACAGAGATTTATGTACTTACATGTTTCTTAAAGTGTCCATCACCCCCTCTACTGCAATGCAAACTATCCCAGAGACCTCCTCATTGATTTTCCTGTGTTTCCTCATCTTCATGTCGCTCTCCATGTTAAAAGTAGAGCAGACATTTTAATTAAGGATTTTGCCCATCTCCACACATAAGTGTCGACTTTGGTTTTTGAGGGGCCTTAGTCTCTCCTCAGTTGCTGTTTTTCTCTTAATGTACATGTACAATCTTTCTGAATTCTCCTTAATCTTCTTGCCAGACTATCTCATGACCCCCTTATGTGCTCCTGATTTCCTTTCTGCATCTTCTATACATCTCCCGGGAATCATGTGATGCCTGAAATTTGGTCATGCCAACATCGTTCTTCTGACCAGAGGCTCAATATCTCTTGCCATCCAAGGTTCTCTACTTCTGCCAGCCTTCCCTTCACTAATGGGAACATGCGCACCTTGACCACTTGCTATCTCACTTTTAAAACCTCCCATTTGACAGGCATCCTTTTTGCCAGACTTCATTGCCTCTAAAGCACGTTGAGAATCTGGAAGAGATCTGAAATATAAATATATCATTTTATTCTTCACCGAGAAAGTTAGGTAAATAGTCTTGGTGAAATGATGAAAATGAAACAATGAGGACAAGATTACTTATCCTATCAATGCTACTTATGCCACAGACAAATGCTCGACATACCTTAGAACATGAAATAAAGAACACTGGTAAAGAAAATATCCTTTTCAAAACTGTTTCTCAGTTTCCTTGTTTCTGTTCATTATTCTCAACAATAATCAATAACCAAAATCCCTATGTTGCCAACATTTGTTGGCAAGATTCTGTAAATAAAATTTGATAAAGACAAACAAAAGTGTACTGTAGTAACCTAAAAGAGCTGAAAAAATGTTATTGGCAAAGATTAGAAGGACAAACACTGGAAGGACCATTAGGTAAACATTAAGCTCCCTCCTATCGAGTTTATGTTAAAAAACAATTCTTAGTTGGCAGATTGCGATTATCTTTTACTGCAGTTGTATAATAACACCAGATTATTAAATTTACTTCTAATCTCAGTTTCCCACACTTTTTCTTTCTCAGTGTGATTGTGAATATTGCTGAAGGTGCCAAGCAAATTCCACAGAGTGGGGTTGGAAATATAGAGACAAGAAACCCTCTGTGCTTTCAAACACTTATTAACAACTGGTTCAAGAATGGCTGAGCCACTGACCTGAAATGTGTTTGTTTACATAGCTGGCAGGCCTGAGACTTGTAAATGTTTTTTTTTTAAATAGAAGTATAAAATGAAGAAAGGAAAGATAGACACTCAGTTGCTGGGAACTTTTGTCCTGTAATGAGATTTTTCTAGTTCTGATCTTTTGATGAAACAGGTCATGTCTCTCTATCGCTGGATAAAAGGTCCATGATATGATATGATATAACTTTATCTATCCCAGGAGGGAAATTGATCTATGTAATATCTTTACCACCACTAAATAATATTTGGCTTTTCATAACGCAAACAATCAAGAAAGAGTCAGTCTCCAAAGATATATCATAAAACTTCTAATTTTTCATGGCAATATTTTCTAAGGATTTAAATCAGGGGTTCCCAACCTTTTCCATCCCGTTTACCCCTGGCAACTTTAATAGCACTTAGCAATGTTATTTTACTTATTTATGAACAACTGATGATGAACAGATGCCGGTATACCAGAACCAAACACAGTCAGTCAATGAGAAAAAATATGGACAAATCCAGAATCAACAAATGTACCCCCTGGGTAGGCAAAATTTATCCCCTGGGTGTAAATTTACCCCATGTTGGGAACCCTTGATTTAAATGAACACACTGGAGCTCCTCTAATCAACCGCCTGAAAACTGGTGTGGGCTGGTGTACTTTAGTGTCACATAAACTCACACAATCTCGGAATGAATATTTGACTCTATCCTCAACTGATTTCAGCAGAGAGAATAAAAGAGCATTAATATAATTCCCCTTGCATTGACTAAATAGAGGAATGTAAAAAAAAATCTATATTTGGTTCTTGATCGCTTCTTTTGCCGAATACAACATGTAAACACAAAAGGGGATAAGGTGATACTCTTCCTCCAGAGTACTTAAGAGAGAATGAGCCCTTTTTTTGTTTGATCAGCTATATACCTTTGATTCCCTGCTCTTCTGTACCTTTTCAAAGTAATTAATCTTACATTTTCTGACGTTACATTTTCTCAACCTGTTATCATCTTGCCATGAAAAATATCTGGATGTAGATAGAAGAGGGAGATAGGATGTTACACCACCCAGGCCTGAATATACATTGATGTTAGTCATTGTGTTGAGGTAGTCAACTCTGAATGGAGCACTCTGAAGTTTTAACATGTCATGTTGTGACCACGTGGCAGCTGACCATATGATATTACATCCATTAACATCTGATCTCGTAACCTCCACGTATCACATCAGCTTTACATAATGAAGATGAAGTCCCCTGCAACTAAGTATCTTTATTATAGTTTGTACTACCTGATGATTTGTGTGAGAAATTCCTACCATAAAAGTATAAGATTTTAATTAAGGGAGGAGTAAATGGGGAAATTTTTATTTTTGCCCCGGTTCACTTCTTGAAATTTGTTTCTGTTTCTGTTCTCAGAACTAGCATCATTGTTTACAATATTGCTCATAATGATCTTTGCTTATTTAAACTTCTCTTTTCAAAGAATTCACCTCTCTGGCTGATTGGAGGCTCTACTCACAGACAGAAACCCCAGTTCCTTGTCGTAGAGTCATACAGCATGGATATCTGGCCCACACAGACCATCTACACTAGTGGCACCTGCCCTGCATTTGGCCCATATCCCACTAAACCTATCACATCCATGTACCTATCCATGTATCTTAAATGTTGCAATAGTACCTGCCTCAACTGCCACCTCTGGCAGCTCGTTCCATACATCCACCACCCTTTGCGTAAAATAGTTGTAATTCTGGGAAGATTCAAGACCTTACTCTGTGCTTACACATCACAAACAGTCCAACATTCAAGATATTTGGTAACTCCCAGATATTTTTGCACGTGTTACAACTCCGCTGTAAGAACCACAATAGATGAGAAGACGTCACAGTCAAAAGTATCCCGGGCCGTCATTCCTGCTACATCTGGTTCACTTGGCACAGTAGTGGCATGCAACTCATATCATTCAATGCACATGTACACTCAACAATCCATTAAAAAAAATATATTGGGCTGTTTACTTCAAATGTTTCATTAGATGGAAATTGCAAAGTAATTGGTTGGATGTAATTTTATCTTTGCTTGTTATTTTCATTGCTAGCTGTCAAAATCTTTCCCTGGGGAATAGTGTGAAGTATTGGAAGGATTCACAGATTGATTAACAGCCTAACAGGCTGCAATGTAAATGCTCCTTCCATAGCTGACTTCTGCTGGTGAGGCTGACCTTTCAACTGACTCAACAGCTGTCACTTGTGAGTTAAGTAATCAGTTTTGTTTGCAGAAAAGAACAGTTTCATTAATTTACAATGCCCAGTCTTCTACCTCTCACAGTCCAAATTGTGAAATTCTCCCATCTTCTCCCTTTGAATCTTTCACGTGCAATTGGGACGAGCCTGTTCATTGATATTAAGACACTGCCAGTTCTGTTCATTCATTAATCAGAAATGCCAATTAAACTCTGAGCAAAAATTGCATGCATGTACCAGCAAATCTTCATGAACAAGGAAACTGTACAGGTAGAAACAAAATATCAAGGATATTCACAATATTATTTCCTGTGATATCATTCTTATTAGATATTTGTCATTGTTAACCAGTAGGTTATATCTACAAATAAATAATTAAGATTTGAATATGAACCTTTTTAGGTTGTGCTTTCACATCAATGTACCAGCTCCCTGACCTGATGCAGTATAATACTGAACCTGAAGATGAAGGAAATAGATATTTTAACGTTAGAATATTTAAAAAACTACTTCTTACTTGCCATTGACAGGCACTCCTCTGTTGATCACCATTATAAATGTAGAGACAATGGTTTTCTAAATATAAGATTGGTTTTATTAGAATCATAGAATCATACGGCACAGAAATAAATTCTTCGTCCATCCCAACTAAGATGCCCCATCTATGTTAGTCCCATTTCCCCATGTTTAGCCAATATCCCTGCAAACCTTTCTTATCCAAGTACCTGTCCAATTTTATTTTAAATGTTGTTATATTTCCTCTGGTTGCTCATTCATAAACCCTCTGTGTGAAAAAAATTGCCCATCAAATTCCTGGTAATGCTTCCCTCTCTCTCACCTAAAATCTATGCCCCTCAGGTTCTTGATTACCCTAGCCTGGATAAAAGACTCTCTGCATCCGCCCTGTGGTTTTGTACACCTCCATTGTAGCGCATCATTCGTGAAAGCACACTGTGCTTGAAACGCACATTGTAGACCCCTGCACAAAGTTAGTCACAGATTTGAGTCCTAAGGTCGAATTACAAATATCCCTAATAATCACAATAATCAAGCTACTCTTACTAATGGTAATAGACTCTTACTCAGTAATAGAATAATATGAATGGATGTGCTTTTCCTTATTTCGCAAAATGTTATTATAAACTTGAAATGTAATGAAAAGAAGATTGCAAACTCTAATAAAATGATTCCAAAATGAATTTAATATTCAAATCTCATTTTCCTCCAGTTTCCTTCTATGCATTAAAGAAATCACTAAAAACTAAGGGAGTAATTTATGTGCAAAAACTGTTATCTATTCCTTTGCAATTCAATTATCTGGAAAGCAAATCAAAAGCACCTTTATGCCATCTCTGGGAATTCTACATATTGGTTGAAAAACCTCCTTCAGAACCATTGGTGAATCTTCCACCAATGTATGGAATTATATGTGTAGGAAGGAACTGCAGATGCTGGTTTACACCGAAGATAGACACAAAATGCTGGAGAAAGTCAGCTGGATTCAGACTTCTTCCAATCTGAAGAAGGGTCTCAACCCGAAATATCACCCTTTCCTACTCTCCAGAGATGCTGCCTGAGTTACTCCAGTATTTTGTGTCTATCTATAGAATTACATGTTGTGTGGTTGAGATTACATTTTCTATAGGTGGAACAATTCTATGAGATTATTGACTTGAGACATAACTGTAATTTATTTTTTCCCTTGCAGTCCCTGGAATGAAACAGAATAACATTTTTGGTTGTTTCATGTCAGAAAACTCATGTAGGCATTCCAGATGCAAACCACTGCAGCACCTTCATACAATTTCTGGGTCTGAAGAGAAAGAGGCGACATCTGTATCTGTGCCACGCATCCTTTGGAGTTCTGTGGAGCAACTATTGAGCATTCCCAAGACAGCCAGACTCTCCAGCACAATCAGGTGAGCCGATTACTTGCCGTTCCTATGTGGCCTCCCTCTTCCCCCACCCTGATCCTCTAATCTCTGTGAAAACCACACAATGCCCTGAGACCCAGGGACTGATTTATTGGAGATACAGCATGGAAGCAGGCCCCTCGAACCACCAAGTCCAGCAACTATCACTCATACACATTCTATCCTCCACACTAGGGGGAATTTCCAGAAGTCAATTGACCTACAAACCTGCATGTCTTTGGAATATAGGCGGAAACTGGAGCACCCGAAGAAATCCCATGCGATCACGGGGAGAACGTACAAACTCTGCACAGGATTGAACCTGTGGTCAGGATCGAACCCAGCACTCTGGCGCTGTGAGGTAACAACTCTACGGTTGTGCCAATGTGTCGCCCAATCTGCCAATTCCCTGATCTTCCTACATATCCCACAAATCCCTCTCACTGATTTTTCTCTTCTTCCCATAACTAGAGTCTGATGATTCCTCTCTCCAACACTGGCCACAATAAAGGCCCACTAGAGACAGTAGCCACCACGTGACAACCCCACCATCCCCAACTACCTCCACCTCCCAATCCCACACCCCAATCCTGACCCTGGTCTTGGAACCGAGTACAAGACTGTGCAATGCCTAGTCCATTGTCCCGGAGCTTTGCACCTCAAAGCATTGAAGCGGCACCATTTTAAACTACAGATATGTCTTTTGGGATGCCATAACATTTCAATTCTTCTTCTTCTTTTCGTGTCTATCTTGTTACAAATGTTGGCCTCGCTGTCATCGTCCGTCCTGAAAAGGACGCAAGCTTCCGGCGACTATCAGTGAAAGCCATCACTTGTTGCAGTAGATGATGGTGGTA
Organism: Okamejei kenojei; assembly: GCA_035221665.1. Lineage (NCBI taxonomy): Eukaryota > Metazoa > Chordata > Chondrichthyes > Rajiformes > Rajidae > Okamejei > Okamejei kenojei. Next base: position 73,631,319 of record CM069138.1, on the reverse strand, counting down.
GCAGAATTAGCTCTGGATACTTCCAGTTACCAGCCCCGCGATGTGGATGCTTCTGCTATGGTGCATATTCCTATGCTAAAAACGAGCATAGATAAATATAAATGGAGGGGAACTTTCTCTAGCATGGCCAAAATTCAATATCAATATTCTATTGACATTCCAAATCCAGATGGAATCATCTATTTCTCACATTGTTGTTTTGTATTTTATATTTGTATAAACTACTGTACTAATACATAAAAAATCAAATCGACTTTGAACTTCAAATGCAATTTCATGGGAATGAAACGCATCCGGCATTTTGGGGCTATGGGAGGCAGAGTTCAATTGTAAGTCTTTCTTTTAGTGCTAAATTCCATTGAGCTATTTTTAATTGAATGTAAAAGTTATTTGTAACATGCTGAAGCTGCAATCATTATTTGTTTGCGTATAATCAATGAAATTATCACTAACAGTTAATAACACGGAAGAAAATAGATTTTATGTTGTTGAGGAAGACCAGGGAACATTTGCAGATCAGATTAAAGGCATTAAACAAAAAGTTAATCAAGGCCTTCGAATATGCATTATTTCAACATTGATTACAATTCAAGAGTACTGCATTAATGACTTTCATAAATAATATTTGTGTAACCCACAATGCTGTCTCAATGCCATGTAAAGTCAGTAAAGCAATTTTTAAACCATGATATCCCAAAGCACCCAGAATTTTTGATCACTTGAAAACTCTTCAGTGGCTAATATCCCAGGCACAATCTCACAATCTCTGCAGCCATCTCTCGAAGGGACATTGAAGAAACAAATGAAAAGTTGGATGCTGCAAGGGGAAGGAAGAATGCTACCAAGGAATCAAAGTCTTGCACTGGTGGTCATGGAAATTTGAGAAGTCCGAGAAAGCCAGGAACCGACGATGAAGGCGAGTGACTGAGTTACCTGGTAGAACTGTGATTGTGTAACCTGCTAATAATGGAAATCAGAAATAAAAACAGCAAGTGCTGCGAGCATCTGTGGAAAAAAAAATATCCAAGTGAAAAAAAGTTCCTCTAAAGCTAAACTATTCCCTCTTAATGTTAGAACCTGTTATGGGGAAATATTTTCCCCAATCTACACCACCAACTATGCCCCTCATAATTTTGTGCATCTCTGTCATGTGCTCCGTCAGCCTCCTCTACTCCAAGGAACAAAGACACAGCCTAACAAGTTTCTCATCTGAACTGAATCTCACCCTCTCATTTCTCATCTCACCCTCCCCGGTCAGCATCTCATTGAATCTCTTCTCACGCCCACTAGTGCAATGATGTCCTTCCTGTACTGTGGCAGTAAGTGTGTGCCAGCGCACCAAGCTCTCTGGAGACCTCCGTCAGGTCCACCTGTTGACTTCCAGCAAGGCAAAAGTTCAATCCTGCCCGGTTGCCCAAATCAGAGCATCAAGCTTCTGAAGGGAAAAGGTGGAAATTGACTACAGTTGCTGTTGTATCGGATCACCTGGCTCTGGAAGATCCAACCATTATTTATCAATCTGAAAAGGCAAGAAAATGCTACTTCTGGATAGAATAGGAATAATTGAATAATTCTGCAGTTAACCCTATTGACCACATAGATGACTGAGAATAATTGTATATGCATCATTTATACACACCTACCTTCCATTCACTACAGTTTTCTAGTGAAACTACACTGCTTTAATCAGCACATGTTGATGTTTCTGTCTCGTGTTTTGTCGGCCCTCCTCGCCCCCCTATCTCCCACCCCCCCAACCCCCCTCTCTCTCTCCCTCTCTCTCTCTCGCTCCCTCTCTCTCACACACACACAATCTCTTTCTTTCACACAAAGACGCATGCATGGGGCAAAATCAAGAGAAAAAGAGAGAAAGTGAGAGATAAAACTGCTTTTCTGTGCATACGCAGACTTATATACTTGGACAGTCTGATGTAGGAAAAGAGAACACTAGGACACTGACCGTACTCTAACACGCATGTGTGCGCACGCACACACACACAAGCAGAAAGCAAAGATTTTTTTTTGTGTTTCAATCTTAAATTCAAGGCTACAGTATAATAAAACACACTAACGACTGCTAATGGGCTATGGAACTACCTTTTGGAATTCTGCTGCAGAAATGACCTTGAGGGTGCAATAATGTCCTCATTGTTTGGGAAATAAAAGCATTTCTGGAATCTCCAGTTTAAAATGTATCACTGTATGGGAAAATACTATTTATTGTAAAATATTTATACACTGAGAAGACACATTTACATTTATTTTAACAGAGTGCAAACAGTGTTTTAGAGTGACTGAATCAACAGCTGAAAATCAAAATGAATTGATTATGATTAATATGTAGATAAAATAGCTCTGATATTTCTCTGAAGATCTGTCCTGGACTTTGCATATTGATGCAATAATGAAGAAAGCCCATCAACACTGCTACTTCCTCAGAGGATTAAGGAGATTCAGTATGTAATTGAATACTCTCTTGAACTTTTACAGGTGCACAGTAGAGAGCATATGGAGTGGTTGCATCACAGTCTGGTTTGACAACTTGAATGCTCAGGAACTAAGAATATTGCAAAAAGTGGTGAATATTTTCCAGTCCATCATGGGTACTGATCTCCCCACCATCGAAGGGCTCTACAGGAGTCACTGCCTCAAAAAGGCAGCCAGCACAATCAGAGACCCACGCCACCCTGGCCACACACTCATCTCACTTTTCCCATTGGGAAGAAAGTATAGAAGCCTGAAAACTATAACGTCCAGGTTTAGGAGCAGATTCTGTTAATTCTGGCCAAATTGGAGAGGCCAGGACACTAAAATTGAGTAAAGGCTTCTGGGCTGCTAGGCCATTTGGTCAATTTGAATGTGCCTTCTGCGGAAATAGGACAAGCTGCAGAATGGTGCCAGTTTGTCTAGAGCCTGGATAAAAGCCGCAGGAAGAGAATGGGAACATCTGCAGACCCTGTTAGGTGCAAATTGCATGAAATGGATTGGATGAATGTAAACCAGACATACACATTGTATATAATGTTGCAAAGCTTTACTTTGCTGGATGTTGATTGGATTAAGTATTGAGCCTTGTCTGGTTTTCGTGCATATCAAGACACATGTTGCAATGTTCATTTCCTTTGAGAAGCACCTTGAATACATTGTATTAGTCACTGTATTATTGGGTTAGGAAAATGTCTGTCATATACCGTGTTAATCGATATCAGTTATTGGAGGGTATAAAGACCATCCCTATGTGGTTCGGCCCCTCAAGGTTCGGGGGCCTATAAAAGACCGCTCTCACGAAGTCCTGTGTCGATCTTCTGGGAGAACGCTTAGGACTGCGTGACCTTCTGAAGTGTCTCTGCTTGAGCGAGGCTAAGAGGGCTTGATCAGGCAGATAGGAGGATCGAATCCGCGGTGGTTAGGTATAGTAGTTGAACTGTAATTGTGTTTTGTCAAATTAAAGTTTAGATGTGCAAGTGCTTGACAGTGATTTTTGACTGAAACTAGACTGGGGGAAGCTTAGAACGAGCTATTTACAATTCTTCACTACAACCATCAGGCTATTAAACAGTACAACCTCCAAATAAGCTCTAAACTACAGAGACTTGAGGGCATTGTTTTTGTCTTTGCACGTTTGTACGTTTGTATATGTGTGTGTGTGTATGTGTGTGTATATAACCATATAACCATATAACAATTACAGCACGGAAACAGGCCCTCTCGGCCCTTCCAGTCCGTGCCGACCATTTGTTTTCCCCTAGTCCCATCTACCTGCACTCAGACCATACCCCTCCATTCCCTTCACGTCCATATACCTATCCACTTTACTCTTAAATGTTAAAATCGATCCTGCCTCCACCACTTCTGCTGGAAGCTCATTCCACACAGCCACCACCCTCTGAGTAAAGAAGCTCCCCCTCACGTTACCCTGAAACTTCTGTCCCTTAATTCTCATGTCATGCCCTCTTGTTTGAATCTTCCCTACCCTCAATGGGAAAAACGTATCCACGTCAACTCTGTCTATCCCTTTCATCATTTTAAAGACCTCAATCAAGTCCCCCCTTAACCTCTGCGCTCCAAAGAATAAAGACCCAACCTATATGTGGTTGTCTTTACATTTCCGCAAAAACATTATGCAGTAACGATTACATTTTTACATATTGTGATTGACATTTTTCCCCTCGAGGCCGAGACAACCCTCACTGAACATTTTACGACTTATTTCTCGACTTATTACTGATTAAAAGTAAGAAGTATAAAAACATCAAAAGACTTTGAATTTAAACCGACCAGCTTTCACAGATAATGTCACAATGGCTCGGCTGATCTTCACTGAAGATTTCATCCTATATTTCACGTTATTCGTGATAAAAGCTTTAAAAATGCCAACTTTCGCAAGATTTTTACATTTTCTGATTCACATTTTTCTCCTCTAGGAAGTGATCACTATCACTGAATATTTTATGCTTTATTTCTCAGCTTATTACTGATTAAAGTTAAAACAAATCAAAATACTTTGAATTTCAAAACGACCAGCTTCAACTGAAGACGTCACAATGGCTCGGCTAGCAGGGAGAGGGCGAATTGCTATTGCAACACACAGGGCAAGTGCAATTGGAATTTTTTTTAAAGTGCACTGGTGAGGGAGGCAGGGGAGTGCTGGAATCTTACGTTTGAGTTGGAGGACCATGCATTATGTGGGGACTACGGGTAGGCAACGGATCTGCACTTGGTCTAGTATATACATTTTTATTTATTTATTTATTTGAATAATGTACAACAGCCTTAGATAACACCCATGCAAAGGATGGTGAGCAACCTGCCCCATGCTTTGCTATGGACAATAGACAATAGGTGTAGGAGTAGCAAGCCAGCACTGCCATTCACTGTGATCATGGCTGATCATCCACAATCAATACCCCTTTCCTGCCTTCTCCCCATATCCCCTGACTCCACCATCTTTAAGAGCTCTATCGAACTCTCTCTTGAAAGCTTCCAGTGAATTGGCCTCCACTGCCTTTTGAGGCAAAGAATTCCACAGCTTCTCATCCCTCTGTGTGAAAAGGTTTTTCCTCATCTCCGTTGTAAATGGCTTACCCTTTATTCTTAAACTGTGGACCCTGGTTCTGCCTTCCCCCCCCCAACATAGTACGAGAAAATGAGCTCATCTAACAGGAGTGAACCAAATAACTTATTTCTGACTTTCAACAGCAATTTGAGTCCACCACTATGGAAGTCTTGGAAGTGATGATAGACTTGAACAGGGGTGGGCAACCTTTTCATGTTGGAATGCCGCATTAAGTTAGCTGTAATCTAATAAGGCCCCATCCGAGAAACTTCAATTAGATATACTTCAAAATGTACATTATTTTGTTAAAATAGCCCTCATGACTTACTAATGTTTTAATTGTGGCCGTCAGTCGGGGAGAATTATTTAGTTGAATCTACTTTTACTATATGGTATTTTAAATACGTTCATTTTAAGATTAAAATAAAAATAATAAAAGACGAACAAAAACATATTAATAAAAATAAAAGGATTTGTTTTACAAAATTTGGATTCATTCAAATGGCCGGGGTCTTCTAGGCCATTCATTCACTTAATGGCCTAGAAGACCCCGGGACTAGAAGCTGAACTGTATAAGAGATTATAAAAGCTGTGTACAAAAGAAACATGCTGCTTCTACTGAAAATCTGAAATTATCCACCATCAAATTCCTACCCCTTTGAAGGCAACCTTGCTGCATGAGGGGAGACTAATGGGCCTGTCCCACTCAGGCGATTTTTCAGGCGAATGCCGGCAACTGTCAAGTTTCCACTTTGACGGAAATTACCCAAAATTCTGGTTCTGGCTCGCTGGAAGTTTTGGGGAAAAAAATTGCGACCATCCGCCCCTGCGCAGTTGGGGGAAGCCGTTGACGCAGTAGCGACGCAAAATGACGCTGCCTCTCTGCGGGTGCGCAGTGGGCCCGGGCGGGTTCAGATCTTCATTTGCACTCCACACAATCACCTCGATGCCTCGTGTCTACCAAAGATCCTAGGTGTCTACTCCAGGTAAGTAGTGGAATATTGCGTTGTGGAAGTCCCCCTTTCTCCGATGGGGTGGGGGGGTGGGCATGCGGTGTCTGTAGTGCCGAGTCGGAGCCTCGCTGAGTGGGAGAGAGGGGGAGGAAGGGAGAGAGAGGGGGGATGTGAGAGGGGGAAAGGGGGGGGTTGAGACAGAGGAAGGAGAGAGGGAGGAGAGGGGGAGAGAGAGGGGGAGGGAGGGGGAAGGAGGAGGGGGAAGAGGGAAAGGAGGATTATCTCTAGTGAGATTGCAAAATTAAGGTAGGTTTTAGAGCAATTATATTTTCTCCACCATATGAATATTATCAAACAATTGGAACTGCTTTCTTTTCCTTGATAACAATACTGAAAAATATGTATTCCACAGTTTGCAACTTTCATTTAGCATCATTTTTAATGTGCACACACTAACACAGTCGAACAGTAACAGGCAATCAAATCAACACACAAAACATTTTATTTAATGCAAAAACTTACAGTATTTTATTTGCAGTGTTGGCATGCTCCTTTATAACATTTTACATAACATTTTACAGTACAACTTGATTATTTAAACAAGGACAGCTTCAATTCTTGATTTTAAAAAAAAAATACAACAATGGCCCCAATCATCCCATTCCAACCACTCATTCCTCTTGACTCAACCAAAATTATTTCTGAAATATTGGTCATAAATTTGGTGCACATCTGCTCCAAAATAAGGCTCAGGATGCACCAGAGAGCATCTAAAACCCGAGAGCTTCCATACCCTTTAGCGGGCCCTGGACCCCGGCCGCAAGGGTCTTTGTGCTTCGCGCTTGTGATATGTGCTGCGTGCACTTATTTCACATAACATTTTTGTAATACTCTTTTTGAAAAGCTTTGTATGGGCCTGGTGTATAATATTTTTGACACTTTGTCATAGGCCTTTCTTACATCTGTTGTCACAACGCACTGTGGTCTCTAAACAACACTTCAGTAATTTTCCATGCCCTCCATTTCAGAATAATAGTGTTTTAAGCCGATAACTCGACACTAGCACTGGCAATAAATAAAAAGCGTAGGTTTCTCATTGGCCACGCTAGGCTGCACATCGGTGTCAATCTGGTAGACTCTTCCATCTTCCTCTCGTCGTGGGGGTGGGGGATTGGGAGGGGCCTCACAAGTGGAATAGCCTAGGGCCTCTCTTCATCTAAATCCGGTCCTGCACACACACATACACACACACACACACATACAGACACAGACATACACACACTCACACATCGCTTCCTTCACCAGCCTGTTAAACAGGAAGATTGGTGCTATAATTAAGACGGCTACGGAAAGTCCTTTAAAAGAGGTGGCGAGAGGTGGGGGGGGGGGGGGGGGGGAAGAGGGGGCAGAAGGAGGGAGAAGGAGAGGAGAAGCCAGAGATACACGGCTGTGAAGCTCGGCGGTCATTTAACATTTCCGGTTGGTTATCCTTGATTCTGAAAACTACTGCTTATGTGTTTTTTCCACAATGAGCCAATGAAATTCATCGTCAGCAACCTGGCTACAACCTACGAGAACCTAAGAGAACCTTCGACCTCCTGGCAACCCACTAGAACCTAGTTCCCAAAATGAGGGAACTCCTCACAACCATGAAGGCGACTCCCTGGCAACAACCCGCGAACATGTGGCGACCATGTGGCGACTGCATAGTCCTGGGTCGCCTCAGTGGTACAGGCCCAAAAGCAGACTATGCCTGTCCTCACTGGATGAATTAGAGATGATTCAGAAGGAGCTTGACATAGTGGATATAGAGTTGCTGTTTCTCCAGCTGGGGATCTAGAACCAAGAGTCGCAGACTCACAGATTCTGAATCACCGACTCGGTGACTCAGTGTAAGGGGTTAGCTAAAGATAGACACAAAATGCTGGAGTAACTCAGCGGGACAGGCAGCATCTCCAGAGATGTTTTCCCCATCTTCTATGTTATCCCCAGTGTCCATATTTAGCATAAACCAACATCTGCAGTTCCTTCCTACACATAAGGGGTTAGCTATTCAGGAGAGGGACCAGAAGGAATTTCTTAACCAAGAGATTGTGAATGTTGGAATTAATTGCCCAAGAGGGCTCCAAAAGCTCAGTCAGTGAGACTGTTAGAGAGATCAATCTATTTTTATATCTCATGGCAACCAAAGGATCTAAGGTTCATGCAGAGAAATTGTATTTTATAAAATATTTTGAACGGGTACTAGCAGCCAAATTGGTTCAGTTTATTTGTCATGTGTACTGAGATACAGTGAAAAACTTGTTTTTTGTGAGTTATCAAGATAAATCATCCAAACTCTCCAGAATATAATGTTACTGTGCAGAATGGCTTTCTGTTTCTTTTTTTATGTTCTTGCATAAATCCTGCAGTTTTTAATGAGTGTTGCATCTCACAAAGTTGAGATGAAAGTGGTTGTCCTTGACATTGGGCAACATTTGATCACGTGCTATATCACGGAACACTGGTAAAATTGATCAATGGGTGTCAAGTGGAAAATACTCTAATGGTTAGGGTCTTACCTCGCGCAAAATAAGGTGCTGTAGTAAATGGACATTACTGCAGGAGATCTCTGGGGCAGTTGTCCTAGGCCTAACCATTTTTAGCGGCTTCATCGATGAGTTTTATTCTACCCTGAGGTCAGAAGCAGGACTGTTGACTGGTGATTACACAATGTACAATTCCAATCACAAGACCTCAGCAGAAGAAACATGCAGTAAGATCTAGTCAACATTCAAGCATACACAGATAAGTGGCAAATACCATTTGCACCATAAAGGGACTAAACAATGATCCTCTCCAACAACAGAAAATCCAACTACCTGCCCTCGGCATTCAGTGGCATAACCCATCCTTGAAGTTAGTTTAGTTTAGTTTACTTTAGAGGTACAGTATGGAGACAGGCCCTTCAGCCCACTGGGTCCATGCAGACCATCAATCACCAGTTTACACTAGTTCTATGTTATACCACTTTCCCACTCCCTGCACAGAGAGAACATGTAAACTGCACATAGATAGAACCCGAGGTCAGGATCGAACCCGAGTCTCCGGCGGGGTGAGGTAGCAGCTCTAGCAGCTGTGCATTCTATCAAGGACCGAAAATTTCATCTGTGGACGCAAAAGCAGGTCAGGGGCTGGGTATGTTGTGAGATGCTGACCCACTAAAGCTTTTCCACCACCGAAAAGGAAAAGGTCAAGAGCATGATGGAATATTCTCCATTTGCTTGGGTGAGCAGAGTTCCAATAACTCAAGAAGCTGACCACTATCCAGGAAAAAATGGCCTGCTTAACTGGCGTCCATCCACCACTGGTGTACAGTTGCTGCAATGTATACCATCTACAATGAGCGCAACAATTACTCTCTAGCAGGACTTCCTCAACCACTCTCTACCACTCACAAGGATAATGCAGCACATCCTTGGGAACACTAGTGCCTGCGGTTCTTCTCGATGGTGCATACTGTCCTGACTTGGAAATATATTGCCAATCCTTCATAGTTACAGGGTCAAAATTCTGGAACTCCCTGGCCAAAAACATTGTGGGAGTAACTTCACCAGAAATAATGCACTGTTCAAGACTCACCACCTCCTATTCAATGGAAATTTGAGATGGGCAATGAATGTTACCCTTGCCAGCGTTGAAAAGGTTAAATGCTTTTAAATATATAAAAGATACATGGTGGAATACTTGACTGTAGGTTGTAGCTTGTATTTTGTCTCAAGCAGGCTTTCTCTAGTGGAAAAGTACCAATTGATAAGGGAGAGAGAGAGAGACAAGCCCAGGCTTGTCTCAGGTTGATGTATTAAGACAATGACTAAATGTCTTTGGAATGTCTTGTCCTGAAAGTACCATCTGATAAGAGACCGATGCTTTTGAAATGTCTTGTCTTGGAAGTACCAACTGATAAGATGCCTTTGAGCTGTCTGGTCCTGAAGGTGCTGTAGTGATGTACAGTATATTGGCATTGCTTTATCCAGATCCCAAAACATAATTATGTATTTATTGCTGAATTTATCATTACTGAATGAATACTGTTTACTCTGTGAATGCAGATGAACATGAAATTTAATTGCACTCTGGTATATATGACAATAAACTAATCTGTACTGGTATTTACAATAAACAATAGACAATAGGTGCAGGAGTAGGCCATTCGGCCCTTCGAGCCAGCATCGCCATTCATTGTAATCATGGCTGATCATCTCCAATCAGTACCCCGTTCCTGCCCTCTCCCCATATCCTCTGACTCCGCTATTTTTAAGAGCCCTTTCTAGCTCTCTCTTGAAAGTATCCAGAGAACCGACCTCCACTAAGGCAGAAAATTCCACAGACTCACAATCCTCTGTGTGAAAAAGTGTTTCCTCATCACTGTTCTAAATGGCTTACTCCTTATTCTTAAACTGTGCCCCCTGGTTCTGGACTCCCCCAACATCAGGAACATCAGTTTCCTGCTTCTAGCGTGTCGAAACCCTTAATAATCCTACAATTTGCGAAATCCTTTCATAGCAAAAGAATTTGAGTATAGGAGCAGGGTGGTTCTACTGCAGTTGTACAGGGCCTTGGTGAGACCACACCTGGAGTATTGCGTACAGTTTTGGTCTCCTAATCTGAGGAAAGACATTCTTGCCATAGAGGGAGTACAGAGAAGGTTCACCAGACTGATTCCTGGGATGTCAGGACTTTCATATGAAGAAAGGCTGGATAGACTCGGCTTGTATTCACTAGAATTTTGAAGATTGAGGGGGGATCTTATAGAAACTTACAAAATTCTTAAGGGGTTGGACAGGCTTGATACAGAAGATTGTTCCCGATGTTGGGGAAGTCCAGAACAAGGGGTCACAATTTAAGGATAAGGGGGAAGTCTTTTAGGACCGAGATGAGAAACACATTTTTCACACAGTGGTGAATCTCTGGAATTCTCTGCCACAGAAGGTAGTTGAGGCCAGTTCATTGGCTATATTTAAGAGGGAGTTAGATGTGGCCCTTGTGACTAAGGGGATCAGGGGGTATGGAGAGAAGGCAGGTACGGGATACTGAGTTGGATGATCAGCCATGATCATATTGAATGGTGGTGCAGGCTCGAAGGGCCGAATGGCCTACTCCTGCACCTATTTTCTATGTTTCTATGTTTCTATATATATCCAAGGTATGTGGCTGTGATAATGCATGAGGATGAACCATGTGATTATTAGAAACAGATTTCTATTGTTAGATAATGTTGATAACAATATATTGTGTGGGTGAAGCTTGAACAATGCCGTAACAGGAGATGTAGCTTTTAGATGGTGTATTATTGACATTGACCACGTACAAGGTCATGATCTTTTATGTGCAGCATATCTAGATTGTGAGGGCTTCATTCATGACATTGACAACCACAACTATTTCCACCCATTGCTTTTACAATGTGATTTTATTTCGGAGTTCCTAGAGAACGGGAGTTCAAGGCGCTCCCGCTACAATTTGAAAGTCGGGCCGACAGGTAAATGTTTTACCGTGGCCGTGTGTATTTTCTCTGTGGTCTGCTTTGTGTTCCAGAAAGAATGAGCAAGACCAGAGGAAAGAAATCTGTAGCTCGCCCCCGTTCCGCTCCCGTTGAGGAGCGTTCTTTGGAAGGGGGGCGGGGGGGGGGGGTGAGAGGCGGCAGGATTGACTACCGCGCCGAGCCCAGCACCGCTAGTGGGCTGGAGGTACCTGCAGCCAGAACCGGGCGGTAGTATCCGACGATTCGGATGAAGATGCCTCACCGCTCGAGAGCGGCACAGGCAGCCGCCTAAGCCGAATGGAACGGCTTATGGAGCAATTGCTCCAGCGAGATCTGCTGAGAGAGCAGCAGCAGACTCGCCAAGGGAGCTCAGGCACTCCCGCAGTGCCCTTTACGGCACTGGCCATTGCTTCACCTTCTATTGAAGGCAGCATTGGCGACCAGGTCTGGGCTGGTCAAGAAGAGGGGTCGCTGGCTGAAGATGTCCGGAGTACGCAGGGTGTACAGGATCAGGAAGAGCTGCTGGGTGTGGTCAACTGCTACGTGGCCACTCCAGGAGCGGGTCGGCCTTTAGAGCCGAAACTTGCAGCCAGCATTGACCACCTGTCCTTAAAACCCCTACAAGAACGGGCGGTCAATGAGGCTCTTGAATTATATTCAGCCCCAGAAAATTGTACATCACTGAATGTGCCAAATTTGGGGACTTATGGGGCAGAATATCAGGAACCTGGAGTTGAAGCTCCAGAAAACTCCTGACAGCAGGAATAACTTCATATGCTCGGTCCATAGATGGTGTGCACATCACCAGAAATCAGCAAGATACATTAGCTCTGCTGTGCACCACTCAATTCGAGATTAACAATTTACGGAAGGAAATCATCAAGCCAGCCCTCAACCCTAAGTTTGCAGGACTTTGCAAAACACCGGGTTCAGAACCTCCAATTCTGCTCTTTGGAAAGGACCTTCCAAAAAAGGTGAAAGACCTGGAGGAAGAGTCCAAGACCTTTGGTCTCATGAGGGCAGGTTTGGGACCGAGCAGACCTAACAAACCCAGGCGGCAGTACCCGATGGCGTCCACCAGTCGCCGACTACCATATGGGACTGGTGAAAGCTCGGGGTCCGCAACCATTCCCCAAAAGCCTTTTTTAGGCCAGGGCCCAGAGCGGACCCCATGGAAAATGCTCCACCCCCAACATCAACATCAACAGCAACATCAACATCAACATCAACCCTCTACAGCCCAGCAGACACCTCATCATCCAGCGAAGAGGCAGAAGAAGCACCAGTAACCATGGAGGTAGGTGGGTCTGGTTCCTCTCACCACATGAGCAGTAGGGGCTCTATACTAACAGGGGGAAGATTGCACTTGTTTTTGGATGCATGGGCGCATTGATTTAAAAGATGCCTGCTACTCAGTACCCATACACAAGGAGCATCGTAAATACCTAAAGTTCTGGATGAAACAGCTACGTCAATTTAAAGCCTTACCAAATGGGCTAACCTCAGCTCCAAGGTTGTTCACAAAAATCTTAAAACCTGCCTTGGCATTATTGAGGAAACAAAAGCATATAGTCATGGCGTACTTAGATGACATTTTAATAGTAGGGGAAACCTTGGAGACAGCCATTTCGGCAGTAGCAGCCACCAAACGTTTGTTTGAAACTTTGGGGCTTGTCATACATCCAGATAAATCCAATTTGACACCGTCCACAACCATGGACTATCTTGGATTTATGATTGACACTATTCGCATGACTGTAACTCTGCCGAAGGGAAAAGCATCAGAGTTGGCACAATCATGCAACGAACTAATGGTTAATCATAAGCCAACCATACGGCAGGTAGCTAGTGTCATTGGGAAAATGGTAGCAGCCTTTCCAGCTGTACAATTTGGGCCTCTGCACTATCAAAATTTAGAAAGAGCAAAAGTGCACGCGCTAAAGAAAAGCTCAGGTCACTTTGACCGAGTTATGAATTTAACTGCTGAATCCATTCCAGAGTTACAATGGTGGACAAGGAACATTAGGCTTAGCTCCAGTCCCATAATAATCACCAACCCAGTATTAACCATTCAAACGGATGCCAGTGCTTTGGGCTGGGGAGCAACTAATATGCAATCCAGCACAGGGGGCAGATGGACTAATTTTGAATCATCTTGCCTACAGACACGGGGTATTAACTACTTAGAAATGTTGGGTGCGTTTTATGGTTTAAAAGCATATTCATCTAATATGCATCACGCACATGTCCGGTTGCAATTAGATAATACCACGGCGGTGGCTTATATCAACCACATGGGTTGTGTAAAGTCGATATCATGTGACAATTTGATCAACCTAATCTGGCAATGGTGTGTCGAAAGACATATTTGGTTATCAGCAACTTACCTACCAGATAAGCAAAATATAGTGGCAGACACCAGGTCCCTCAAATTTAACGATAACATCGAATGGATGTTAAATCCCAAAGTATTTGCTGAAATTACAAAGCAATATGGCAAGGTTCAATTGGATTCCGCTTCAGGAATCTTGATAATACCCGACTGGCCTACACAGCTATGGTTCCCAGTGGCCCTCAACATGACTGTTGAAACACTGTTGGAATTCCCCAGCAGTCCAGAATTATTAATCCACCCAGTGTCAGGCATTAGTCACCCGTGCCATGACAGAGTCAATCTCCTGGCTTGCAGATTCTTAAAAGACCTCTACTGGGCCTGGGACTGTCTGAGGACGCCATCAACATGATGACCGCATCCCTCCGAGAGTCGACCAGGAGTCAATAGCTGACCAACATAAGGAAATGGGAACGGTATTGCTCCAAAACAGGAACTACCTACTCAACAGCAACAGCTACCAGTGTTGCGGAGTTCCTGGTTGGATTACAACGGGATGGACTCAGCTACAGCGCCATCAATACAGCCAGGAGTGCGTTGTCAGCTTATTTGGTTCCAGCAGCAGGACAACTGGCTTTGGGGTCCCATCCACTAGTGGTCAAAATCATGAGGGGCATTTTTAACACTAATTCCCCCAGACCAAGGAACACTCAGATCTGGGATGTCAGCATTGTGCTGACGTACCTTAGGTGATGGCCACCACCCAGGTCTGGAACAAATTACCTTGAAATCAGTCATGCTCATGGCACTAGTGTCAGCACAAATGGTACAGTCCCTCCACCTTCTGAGGCTGGACAGCATGACAGAGTCATTGGACTGAATCACATTCCATATTCAGGGTCCGGTCAAACTATCTATACCTGGAACCACGCCTCCAGTTATGGAGTTCCGGGCATATTCATCTGACCCACGGCTGTGTGCCAAGACCCATCTTGCCATTTACATAGACACAACATACAACAAGAGGGAGAGAAAAAGCCTTATGGATAAGCCACAAGAAGCCTCATGGTCAGCCAAACCATTTCAAGGTGGCTCAAGCAAGTCCGTGGGAATCAACACTAATGTTTACAAATCTCACACCACCAGAGCAGGATGGACCTCGGAAAGAACTTTCCAAAGGTTTTATAATAAGCCGCTTGCAGAACCTGCTCCATTTGCAGACAGAATTTTAGAGTCTGCAGATAATATTTACTTTAAGCCCGGGGGAGCTCTCTGTTTTTTGTTGTTATTAATAAACCTTTTTTGTTCATAAACAGGTTATTTTGATTGTGATAACATACTTCCTCCCTCAAAGGTCTTCAGACAGTGAGTGAAGCATGAGCTGGTACACGGTTCGGAATCACAGAGCTTTGAAGTCTTCACGTAGTCACTCACGTGACTCCAAAATAAAATAGTAAGATTAAATGAGAACTTACCAGTTTGAAGTTTGATCTGTATTTTATGAGGAGTTACGATGAGGGATTATGTGCCCTCCGCTCCCACCCTCTATTATATAGATCAACTGGTAATTAAGTTCTTATATTTTCTTTACTATATTTATTTCAATCGTTGTGTTTTTTCTGTGAATCCACACCGCTGCTTTGAAGAATGTCGCGCATGCGTGCTGGACGGGGTCTTCTCGTAATCCCTCATCGTAACTCCTCATAAAATACAGATCAAACTTCGAACTGGTAAGTTCTCATTTAATCTTACTATTCTAGGGGGCTTCCTGCCACCTAGGTAGACAGGACATCTTTCCAATCAGGTGCAGTTTCAGAATATAATGACGTCCACTTTCTCCTAAATTATGTCACTGTTTCGAGGCCAAGTAAGATCTTGAATGCTGGTCTGCATGTGCTGCCACCACAATGTATCTTCCTTTAAAGAGGTGCTAGATGGCATTAAATAATGCAGGCTACCTTGAATTGGTGTTAGCCCATAATTAAATTGGGATCCCTGCAGAGGCAATGAGTCAGTGAATACTGTTGTTGGTGCTGGCCAAATACAATAATCGTTTAAGTGACCAGCCAGTACAAAGAACCAACGCAATGTACTTTAATTAGTCAAATTTGCCCCCCTCTGAAAATTTCAGGTAAAAACTTTTTTTTAATCAAATGTTGAAAGGTCAACAAGTTATAAGCAATATAGAAGAGGAGCAAAGAACAAAAAAAGGTCGTCACTGGGTTGCAAGGGACAAAGAGAACTAAATTACATAACATAATTGATAGTGCTGGGTAAAATGAGTTTGCCCTGCGGTAGATGAATAAAAGGACACATGATGAGTCAAGGGAAGTTTTAAACAAATTATCAAAACTATTATTTAAAATTGTTTAACTCAATTTTGTAGCTGGTAGTTCTGCGCCTCATTAACAGTGAGATATTGTACCTCAAGCTGCATTGATTTCATTGTAGCAATTTAGGAGGTGAAAAGTACTGAGGGAAATTTGAGAATGAGTCAGAGAATTAAATGACAGATTATTGAAAATCCACAGTGATGTTTAGAGGATTAGCGAAGGAGTTTGCAAAGCAATCATCTTATTTATCTGTGTAGCCTTTATTTTTATATGAATATAATAACTGGGAGCAGGAGTACGTCATTTGGCCCCATGAGTCGTTCAAAATATCTTGCCTTATCTCCCATCTCAATAGCATTTCCTGCCCTATCCCATACCACTTGGTTCCTCTAAGATGTAGAAATGTATTAACTCTGTTTGAATGAAATAAATGATTTGGTTTTCCACAACTCTTTGGAGTAAATAATTGCAAAGATTTACCACCACATTAGTGAAGAAATCTTACCTCATTTTTGGTCCAAATGACCTGCTTCTTATTCTCAATAGTGAATGATTTATAATTGACATTGATGTTGCTAGGCCTTGAGTACCTGAGCTATAGGAGGAGGTTGAACAGGCTGGGAGCTCAGGAGCATGAGGAGTGATCTTATAGAGGTGTACAAGATCATGAGAGGAATAGATTGGGTCTTTTGCACAGTCTTGTGCCCAGAGTAGGGGAATTGCAAACCAGAGGACATAGATTTAATGTGCGTGGGGGGGGGAGATTTAATAGGCACTTGAGGAGTGACTTTTGTACATAAAGGGTGGTGGGCATATGGAATGAGCTGCCGGAGCAGGTTGTTGTGGCAGCTACTACCATAACATTTAAGAGACATTTGGACAGGTACATGGATAGGAGAGGTTTAGCGGGTTTATGGGCCAAGCACGGGCAGGTGCACCAAAGATGGGCATGTTGGTTGGCATGGGCAAGATGGGCCAAAAGGCCTCTTTCCACGCACTATGACTCTTATTCTATTTTATACTAAATTAAAGGAGTTACGAGGACATGACTGTTTCACATTAACTCCAGGAATGGTAGTGTGATGGAAAAGGCCATGTAATGCATCTCCTTGACTTGCACTGCAGGCTGTTATGGTAGAGAAGGGGAATAGTGGGGCTTATTAAACAGCAGACATTGAACCAATGCAAGGAATGCTGTAAAGCAAGAGGCAGGAAGGGTGTGCCTGGCAGTGGAGATGTTGCAAGTGATCCAATTAATTGGGAGGTTAGTGAGAGTGGAGAACTGTAGCAAAGGAAGGGATGAGATCAGGAAATGGAACAAACACCAACAGCCACAGTGGAGGCAAATTTGCCACTGGGAGGGGGGAAGTAAATGCATCAGAATGGCAGAGAGAAACTGAGAGAATGGAATAGATGCCTTACACGATACAGAACAAGTGGGAATTCAGCTAAGGTAGCTGTGGGAGGCTATGGTTAAGCCCAGTATTTCCAGTTTTTATACAAACATTGTGACTACAAGAACAGGGCTGTGGCTGGGTACTGATTTTTCACTTCCTGACCACTCAGTGACTTTTCATCAACAAAGAGACTGATGGAATACTTATTATTCACCTGGAGAGTGCAGACTTGTCCAAAACCCAACGTGTGAGTACTGTGATACACTTGATTGCTCTACATCCCATTTAGGCTCAAGATTTATCCTTTTAGCCCCATCACATTATGACTGTAGTTAACATCTATGGGAGAATTTAAGGTCATTTCTGGGCAGTGGGCAGGTGCTATAGACCTGCACGGGAAGGTAGACGCTTCTGCCCCCACGAGTCTCGGGCAGATGGAGCTCATCAGCCTGGGAAGGCAGTCCATCTAGGTAGGGAAAACTCGGATTTAAATCCTCCACTGCCTTGTGGCCATATCCAGTCATGGAAAAGGCTCCAGGAGTAAACTTCAAGAAAAGTTCGTTGTTGTCTACAACCTTGCTCTGGCAGCTCCTGCGACAGCGCTGGTGCCAAACTGTAACGGCCCTGCTGTTCCTTTGGATTTATCAGCGATGTGGAGAGTGGGGACATGCTGCATGGGCCACAGCCTGTCCTACATATGACATCGTCCAGGCTTGCATCTGACCAGGATGCATCACCCATGGTCAATCATGACCGAGGGGGGGGGCCTACAAAAAAATTTAAACAACGTCCTCTGTAACTTCTGCAACTTACAGGATGGAATTAGTAATACCACAGGAATACTATTCTTACTTGAACATATATTACTTTTCCTTCCATAGTATCGTAAATTCTAAGGACAATTAATTATTAATGTAGAGCTTTGCATTCCAAATAAAGGCCCTCCGTATCATAGTCATAGAGTGATACAGCATGGAAACTGGTCCTTTGGCCCAATTTTCCCACACGCTAGCCAACATGTCCCAGCAACACTAGTCCCACTTCCCCGTGTTTGGACCATATCCATCCCAAACCTGTCCTATCCTTGTACCTGTCTAAATGTTGGGATAGTCCCTGCCTCAACTACCCTTGGCAGCTTGTTCCATACACCACCACCCTTTGTGTGAAAAAAGGTTACCACTAAGATTCCTATTAAATCTTTTCCCCTTCACCGTAAACCTATGTCCTCTGGTGCTCGATTCACCTAGTTTGGGCAAGAGACTCTATGCATCTACCCGATCTATGCCTCTCATGATTTTATATATCTCTATGATCACCTCTCATCCTCCTGCGCTCAAAGGAATAGAGTCCCAGCCTACCCAACATCTCCCTATAGCTCAGACCCTCTAGCCCTAGCCCTCATAATTCTTTTCTGTACCCTTTCCAGCTTGATACCATCTTTCCTATCACAAGGTGCCCAGAGTTGAACGCAATACTCTAAATGCGGGCTCACCAACATCTTATACAACTGCAACAATTTAAATTGCAGATTTCTTTGGAAATGTATATGAAGTAACTAGTACATATTTAAACTGCCAGTTGTTAATTAATTGTCAATGGCAAATATATTCAGCTGTTGAATCCATAGAACTGCAGTAATTATGTAACTAGTGTCAGTGCAGCAATGCCAAAAGCATGTTGGAAAATGCATTGCACCATTCTCTGCTAAATCCAACAGAATAGGACAGTTCTAGTTTTGATGCAAAGTCTGTGCTGAGTTGAATGGTTTCAGCCAGGATATTTCAAGCAGCTTCAGTTATCCCAAATTAAGAGAATGAAAGAGTAACTAGATATTGGGGGTTAAATAAACGGTGATCAGTGTGGAGTAAAACAACATTCTCAGCGGGGTTGTGAGGCTGCAAAAGGAGGAGGAAGCTTGAGTTGGAAGAAGAAAGGTGATTTAAAATCAAAGGATTGATGAATAAATTGTCAGTGTAGGTCACAAAAAAGCACTGCGCTAATGGGTTTAAAGCGTAAATTGGGATTTGCATTAGAGTTTTGGTAGGAGGAACGAGGAAGCATGAAAGATGAAAGGCATGCAAAAAACTGGAATAATCGAGTTCAGACATAGCAAGATTCAAGATTCAAGAGAGTTTATTGTCGTGTGTCCCAGATAGGACAATGAAATTCTTGCTTTGCTTCAGCACAACGGCATATTGTAGGCATAAATAAATACAGTACAGATAAGGATATACAAAAAGAGAAGAGCTTGATAACATTAAAGAAATGAATAGTCAATCTATAAGATGAAAAATGTGATGATGCGTTGATTAAAAACAAACTTTTGTATTCATATGAATTGTTTTCTTTTTTAATGTTATGCTGCGGATTCCCGTGGCAATGAAGTACAGAGAGGCACAATGTTACACATTCAGTGTGGCCCATGTTGACTGTCGAGCTGTAGAATTGGTGGTACCTTTTACATGTGTTGGTTGATTTTGGTGGAATGTCTAAAATGTTCGAAAGGTTTTGTTGGGCACTAATTATGTAATAAAAGCTGAGCAATTGTTTTTGTTTCTTACCTCCCTCTCTTTACAAAGACATTGGGACACATTTGAGGAAAATGTTTTTAGAGCACATGCTGAGAAACAGGGAGGAAGTTACAAAGCTAGCCTGCCCAGTTACTGAGCAGCATACAATATAGAATGAGGCAAGAAAGAGAAATTTAGATCAGTAGCCAGAGTGACTGGCATAAAAAGAGTGCTGGGTTAATTTACGAAAGAAAAATAGGAAGCTGAAGAGGATTGCATAAAAATGCTAAGGCTATTTTCAGGCAAAATCAAGGAGAACATATTGCTTAATATATGTGTAAAGGGAATATGGATAACAAAGGCAACTGTAGGACCAATATGATATCAAAAGTGTATCCAGAATATGGAGGTGGAAGACATGGGAATGGTACTAAGTGAATATTATGTACATATATACACAAATTGAAGAAGTATACAGACATTAAAGTTAATGAAGATTGACTGAGGTTATTGAGTATAATAAACAAGGAAAAATATTAAGTGGCTTCATATCTTCAAAAAGTGAGCACATCTTCAGGTCCAGGTAAAATATATCCTTGATGTTAAGAGAAACAACTGAGGAAATAATGGAGGCCATGACCATTATTTTCAAACTCTCTTTGGTAACAAGCATGGTGCTTAAGGAAAGGAATAGTGCCAACATGATAACATGGCTAAAAAAGAAAGAACGTAATAGATTGAGCAGTTATAAGTAAGTCGACCTAATTGTTAGTGAACTAAATTGTGAATGACCTCCAGACTCAGTACGTGATTCAAATACATCTTTAATCAACACTGAAACTTAACAGCATGAAGGATGATTAGTTGTCAGTACATCCTGGCTGCTCCAACTGTCCGTGCTGGGAAACAAGTGTTAGTATAAGTATTACAGTGGGGTGGAGTTGGAGATGCTGGCTGCTGAGTGATTGGTTAACATGCAACATCAATCTACATCCTTCCCCCTAAAGATTAAGTGTGGAAGAGCACCCATGCCATGGAGTTAAACATACTCACCATATCTGTCTGGTGGTCTATTAACATGGCCCAAGCGCGTGCGGACCAAACCGTTCCCCCCCCCCTTACCTGAAAGATGTCCCCCCTCACCTTAAAGATGAGACAGAGAGCCTGGAGGCGAGAATGACGCGGTGGAGGCTTGTGGTGACCGAAAGGGGAAACATGCGGTGGGTGAGGCCCCGTGGTTAGTGGAGACCGTGGGACGTGGAGGGGTTCAAGCCATGCAGGGACGGGTGGGAGACATTGCAAAAGGCGGCTGGAACTGGAGCGGTGGAGCATAGGGACCAGCAGGCGGTGGTCAAGGCTCCCTCACAGCAAGCAGGTGTTGTCGACTTCTCCCGCATACCGCTCCCTCACAGTCTACCAGGTAAGACAGTGGCTCGTCAGTCGGGTTGAGAACAGTGCCCAGACGGGAATGTCCAGTTGAAGTTCGTAGGCGGACGATCTGACCTGGAAGTAGAGGCTTGAATGGTCTGCTGGAACTGTCGTATGACCGTTTCTGGATGTCGTGCTTCTCTTGTAGACGTTTCTGGATGTGGCAGGCTTCAGCACCTGAGGGACCAGTTGCTGTTGTGCGATGGGTACCGGAGGCCTCGTCAATCTCGACATCTGTCGCTGTGCCGGTGAGCCCAGGGTTCCGTCCCTGGCAACGTTTCTGAGATTCAGGAGATTAAGATAAACGTCTGACTTTGAAATCTGCGCTCGCTCCAGCAAGTGTTTGGCGCTTCTGACAGCGATGGAGGTTGTTGCAGAAGGGGCTGCCGCTGCTGATGAGGTGCAAGGCTGTTGCAAGCGGGGCAGGAGGCTACACGGTCCTGGATGTAACTGGCCATTCCTGGCCAGTAGAACAGACTACGGGCGTGTGCCAGTGTGGCGTCGGCTCCTGGGTCAACATTTGGAAATGCTGTAAATCTGCAGTGTTTCACTACTATTGTTCACATACATATTGTGAACAATAGGAACGGCATACTTGTTAATAATTTGGTTGGAAGCTTAGTAAGATGCAGAAATATTATTCTATCACCGACTTCACAATTTGAAAAAGATCGCAAAAAGTGTATAATGCTTTTGAGATCCAAATTATTTTGGTGGGGATTATTTTGACAGATTTAATGACTTAAATATTGGGCAAATAAATATGACTTGCGATTTCTAGGGAATGTATGTTTACCTATAAGGTGGTCTGAACTACTGAATCCAAGAATATTGCTCAGATGAAAGCATAAATTCCTGAAAGCCCCTGTGTTAATATCTCTGTTTAATGTTCCTCCAGTATTGCATTAGTAGATCTGACTGCAATACTGGTCACAATTTATTTAGCTAAAACAAGTATTCTATTGTGCTGCTCAATGGATGGAACTACACTGCAATTCAGGAACAACTTTTAGGCCTCTGAAGAAAATCACTGAGGAAGACCCTAGCAATTATTTTATTTTTGGTAGCAGACAGCTTGAAGACCCCACTGTACATACCCCAATTGGAACTTTCTTAAAGATGGTCATGATTATGATGGCTTTGATTTCCCGAACGTGGTGGCAAATGGAATACAGAGTAGCAAAGCGCACGGTCATGGACTTTGGTAGAAATAAAGGTGTGGACTATTTTTTTTTAAATGGGGGGAGGATTTAGAAATGGGAAGTGGAAAGGGACTTGGGAATGCTTGTGCAGAATTCTTAAAAGGTGAATGTGCAGGTTGAGGCAAATGAAAATTTACCATTAATTTTGAGAAGAATAGAACAACAAAAAGGCAAGGATATAAAGCTGAGGTTTTGTAAGGCAGTGGTCAGACCACATTTGGAATAATATTCAGCCCCATAATTAGGTAAGGAAATGTTAGCATTGGAGAGGATCAGGAGGAGGTTTAAGAGAATTTTCCTGAGGATTTGTAGGAAGGAACAGCAGATGCTGGTTTAAACCGAAGATAGACACAAAATGCTGGAGTAACGCAGTGGGATAGGCAGCATCACTGGAGAGAAGGAATGGGTAACGTTTCAGGTCGAGACCCGAAACGTCACCCATTCCTTCTCTCCAGAGATGCTGCCTGGTCCGCTGAGTTACTCCAGCATTTTGTGCCTATCCTGAGGATGATTGGGTTAACATTTGAATGTTCTCACTGGAGTTGAGAAGGAAGAGGGGGGGGGGGATTCCATTGAAACCTATCGAGTAATGAAAGGTCTGGACAGAGTGTATATGGAGAAGATGTTTCCAGTAGTGGGAAGAGTCTAGGACCAGTGAGCAGAACCTCACAATAAAAGAGGTCCCTTTAGAATAGAGATGAGGATCAATTTATTTAGCCAAAGGGTGGTGAATCTGTGGAATTTATTGCTGTGGGGGGCATGCCATTGGGTGTTTTAATGCAGAGATTGATAGCTTCTTGATTAATAAGGGAGTCAAAGGTTACTGGGAAAAGACAAGAGAATGGGGTTGAGAGGGAAAAATAGATCTCTCATTTTTATGATCTTATGATATCTCCTCCACATTCCATACTTTAGTGGTGAATCTATGGAATTCATTGCCATGGATGGCTGTGAAGGCCAAGTCAATGGAGATTTTTAAGGCAGAGATTGACATTGTTGATTAGTAAGGGTGTCGGGAGGAGGGGAGATGGCAGGAGAATGGGGTTGAGAGGGAATGATAGATCAGCTATGATTGAATGGGGGAGTAGACGTGAGGGGCTAGATGGCCTAAGATGGCCTAATTCTGCTCCTATAGCATGAACCTATGAACATGTGCAGGACATTCGATTGTGAACTTGTGACTTAAGTGACTTGAGATTGACAAGATAGTTTGCTGTGGAATAAGGTCAAGGAGGCTCAATCAAGGCCAGAGGCATGGATGAGGAGTAGATTCCAGTGGACACTGATTATATTGCCATGGATACTGCTTGCCTCTCTGTCCTGAAGACATTCCAACCTACTTTTGGCTATCAAAAGGGTGTGTACATGATTGTTTGAGCCACAAATTACCCTGTGATTGTCCCACCAACATTTATTCTACAGATCATTGTCTTTCTGTTAGACCTCAGCCTCCAAGTGCCCGCAGAACTGTTGCAGGGGCAGCAGAGCTTCCAATCCAAGTAAACCTTGCATTTGTAGTTAATTACCTTTGAGACCTCCTACTTATTTCAAGAGGCAAAGGGCAGCACAGTGACGCTGCGGTGGAGTTGCTTCCTTACTGTGCCAGAGACCTAGGTTCGATCCTGACTACGGATGCTGCCTGTACAGAGTTAGTACATTCTCCCTGTGAGCATGTGGATTTTCTCCAGGTGCTGCGGTTTCCTCCCACACTCCAAAAGATGTGCAGGTTTGTAGGTTAATTGGCTTCTATATATATATGTGTAGGACCGAACAAGTGTACAGATGATCATTGGTCGGCGCAGACGCAGTGGGCCGGTGGAGCATGTTTCCACGCTGTATCTCTAAAACTAAAATAAACTAAAACTAACCAGAAGAGTGGCTTAGGGTGCTGTCTGTATAAAATGTGCACCTTCTCCCTGTGACCATGTGGGTTTTCCCCAGGTGCTCCGGTTTCCTCCCACATTCTGAAGACAAGCAGTTTTGTAGGTCAGTTGGCATTGTAAATTGTTCCTAGTATGTAGTATAGAAGTAGTGTGCGGGTTAAGTTGAGATTAGCTAATGTTCACGTGTATGGAGGTACAGTAAAAAGCTTCTTTTGCATGCTAACCAGTCGGAGGAAAGACAACACATGATTACAATTGGATGGTTACACAAAAAGCTGGAGAAACTCAGCGGGTGCAGCAGCATCTAAGGAGCGAAGGAGATAGGCGACGTTTCGGGTCGAGACCCTTCTTCAGACTGGTCAGGGATCAGGGAAACGAGAGATATAGACGGTGATGTGGAGAGATAAGGAACAATGAGTGAAAGATATGCAAAAAAGTATCGATGATAAAGGGAACAAGCCATTGTAAGCAGAGGGCCCGAGGTGAGGGAGAGGTGGGAAGGGGAGGAGTCAGCAAGTGTTAACAGAATTGAGAAAATTCAATGTCAAGCCCAAAGGATGCAGTAAATGAAGCTTGCGGTGTTGCTCACTCTGGCCGTCTGAGAGGTCGGATACAGTGCTGAGCCACCGGGAGGTCGGGTTGGTTATTGCGGACCGAGCGGAGGTGTTCGGCGAAACGATCACAAACGATATAGATCATCTGCATTGGAGCAGCGGATGCAGTAGATGAGGTTGGAGGAGGTGCAGGTGAACCTCTGTCGGACCTGGAAGGACTGCTTGGGTCCCTGAAAGGAGTGGAGGGGGGAGGTGAAGGGACAAGTGTTTGCGGTTAGCGCGGACCCAGTGGGCTGAAGGGCCAGTTCCCTCGCTGCATCTCTAAACTAAACTAAACTAAGTAGAATCAACCACCATACAAAGAGTTTGACATCACAAATACTTTGCCCTCCAACTACTCAGATGGTCTGTGGAATATCTTACTCAAATTTAGAGGTTTGAAAAAAAAATTGCCTTCATTATATGTCTCCTAAAACAGTCATACATTCTCACAGTCCATTGAGACAAAAGAGTACCAGCTGGATTGGGGAACTGTTTCCAGGATGTTCTCCACGCCTCCTTGAAAAAGTGTAACATCTTAACAGTCAAATGGGATCACTGGCCTATGACCTCTCAAGTTGGTGAAAGGGCGTACAGAATGGCATTAATAAACTGGAGTCACATCACCGTCTGTATCTCTCGTTTCCCTTCTCGCTAACCTGTCTGAAGAAAGGTCTTGAGCCAAAACGTCATCCATTCCTCTCCAGAGGTGCTACTGCCTATCCCGCTGAGTTACTCCAGCATTTTGTGTCTATCTTTGGTCTATTCATTATCAGATGTCAACAGACGTGGAGAGCCACATCTTTCAATCCGCCCAGCATTTAAAGCAAATCCTTCGCTCATACCAGCCTCACCAGTCTCCCCAGATCCCACAGCACTGGATTAGAAACAAGACATCATACATCTATCTCAAGGGTAGACAAAAATGCTGGAGAAACTCAGCGGGTGAGGCAGCATCTATGGAGCGAAGGAATAGGTGACATTTCGGGTCAAGACCCTTCCTCAAATTTAAACATACATCTCCCTAAGAGAAGAAAGAGAATAGTCTAAATACTGTAATGTTACTTCTTATGTAGGATATTTTCTAGAGTAAATGGATTTAAAAAAACAAATTCATTAAAAAAACAGTTCAATTATATTCCAATCAGAACATTTTCAATCACTACCAGAAGAGGAAGATTTAGACTAAAAGTTCAAGGTATCAAGCACAAAATCCAAATATTCGACAGAATGGGTTTATGAACCTGGGCGAATAAAGCAAGTCGTGGTATTAAGTTAGGAGTCCAAATTCAAGAAATAACTAACTAATGGTCGAGAAATATGCAACCACGGAGAAAAAAATGTCTGGCCACCTAAAAACAAATGTATCTATTTCTCCGATTCACACTTTGGCATAAAAAGTGGCCCGGCTTTGCGGAACGTCGGAGTTCAAATTGTTTTGACGACTCGCTCCAGCAAAAAGCAGCACATGTTTTCTAACTCCCTCCGGAGTTTCAAATAAAGTCGCGAAGTCTTTCAGACTGCAGGACGGGGAAACAACAAACGTAATCTGTAACCTCAGAATCTGCTGCCAGTAATCTGGAATCCGCATGACCGGGTGGCACTACACAATATTGTTATAAAAATATGAATTATTGTACGAGTGACCCATCTGGTATGTCCTGTGTGCAGTCTGTGATAAGAGGTGTCCAATGTTAATAAACAGGTTTCCTCTACACCTCGTCAGCGCCTTCCTTTTCTGAGCAATTGTTCCTTTAATGTTTTGGCGTGTTTTTCCATTTATTCAGAATTGCGCCTCTAGGGTCGATGCGAGATTATTCGTCGCGTTTCAAAAATAAGTGCCAAGAATGGAGACACCTGTTTTTGGAAAGAGGCTAGCGCTAAAAATGATTATAAAATAATACTTATAGGCCGCAGTCACCTCAAAGAGAATTGATATTTACTCCCATGTTGGAAACGCCTTCCAATCAACTTTGGATTTTCTTTGGCAATTTAATTATACCTCAATAGGAAAATCCCTGTCGAGAGGTTGTGCGCAAAAAAAGACACAAAACACAATCCAGTCGGAACAATAAAAAACACTAAAAATTATACATTATTCCAAAAAGTGAAGGAGAGTTTGTGGGATGAAAATGGGGAAGGAACGAAATCAACCTGTTGGAGCAGAAAATGAATAACCTCTTAAATAATCAACGAATTGAAACGTCAATTGTTTTTGTTTTGTTTTGCCTTTAGCTTACATTTTCTACGTAACGTTTTCTTGTTCAAACCGTCAACAAGTTAACCGGATTCCACAATTTAATTTATTTACCCCGTGACACATTTCTTGGGCGCAAAACTGAGATGTGTAATTGAAATCCCCCTTAGTAACATTTCCTACGATCTATTAACTACTAAGGTATCATATACTTTTGATTTGAAATAGGAGACAAAGCGATCATTTGTTTTATTATGACCCACTCACTAATGATGTTCGATAGCCCACCACTCCTATACGTATACTATTTATAATGAGCTCGACATTCTTTAAACCAACTGGATTTGCACCTTCAGAGCATGGTTGCTTTATAATAGGATACTTTAATAATATTCATAAAGCAGTCTTTGTGGCTATTTCACGAAGTTTCCATTGATCCAGTTGTGTTCAAAACATGTCTTGTTTAATTATTTATTCAAACAGTCAAGTTAACTGCAGTAGTTGTTAACTGAAAATACTGTATACGTGTTTTCTTTTTTTTTTAGGAATCTTCCCATTTCAGGACACATTCAATCACTTCATAATTGCATCAATTGAAACTTATTTTTATTATAATCAACATATATGTTTAAAAAACTATAAATGGGCCAAACAGCCACAAATTATACAGAATCCCACCCAGAGAAAGCACATAGCTGTATTACTTAAAACCAAACCTGTTCAGCTATGAGTAATGCATGCTATGCAACTGCTTAGCATATTAAAGAAATAAACCCTCAGTGCTTCAACCCTGATCTAGTTTAAAAAATATATATAAGATAGGAATAGTTAAGTAATTTAAGTAAGTATTAAAACCAAATCAATAAGATGTGATTTTAGGAAGAATTTCTGCTGTAAAAATAGGTCACATAAATTTGAAACTCTCTTAACAGAAACAAAATTATTGAGTCTAGATGAATTGAGATGAAATTAGAAATTAGAATTGGAAAACAATAGATTTTGATAAGTGAGAATATAAAGATTATATAAAATATGAGTAACTGGAGTTAAAATACAGGCCTGAAATGTTATAAATAAGTGTTAAGGAAGGAACTGTAGATGCTGGAGAATCGAGGGTACACAAAAAGCTGGAGAAACTCAGCGGGTGCAGCAGCATCTAAGGAGTGAAGGAGATAGGCGACGTTTTGGGCCGAAACCCTTCTTCAGACTTACACTTATTGTTATAAATAAGTGATGGAAGTAGCTCATCTTCCCACTCCAGATACGTTTTGGAGTTTTTGAGCTTACTGAATTGGGTTTAACCATAAACGGAGACCCTCTGAGTTAATTTACACTCATTGCTTTAACATTGGATGGGATATAAAGCAGTGCCTTGCAAATTGTCCAGAGGGTTGTGGACACAAGGAACTGCAAATGCTGGTTAACCAAAAAAAGACACAAAGTGCTGGAGTAACTCAGCAGGTCAGACAGCATCTCTGGAGAATACTACCTGACCAGCTGAGTTACTCCAGCACTTTGTGACTTGTCCAATGGGTTTACTGAATGTTCTCTAATCATTTAGATTAATTGACCTAATATAAATGATAGCAATTTAAGGATTGCCTGTTATCTTCAAGTATTTATATTTTGATTGCTGGCTGACGACCTAACTATGATTAGAACTGTGCTGAGTTTCCTCGGCAGCAGAAATGAAAAACATGTACGACTGTGCTAGAAAAGTATTCCCCAACTGTCAAACACCAGTCCAAGTTTTAGAAACGTCTGCAGTACAAAGGAAATTGACCGTGTAATAGAAAATACAATTGAAATGTAGAATAGTACAAAACAGAAGAGGCCATTCATCCCAGCATGTCCACATTGGCTCTTTCAAAGAGCATCCAGTTGTTTCCAGTTACCTTTGCCATCCAATATCCCTTTCTGGTTTTAATTGTTCATCTAGTTCACTTTTGAAAATTCTTATTGAATCTGTTTCCACAGCTCTTTGGGCAATGCATTATAAATCCTAGCCACTTCTTTTCCAAATCCCCACCACTGATCCAAAACACGTGGTATATAAACTTAAACAATGCTACCAAATCTTTCCATTGCCTTCTGTCTCTTAATAAAATGACTAAGTAAGCATCAACCTTATTTTCAGAATGAATAATAAGAAAATAAAACCAATAGATGATATGGGAACATGGAGAAAACGTGAATTGTATGATTAGACAATAGTTCGTTACCCTTTATTTCAAGTCTCTTGCTTTTTTTCCAAATAGTTCCTGATGCCCCTACTTAAGAAATGTGTAGCCTGAAATTTTCAGCACAATCAATGACGAGAGGATTCCAGACTTCTCCCAGGTTTAATATGAAAACATATCTTTAGATTTCAGTTTTAAATGGTCTGGCAATAATTTTATAATGCACCCACTGATCAGTAAAAAATCTATCTCCATATCAACCGTTACAGATCATTTCAAATATAATAAACTTATTACCTTGTTCCTTTACATGTAAAGGAATTATAAAGAAAGGCTTTCACAACATTATGATCCTCAGATCATTTTGTAATCAATGAACGGCATTCTATCTGGAATATTAATGCTGTTCTCCTTAATCGTGTTTGAAATGGTGAATTTAATGACCAATAAGGGACCTAAAAGGTTCAGGTCTTATGTGTCAGTGTAAAAACAGCACCTCCAGTTTTACGGTTCTACAGTAACTGTCGAGCTCAAGCGGATGAAACTGACACTAAGCCCAGGGTACACAAAAAGCTGGAGAAACTCAGCGGGTGCAGCAGCATCTAAGGAGCGAAGGACACTAAGCCCAGTCTTGATCTGGCGAATCAGTGCTGCCTCCTCCCCAAAGTCCAATATATCCACCCGAAGCGCCAAACCTGGCACCAATAACACTCGGAGTGCAAAGTAACAAATAAAATACGCAGAATATTAAAAACAATTGTAAATGGAACGTAACTTTGTCACAATTATACATTTCAAGTTGATGAAGCATAAAACATGGAACGGCTACGTTCAGCACTTCAACACGGACTTGTACACAATCAAACATTGCTAAGATCCAAGTTACAGTGCAAAGGACGTGCATTAGTTAGTTAGGCAGAAGAATCATTTGTGAAACGGTCGTTAAAACAAAGCACGACAACTGACGTTGATGAATAAAATGGTGTTGCACAAACATGTGGTAAGGGCTGCTTGTCTTGATGCCTCGTCAACTTGGATTCAACTCAACATTTGCAGAACAACCCCCTCGCTGCACTGGACCACGTGACGATGGGAACAGCAAGCCACTGAACCGGATGGGTAGGAGTCAGTGAGTCAATGATCCCACATTATCCTTGCTGTAGAGATGCTGGTAAGAATCCCTTTGCACGGAATATGTGGGGACCAATAATGTAATCTCATATTAATAAAGTAACTGCCGAGAGTCAGTAGAACTGCCCTTTGTTTAAAAAACACTGACCTAATATTGTTGATACATTCAAAAGTGCACCGCCCTTTCTACATCGACTTCGAAAATGCATTAGAATTTATTTCACCGTATTTATTAGTTGAAACTAACAAATAAAACATTAGTTTTACTGACATCGTTAGACGAACGAGAACCAGAATTCCTCGTCGACACTCAACCATCACCATTTGGCAATGGATGGAAAGGATAAGGGGGATGTCAGTATGTCAGTATCGTTAGATGTCAGACATATTGACATCCCCGTTATCCTTTCCATCCATTGCCAAATGGTGATGGTTGAGTGTCGAAGAGGAATTCTGGTTCTCGTTCGTCTTCGGAGTGTAATTCCTGTTCAACACCTTCCTTGTAACAAAAGAATAAAGCCATTTCCCAATTTCAGCAAAGTCTGAACCGGATGGGTTGCACCCGCTGAGTTTCTCCAGCTTTTTGTGTAACCCTCGATTCTCCAGCATCTGCAGTTTCTTCGTTAACACTTCAGCAAAGTCTTCCCTGTTTCACCAACACTGCCGCTTGGCGCCCACTCCAGCTATCTTAGTCGCCTTAAGCTGTGAGAAATGCGCCCACTCTTTACAAGAAACCGTGCTAGGTAATAATGTTGCGCAGAACTATCCGCGAGTGGGATATTTACTGTGAAACAGTCAAAAGTTAGAATATTAATTGAATTGAGTTGAATATATCTCAATGCAATACGCCATATCTCAAACCCGCATCGATTAAGATTAGAAGCCTTCTTTGAATGAGAGCCTGGCAACTAAAATGAGTATCATTCCGGTTTTACGAAGTTGCCGTACTAATGGAAGAAACACGCGGGAGCACTCATGTAACTCGCTATGAATCGGATCTGTAATGAAGGGCGAGTTTACTTTTAGTCAGAGGTTACCATCCAACACGAGGCCTGCAAACCAAGACCACGCCAGGCATAATTGTAAAATACCCACGACCCCAAGTCCCCTTCGCCCCTTCCAATGTGTGTTTGCTGTCGGGGTGAAACGCGTTGATAATATTCTATGAGGTAATCATGAGTTTGGCCAGCCCAACTCGGGGAAATGCACAGCGTGGGGAGTCTGGGGACCGCTGGACATCTCGAACTCAACTCGCCATTCGGAAATGGTGAGGCGAGCTGCACTCTGAAACTCCGAAAATGCAAAGCTGCTTAGGTTTAAATCAACTACCGAGAGGAAATACGCTAAAAGCAAGTGTTGCGAAACGCAGGGGGCGGCTTTTAAATGCCACCCGGGGGGTATTAATTAAAATCCCGGGTGGAAATAAAAACGAAGACAATGTTCATTAAAATCATAGAGGAATACAGATGGGATTGCAGAAACACAGAAACTGAGAGTAGGCGACTGTGAAAATGTTTGGACATAATCTTTATCTCTGATGGCTAACTGCGAAACTATTTCACCAGTGTGTAACTCTTATCACAGCTAAAGTTTTCAGTTAACCATCAATGATAGAACATATTCCATATGTCCAAATATTTTGGACTCAATTGTTAAGTATACTTTAACAACGCATCCTTTAAGATGGCCCAAGTTGACTAAGAAACGTTGAAGTTAGTGATCTACTTAAAACGCGCTCGTCTTCGATTTAATTATACGCTTACAAACCCGCTACTGTAAATATTATCACGATTAGAGCTGGTCTTATTCAACAAATCCATGGACAAACGATGCCCGCGTTCCTGGCTATTCAGCGTTAGTAAAGCAACTGGTGTACCTACTTTACCTTATAGCCGTTCCCCTCGAAATCTTCCGTTTGAAATTGAATCACGGAGAGGGTGGAGCTCCTGCTCCAGATTTCAATGTATCATTTGCCATATCATCTCAGTTTATCCCGTCGCTTATCCTGTATTTTACAATTAAAAGGTGTAACCGTAAACTAGATTTAAAAACTGCAATTGAAATCAAATCCTGTTCCTTCCTAATGTTGAGTTATACGTGTATTTTTTTTTTTGCCTAGCTAATCCTGAAAGGTATTAATCGCTAATATTTTTGCCCGACAGACAAAATTGCAATGGCGTGATCTCTATGGTGACATAACACAGTAAGATAAATATCTTTCAATCTAATATGACGAGGCACACCGATATTATATGTGATGAATGCTCTTTACAAATCAACAACTTAAAGCAATACCAGCTGCCGTAATCTTAACGTATAACAAATACCCATCCAGCAAGACGATTATTTTACAGCAAGAAGTTATTTATTTAGATGAACTTTATATCATGTTTTCTCTCATTGATTATTTCAAATGTGAAAATATTTATTCGATCACATTAGCTGGTGTTTTTGATGGCATGCCACAAAAGATGGGAGCATCTCGATTTGAAGAAGCGTCACATCTGTGGGACGAGATCTACAAATGACACCTGTTTGCTTCTGTTTATTGCACATTAAATTATGCACTTCGGTTTGTCAGGACAACCTAAGAAACAAGACATCTACAGTCATCAGATGCGTCTGATAAAGTTACTTCCCATCACTTCGTTATGAATTTTTA
This sequence comes from Okamejei kenojei, assembly GCA_035221665.1. Lineage (NCBI taxonomy): Eukaryota > Metazoa > Chordata > Chondrichthyes > Rajiformes > Rajidae > Okamejei > Okamejei kenojei. The sequence continues at coordinate 73,597,938 of CM069138.1, read as the reverse complement.
ATTTGCAGGGGTTCAAACAATGATTCCAAATTATAGTAAATCGGAATTCTGGTCATTTTCAGTCGCAATTTTGATTGTTCCGAATAAGGTGATCAGTGAAAGAATAAAGCTTTTTGTGCTGCTCAGAAAAGTGAATCATTAGCTATGGACAGATATAGCTGCGTCGTTACAGTTGAGCTATGATATGTATTCGCAACACGAGGACCATACGATTGGCGCGCATCGAAAACTGTTCGAATGCATAAATTCCGTTCCTTTTAACAGCGGCGTATGTCAGAAAAGACTAACTATTGTTTGTCCTAAAGTTTGAGATTTGACTAATCCGATTGAGAAGTGACAGCAGATTTCATCCCACGCGTCTAGGAATTCTGTGATCTCTCTCATGAGAGAGTTAGATTTAGCTCTTAGGGCTAATGGAATTAAGGGATATGGGGGGGGGGGGGGGGGGGGGGGGAGCAGGAACGGGGTACTATTTTAGATGATCAGCCATGATCCTATGGAATGGCGGGTGCTGGCTCGAATGGCCGAATGGCCTACTCCTGCACCTATTTCTATGTGATTGAATATATTTCTAAGGCGTCAAGAAGTGATGTTGCTGTTTTCTTAACCTAGAGTGTCATTAAACAAAATAAGCATGATGTACCTCGGCAATTTTAGGACAACATCGTAGTGGCGAAACACACAACCCCGAGTATTTCACTGGAAGTTCAAAGAAGGTAATATAAAATGTACCAGGCATAACTTGATTAAATATTGAATCATTTGCAATTCCTCTCTCCATCACTGCACTGCATTGAATTCGTGCGCCGGATCGGTATGGTGCGGTCGAAACTGCGAAGTCCCTGATTGTTTTCAGAAGATACATCGCAGTTTACAGTCGCAACGGTTAATGTTATCAAATTACACTTGGAATAACAATCCGTGACTTAAACACAGCATTGACAAATATATAACAGAGATAAAAAGTAACATGGATCACTAAGTCACTCGGCATCATAAAAGAATCAAGAATACACGATTAGGAAATTGCCATGGCGTTTAGATAAATAACATAGTAATAACATTTATGTGTGCTTAGTGTATTAAAAACAAATAACATATCAGGACTAACATTGGTTGAACTGGGATTTATCACCACAACTATTTGCAAGTGCAGATTTTATTAATTATTCCGCAAAAAGTTCCCCATTCTGTAATTTCCACTGCATTCCTCCACTTTCGATGCAACCATCCCACTAAACTCACTAGTAGTTTTAACCACCTAACTTAGATTTCATGGATTGGAAAAAGTGACACATCCTGTACGTACACCGTTAACCCCTTGCGGCACTTTGTTTATCTTCACTTTCAGTTTTCCCTACCAGAGATTAGGGTTCCCCCAGAGTCCGGATGCGATCCGAATATTGATTGCGCATCGGGTTTTTTTGCTACACTGGCTTGTCCGACATCAGTCCTCCCTAATGTCTATTGTCGACAATAACACGTGGATTTTTGTTTTGTTATTCGGCTTTAATATCAGTGAGCAGATCTTTCTTCCAAAACATTAACTACACACTGTTGGAGGTACAAAACAAAAGAAAGAAAAAAAACCAGTTCCCGTGCTCTTTAGTTCTGAAATCAGATTGCACGAGTCCAATCCCGGGAAAAAAAAAAGAATCGAAATTAAAAGATATAAAGATATATATATATATATATGAATCAGTTTATTGCAAGGTGCGGCGGCGCGGCGGCTCGGCGGCTGCAGCCAAAGTTGCCATTTGCTGGACACGGGCATTGGTGGAGGGGGGGGGGGGGGGGAGCTCAACCCCGGAGCACGTGACGCGCCGCGCCGGCCGCGCTCCGCCTTCCCATTGGCTGGAGGCGGCGGTTTGAAGGCGACCGCCAAGCCTTGCCTGATTGGACGGCGGCGATCGCGCTCGCCATTGGCCCGGGCCCTGGGGAGGGGAGGGGAGAGAGGGGGGGGGGGGGGGGGGGGGCGACGTCACAAAGACTATGACGCGCGTTCTTCCTGTTTCCTTCCCCGCGTCTTGAAGTGCATCTTCGGCGGCTCGCGCTGCATGAACAATCAGGGGCAGAGCGAGAGAGGAAGGCGGCGCCAAGCCCTGCCTCCTGGAGGTATACAGCCCTCACCATCTCTGCCCCCTCTCCCTCCTGCCTGCCTGCAAGCCGCAAGCTGCAAGCTGCAAGCTCTGCTCCTCGCAGCCCACTCACACTACAAGCACAGTAAGTAACCTCGCTCCTTGCTTACCTTTTTTTTTCTCTCCTCCCTACTACGTCCTTCAGAAACTTTACTGGCTGCTTGCAGCTCGCTCCCATACCTGCAGAGGGTTTTATTTTTTTTTTAACTTACATTTCCATGTGTGTTTTGGAAAGAGAGGAAGAGTGGAGAAGTATTTCTAACCCCTTTTTGTTTTGTACACAATACGCTGCTTGTTTTCCAAATATTGCATTGTACTCTTTTGTCCCATAATCTGCTGCCTCTTTGTCTTTAGTCAAGTGTAGTATCCTAGGTATTTCGTGTCTCATCATGCAACGGATTTGTTTTTCATTTGTGTGGATACTTTCTTCCCCCCCCCCCCCCCAGATCTAGTGCAGATGTGTTAGTTTCAGTTTGCCTTCTTTTGGGATATAATTTAGTTAATAAACGTGCTATTGTGCAGTTGGGTTCGTCTTGCATTGTGCTCTCGCTGGTCTCTTCTTGAAACTTTAATATAAATAATAATTCAATTAAAGGTATTCTAAAGTGCACGGTCATGTTGGTTGTAGTATTTGCTCCTATCTCTTCCCCAGCCCCCTCATCCCCCCCCCCCCCCCCCACCCCCCACATACACATACATGGTCACAAGGCGGCTGTATTGATGGTCAGATATGGACAAAGAAGTTGTCGTCACAAGGTGTCCTTTGTCAACAATTCCCCCTTGTTCTATTCTGTTCTGTTCTGAAATCTCAGGGAATTAATCTTGTGTTCATAGTAATAACGCACGAAACTCCGACCTCGCTCTTGATTGTACTTAACGTGGAGGTGCGCTGTCAGATCGAATGGTCGGTCGGCTTTGCATTGGCAAGGATTGATTAACAGTAAACAACATATAATTGGAAGCTGCGTTTGGAAGCAGTTGGAATGATGATGTGTGCGGAAAAAAAGGTGCATTTTGTGTTAATGCAAGCAGGTTGTAGATTACTTGGAGAGGAGGGAGAGAAATGCATTGGCCTTACCGGGAAAGTGAAATCAACTTTCTGAAAGTGAATTTTGCAGCATCGCGAATCTTGGGAACGTAGTTTTGTGGTTTCATTAAAACAACCCCAAAACGGTTGTTGCCGGTGCTGCCCTTCTTTATTTGCGCATTGCTTTCTTTACTTTGAGCTTGGTGGAGATCTGAGTCTGTCCTCCCGTGACTGTGGCCTTTTTAGGATTTGCCTTTTAATTGTTTACAGACAATTCAAAGTCGCTGGCATCCCCGCGTGTCTTGTACATTGTTCCCGAAATTGATGTTTACCCAGCCAGCTGCTGGATGCCTGAAACACAGGCGCAGCAACGGAAGGATCGCCTTGCTAATGTTTTCCTGAAGGTTCACCCTCCTCCCCCCCCCCCCCTCCCTTCAAACGCCAGACCCCGGCTGAAAGTGAACTGGTAAAGCACTTCAAGGCAGATTGTTTTCTTTCAAAAAGGCGAAGTTTCAGGATGGTGAGGGGTGTTGAATGGTGTTGGCAGTAATCGGACAGTGCGCATGGGCACCGACAGACAGGTGTGCTGTGTCTAGGGCAGGTGCAGCGTCTTACAAGGGCTCAGCAGCGTCTCGCCTTATGAAGAGAGCCTGCCATCAGATCCCAATGAAAATCACGATATATCAAATTGAACGCCCTCCAGAGACGAAACAGTTTATTCTCTCCAAACAAAAGGTATTGTCCATTGCTGGTACGCATATTTTCTTTTTGTTTACAAAATTATAATATGGAGTATTATAGAATCTGCAAAAGCTTGTTTTCTAATCACGATAAAGATCTCCGTTTAAAAGGAATGAATTGATCTGGGAAACATGCTGCACACAGCAATCCGGTCTAAGCGCACGCAGCGCGGCCAGGATCACACTTCGCTTAACATCCCCATTAAAACTTTAGAAAGATTGATGCTTGGGAGTCGGTTGAAGTATCATTTTGTATCTGTAGAAATAATTCAGATTAATAACTGAGCTGCAACGGCGTTTTCCTCGATAACATCTTTCCAGTCCCTTAGTGTCCATAAAGTTTAATTTCCCGAAGTGCTTCCTCTGTACCAATTATAGGTAAATAACGTTTATTTAAATTTTCCATAATATATTGACCCTGCGTATATAGGAAAACACAAAACTGAATATACCTAATATACCTAGGAAACCTACATATAGTGAGATTATAAAGTCGTTCATCTGTGATTATTCACGTTTTATTTTTCTCTACAGCAGATTATTCAAGTTGTTTTTGCTTGATTATACTTGATTAGATACCTTGTGGCATTGCAGGTGTGCAGATTGTTATGCACTGGGTTCAGCTTTCTAGAAGAAAATTAGGCAAAACTCCTCGAAAGATTCGGTCACTGTTTTAATTAACCTTTCATGAGAGTGACAGAAATTGCTTGAGAATTGTTGGGTGGATTAAAGATAAAGTTATTTATTGTGCATTTCATTCTGGTATAGAATTGGAACCTTTTACCAATTAGGTGTGCTTCAATATTTTTATGCATGGCTGTATTGTGAGAAATTAAAAAGGAGTTATTTTAGAATCATAAAATTGTTCTTTAAAGAGTGCTGTCTATCCATGCACAGTTCTGTTAATCAACTCGGAGGCATCAACATCCACTTGAACCAATTTCTCCGTTTTCCCTTTTTTCATTCTTTCCACATCCCCAACAAGACAGCTAAACAGCAACTGCTGTCTTGATTGTAAATGCAGCTTAATAAACAGTTGCACTAACGCAAACATTTCCTGAAACCGCAGGTGAATTAGCATGTAGAGGAAGATGGCTCTTGCTTCGGGTAACCAGTCACCTTACTCCCTAAGAAAATAACTCTTGAGAATGTGTTCACCCAATTCATTATGAGCTGAAGACTGTACGTCCATTTTTCTTTACCTAAGACGATAATTAGAAGTAATTTATGTTTAAATGCATCTCATACAGTCAGTCGTTTCCCTCTACACAATACTCCACATATGCAACACCGACACTTAAATTAAAAAAATATATATTGATGACGTTAACTCTCTTAATTTATGAAGCATATTTATTGATGAGGTTTAAAATGACCTTTAACTAGTAAAGACTTGGATGGAATTTTAAAATACTTTGGCTTTTAACTGTTGAAGTCTTTAAAGATAAATATAGAAATTTGCTTTTGGAAGAGTAAGGAATGAACATTTGATTTTGCAGGTTTGAATTCCTGCTTAGCTGCCCTAAATGTTTAAACTTATCGCAGGCAACAGCTTACATTGGATGCAGATTAACCAGGAGGACTAAATTCTCACAACGGTGTTACCCTAAGTATTAAATTTTGCTCCGGTCTCATATTAATTATGAATTATGATGAACACATTGCAAGCCTAAATATCAAATCTTTCTGGAGGGAAGCAGGCTGTTTTTATTTAAAATCGTGACAATCCATTTCCAAATATCAGCAGGTTGAAAGTTGCTTAGTCAAAGCTTGTTTCTGTAGAGATAATCACTCACAGCTGTGGTGCTGTGGAATATGTGGATGTTTTTACAGGTGAGTTGAAAGGGACGGAGCAAATCCAAAATGTCTGCATGCTGCCTTTGGCAAGCAGCCGTGCTATTGTGGAGATGAGTGCTGTTGAGTTGATGCAAAAGTTTCACATAGAGTAAATCTAGCATGAAAAATATTTTGTGATTTTCTGTTTATGTAGGTTAAAAACTTAAACCCTTGTTTCTGCACATGTAACATCCGTGGGATTACATCTATGTGAGTTAACCAGGCATGGAGCACTTCTAAGTTCATTAGTGTATTTTTGATCTTGGGAAGTTGGGAGTTCTGACATAAAAGAAAATACATTCCCTTCCTTTCCCACGCTTGTGCTTCATGTTTTCTTGCTTTGTCTAATTAATTTCTAATGTGATTTTTGAGGTTATAAAGGAATTCTCACTTGCATTGCAGCTGAACCTCTCGGTAGATATTATATAACAACATTTCCTTTGATTAGTACGCTTATTGTTGTATATAAAGTTTTTAACTGATGACCTTTGATTAGTTAAATATTACCATAACATTTGAAAAGTGATGTAAATATTTAGTAATGTCATTGTCAATGGTGTTTTTTTAATGTACAGTATGAATCTGGAAGCAATTTCTTATCACTATAGCATTCGAAAACATTTTGCCAACAATTAACTATATATAGGTTTAAAAAGAATAAGTGGACAGCGTAAATCTATATTTAGGTTTGCTCTGCTGTCTTTCATTTTGTGCAGTCGGTAATGTAATATCTCGTGGCATTCTTTGAATGAAGTGCAGAAGAAATGAGTGCAATTTAGAAACTTCATGTTAACTGTGCATAGAACAAAATTAACAAAGCTAAATCTGAACAAATTACGCACAATTGTCGGCATGGCTTTTTCAGTAAATGACTTTTGCATCAAACTGTAATGATGCAAAATAGAAATGCATAAAACACCAGTGTTTTATAACTATATTGATTTGTTCTTGAATTATTTTCAGATTTATGTATGACTTAATCAAAATATTTGTCTGCATGTTTTTTTTTACACTTTTCCCCTTAAGGTAAATGATAACGTTTAACATTTTTTTACATGAATTATATTATTGATGCTCAAGGAGCTTTGCTTTGTAAAAAAAAGCTTAATCTATCCCAAACCATGTGAAAATAAATATTTGTAAAAATCATTTTGCATCAAATGCATAATGAACTGTGATAAATGTAATGTCCCATAACCCCCTTTACCAGCACTTGCCTATTTTATGCAGATTTGAGGTCAGGAAATTTAGAGAAAATTAAAGAAAATGATTCATCGGTCCTTTTGTTCTATTGGCTAGGGTCCCGGGATTCTCGAGCTGTGCCCAGCTGACAAGCCTTTGAAGATGGCACAATAACAAACCAGTGATGCCTGACCATGACAGCATAGCCCTCCTAACCAGACATACTAAGAGACGAAGAGTCGACATTGGAGTGAAGAGAACTGTAGGGACAACTACGGTGTTAACTAAAGCAAAAGGGAAGCTATATAGTGTCATGAATTCCCAAAGTTCAGATCAGGACATTGAGTGCTCAGTGGTTCAGCATACAGATGGGGACAAATCAAACGTGCTCCGCAAGTTGCTGAAGAGGGCAAACTCTTATGAAGATGCCATGATGCCTTTTCCTGGAGCTACCATAATTTCCCAGCTACTGAAAAACAATGCAACTAAGAACGGAAGCACAGAGCTCAATTTGCAAACCAGTGGTCTCTCCAGCACGGGGTCAGAGGCAAATCAGGAGGATGCTTGCAGCAACTCTTCAAGGGAAAGTGGCCAAGAATGCCTGTCACCGTTTAGCAGGCCTAACATGAGTCAGTTTGATGTGGATCGGCTTTGTGATGAACATTTGCGGGCCAAACGTGCACGAGTTGAAAACATAATTCGAGGCATGAGTCATTCGCCGAACGTGGCACTGCGGGGTGGAGAGAACGATCGAGATGGGGTTCAGCTGCCTGTGAGTCCCCGAGAAAGTTACAGGGAAAATAAACGCAAGCAGAAGCTTCCCCAGCAGCAGCAACAGAGTTTTCAGCAACTGGTTACAGCCCGGAAAGAGCAAAAACGAGAAGAACGACGGCAATTGAAGCAACAACTGGAAGACATGCAGAAGCAACTGCGTCAGCTCCAGGAAAAGTTCTACCAAATATATGACAGTACGGACTCTGAGAACGATGAAGATGGTAATCTGTCTGAAGATAGCTTGCAGTCAGAAACCACTGATACTAGAGCACGAGCCCGGTCCGACCATGAGATATCAGAGTTGGATCCAGGCCACTTCCTTGATCGTGCTCGAGCTCTTATTAGGGAGCAGGAAATGGCGGCAGAAAATGAAAAACTGAAGAGAGATGGCCGCTCCAGGAAAGGCCAAGGCCTAACCACCTTGCATGCTGAAGGAAAACAGCTAGCTGAGACTCTCAAACAGGAACTCAATTCCACCATGTCACAAGTAGTGGACTCTGTCGTCAAAATGTTCTCTAAATCCTCCCACCAGCTTCCTCAGGTCTTCCCCCCTATCCAGATTCCACAGGCGAGATTTGCCATGAATGGAGAAAACCACAACTTCCACACAACAAATCAACGACTTCAATGCTTTGGCGACGTTATAATTTCGAACCCGTTGAATACTTTTGCCAACATGCACGTGTCTAATTCCTCGGACCAGACGGAAGCACTGCCTCTCGTAGTACGCAAAAACTCCTCCGAGCCATCTGCGTCCACCCCGTCCATGGGAGGCCACCACGTTTCTCATCACCAGTCCCCGCTCTCAGCCGCAGCAGGGTTTTCATCCCCTGCCTTTCGCCATCCGCTGCCTCTTCCTCTCATGGCCTATTCCTTTCAGAGTTCGATAGGCAATGCCTCCAGTGCAGTATCTGGGAAAGACAGGTCATCTCCCGAGTCCTTGGACCTGACCAGGGAAACTGCCTGTCTGCGGACCAAAGTATCATCACACCACATGAACCATCGCCCCTGCTCACCAATCCATCCATCCAGCACAGCGGAAGGTCTCTCGTTATCTCTCATTAAATCTGAGTGTAGTGACTTGCAAGACATGGCGGACATTTCACCATACTCTGGAAATACAATATCCTTTACTGATTGTTCTTTAGTGTCTTAAATAGGTATATGCAACTAAAAAGAGTTCCAAGTTTTCACCCATATTGTCCCCGTGGCATCGCAAAGACTCAATAGAATTGAGTTGAACTTTAAGCAAGGGGTCCAGTCTTTTTTTTTTTTTTTTTAAACTGTTATTACCTGTTTTTGGATAACCCAGACACTGAAGATGCAACAAGTGCATCACCCCCACCCTTTACTGTTCTGCAAGTTCAGTGCAGCTGCCTGCTATGCATGATTAACCTCTGTTCAGCTGTACACAGAAATCTTTTGTCCTTGTATATACAAAGCAAATGATTTTAAAAGCTTGTGAGCACAATCAGAGTGGGCTCAGCTAAACTGAACTTCTTTCACAAGGTTTACTGTACTTTTTTTCCCCCTTTTTCAAACAGATAACTCTCAAAAATATTTCATGAAGTATCAAAATGGTGCATCAACTGCAATTTTTCTTATTTCAGTGCCAGTTTTCAAAACAGCTTTTCCTTTTGTTTTATCCTATCACTTTGTTGAAGTAATAGAGCTTCTATTTTTGCTATAAAGATTTGTTGACAGGAGTCAGTAACATACGGCACCATTTATTGTTGCTTAGCAGCACTCTGTGGTGTTTCGTGAATTTAATGGCCAGTTACATATTTCAAAGGTGACGAAAATGCACTTTTTAAATTGCAACTATGAATTTATTACCTTACCTTGAAAGTTACATTAAGATACATATTGCTTGCCCTTTATTTTGACCTACTCTATACACAAATTTTGGACTGGAGTATGTTGTAGGAATTTTCAGGTATTTGGCTAAGCTAATAGAGGATGCTCAGCCATTTCACTCCCATAGTAATAATTTATTGTCCTCAAAAAGAGAAATTACTTTTACTGTGTACTATTTTGTACTTATTGAACTAGAAAGATTATGATTGTATTAAAACCCATTACGTCCAACTGCACACAGTTGCATCTCAGTTACTTTAACATAATGGCAAAATATTCTGCAAGCTCGTGAATAGAACCATAGTAATTAGACTGGGGTTCTTTACTGTACCCCGTCCCCTCCTTATCCCACCACATCCCACCACCATCCCAAACCCTAATGTTAAAGGAAACAGTTGAATGGCTGTCTCAAGATTTCAGCCTTGATCCTCCATGACACAACCCTCCTTTTGCATCTCAAGAAAATAACCTTGTAGAATACACAGCACATTGGAGCTGAGCTACTGCTTGGGGCAAGGCTAGTGGATGAGTACATTCAATCTCCATGGAGCTAACAAAAAATAAGAGGACACCTAGAGTTATAAACTAAAATATAATAAATAGGAACCAGGCGGAGTGAAACTACAATCGAGTTCTAATGCTTTCAAACATTGGTCCCGTGCCAAAATATTTAATTGCGAGTAATCTGGTAACTAAGATTATGTTACATATGATATGGAATAATGCAAAAGATGATAACTTGAACAAGATGGAATTTAGAAATTGTACTTAAAATTCTGCAATTATCTACTCGATCACAAATTTTGTAATAATTATTTTCTGGCAGCAATAGACATACAGTGATACATAAAGCAAATGCTGCTTTGATTATTTTTTTTAAACAAAACTTTATTGTCCATCTCAAGGATGGATTTAAAAAGTCTTCTCAGGCTGAATTGAAAAATGGCAATGTTCCAGTTACACTGCTGCTGTCTTTAATCCAATTGTACAATTTTATATTGTCCTGCACTGACATAACTCATCTGCCTCTCAGGTAATTCTACATATTTGCCTTGTAAAAACTCTGTATGCAGCTTACACACAAACTCGTGTGGTGTTTGAATACTGCTTTAGGTTCAGCTGCAGTGCAGTATTTCTCTGATCTTTTATTTTCCTGAGCAGATGTCTTTCATTAATTTATGGATTTATCATCTTTTCTTTTTTTTACACCTGGCAGCTGGCTCAAGTTTCAGCAGTTATTGTCTATTTTGCATGACATGTAGAATTGAATGTCATCTGTCTTAACAAAGCTGAAGCTAAAAGAATGAGGTGAGCCACATGAGCTGCTGGGACAGAGCTGTACGTTTTCTTACCTCCTTAATATTTATTTGTGCTCATTTCTTCTGGCCTTGAATGGGCTGTGCTCACATTCTGTGCAGCTGTATGTTTACAAAATCTATTCCAACATGAGTCATTGTGCGTGTGTAAGTATCCTAGAAACAGCCAGAGCTTTCTTGAGAGAACAGTTGCTTTTAGCGTAAGCACTTAAAAGGGAAAATGGTCAGTTCTGCTTTACATTATTGTGAGAAGCAGTGACATCAATTTTGGTGTAGCATGATTTTAAGCTGCTTTTTGTAGTTCATATTAGAAGCAAGTTGGGCAAAGTAGCAGTTACCCAACATTGTTTAAAAAATGAAGTATTTCATTAATACGATGTATTTATTAATTATTAAGGTTGTTATAAGAACTCTCAAAAATGCTGTGATTTAATTTTCTTTTCCGTTTGCATTTAATATGATTTGATAATCATATGTCATAGCATTTAAAGAACGAACATATAAATTTGCAATTTTGTCAAATGTAATTTTTACAAATGTATTACGCAGATTCCAAATCCTATAAATGACTGAGGAAATCAAAATGACATAACATGTCAGCAGCTGTTCATATGCTCACTCTTTACATTGCTTTGTGTCGTCTACCATTTTTTTCCTTTTCTGTCATCTCTAAATATAATTATTCATCTTGAGGTATAGTCCCAAGGACAATAATGGTGCGATGGAAAATAACCATTCTTCTTGAACCAGCTTGAGTAATATGTGCAGGCATGTTATTTCATGATCATTGCAGAACCCTATACTGTCTTCATTTAACAATCATGCATATTTTTTTTGCTGCAGGCGGCAAATTTGCTTGATTTGTTTTCTCCCTTGGCTTGGAGCACTGAGACCAATGGTGGTATTTCAACTGCCAACATAACTCTAACCAGATAATTTCAAGAGGGACCTGGGATTAAATTTGGAGTCCAGCTGGGATGACTCGATAACAATGGTGTACATTTGGTAGCTCAAGCATTGGGCGCTCCCTCTTTGACATTTCTTTTCCACAAAGTGAGATTGGGCAGGTGATTCACTTTAAAAATAACACACATGCGGTCCTAAATGTTCTTTCATGTTTAATTAATAAAATTAATGTTTAATGTAGCTCTTTAATGTCGTTGTTCTGTATTGTGGTGCAGTCATGTCAGTTATTGCTGTGATATTTTGCAGAATATAAAATACAGTTTATTCTAACTCTCTTTTAAGATAAGAGGAAAATTTGTCTGGAATGAAATAAGATAGAAATAAACAATTCATTTCTACACCAGATATAATTTGAATATATTTCTAAACAATTGTGCAAGGATATTAAACTATGGAATGTTAATCTTATTAAAGGGTGGTTATAATTAGTTATGTGAATTATTAGTGCAAGGTTGAACAAATATTATTTTTACCAGCATCGTCCACAAATTGGAAATACATTTTAAGTATAAAGTTTTAAGTAATTGCAAATGCTCTGTATACTACATGGTGATTGGGCACATCCGCCATGGATCAGCACTACCAAGAACTGCAGATATTAAATTGAGCTGTCCTGGCTCTTTAAATGCCTTTTCAGCAAGCACAGCTCCCCACATAGAATGATCTCTGAAATGCTGGTTAGACACAAATAATGAAAGCACAGCACTTGATACCATTTACTTTCAAACGATGCTCCTCATCTGTTTTTGTTGCCTTTTAAACAAGGGGGTCCAATGATAATATTAAGAGATTAGAATGTAAGCAGCGAATGCATTGTAGCAGGAGGATGTTGACAGGCTGCAAAGATGCATCCCTTTGCTGAACAGCTTTGAAAGAGGTCGTAGGCAGTCTGTTTAGAAATGGTAAAGTGGGTATACTTTTTGAAATTCCTGGGAAGACAGATTAACATTTTCCTTATCCATTGCAGGCAATATAAAAACATATGTTCCTTTTAACACCACAATGACGTAAATAGATAGAGAATAACTTTAGTTACTGTAAAAAACTACATCATGATCCATTTGTTTGAAGTGGGTAAGAAGGAAAAAACGTACAGGATCAAATTAAGTTTGAATGTTTTATATTTTAAAAGTAGACAAAAGGGGCTATAGATAATGAAATCTGGAAAACACAAATTAAATAAATGTTCTATAATGGATAATATTTGAATAAACATTTAACTTTGTGTCAATGTTTTATTTAAAATCATTCCTTGAATGAATAACAGAGCAGATATGTTTCTGCTATAGAATTCTTGGAAGAACACAGTAAACATATCCACTGATCGAACAAATAACACATTTTTCTCCATTAGCTTTAAATTATCTTATAAAGTCACAAAACATTAACCAAATTAACGGAGTTCATATAATTCAATAAAACTTTAAAGTTCATTTAGTTATTTTTATTAAATGCTAATAAATTAATAATTCTTTAGGTAGTGAAATTCTTCTTCTGAAGGTGTACACTGTTAATTGTCATTAACCAACCCCATCCAACCCACTGAACTCTAAAGAAGAATGGATCCGCAATAAACAACATTTTCTGTTGTCGGTCGGACTGATTTTCAATCATTTTTAATACATCCCGGAATTGAAGATGCAGAAACACATTATTTGTGTGCTCACTTGTTTCATTCCTTCGGAAAATGAAAGTGTTCTTAGCCCAAGAACACAATTGTGCGGGTATTTGGCATAGAGATATAACTTGCTGCGGCATAGATAAATTAATTGCCGCCTTGTGATTTTTATAATGATGTAAAAATCTGGGGGGTGATTTTCACAGGAATCTGAGAAGTATGACATTGGAACCGGTAAGTGGGAGCAAAAATGACATTGAAAGTTGATAAATATGGGAATGATCTCTACCATAAAATTATTTGGGCAGGGTTGGGTTGGGGGGGGTGGATGTAGCTGGAGTAGCAGACCAAGGTCAGGGCTGGAGGCCAAAAATTCCAAGTGAAGTTTGCGAGAAAACACTTTCTCCACCATTCCCAGAGGATTCCACAGAAGTGACTTTTTCTACACTTATTTTGGTCTCTAGTGGCAAGTCCACGACCCCACCTATTGTTCTGTTGTCAAGGTTAACTGTGCGGGCTCATTAATAGAAATACGGCTCCATGTTAGAATTACCCTGCCTGAATGTGAAGGTAAATAAAGATAATGTGGTGGGGGAGGGGTTAGAGGCATGCTACCCTTCCTCCTGCATTCTATTACTAGCCAAAGGTGAGTGGAGGCCAGGGGTAACCTGCATCATTGTTTCCCATCTAACTGAGAATGTAAACGGTTACTGCTAAACATTCTCAAAGTATCTGGAGCAAATTCATCTGCGTTACATATTGCTCTTGTGGCTACCTGAGCAGTGCTTGTTAGGTGATGAAAAAATTGGAGGCAGCTGATTTCTTCACCTGTGGTTGCTCACAACAGACGGGGTCATTTAACAAATTGAAATAGACTAAGTGTTTTTGTAATAAATTTTTCTAAAATTGGATCTTGAACGCTTCACAAGTTGTAGGTTTGCACAATATATCCGTGTAAAATTGAGTTAATGCCACTTTCAACTCCATGGCGAGCAGTTTTACTTGGCTTTGCTACAGCATGAGGCCTCAAATCACATCTGCCCTTCCTAGAAACACCCACAGAGCAAGTTGCTGACATGGAATCTGCCCATCAAATTAGTTAATACATATCCCTTCAAAACTTTAAATTTTGATATTAACTTTAGTAATTTAGTCAATAACAGATTTGTGACTAAATGAAGTTTAGCTTGCATGAAGTTTCTATTTATAAAATAACATGTCCTACATAAGGGTTAAATCTGAATAAAGCATGCTTTCTGAGCAATTAAGTAAGGATGAACAATAAATATCACATCACTGCATCCCAAGAACAAATTGTGGACACCTGGAAAATATTATAGTAATATAGGTTTTTTTGGAAAATATAAGCAAGATCAAGTCTGCAAATGCACTACTTTCTTAATGGCCATATTTTTATGTGGGTTGCTGTAATTTTCATGATAATAACTAATGTAGGAAAAACTGTTGTACTGAAGTACCTGAGGCAGTCAAAGAATCAGTGAGCTTAGAAGCAGGCCCTCAGCTCACCATGTCCATGTGAGCATCAAGTACCTACAGTTTGTATCTATACTAATCTCATTTACCAACACTTGGCTTGTAGCCTTCCATGTCTTGGTGATTCAGGTGCTTGTCCAGATACTTCATAAATGTTGCATGAATCTCCACCAGTACCACCCCTTCAGGCAGTAGGTTCCAGCTTCCAACCTCTCTTTAGTAGGTTGCTCAGTAAACTTCTTATACCCTGCCTTAACTTGTCCCTCTGGTGTTATCCACCTCCATTTTCTTTTTTATTTGATAGTCATTTTATTAATTAGCTGGCCATCACATTTTATAAATTTCATTGGTAGATCAATTAAGCCACATCATTTAGATGCAATGATGTAACATTTATATTAATTTTATCTTCCAGGAGATTTTAGCCTGGTAAATGCAATATAATCTTCTGTTTGCCAAAGTGCCACTGGCATAACAGATGTAAGCCTGGAAAATTGCTTTGCGCAACTCATGATCTTATGGGATTTTAGCCTTGTGGCAAATCTGTAATAATAATTTAGGCATTAATGATCATTGTTATTTTCCACCAGAAATTTTTTGTTTTAGATGTGGAGTTTTTTTCTGATGCATCATGCTTGATTTAAAAATAATGTAGTAAGGAACACTGGATAACAAAGTTTACCAGTTTTTAAAGTAGTTGAAAGAGAAGGCTCATGCCCGCAACATAGAGAGCTGGTTGGGAATATAATTGAGAGGTTGAGACGCCATGATTAGAATGATCTTGTATTTCCAAACCAGAGAGGGAGAGAGAGTGACAAATTATAGTTTAGTTAATTGTATGTTTTAACTAAGTGGATTCGACATAAACCATTATTACTTTATCAATTTAACTCTGTGCTAAATATACATTAGAGGGCAGATTGTGAACTGTTCTTGATCTTAATTTTTTTTAATGTAAAATGTTAACATTGTTTCATGTTGGCGTGAACCTGCATATTCCATTTAAAATGAACAGAAGGATGCTGAAATCATATTGTCACACAAAAAGCTTAACGTAAAATGTTATTTATATATATATATATATATATATATATATATATATATATATATATATATATATATATATATATATATATATATATATATATATATATATATATATATATATATATATATATATATATATATATATATATATATAAATATATATACTCGACTGTTTAGTGTTCCTGTATTAATATTCTAATATTGTCAATTCATTCAACTCTAATCTCTCTTTCCCAGTAGTCTTCCTTCAGTAATCTGGATTGGGTACGTCAGAATTCACCAGTTGGTTTTTAAATTATTGTATTTGAACTGAAACTGACAAATGGATTCTAAAGGAGTGCATTCCTGAATAGGAATTTAAATTGGGATATAGTTCAAAAGATGATATCCTTGCAAGTCAGCAGTTTTCCATATGGTAATGTCTACCTTGCAATATTTAGTTTGCATCTTTAAAGCATTTTGAAAGTTCTATCTGTTTCCCGTCCTTCCATTATTTCCTTCAGCGCAGGCAGGCATTGATTCTTTTAGTTCTCGGCACTTCATGTGCCACTGCAGAACAGCTTGCTATACTTCCTTTCATTTGCCATCGTCATTTCACTTATGCATTATGACAGATGGCGGTGGAGAGTGTAATGCTCTTTTAGTCTTCCCTATCAGTCTAATGGAGGTCACAGAAGGTTTTTCAACTCTTCCCTCTTGGTACAAGAAGCATGTCAATCATGAGTTATCATCTTAGCCATCATTAAGCTTTCGAAATACAAAGCATCAGCTTGATCGAGTTGCTTAAGAGTTTGTTCACTCAGATAGGATCTCCATTTACAATGATTTCTCCTCAAATAAATTAGTAGATCTTTTCAAAATGACTTGTGTAGCCATGGAAGTTAACAACATTTTTGCTCTTAAATGTAATCTTCAATATAATACCCTTTGGAATAACTTCTGGAAAGCACCCCTTAATTGACCTTCCGGGGCCCATATTGATTTTCTCCACATGCATCTTCATTTCTGATAAATTATAAAGCCATTAATTTGTGGAGGAAATGGTGGGCAAACAGCAGCGCAGATGTGCCAAAACCCTACTAATGCACAAAGCACAAAAGAGTGCCAAGGAAGCTATTTGAAAAACAGAATTGCTAGATTGTTACAGTTAGCCTCGCATTAAACTTTCTCCTGGGAACTATTTTAGGAAGCTTCTGTCTACAGAGCTGAAGGGTAATAATATTTGCAGATAAATAGGTTTCTTTATCAATGTAAGGAAAAAAAAATTATCAGCTGGCCCCTGGGGGCTCTTTGTCTGTCAGAAAACGAACCTTTCATACATCTTGGTTCAGTACCCCTGCGTAGGTCAGATATCTCCAGATCTACTCGCTAACCTCTCTGTGCAAGGTTTCTAGGCATACTGTGTTCTCTGCTATGAGCAAAGATGTTTAATTTTTAACTTTATAATAATGCCCTTATTTGTTTTGTGAGTTTCTTTTGCATCGCCAGCTAACTTGTTAAATTGTAATGTCAGTTGTCTTATTCTGACACAATATAATAGTTGTTTTCATTTCTTCTCGAATATTGCAGCTTTTATCAGTGAAGTAACAACACTGTAAGACTTGTGATGATTGTAAGTGTTGTATCCATTATTATTAATCTATAGACAGTGCATTATTTCTGTTTTCTCCTGATTTATGTCTGGGGGTAATAGTAGTGCACATTCAAAATAATTAAAATGTTGTGTACCTTCTTTTCAACTTTGAATGTGGGGATGTTGGTTAGTTTTAATTTATTTAGTCTTTTCAGAGGGTCACCAAGACATTGCTCAGCAGAAGTGTTCTCTTCAAACAGTGTTGTTTCCCATAAATGCTCCGTAGATTTTCCTTGACGCTCAGCATCATACATACAGGAGGGACTGTCACCCAACCACCTCAAAAAGGCGAAGCTGATGTTCTTCTACACGCGGTACCCCAGTTCAAACATGCTGAAGATGTTCTTCTCTGACGTGAAGGTAAGTCTGAGGAGATTATTGCATTTTCTGTGGTCACGCCTATTGCAACAAGAACAAAAAAACAATGATGGTTTTTGTCTTCTATGTACTATTTAAATAGTTCTTGATGTAGTTATAGACTGAGCACAGGGATGGTGAGTAAACTGACGGATTCAGTCCGCATTATTCAAATGAGAATATGAAGGCTGTCCAATAGCAGCAGCACCCTCCCTCTGCTCCTCGTATATTTACCCCTAATCTCCAGTTTCGCTTTTCTGATTTGAACTAGTCGTTCTTCGACCAACTCCCACTGCCACCTGCAGAATGACTATTAAATTTGTTATAAACACTTGGAATATTAAGTTTTAGTTTGTTCGAAATTATCTTAATAAAAACAGTCTGAGACCATTGTGGAACTACTACATCAGATAATTTTCATCAAACCTGGAATATTGGTTCGTCGTTTTTCCATTTAGTCATTTTGGAGAATCAGTAAAACATTGCTCAGCAGAAGTGTCTTCTTCACACAGCGTCTGAATGGATAGATCCTCATTTCCCTCCCTCGGATTGGAAATATTTTTTCCTACTTGTTAATGATTGTTGCACATTCAATGAGACACATTCCTGCAGAGTATGAACAACATCACAGTTGTGATAAACTGTAGTTTGGATATCGGTCAATATAAAGTGAAACTCCACATTTTATAATTTTAAGAATATTATGTAGAAACTAGGCAAACTTTAAAGAATTATTGCCTACTGAGCTTTTAAGACTTTTGCAGCTGACATTTTCCCATGGTTTGCTGTAAGTGGCATATTAATAACCATGTTCAGTATCATTGATGTATTTTTTTTAATGTTAAAAAAAATCTAATCGTGAGAGTGGTTTCCATTTTTATTGATGTTCCAATTTATTAGAAGTGCATGTTGAATAAGCAAATTCAGTATTCTGAAAAACGCAAGGAATCATGGGATTGGTCAAAGGTCACTTGCTATAAAGAAAAAGCGAAGAAAGCGCTGGCTATATAAACTGTGTATAAATTCCTATCTTTATTCAATATTTATGTGTAAAAATCTATTTAATCTTTGGAACAGGGGTGCCAGGTAGCGGGAGAGCGGGGTGTAACAGCGAGATAGAGGGGGAGAGACTGGAGCAGCGGAGAAACATTCACGGCAGTTGCACGCACACAGACCCGCGCCTCATCCACAGCCAGGATCGAACCCGAGTCCCCGGCACCACAAGCGTTGTTTACCACCGGGTCCCCGTCTGCCAAGAGCCAGAGTCATCGCCCCTGCGCCGGCTGCAAGTCCAGGGCTGCCACCGCTCTGGGCTGGCCCTGGACTGCTGGCCAACCCGGCGGGATAGTCCAGGGCTGCCTGCCATCCTGGCGGGACAGGCAGAGCCGAGCTGGAGCCAGTCTCCCCCCCCCCCCCCCCCCCCCCCTCGTGCCGGCTGCAAGTCTGGGGCTGCCAGGGCCACCCCCGGGAGGGGACGGGGACAGCCTAGCAGCAACTCAGCAACGACCCGACACAGACCACGGACGAAACGCAAGCCTGCACATAACGCAGCACCACAGTTGCCGAGAATGTTTATAGCGAGTGACGTATGACCTGGGCATGCACGGTCGGAATACTGAACTCGCTTATTAAGTACAGATTTTGGACTGTACATAACTAAGTTACTTTAACCCTCTGAAAACTGCAAAAGCAGTCCTTCATCAAGATACAAAGTGTGAAGATTATTAATGCTTAGTTAAGAATAATTACAATTTGTGGATCATTCATTGTATCCCCTTACCTTAATTATGAGAAGTCTCATTTAGGGTTGGAAATTACAACTGTTTTTGTATGTGATCCAAATTTTAGAAGCCAACGACACAATATCAACTAAGTGATGTTTTATTTAAATCAAAGGTTAAACTTCCAGGTTACTTCCATGAAGACTAATGTGGTTGAGGTTTTTGACAGGGCATTTAATGGGCATTCATAATTTCATGTACTTTTTTATCAATCTTTCTCTAAAACAAAATATATGTTAAGACCAATTTCATGTTTAAACATTGCATATTTCTAAATGTATCTTCATAATATATCTACTTATACCATTTATACTTTGGGAGTTGTTAGGGCTAAATCACGTCCCATATTAGATAACTACCGCAAATGCACTCTGGAAGCTAGATTATCAACACACACCTGGAATAAAGAGAGAATTTAGAATTATGGAGTGAAATAATGAAATGACAAGCAATTGACAAGAGCCTTTCACATCCTCTGAATATCCCTTTTCTTTTAGTCAATCAGATAATTGCACCAGTGACAACTATAACAGCATTATTACTTACTGAACAAGTATCAGCCAAGAATGTGTGTTTAAATTCTGGAAAAAGGGCTTGAATCCACAACTGTCTAAAGTAACAGTGCTATTAATGCTTCAATTTAACATTATATCCACATTTAATTTTTCCTACAGTCTTTCTTGGTTATGGCTGTTTTTTCCCCTTGTTCACCCACACCCCTCCAAGAAAGTAGCATGTTCCATTAAGATATTTCCACTGGTTTTCACAGACTAACAGGTTATAAATGTTTATACTGCTAATAGTTATCATCAGTTGTAGATATTTTCCTAAAAATTATCATACAGATGGCTGGATTATCAGCCTATTTGAAGAAAATTAGTAATAAAGGTGATAGTCACTGTTCTGAATTTATTTTGGGGATTGAATAATTTTTTGCTTTCTTACATTGAGTATTAAAATAGTGGACCTGACAAGGAAGGTCTCTGTAAGCTCCTTCCTCAACTGCGAGCTTTGCTTTCCATCTTTCTAATGGCGGGGTATCACCAATAAGACCAGGTGTTCATATGTAAATGTGAAAACTTTACATATTTGAAATTGCCATCACTGGAAGTGATAAACAGCATTGTTGGCCAACTAGGCCTTTTAATCTAAGAGTGAAAATCACAAGATACCAGTGGATGTGGTTCCGTGCTAGTAACAGTATTTATCACCCGAAAGGCCAGAATAGGGGTTCCCAACCTTTTTCATCCCGTTTACCCCTGGCAACTTTAATAGCCACATAACAATGTTATTTCATTAGTTAATGTTAACAATGAGAGCAAATAGATAACATTAACAATGAGAAAAAAATATGTACAAATGTGAACACCAGTCAATTCCAAACATTGCCCTCCTAATTTTGCTGCACATGCATTGCTTCTCCCTCTTAGAGGGCAAAAAGAACATCTGTTTGTTTTCTATCCTTCCGACAGCTACACTTGAGACGTATGGAAGTGTGACATTCAAAGTTCATTTATATTCTGATGCACCATCAGTGTTGACAGGCACACAGGGCAACCCTCAATGGCAGATTGATAATATAAAACTACCTTGTGATTGCATGGTTTAAGATCCATTAAATGTGCCTGGGGTCATTTAAAAAAATCTGAAAACCAGTTTGTAGATTGAAGTATACGAGGAAGATCTATTTATGGAAGGTTTTAATGGCATTTTTTTCTTCAACAATTGAAGGAACGTGTGCCCTAATATTCGAAGGAATACTTACAATTTTTATCATTTTAATATGCCTCGATCACTAAAGATTAGCTAATTGTAAAAGTAAACTTTTGACACGATAATTAAAAAGGGTGGACAAAGATTTCATAAAGGGAAATAACACTGGAACTTTTTTTCAGAAGCTTGTGTTAAAACATATTTTATTTAATTTAAATTTTCCTGTTAAATCTAACTCCCGAACCCTATTTCCACAAGAGGTACATGCACTGTCTAAAATGGATTTAACTTTGGTCAACTGTTTCTATGCATTAATTGGACAGTTTACGATTCTGATACAAGACAAAATCCTATCTTTGGATTGATGTCATTGTAAGCTTCCATGTAGTTGAATGATGGCCAGCTATATATTTGGAGTTCCTCACCAAATGAAGTGTGTGAATCTTAACGATGAACTCTAAGACAAGTATGGTGCAGTGAAGTTATGGGTGGCTATCAGACTTGCTGCTACTTAGCAATTTCCAATATGCATTTGAGTTATTTCTAGTCCAATTATGTACCACTCTCTTCGCTCCCCCAGAATTAAAATGATTTTATTTTTGCTGGTAATACCATGCATTGTAATGCAGAAGTGGGGTGAGGTGGTGTGAATTTACAACCACGACAAATACTATTTATTATTCTCCAGTGACTGTACTTGATACAATCACTATTATTGCACAAAAATGAATTCAGTGGAATGTTTTTAAATAATTAGAAA
Source organism: Okamejei kenojei (assembly GCA_035221665.1). NCBI lineage: Eukaryota > Metazoa > Chordata > Chondrichthyes > Rajiformes > Rajidae > Okamejei > Okamejei kenojei. Next base: position 73,575,699 of record CM069138.1, on the reverse strand, counting down.
ACATAATACCCAATAGTTTTTTTAGTTTCCTTAATGACATCTTTTTATTACTTCAATATTGATGTAATGCCAGGCTTACGTAGGATAGTGTAATGGAAAGTTTGCTTCTGGATTAATTAATTTGTTGTATTCCTGGAAACCTATTACTTGCAGCACCGAATATCACTTGGTCTGGCTTTATCACCAATTTTAAAAAATAATCCTGAGCTTCAACTGGTCTCTCATGTAAATGCCTTGAAATGCTTCACAGGGTTTGAAGGGAAAGTTGAGGTAGAGACAGTGAATTTTCCCAGTTTATGAAATTAATTCCCTTGGATTCTGAACAATTTCTAGCCAATATAGCCATTTATCTAAGCAGATATCATTAGCAAGAGCATATCAAAACTGCTGGAAGAGCTCAGCGCGTCACGCAGCATCGGAGGAGGTATGGGCTAAATGAATGTTGTGGGCTGACACCATGGTGGGTGGATGGGTCCAGATGAAAGGGTTTCAACCCACAACATTGATCAACCTTTTGCCTTCATGGGTGCTGCCTGATCCACTGAGTTTTCCCAGTGGTTATTGTTTTGCTCCAGATTACAGCACCTGCAGTCTCTTATGTCTTTATGTAATAGTAGCAAGATTGGGCTCACAACCCTTTGAACCTACTTTATGGTTCAATACTCCAAACCCTGATTCTGTGCATCATTCACTATCCCCACCTGAGCTCCCTATCCCTCTGTTCCTTTAGTGCATTCAGTCATTGAGTATATTCAGCCTTGAATATACTTGATGTTTATGTATCCACAATATTGGAAATTCCAACCATTTTCAACCCTCTGTTTAAAAAAAACCTCAGTATTAAACAGTCAATTGCTTATTCTGAGATTACACTTCCTGGTGTTGGATTCTCTTCTCGAAGGACTGGCTTCTTTGCAACTAGCATGTCCTTTTTTACATTTTTATATAACGTTGCAGAAATACCTAATTTTAATTGATTGAAAGATGCAGCATGGAAACACCATACTTCAGCCCACAGAGTCCACGCTGAACATTGATCAGCCGTTCACACTAATTCTATGTTTTTTAAACTCCAGTTATGTGCATTTTCTTCAGTCAACATGGGACAATGTTCCTATTCTATATCAGTTTTTCGCAAGCAGAAATGGCAACTGGAATGACTAATGCTGCACCTAGTTGCTATATATTTTGTAGGTAGACAAAAGGGCTGGAGAAACTCAGCTGGTGCAGCAGCATCTATGGAGCGAAGGAAATAGGCAACATTTCGGGCCGAAACCCTTCTTCAGCCTTCGCTCCATAGATGCTGCTGCACCCGCTGAGTTTCTCCAGCACTTTTGTCTACCTTTGATTTTCCAGCATCTGCAGTTCCTTCTTAAATGTTATATATTTGGGATGTTTTGCAACACTGCTGTTAAATTTTAATTGCTAAGGTGAAGTTATTTGCAACGGAACCAGCACAGCATTTAAGATTAAGACAATTAAATAAAGAGCCATTTTTGTATTAATAAGGTAATGTGATTTATATTATTGCTTAAAATAACCAAAATATTTAGAATCACTCATGATCACCCAGAGCGGACTTCATCAATATATTAAAAATCTAATTTTCTCTACCTACCCTCTTGTTGTCTGCCAACCGCAACCCCACCAACCCCCAAACATTGACTAGTCGATCACTGCCTAACTAGATTAAGGTGTCAAAGTGATTTTCTTTATGGGTCTTTTGACTGTGCTCATTGAATATTTAGGAAGTTTCTTCAGCAAACACTGGGATTGGACATGTCCCACGGGAAGCATTAATCCGTCTCGGGAACAGCTAGGTTGCAAAAAGAAGAGGCCTTCTCTTGTTCCTGTCACTTGTTTGTGATGCACCACCGAAAACCTTAAAGATCAAGATTACTATGTTTGTTTTAAAAAAAAACTAATTCAGGAACTGTTAATGTTTGATAAGCAAAAAGTGACACAAGTCTTAAATGCTGAGCCCTCATGTTTGAGTGGCTCTGTTGTTTTGGCCAGTGCATCTCTGGTATTTCAATTCTGTAACAATAGGTTTTAAATCTCCCTTTATACCCTTCTACCAAACACTGTCATGTGGACTTATTTTTTTTTTTTGTAGTCCCATTAGGTCATCTACAGGCCATTCTAGAAAAAATACCCTTTCTTTTTTCTCTATTCTTGCATGTAGGAGACAATGTCTTGTGACAATACTGAAGCTTAATCTCCATGTCAAAGCAATTTTCATTCCCGGGTGCGCAGGCTGCTATCGTTTTGTTATGTTTTGTTTCTTATACTAAAAGAATTAAAAAGGAACAGTAGTCGTCATGGGGCCTGCAGTTCTTATCTCAGTGTCTGGAAATTTGGACAGTGTATTTTGCTGCAGAGATAACATGGAAAGAACTCAGAGTTCAGCAAATAGTAATGGGTTTAAGTTCTATTGAAATCAACAGCAAATCAGATAATGGGGTCCTTCAGTTGTCTTTTTAATCAGGTCCCCGCAAGGCTGAATGGAGACAGAACAGACACACAGAGTGAAAATATAATTCTTGGATAGGTTAAGTACATGTTTGAACTCTTGCAGTCAGAGTGATTTGATGATGACTTAATCATTTTCTGGTCAATTATCTGTGAGGACCCTTGCAACTGGAAGGCAATTATGATGCAAGCTGGCCTTTAGGAGCTGCACCAGCTTCCACTTCTGTTTCCATGTTACTTAGCCTTCACTGCCATGAATTTTCATTCACTTCATTATCTTAAATTCACTGGAATAGAAACAACTTTCTGCTTTGTAATTACACACCCATTAACTGTCAGCTTGATAGAAGCAGGCAGCCCTCTTCGTGGCCAGAGCAAGTGCTTGATAAGTGCTCACTGTGATTTTTGATTAATGCACACTTTGTGCCGTAAATGGGAAGAAAAATGATAGATGCCGATGTTGAGAAAAGCCTTTCTGATGTACAGGCAGTATAAATTTACTGGTTTTAACTTGACTAATAGAGATTTAGCTGACCTTGAACATACAGGAAATCCTATTGGAGAGGACGCCAACATTTGTTATAGACTAGTGGGTCCCCATAAATGATCAGGGTCATCAAGCAACTAGGTCTGAAGTCAGCTACCATGAGCAATCCAACTTCCAAATAGTTTGACAATAGCTATGTCTGGAAGATTGTCCATGACCTTGACACTTTTATGGAGCGAGAGTGGTTTGAATAACTACTTTGAAAACCATCCACTTTGGTCACTTCAGTTGCCAGCTGTGGCTAATATACAAGGTAGCTCTAAAGCCTTGACCTTTAACATTTTTTAATAGTTCTTGAAATATAAATGGTAATGTTATTGAGGGGCAGAGAAGAGGCAGAGGTTCTTAGTCAGTTTACGTACAATAACTATTTTACTAAACATTAATTTTCAGTTTGAAATTAATGGCTTGGATATGCAAGCTTTAGTTTTCTTCATGAAATGGGTAGACTGGAAACAGTCCAACCCTTGCTATATGGTTGTGTTCTTCGAAGTTGAGACAGCAAGAATATTTGCAATTGCAAAATTGGAGCCTTCTCCTCAGCGGGTGCCTTTTGGTTGTTTGTCAGAGATTTTGGGAGACGGGAGTACTTTTTGACACTTTTATGTCCCCTTGCCTTCCTTTTTGAAATTTGCCCGGTGGCGACCAGGCTCCTTTTGCATCCTAAAGGGCCTGTCCCACTTACGCGACCATTACAGGCGACTGCCGGCACCCGTGATAGGTCGCCAAAATTTTCAACGTTGAAAATTCAGCGGCGACCAGAAAGACGTTATGACTCGTTGCAGACCTCTCACGACCACACAGGTGACCTCTCGCGACCATACAGGCGACCCCGGCGACAGCCTGTATGGTCGTGAGAGATCTCCTATGGTTAAGAGATGTCTCCAAAGAGATGTAGCATCTTTCTGGTCGCCGTTGAATTTTCAACATGTTGAAAAATTCGGCAACCTATCACGGGTGCTGGCAGTCGCCTGTAAAGGTCACGTAATTGGGACAGGCCCTAAATTCTCCTTGGGGTCAACCTAATACACTCCATCTCATTGAGGTTGAAGTAGTGACCTCAGCATTTGAAATCATCGGTCCCTATGGGAGAGAGGACCTCCTTTTGGATGGTTGAATGTTTTGCTGAGGAAGTACCCAACAATTTTCTCTTAACATCTTCTCCACACATGCTGAGCTCAGAACGCAAATGAAAATTTGGAGCTCAGAGGGGAGAAATTTGTCCTCTCACAAGCACTAAATATCTAAATTTTTAGCAGCTGTATACTGTTTGTATCCAAAAGTGGAATGTAGCATTGCCAATTACTTTAATGCACAATTGGTACTGCAGACTCTGATATTTGTTTTTTTTTCCAAGACTTCGTGCCTGACCTAGTTCAGTTAAACAGAAAGAATCCCTCAAAGTCCATACCTCTTCATTGTAGTCTTTTTCACTACAATACCTGTAAACTAGAGAAACAGTTACAGGGAACATTAAGGCTGATGGCTGTATTAAAATGGGATGTTCAACGGGTTAATTTACCCAATAACATTTCATCACTTTGAAACATGATTGCCCGGATGATTTTATTTGTATGGAATTAGACGATTGTGATTGTTGATATAAAGCCACAGTATTTATGTATGCTTTTCTCTCTCCTTTTTTTTGGTGACATCCTTTGTTGAAACAAAGAACCAAATGTTGAAAAGGCTGTGGTCCTTCCAGACCTTTTCTTATTTAAGTCTGACAGAGAAGTATCTTGGGGTCCTATATATATTTCCATTAGGAAAGGACGTTTGTTTCTCTGCACTTTCTTGTGGTGCTCTACTTATCCACAATCGGATGTTTAGGTAAAATAAAAGAAAGGGAAATTAATATACAAAAGTGTAATTTTATAGTCCCATCTAAACTATTTCATTACAGAAATGAAAAAGAAGCCAAGATTATAAATATTCATTCCAACCTATACAATGCTGAAAATTTACCATATCCATTTGAAGTCCATCATTTAAGATTTAGTTCTCGTGCGGATTTTGCGTTGTTGCAATTGGGTGGAATAATGGTTGCATCTTATACATGCTAATATAGAAGAAAAATAAAGTTTTTAAATAACTTTTCCCAAGATGGATTGAGTTTATGGAAAAATTTGATTCTGCTGAACTGGAAGAATATATTAACTGAAGAGATTGTGCAAAGTATTTTTTAAATGTTGGTTGGCATCGATCTACTAATCATAGTTATATATTGAAGAGCAAAGTTACTTCATTTAGTTTGAGACATATACAGTTTCTATTGCACAATACATCTGCGGTGGATGTAGTATATATGTATGATCACATAAAATAGTTTTGGATTTATTATGGAACATAATATTTTATTTTAAATGTTATTAACTTAAAGCATAGTGGCTGATTGAAACTGAATTTGCTCATCCTGTTGTATTTTTCGATTGGCAGTTTAATAGGTGCATCACCTCACAGCTTATCAAGTGGTTCAGCAATTTCCGAGAATTTTACTACATCCAGATGGAGAAGTTTGCTCGTCAGTCTATTAACGATGGAACAACAAGCACGGAGGAGCTGACTGTCTCCCGTGACTCTGAACTCTTCAGAGCCTTAAACATGCACTACAACAAAGCAAATGATTTTGAGGTACGGGCTTGTTTGTTTTTATGTGAGCATTCAACAATGAGTGTGAAGACTGATGTTAACATTGTTTGGGCAGCAACCCTAGTTTATCATATTTCACGCAGAAATGTATATTTTTTAAACTTTGAAAACAATGGAATCTTTGGCCGGCTGTCTGTTTTATTGCTCCCACATTGTGAGCTACTGAAAGTACAAGCTGATGAAAGATTAGTTACAATAATACTGTTGAAAATGATACTGGAAACCTAAGCAACACATCCTAACAATTTGTGCCTGCTAAAATTATGTTGCGATCCAAGCAAATGAAATTAAATTCATAGCTCGAGGTCCTAGTGTTGAAAGTTTATGGATCACTCTTTGTTGTCTGCTAATTTTGTGCTTTGACCTTGGGTGTTCTCAGCAGTTCGTCTTTGATGTCAGTGAAATTTAAATTCCACTGTGTCACCAAACTCTTAGTATGACGCAATCTTCTTTTTAGAGGTCACCCGAACTAAAATATTTAAACGTGTAGTGACCATGCCTGCAATGTGGAAGGAAGTAAAACTAATTTTTAAATATACACCACATGGACCAATATTTTATACAGATTATACTTTCTTGTTTATAGCATGTTTACTAAATTATTCAGCAGATTTGTAAAAATTCTGGTACGTATAGGTAATGGTACAGGAATATAGTTGTATTAGTTTCATATCTAATTTTCCAAAGAAAATGCACATTAGGAAAAAAATATAAAGTGTATTGCTGCTAAGGGCTAGGAATGATCTCATTTAACAAATTTATAAAAGAAAATGTAAGGAAGGGGAATTCAATGGTTTTTTTTTAAAATAGGAACAATTCCAAAGAATTGGGTCAATTTAGGAGAAATATAGAAAACAAGTGCCAATGACAGCAATAATTCAGAAGAGGGATGGGCAACTTGGATGTGAAGAGAAAATTGATGATTTGCACCAGTGAATAAAAAGTTGCATTGAAAAAGGTTAACATGAATTGAATCTGCCGTGAACAAAATTGGAATAGGGATCAAAATATTCACTTGAAGTAACAACACCTGCTTTAACACCACCCTGTTTCCTAATGAAATTTCTGGCTGTAAATAAAATGCTCGTTCATTTTGGTTGAACATATGAAATTGAGACCATGATAGCACAATGGTAAGGTAGACAACAGTGCTGGAGAAACTCAGCGGCTGCAGCAGCATCTATGGAGCAAAGGAAATAGGCAACGTTTCGGGCCGAAACCCTTCTTCAGACCACAATGGTAAAGTTGTCTCAGACCCAATGGCCTTAAGTAATGCCCTCTTTTCAATCGTGTGCTTTGTGGATGATTGGGGCAGTTGTGAATTGTGCCATTAGAGGGGTCAGCTGCTTTGAATCTTGAAGATGGGGGAGCACAATCAATAGTCAGTGGGAAGTTATTGGCAAGGGCTGTAGTGTATTCTTGAAAGTTGGGAAGGTTTGAAATCAATGGGGTGTTTGAGACTGGTATTATGTCATCGTCAGTCAGCAGAGTGTTTGGTAAATACTGAAGTTCCACAAGCTTGGGAAGTGTTTGGGAATCATTAGATTTTGGAATTATGTGGGAACGTCACAAATCAAGTCAAGAATTTAAAGGTGACCTACTGCAATTGGGGTTCCTGCTCTGGCCTGGGCCATGCTTGGGAATGTCTGCCGTGAGCCTCCACAAAAGCATGGGTCACTGACCATTCATACCCTGCTTCTGTATGAGGAGCTTCTGAATCTCATAGACATCACAGAGATGGTATACAGACACACTTTGCACGTCATGGAATATCACATTGCCTATCAAAGGTCTTTGGTGTGCAGTCCAGGTTAGCCACACAGAGGACCCCAGCATGAACATGGTGGAATTTACAATCTTGGTGGTAAGTCACAGATTTACATTCATGTATTTTAATTTTTCGTAGAAATTGGATTTGACATGGTGTATGCAATTCAGTTTTGAGGCACAACAATGAACTTTCACTGCCATGGTCTATGTCTGGATTGACCATATTGATGAAACTTCTATTGGGAAAATACATCCAGCATATCAGGGATTCATTATTTTCTAAAGCAGCCAATTTAATCGCACCAAGAAAGCATTCGACCCTTAACGGCACAATTCTGCGTGGCTCATGAAGAAATCAAACTCGTCCTCTGCAACAGTGGTTGCACAGTCTCGGGTCTTGCACAGTCTCTGGTCTTAACAAGAGGGAAGTAGGAGGGGAAGACAAGGAACTGCAGCTCAGGGGGAGAGGTTGCTGATAGTGGAGTTAAGTATGTAATTGGAAGAAAGAGAAGTTATGCAGAAAGGGAAATTTAGAGGAGTACATGGTGCATTTGAAACGGAAATGATCTACGAACATCAGACTGGAGGTGCATTTCACCTACTGACTCTATAAGGCAATCAGCTGCGTAGACCAGTGACTGTTAAAGCCACCATAGCATAAAATGTTGTTGGTTCATTAAGCAATAGCAGCACTGGGTCCATATTAATGATTTGGAAGAGGGAATTAGGAGCAACACTAGCAAGTTTGCAGATGACACAAAGCTGGGTGACAGTGTGAACTGTGAAGAGGATGTTAGGAGGTTGCAGGGTGACCTGGACAGGTTGAGTGAGTGGGCAGATGCGTGGCAGATGCAGTATAATATAGATAAATGTGAGGTTATCCACTTTGGCGGCAAAAACAAGGAAGCAGATTATTATCTCAATGGGGTTAGGTTAGGTAAGGGGGAGGTGCCGCGAGACCTGGGTGTCCTTGTACACCGGTCACAGAAAGTTGACTTACAGGTACAGCAGGCAGTGAAGAAAGCTAATGGAATGTTGGCCTTCATAACAAGAGGATTTCAGTATAGGAGTAAAGAGGTTCCTCTGCAGTTGTTTAGGACTCTGGTGAGACCACATCTGGAGTATTGTGTACAGTTTTGGTCTCCTAATTTGAGGAAGGACATCCTTGTGATTGAGGCAGTGCAGCGTAGGTTCACGAGATTGATCCTTGGGATGGCGGGACTGTCATACGAGGAAAGATTGAAAAGACTAGGCTTGTATTCACTGGAGTTTAGAAGGATGAGGGGATATCTTATAGAAACATATACAATTATAAAAGGACTGGACAAGCTAGATGCAGGTAAAATGTTCCCAATGTTGGGCGAGTCCAGAACCAGGGGCCCCAGTCTTAGAATTAAGGGGAGGTCATTTAAGACTTGAGGTGAGAAAAAACTTTTTCACCCAGAGATGTGAATTTATGGGATTCCCTGCCACAGAGGGCAGTGGAGGCCAAATCACTGGATGGATTTAAGAGAGAGTTAGATAGAGCTTTAGGGGCTAGTGGAGTCAATGGATATGGGGAGAAGGCAGGCACGGGTTATTGATGGGGGACGATCAGTCATGATCACAATGAATGGTGGTGCTGGTTTGAAGGGCTGAATGGCCTCCTCCTGCACCTATTTTCTATGTTTCTATGATCCATGGTACACAATTCTCATTCCCACCCCACAACTTGTAAAATATATAATGGAAAGATCTTACTTACCTCATGTATTTTGCAAGTTGTAGGGTGGGAATCGAGTTTGTATATCATGGACCAGTGATCTGACAGCTTAATATCCAAAGGAGGAAAACTCTAGATTACATTCTGATTCTGCAGGGATTTGAAGCAAATGATGGGGGGGAAGATGCAGGGTGATGAAGGTCATGGAGAAATGCATGTGCACCATAGTCAGGTGGGGCCCAATGGAAAGAGAGGGGGTGATGAGGTGGGGTGGAGGCTATTGCTTGAAATTGGGGAATTCAATGTTCATACCTTTGGGTTGTAACCGATCCAGAACAGTACTTTGTATTCTATGTGTGCACATCCAAATATGCACACACATTTCTTCCACCATCTCCCACTACCCCTGTCACCATGCTCCTTTCCACTCCTCTGTACATACATCTACCATCCCCGAGTCCCATATTTTCCCTTCATCCCTCACCACATTTCCATCCCCCTTGTCCCATTCCACCCACATCTCTGCCTCTTGCCTAACATCTCACACCTCATCTTCTTTCCTTGCCTTACACCTTTTTGGCTATTTTTCACCTCAAGCCTTGGTCACTTACTCCACCCATCTGCCAATCACCTCCTTCACTTGTATTCAACTATGACTTGGCAAGATTTGCCACACCCCCACCCCTCTTTTTCAGCTTTTCCCTCCACTACGTCAGTCTGAAGAAGGGTCCCGACCGACAACGTCATCTGACTAGTCTCCCCTCAGACACTGCCGGATCCACTTGACTTCCTCCAGCAGCTTGCCTTGTGCTCGAGATCCCAGAGTCTGCAGTTTCTCATGTCTCCTTCTTTCTTTACCATCTCTGCAAGCAATTGACGCAGGAAGGAACAAAATATTTGTCTGTAACATTTAATTATCCAATGTTAGAAGGGTTGAATGACAGTAATTATGTCAGTAAAAGATAAAAATAATTAATAGACAGAAAATAATGCAGAAATATAACTTTAAGATGTTTAAATATTTCAGCCTAAGCCAATTGCTGCTGATGAGTGGAGGACCAGTCCAATTGCAGGTTCGATTTAGGAGAAAGAGATGTTGAGAATAGTCATACACTGTTTCTGGTTCTTTGGTTAGATCTGGCCTGCCTGAGTGCTTATTTTGTTTGCCCCTGCTTTGTTTAATGTGTGTAGTACAATGTTGTTGTTATGTTATTTGAATAAACTAATTCTAAACTTCCTCATCAAGCTGCTTTGCACTTTGAATCGTTTTTATATCTAGCATCACTATTTATTGCACAGTGATCATTCATTTGCAGCTCAGCAGGTACAATGCAAGAATTAACTTGTTGCATTGTTTTGCAAGTTCCTACAGAACTTGGGAGCCTAAGGTTGAGATGGTACTTTTGCATAGCCAATGGCAGATTAGCAACATTTCAATTTTTGTCTCTAAATTAGTATCCGTTCATAAACTGATTTGCCCATAACTTTCTGTTTTTATGCAGTCAGGGTGCCATTGGCAAAGACGGGTTACCACCTATCCTCAATATTGACTAGAATATAAATGGTGGGGGATTTTGGATGATAATGCTATTGAATGTATCAGCTTAAGTTTGAATATTGTTTAGGTGCTTCTGCATTTGAATGCTGACTACTATATTTGCTGAGGAGCTGTGGATGGAATTTGGATAAACAAGGTTGGTTGATATAAGTGATTCCAAGTGCAAAGCTGCTTGTTGAGGAAGTTTAGAATCCAATTTATTCAAATAACAAGACAGCTGTATGACACAACATACATTAAACAAAACAGATACAATCCAAATGAATGCATTACCAGACCAGTCTTAACCAAATGACAGTGGTATATTTGTATGTCTTCTGTGACTGCATCTTGACTGCCCTGAATCTTATAACTCAGACTGGCAATTAGAGTTGTCCACCAATGTTCAGTAGAAATAGTCTTGGGCTGAAATATGTATCTTTTAGCAGTGCAGGACTCTCTTGAACTATCCATTTTCTGTCTTTAATTAGTAATTACAAAATGAACAAAACTTAGAAATCCACAATAGCTGAATTATTTTCACTATACTTGGTTTTACTTTGCATTCCATGTCACATTGTCAAACTTCTTAACATCTCTTGTGAGCAGAATATTCTGAGAATTTCTATATAAACTCTCTTAATGCTTCTGACTAGCTCTTTTTTAATAATCCCTTGACGTGATTTTAATGGCATATATTATATTTGCTTAAACTTCAGATTCTCTGTTGATTCCCCTCTGTTGAATTCTGGTGGATTTATTTATCCTATTTTCCCAGTAAATAAACTAATACTCATAGCAGGAGAGGAAATGTGTGTCTTATCTCTTGTGAGTAATAGAGCTGCTTTCTTCTTAGGCTGAGCTGTTGCTTAAAGATCTCATCTTTGTATCTGTTTAAAACCCTGCAGCTCCAAATTTCTGTACTTTAGAAGCAAATGACTTTTTTTTAACCTATCATCTCTTTAATCTTGCCTATTATTCCTGTTTTGTGATCTGAACTTGTATTCCTACTACAAATGGAAACATTTAAAAGGGATCTGAGGGGCAACTTTTTCACAGAGTGGGTGATGGTAAAATGGGAAGAGCTGCCTGTAAGAGGCAGGTGTAATTATGACATTTAAAAGATCTTAGATCAGGTACATGTATAGGAAAGGGTTCGAGGGATATGGGGTAAACACAGACGAATGGGACTAGCTATAGGCATGAATAATTTGGGCTAATGTTGCCTGTGTTTGTGCAATATGGTTCTGATTCTAATGCGTTTCGTTATTTTCCTGGGAATGTGTTACTACTGTACCTTTATGCGGTCAACCATTGTCCTAAAACCCTTAGAGATATTTATCACCTGGTATCTTACCTCACAATTGTAGCTAATATTATTTGGTCAGCATTACCTGACATTGCATTTTAACCACAAGCATCCCCACATATGACCTTTTATAATGGAAAGTTCATTGATGTAGCTGTAAAGAAAAATGGTGATAGGATATTTCATGAGACTACCTGCAGTGATGTCCCGAGTGGGATAACTATGCTTCCAACATCCACGATCATTTTCCTTTGTGTAATGCATGATTCCAATTATTAGGATAGTAACAGAACCATGTAGCGTGGAAACTGGCCATTCGGCCCACCTGATAATGCTGACAAATGGGGACCCATCCTTATTAATCCCACTTTCTAGGACTTGGCCCAGAGGCTTCTAGACCTAGGGAATTCAAGTGCTCACTAGGGCACTTCTTAAGCCACCAATTCTGCTTCCACCACTCTCAGGTCGTATTCCAGGTGTTCACCTCTCTACAGTCTACCCTATCAATATCCTTCATAATTTTAAATACCTCAATAATGCAATCTCCTAACTACTTCCTCTGCTCCAGAGAAAACAGGCCTAGCCTCAGCAGTCTCTCTTCAGAACTGAAGAACTCCATTCCAGGCAACATCCTCATGAATTGATATTGATATTCATTGACTTTTTTTCATTGTGGAGTTGTAACGTTACACTCGGATAAAAGTGACCTCGATGTCATGAGCACTCTCACCGTGCCTTGTTAATTCTACTGTTTGTTTCATTCTTGGGCCATGATTGTGATGTGGTCTGGAGTCGGCAAGCCCTGACAAAACCTAAAATGAATGTTAGTGAGCATGTTATTGGTGAGGAAATGCAGCTTATAGTACTACGAACACTACCTTCCATTACTTTCTGGCAAATGAGAGAATACTAGCTAGGTAGAAACTGGATTGGATTGAATTTGTCTGTGTTGTTTTGATGATAGGATAAATCTGGACGTTTCCATATTGCCATGTTTATTAACATCTTGCAACCAACAGGATGAAACAGTTTAATTAAAGTTGTGGCTACTTCTGGAGCACATCTTTTCCATCTGCATGTCGTTCTATACCAAAAGTATTTGGTTGTACCCATTGCTCTCAGTGATTTTCAATATCATGTGAATTTATTCAAATTGGTTGGAAACTGAAGGAAAAAGGGAGTATTGATGGAGAACATGGAAAAAGGGAGTATAGATGGAGAACATGGATAAGTATTGTTTCGAGTCAAGACCCTTCTTCAGACTGACATGGATAGGCAATGTTTTGGGACAATTTTTCTATTAAACTACATTTATTTTGTGATTTTTCTTGACCCAAAACATTGCCTCTCCATGTTCTCTTCTTCAGCCATGCTGCCTGCCCTGCTGAATTACTACAGCACCTTTATTTAGAAACTGACCTCTTCTGTGGTGGGGACTTTGTGTGGAAATAAGACTAAATAGATTATCCATTCAATGCCGCTGGCTGAAAATGATGGGAATCTTCCTGTAAACTGTTAATTTGTCCCTTATAATGCAGCAGTCCTGCAGTACTATCCAGGGTGGAGGAGTATAATTCAACAGCTCAAGGAAGATGGTAAATTATAATCAGGTGGGTGCATCCTTTTGTTCTGGAGTCACTCTGACTGCTTTAGACTGGAAGTACCCAGCTAGATGAACCTACTTTGCATCTGAACCAAACCAGAAATACTCAGCCTTCAACTTGTACATTTCTTTTGGAGCTAATGTCAGAAAAGCATTGCAGTAATTGAAAGTTTTTTTTAAACTACATTTATTTAGTGCTTTTTAAGAATTAGTTACCAAAAGAGATAGAGTAAAAGAAAGTAAAACCGATCCTCAATATTCTTCTGCGTGAATTTTTTTTTGTTGCTGTAGAACTATATAAAGAAACAACAAGTACATGATTACTGCCTTGAAACACATAAACAATATGTGCAGCTGTCTTTAAATAGATGCTCTTCTCTTTTTAGAGGCTATGAACTTAATGTCAGTAACACACATTGTTTCACTTTGCTGCAATATTTTGAATATTGAGGGCATAGGTATTTTTATTCAAATGTAGTGCCCAATATTATGAAAATTCTATTCATTCATCACATGAGCCTCGCTGTAGAAATGTCTTGTGTTATATTGGCTTTAAAACAATAGGCAAATTGGAGCATAAATGAGCAGGAATCTTGAGGCAGGTCAGCGTAGGTTAATGCGAACAAGAGGTAGAAGTATGGTTACATCTGTGAATTAATCCATGATTTGCTATTGCGTGCCATTTTTGAACTCTTTAGCGTCAACCTCAATGGACAATTTAATCCTCAAGTTTTGTCATCCACAAGATTTAAATGAGGCAGGACAGGGAAGGGAAGGTATTTTAGAAAAAAAATGGATTTGCTCCTTTCAATAAATGATTATGAATATTATAAGGGTCTCGACCCGAAACGTCGCCTATCTCCTTCGCTCCTTAGATGCTGCTGTATCCGCTGAGTTTCTCCAGCTTTTTGTGTACCCATGAATATTATACAGGTCTGCTTTACAGGAAGTTTGGCCTGAGACCTTGTGTGATTCCCTGCAAAATAATGAATGACCCGGTAAATTGACAAGTAGACAATCATTGTCTTCCACTGTAAAGTCCAGACTCACAATTAGACTTTAATGAGAAATGGCAATATTATGCGCCCTGTGTATTTAATTCAGTTTCGTTTTGGTTTTGAGATACAGCGAGGAAGCGAGTTCAATGTTTGCGTTAAATGGAAGCTAGGCAACTCTGTTCTACAAAACATGATATTGTGCTAACTTGTTTGCATTTTTTGTTCTTCTGAATGCAGCACCATTATTTGAATATACTCCTGATAAGATGCACAAAACCACTGTTCCAAGCACATGTTAAGCTGTCACTTCTCAATTTGTTTTTAACTCCGCCTATGCAATGCTCTCGCTGACCTGAAATATACAGTTTTTGCTTTCTAGCCTTGGCTAAATTCAAATAAGGTAATTAATTAATGAACTTTGCCCATAAATTGCCCAGAAGAAGCCTCTTGGAATTTCATTTGCCTTCAGTCTGGCAGAATAGAAAAATGATGTTAAATGAACCTCATTGAAGAGTCTGTAATAAATTAAATTCATACCCTAAGCTAGTTTTCATTCTTTAATTGAGACTTGGTGTTACATGGGAGATATCACAATTTTATCTATACAGATTTGCAGCTAACTTTCTGAAAGTTCATACTTATCACGAATCAACATTCGTATTCGTTATTGTTACGTAATCACATTCGACTATGTATTTGTTAGGAATACGTTATTCATACGTATCAACAAAAGAACAATGGATCAGCAAATGATAGGCAAACGAGAAACTATCGTGTTTAAAATTCTAAATTATCTATCAGAGTTGGCAGTGCACATGAGCGGCCAAATTTTTAAAATGTTGCAATTTCTTTTGACCAAGATTTTTATTTCTGTATTTAAACTGATGATTTACAGCTGGGAATATGATTTGTAACAGTGTTGCACATTTCCATGAAATAAAATCAGGAAAGTTGGGAAGTACTTGGCATCAGGCAGCAACTGTGGAGAAAGACATGGAGCTAGCCTGTCAGATCAATGAGCTAAGAATCTAATTGTATCATTAAACATAATCAATTTCTAGTACCTGTATATTATCATGTACTGCATTTGGTGCTTGTGCAAATGTAGATGTTTTTGATTGTTAGCTGAAGATATTCAAAGTGTCAAGCTATAGTTCATGGTCTGCAGGTTGTAAAATGCTCTAATGATTGGTAACAAGTTGTTCATTAATCAAAATCCTTTAAGTGCAGAACACAAATGTAAAATTGTGATGAACAAAAACCTCTCAGGCAAAACTAAATATATTTTTTAAATAATATTTTTATTAGAGAAGTAATCCATCATAACAACGGCATTACAACTTTTCAAATACACAGCCAACTTATTTCAATAAGTATACGGATATTACGAATAATTCTTATAACCTTCTATTTTTTAGAAAAAAGAAAAGAATAGATTTTAATCAGTGATTAAATAATAATTTTGAATATATAGAGAGAGAAAGGGAAAAGAAAGAGAAAAAAATGTGTTATATATATATATATATATATATATATATATATATATATATATATATATATATATATTTTCCATTAAAACTAAGTATTATATATATATTAAAAAAAGATTATAGTATACATCTTAATAGTGAATAACACAATTTCAAATAACGATATGAATAGAGACATGTATACAAATCAAAAAAAAAATCTCAGTTCCCTCAGATGCTGCTAAAATGTTAGCCACTGTACCTGATGGAACTCTGAAACAAATCAGCTGTACTGTCTTTTTTTTCTGCAGCATTCCAGATATTTTGGTAATTTTAAGAAAGTAATCACACTTTGAGTTCCAAGTACGAATGAATAAGGAGTATCATTATTCAGGTTTGCAGCTATAATCTGGTTGCTATAGAAATTGTATGCCTCTTTTCATAACATATTATGATACCAATAGCAGCCAACCTTACCAGTCTGGAAATTGTACCATTTCGATCTCATTCCTGCATTCAATACATTTTTCACGTGTTTTTCTCACTGTCTCTTGCTGTCTCTCCGCCCAACATTTACTCACCAACCTTTCGCCCATGAATAAATTTAAATTTATTCTTTCAGTTTATTGCGCTTGGGAAAATATCTAAAAACGCATTTCTATCTGTGGTCTGTACTGATATGAAGAATTCCGGTTCATTGCTTATCTCTTGGTTCTCTATAGTGCAAGATGCAATGTAATAGTCTAAGGACCACTGCAAGACCATCTTGTTGGTGATCATGGGGAAATGCTGCATTCATGGCTGAAGTCTGGTGTGTTGCTCAGTATTATGGGCAAGGAATGAGAAGGAAGTGAGGAAGGGTTGTAGATTAGATGATTTGCATTTTGGTGATAATAGGCTTTGCTTGGATTGGACCATGAACAGTGTGTGATTAGAATAACGAGTGGGGGTGGCTTCAGGTGAGGGGGTGCTTGGAAATTCGGAAAGGAAAATATTTTGTAGGATGGCAAAATAGCTGACTATATTAGGAAGCAGCAGAGAACAATACTTCTAATCAAAGGCAAGGCAGAGAAAAATGATTCAAAAAATATAAATGACGGCCTGTGTATAAATTGGGAAATGTAGGGTGTAGGATAAATCAGGAATTTAGAGCTATGTGCAACAGAATGATCGAGGAGATTTTAATCTAAGTATAAAATGAATAGTTCAAATACTGTCGAGGACGAATGTGTTTATGTGTAAGGGATGGTATTGTAGATCAATATGTTGTGGAACCAGGAAGGGTTGGAGCTAGGGTACACAAAAGGCTGGAGAAACTCAGCGGGTGCAGCAGCATCTAAGGAGCGAAGGAGATGGGCGACTTTTCGGGTCGAGACCCTTCTTCAGACTGGTCGGGGATCAGGGAAACGAGAGATATAGACGGTGATGTGGAGAGATAAAGAACAATGAATGAAAGATATGCAAAAAAGTATCGATGATAAAGGGAACAAGCCATTGAAGCTGTTTGTAGTGTGAAAATGAGAAGCTAGTGCGACTAGGGTGGGGGGGAGAGAGGGAATGCCAGGGCCCGAGGGCTGAGGGAGAGGTGGGAAGGGGAGGAGACAGCAAGGTTAACAGAATTGAGAAAATTCAATGTTCATAACAGAATTGAGAAAATTCTATGTTCATAACAGAATTGAGAAAATTCAATGTTCATAACAGAAATGAGAAAATCAAATGTTCATAACGGTTAGAGCTAGTATTGTGTAATTAGAAATGGTTAGGTGATAGTATGGTGGATAAGAGGCGATTCAAGAACAAATATGAAAGCATTTTATGTAAAGGTTTAAAGCAATTTTGATGTGCATGATACTTCAGATGCTGGTATCTTGAGCAAAAAAAGAAACTGCTGGAATTCAGCAGGTCATGCAGCATTTGTCAAGGGAAATGGACAGACTACATTTTGGGTCAGGGCACTTCTTCATACTGATGACTCTGAAGGAAGAAATGTTAACTGTTAAACAAACTGAACATTTTGTCTGTCTTTGTGGAAGAAGACACAGAAAGCCTCCCAGAAAAGAGATCTGCAGAATTGGTGAATAAAGGTCTCCTGAAAATGGGCATTGGTGAAATTAATGAATGTGAAAGCTGCTAAAATGGCGAGCTGTGTCTTAAGGTTCTTTTTGGGAGGTAGCTATGGAGAATTGTGAAGAACAAGGTGTCATGTTTTAAAATTGCATAAGTTTCCAAAGATTGGAAGATGAAACATTAAGACAACAGGAGTGAGAAACGAGGAACAACAGACCAATTAGTCTGATGTTAGCCAGGTACATGCTGGAGTCTCATTTTAAAGAAGTTCTTAGAAAAAAGGATGCCTTGGTGAAAAAAATAGTTTGGCAAGATTCAATGTGGGTTTGGGAAAGAACATAAATCTGCTAAAACTTGTTGAGATTGTAACCAATAGTGTAAATAGGGATGCTGCAACTGATGTGAATATGGACTTTTAGGATAAGAGGTAGAAAGACAACATATTTGATAAAGGGACAACACATTCTGCTACGTACAGAACTCCCTGGTCGATGCATTAATGAGAAAAGCTAGAGAGAAAAAAAACTAAAGGATATATTAAACATGAGAAATAAGATTGAATCAACTACCTTTGGTGTTTTGGGGCATGGTGCATAAATGTTGGGATTGGAAGCAATTGATTTTGTTTTAATCCCTTTTCTTCACTTATTACCTTTACAATCATTCATTTCTTCTGTTATGCTGTGCTTGCGTTCTATTTACATCCCTTCTTATTGCATATTACATGTTATTGCCAATAATTATCTCCATTTCCTCCATCTGTGGTACTCTCAACAGATATCTCAGGTTTGCTGTTTCCAGCATTTTCTGTTTTAAAAACTTTGATTACAGATTTCCAACATCCACATTTTGTTCAGGATATATCTAGATTTGAGCCTAATCTTACATTTTTACATTTTATAAGATCACAAGATCGCCTGGAAAATTACAGTAATTCAAAGAATGACATTTAACTGGAATTAGAGTTTGATCATTTGGTTTTATTGACATTTTTAGTAATGACATCATACAGAATGGAAACGGGTCATGCAAGATGCCCCATCTAAGTTAGTCCCATTTACCAGTGTTTGTCCCATCTCCCTCGAAACCATTCCTATCCATGTACCTGCCCAATTGTCTTTTAAAAGCTGTTATGGTATAATCTAAGCTGCCTCCTCTGGCAGCTTGTTCCATATACCCACCACACTCTGAGGGATATTAAACAAATTGTATGGGAAGTTAATTTTGCTGTACCATTTCCAGGGCTGGACTTCTCTCCGCACTACAGCCCCCAGGCAACCAAGGTAAACTAGGCCCAAATTAATTATATTCATTTCATGTACCCAACCACAATACAGTCCAAACTCCTTGATATTTTTGCTCCATGAACTTTCTTCCAATTAAATGTTACACAAAGCTGATGATGCTTCCAACTCTTAATTATGATAGCACTCCAATTATATTCTTGCAAGGGGGAGGGCGAACTTGCAATAATGTGTCCAGCTTTACTGGTGCAGGATTTTTCTGCTTTTTAATTTAAAATGTTTTGAGCATTTTGAAATATTTATCATCTGAAAATTAGCAGAACTATTCTATGGTTTATTTCTTTTAGTGTATTTTTCTGGCTTGGTTATATCACATCAAGATATATCAAAGGCTTCTCTGTTAGAAATTTGTGAAAAGTCTGAGATGAATAAATGTTTGTGGCTTTAGTTGAAATCTAGATATTGAGATTACTCCTTGGGGCTCCATTGCTATAGGTTTCCACTGATGTGCAGTGTGTGTGTGTGTATGTATGTATGTATATATATGTATATGTATATGTATATGTATATGTGTATATATATGTATATGTGTGTGTATATATATATATATATATATATATATATATATATATATATATATATATATATATATATATGCATTTTAAATTCAGACTATTCTTAAAAGATTAGGGGGATACAAACACAACATCAGGACATATTTGGCTCTAACCTCCGATCTGCACCTTCGTAAGAAACTCCAGCCAAAGGGACTACATCACAGTAATTAATCCTTTAGATTAATTAACAGTGAGTGCATTGACAGTTGGTACTGGCATGAACAAGCATGGCAAACAGAAAATATAATAAAGCTCCATTTAAAATTAAAACTGTATATATTTTAAAAAGTGATTACTGGCCGGTAATCTAATCTAGAGATTCAGATGTCTGTTATAAACCACTCAAACATTTTTCTCGCACTTTATGTTACCATGTCAAGGCTTCAATCAAATAACTGCCTTGTAATCATTTCCAGGTATCCATTATTCTCCACAAACCTTGCAAAATTGTCTGCATTTGTGTAATGCATTTACAGAATATTATTAAGTTTATAAAATAAGTGGTTGGAGGAAAAAGACGATCAGTTATATAGTCATTATTTTCATCAGTGTTTATATGTACTCTGATGGAGGAACACTAGTTTCATTTAAAATTGTGTTTGGCATAA
Source organism: Okamejei kenojei (assembly GCA_035221665.1). Classification (NCBI taxonomy): domain Eukaryota; kingdom Metazoa; phylum Chordata; class Chondrichthyes; order Rajiformes; family Rajidae; genus Okamejei; species Okamejei kenojei. Next base: position 73,555,107 of record CM069138.1, on the reverse strand, counting down.
TCACCACAGTCGGTAACACTTGTGAAGCTTGCATGGAATAAACAATTTAAGGACAACAGGATCACAGAATCCTTAAAAGACATCAAGGGATCTAAATTCATTAGCAGTTTTTTTAAAAAAAAAAACAAGAGTGATGAAAAACATTGTCCTCCATTTCCCTCCACAACTGCCATTGGCCTGCTGAGTTCCTCCAGCAGTTTGCATATTTTTTTGCTCAATATACCACCATCTGCAGTTTCTTGCCTTCACTAAAGGTAGAATCGGCGATGTTGGATTTTAAAATGATATGTAGTCATACAGTGAGGAAACAGGCCCTTCGGCCCAACTTGCCCACACCGGCCAACATGTCCCACTTGCCCGCATTTGGTCCATATCCTTCCAAATCTGTCCTTTCCATGTACCTAACGGTTTCTTAAATGTTGGAATAGTCCCAGCCTCAAAGACCTCCTCTGGCAGCTTGTTCCATACATCCACCATCCTTTGTGTGAAAAAGTTGCCGCTTATATTCCTATTAAATATTTCCCCTGTCCTCTCGTCCTCGATTCACCTACTCTGGGCAAGCCACTCTGTGCATCTACCCAATCTATTCCCCTCATGATCGTATACACCTCCATTAGATCACCCCCTCATCCTCCTGCGTCCCAGATGTAGTGCAAACCAACTTGAGTGAGAGCTTAAGAGCCAGCTTGTTGCAAAAGTTAGCAATGCATTAATCTTACCCATTATATATATCAAGTAACATTTGTAGTTATCTTCTCCCTATTAGTTGTTAATTTATTTAAATATTAGGTACACGGTAGCTAATGAAATAGTGCTTGCAGTTGGTTATTTAGCTTGCTGCAATGGATGTGATAACCTATTTATGCAGGTGACAAACTCTGATGTGACTGCAGAGTCACTGGAATAGTAGCTGCTGTGTATTTAGAATTGGTGCTGTTAGATTTTACATTGGTTTATTCAATTATCATGACAGTTGCAAAAACACATGTTAAACAAAGCAGGCTCATGATCTATGAAATTACAATATTAACAGACTGGTCCAAACTGCTGGCTGCATTGTATCTGTGCTGCCCCCATTTTCTGATAGCTCTGTTTCCTGTACCCAGGTGAAAGTTTGGAGAGAACCCCACCATTCAGGGAAGACACAGTCTTATGCTGAAATATATGGGTGTCGGGTTATGGGGAGAATGGGGTTAAGAGGGAGAGATAGATCAACAATGATTGAATGGCGGAGTAGACGATGGGCTGAATGGCCTAATTCTGCTCCTTGACTTATGACCTTATATATGTGAACTTTTAAAGTTTTGTTGCTTGGTGCTATCGCACATTGATCTGTTTCCTGTTTTTTAATTATGGAGCTACAGAATATTTGACATTCAATGCCGTGAAACTCATCCATTGCATGGATATTGCATTATCAGTTCTCCCTGTTTGTAACCTCTGCTTTCTTTGCATTCCAGCTCACTTTGCAGAACTTCTTACAACTCTTAGTGCTAACAGAATGTTGTGACAATATCTTAACAACTCCTTGTGATGCCTTTTACTGCCTCAGTTTCATGTTCCCTTCACATTTGTGGTAACCTTTCCCATTTATGGTCAGTTTAATTCTCTTAAATTGGGTGTCTGGTAGATTTGTCAGGTTGTGCATGCATGATTACTTTGCAGTGGTGGAAATAATGTACTGGGGCTTAAGCATCTTTTGATTTTGCTATTGGCATAATTCCTGGGCTAATTTATAATTCTAAAAATCTTCTTTCTCCTTTAAAAACCTTTCAAAGCCTGAAGCCTCTATCTTACAAACAAACTTAACCGGTTTTAAACCTATCTAAAAACATATGCAATAACAGCAGGAGAAGTCACCCAGCCCATTTTGAGATGGCGTAGACATTTATCAAGATTGCAGTTGATCCTCCGCCCCTCACTATTTTCATGTGCTTTCTATCTCCTTCCAGTACTCAGCCTCGTTGTTTGAGATCCTGCCCAAGATCGTGGTATCATTGGAGAATTTGTAAATGGAGTTAATGCATAATTTGTCTGCCCAGCGGTGAATGTTTAGAGAGTATTGTAAGTGACTGAGAACACAAAGGCACCAGTGTTAGAGAATAATTGTGGAGGATGCTTTGTCATCTATCTTTGGTGATTGCAGCCTATGGGTCAGGACGTTATGGATCCAGTTGTGGGGCCGGTGCGGCTGCTGAGTTTGGTCAGAATTATGGTGTTTGAGCCGGAGCTATGGTTAATAAATAGGAGTCTGAACTGGGTGTTGCTTGTTATCCACTTGCTTCGGGAATGAGTCTAACACCAGGGAAATGGCATCTGCCCTTGGCCTGTTGCAGTAGTTGGTGAATTACAGTGGAGGCTGGAGTTGATGTACACCATGATCAACCTCTCGAGGCACTTCATGATGATGGATGTCGGAGCCACAGAATGGTAGGGTGGGTTGGCGAATGTGGGGGAAAGATCAAATATCTCAGTGAATGCTTATGAAACATGAGAAGGCTATTATTACCAAGACAATGATTGACTACCCCAACTACAATGCCAGTCAGTCATTGCTGTGCAAGGGCCCAGGCACGTACAGTCGCACTCTCTTGCTCTCGTGTTCTCCTGTGCTTGCATTCCCTCTTGCTCTTTTCTCCCCAACACCCCCCCCCCCCCCCCCAGGAATTAGCAGTTTAATTTGCAGAATTAAGTATTTTGTGCATTTCTGTCAAGAATAAACCAATAATCTGACAATGGTGACTATGCACACTTCCTCCAAGCAGTTAATTGTTGCTGTAGCTGGGAAAATCCAAAATGTAGCATTATTTCCTCAATATATAACAAAGATTTTATTCACATTCCACGTTTTGTTTTCAATGTATTTAATTTAAAACCGTTGCAAAGAACAACTTCTTACACAGGATGGTGAATCTGTTGCGTTTCTCTGCTCCAGAGGATTGTAGATGCTACAATAGTTGAGGGTAGATAGAAAATTGTTGGAAGATCAATGAGTTGAGTGCTATGGGGATTGGCAGAGAAGGTGAAGCCGGGTGCAGATAAACCACAAGGGACCCAGTGGCCTAGCCCTGCTCCCTATTTTCTTATATTCTTATCTAATTGAGTTTAAACACCTAGAAAAATTATATCAAATGAATGTCCCTTATTTATACAGCTCTGCTGTATAATTTAGATTTACTTAATAACTTGAAGAATGGTTAGGACTATATACAAGAACTAACCATCTAACTGTTTCTCTTTGTTCTTCGATTAGGTGCCTTTAAGGTGCTTTTTGCAGGGTGCTTCTGATGTCTTCTGTGAGCAGGTAAAATTTTCACACAGTAGACCCTGTGTGTTTTTGGGAATTATTTCCTAACCTGCTTCTTGGACCTGATTATGCCAGTACTCCAGGTTATCGAATAGGCTCAGGCAGCTGGGAATATCCTTTCTTTCTCTTTCCTACCATCAATTAATGGTGATTGTCTGGGTCAAATGAGAGGCATTAGAGTCCAACAGCAAAATAGACAGTAACAGCTATGAATGATGACAGTCTTTTCTAGTTGTGCAAAGTTCACTTGCACTAGCGTATATATGATAAATTTATGCTCTAATAATGGGCACAATCTTCAATAGAAGAAGTAGGGCTGCAGCACCGCTTATTCTAGGTCGTATTTCCACGTCTATGCCCCGGTTCTGCTATTTATCAACCTTATACGTAGACACACACAAATTAGTTTGTGCACCGTGGTGTGGCTCGATGAGCAGCTTCTGTTCGAAGAAGTTTTTTTTTTTTTTTTTTTCTGAGTCAAAGATTTTATTTATTAGAAGTGAGTACATTACATTTTAATGGTACCTTTTTACAGGTTCCCAGAATTATTAAAACATTATTTGTACAGCTTCCTTTTTTTTAAAAACATTTTTTTAAAGAAAGAAATGAGAAAGAAAGAAGTCGTGAAGAGTGAAGAATAGACTAGTGAGTGTAGAGTGAAGAAAGAAATGTGAGAAAGTAAAGCAGAAAGGAGATTCTCCCACACAACCAGTCGATGTTTTTTTTTTAATATTCTTAATCAATTTCCAGTCAAACCCAGAATGTTTAATTTTATGATGATATTACACCACATTCCACAACGTCAATAAATGGAGACCAACTCGTTAAGAAGTGGTCTTTTTTTCTATTAGGAGGAGTCTCATTTCTTCCAAATGTGCCATTTCCAATATATTACCAATCCACATTTTGAGTGTTTGTATAGTAGCCTTTTTCCAAAATTTTTAAGTATGAGTTTTTTCACTATTATTAAACCATAATTAAAAAATTAGATTTGGGATATATTTAATTTAGTTTCATCTCCAAAGATAATCATTACCATGCTGTGTTCCATTTTTATCTTAAATAAACTAGTGAATATATCAAATATATCGCACCAAAAACTTTGAAGTTTTATGCAAGAAACGGAAGATTGGCATTTTGAGAAAGACATTTATCACAAATTGGTGAGATATTTGAAGAAGCAGTTGACCTGGTGGAAACTCATTCAAACCATGGGTGCTTGCACTCAATGAAATGTGGAGTCCATACATATGTTTCACTTCCAGCATCAATGATTCCTCTTCCATTTTGGACTTGCAGGCCCCACATTTATGAGGGAAGACTTGATTAGAGTGGGAGGGAAGTAGGCTGAGAACAGAAGGCACGCATCATACTGCATACCGACTAGGATCCTGCAAAACTATTGTCAGGTTTATTTTTCGGGAATGCGAGGATTATAGTGTGAACATGCATGCAAGGAATGTGTACCTCGTGAAAACCCAGCTCCCATTCATCATGCGTATTCTGTACAAAGAGTCAGAAGTGAGAAGAGTAAAAACTCTATATATGAAGCCTTTCTCTGAGCACTAGTTTTGTCACTCCTCACAGCTGCATCTCTTTCCTCCTTTACTGCAGTGATAGAAAAGCACAAATAGATGCAAAGCAAACACCTGAATCATTTAATGAGGTGTAGGAAGGAACTGCAGATGCTGCAGATAGACACTGAAGATAGTCACAAAATGCTGGAGTCACTCAGCGGGTCAGGCATCATCTTTGAAGAAAAGGAATAGATGTTTCGGGTCAAGACCTTTCTTCATTCTGCTGCCTAACCCACTGAAATGCTCCTGCCATGAGGTGCCAGCCTGAATTTAGCAAGCTACCTGGGACTACAGGACTATGTGGATGTATTGTTAACCCTACCTCCTATTTGTCTGCTCCAAGACAAATAAATTCCCGCACGACAATATCTGTCCTTTTGCATTTAATAAACGTATGTGTCAACTCGCTTTGTGCTTGCAATTGTTGCATAAATGTTCAAAACTGAGCAGATATGTTTCATGACTCCAAAATGGTTAAAGTGAAGATTGATTCCAGCCAGATTCTAATCTTAATTGCAGTTTAGTCATTTTAAGTTTGAGCATCCCATTCACTTTCAGGAGCTCTGCCAGCTGAAGACAGTTGAGCATTGAACATAATCGAGCTGCAGGGCAAACTTTAAAGTTTTGTTTTAAAGTGAAACTAAGAACAAAGCTTCAGTCAGTTTTATTATCATCCAGCAATGAGGTTGATGGCTGCTGTAACTATGACCATATCACACAGACATTATGCAAGGTATTCAAATGTAGTGGTTACTTCAGGATATTTCTGTAAGACTGTTCTAACAGTGATCACCATTGCTGCCCTTTGTTGCTGTTAACTAATATTTCAGCATAGCACCTTAGTTTAGCGATACAGTGCGGAAACAGGCCCTTTGGCCCACTGACCAGTGTTTCACACGCGCACACACACTTTATAATTTAACCAAGCCTACACGTCTTTGGAGAGGGGGAGGAAACTCGAGCTCCCGGAGAAAACCCAGGCAGATCACAGGGAAAAATTACAAACTAATACAAAGCACCCACTGTCAAGATCGAACCCGGGCCTCTGGCGCTGTAAGGCAGCAACTCTACTGCTGCACCACCCTGCCGTGTCCAGTAAGACTTTTCTAACAGTGATCATCATTGCTGCCCTTCGTTGCTGTTCCGCAGAGTATCTAACGCAGGATACACTGCCGCTCTTCAAAGGAACAAAAACCGCACTTATTCATTGGCCTTCTTGTGTTTAGTTCAGTTTTGAGATAACTTTGCGGTGTGTTTTATATACTCTCTCTTCATATTTATTGGTATACATCCACAATTAAAGGAGAAGTGAATGCGCAATGGAGAAACTTGCTAAAGGACACTGTGGTTTTGGTTTGGACAGTTTTACACATTATATTGAATTGTTTTCGATGATGGAAACAACCCTTTACTTACAGCATTGTAAATGATAGCACACGATGATATGTACTTTTGTCACTGCAATTCAGAAAGGAGAAATTATTTTGTTATTTTATAAAGGCATGAAGGATCACAACAATTAAAAACCAGTTTTCAATTCATTCTCATCATTGCGCAACCCAGTGTTTCTTCACCTCAGTATTTGGCAAACTCTTGAGGCACTTCAGAATCTTGCTGGATTGAAATTGATAATCACTTGAGTTAGTAAACATGGCTTCGGGCAGCATCCCGTCATGAAAGCTTTAATGGGGAAGTGGTTGGGAAGGAGGATCCCAATCCGAGATGTCTGTACGCAGAGTTGTTTGTGAAAGGTGAATGTCGTGTCCCATTTATTGCATTCCCAACATTTCACTCAAATCAATCCTCCACTTTTTAGTACCCCGAGTCATATAATCATTTAGTACAGAATAGTACATGATCCTTCATGCCCCTGCTGATCAATAAGCCCTGTCTTTACACATCACATTTACCAAGCCAACTATGTCTAGGTAATTATGTGCTCTCCCACAAGCTTAAGCATTGTGTGCACACTTGCCCCCATCACCTTCTCCTGCAAAGCATTCCAGATTGCAATCAACTGCTGAGTGACAAAAAATATTCCTTTGTTCTCCTGCAAACTTTTGACTCCTCGCCTTCAACCTATGTCTTCTGGCCTTCGACATCTGTACCATCTTATCATCAACCCAATTGACACATCTCATAATTTTGTTGAATTCCATCAGAGGGTGAGAGGGACTTGCAGGAATTTTTTTGCTGGGAACTGACTGGATCTGAGGGGCCAAAAAAACATTCTGGTTTATAGTCAGGCAAGATACAGTGCAACTTGGAGAGGACTTGCAAACTGTTGGTTGTGGTGGCCTCGTGCTCTTTCTTCAACATTATTCTGGGTCATAAAGATTGCACGTTTGTGAGGTCGCCTTAAGATTAGCCTGGTGAGTACCTGCAGTGCATTCTGTAGAGGGGACCCACTGAAGCTACTGTGCATCGCAGATGGTGGCATGTTCGCCGTGTTGTTTAAGACTCTAGCCAAGTGCAGTGTTTTGGTGTGAATGGTGCAGAGTTGCTTGAGCGTTGTTGGAGCAGGTAGAGGATATTCCATCATGCTCCTGAATGATTTCATGTAGGCAGTGGAAAGGTGTTGTACTGTTAGGAAGTGACTCATTCGCCACAGGATACACAGGCAATGACCTGGTATGATATTCATTGTAATTATTTGGCCCATCCAGATTATTAAAGCTTGCTGCACTGATGACAGAGTCATAGGTAATGGTAAAGGGCCTGTCCCACTGTACGAGGTAATTCAAGAGTTCTCCCGAGTTTTCCCTGATTCAAACTCGGAGAATTACGGTAATAGCCGGGGGGGGGGGGGGGGGGGGGGGGGGGGGGGGGGGTTGGGGGGGGGGGGGGGGGGGGTGTGGCGGATCGGGAGGACCCGCAAATGAGCATCTTGACCAAGCCCAGGAACAAACCAACAGGGAGATTTCTCCCCCTCCCCCCGATCGGCCCTCCCCACTCCCTGGCTTATGTCCAAACTTGAGGTGCAGCCCCTTCAGATATTTGTATAGGGGCCATTCAGATACCCTCCCTCCCCCCCCCCTCCCTCCCCCCCTCCCTCCGCCCCTCCCTCCCCCCCCCCCCCCCCCCCCCCCCCCCCCCCCCCCTCAAATCTCCTTAGAATTTTGAATACCCTGCTTGGGTGTCTCTTAAACCATCTGCAAGTGTTTCCAGTCACTTCAGACTACTATAGCCAGTCATCCAAGATAAACATCTAAGAAAACTTCCACGGTATCTTCTCTGAATCTTGATTTCCCTGCTTAAAAATGATGGTGAGAATCATGAGCATTAATTAAGAAGATGCCTGTCAGTGTGATATAGCATGATTTCTTTGTTTATGTATTAATTGACCCTACTTACAATTCAAATAATTTATTTTCTCAACTTCCTTGCCAACTTCAGAAATTTATGAATATTCGCTCCAATGTCCCTTCGTCTTATATTTGACGCCCCTCTGCTCCACACACCTCATACAAATAGGACCAGTTAGATTTCATGATTTCCCTCTGTCATTCATGCATAAATTACTTTGTAGATGTATCTGGCTTGTATATGCCCTCCTCATATCTGCTACTATAATCCATAACACTATTCTCATGTTTTGTCTTGTCTGCCAAGTCAATTTATATATTCCAATAAAAGTAAATCTTTGAATATTTAGGGGAGCTCACCTCTGGTTTACCACTCACCTATTAAAAGAGTTGTGAATTTATGGAATTCCCTGCCACAGAGGGCAGTGGAGGCCAAATCACTGGATGGATTTAAGAGAGAGTTGGATAGAGCTCTAGGGGCTAGTGGAGTCAAGGGATATGGGGAGAAGGCAGACACTGGTTATTTATAGCGAACGATCAGCCATGATCACAATGAATGGCGGTGCAGGCTCGAAGGGCCGAATGGCCTCCTCCTGCACTTATTTTCTATGTTTCTATGAATAACAGCTCCCAATGCACGCTGCTATATCCTTCTCAGTAAAACATCTCATCAACTTTTTCCTCCTAGCTATTTTAAAGCATATTGTGTATTTGGAAGCTTTGACTCAACAGATAATCATGTTTCCCAAAAAAAAATGTTGCCCATTCAAGATAATTGTATATACCTCACTGTGGGTTTCACGGTGTATCTTTAAAGACTGGTGATCGTTTGTACATGGCACAAGTGTGGCGGACATCATCTACTTTCCCGGCACATTTCCCCGTGGTGTGTTGAATAGTTCCTCGTGTGTCCAGCAGAATCATGAATAGTAGTGTAGACCAAATGAGTTCTGCAATCAGCCAACTCCAGCCCAAAGTTTACAGGAGGCCTTGCTTCTACTACTAGCTCTCTGAGGGGGCAACGTATCTAGTGGTCAGCGTGTTTAGTTTAGCATCATGTTCGTCACAGACCATGTGGGCAGAAGGGCCTTCTCCTCTGCTATATGGTTCTATGTGCTATACTTGTTTTTATTGTGGATGGCACCCACTCTGTGTAAGGATCCTGATCTGTCTTTCACTGAACAATATCCACTCAGACCCACTTGCATATGCTTGCCAGATAACTCTCTCTCCCAAGTGTCTATCCAATTCTCATTCAAACATTACATTAAAATTTATATTTACTATTTCACAACCCCTGTTCAGGTAGGAAAATATTCCATTTTTTAATCAATCAACTTATATCTGTGTCCTTGACCCTTCTGTCCAAAGCAACTGATTCCCTTTATTCACTTTGGCTTGGCCCTTGATTGAATACTTTTACTGATTTACCTGTTGGCCTTCTTGGTGCAAAGGAGAACAGATCATGTCTATTGACGGTACGGAATCATTCATTCCTGGATCATTCTTCCAAATCTATTTTTCCGCTAACTCTTGAGTCTTCTCATCTTCCCTTCTGCACAGTGACCAGAATTGTGCACAATACTCTAGTGCACAAAACCAGTATTTTGTTTCAGCACTAGCTACCGTGCTTTTATATTCTCTGCCCAATCACTGAGTCTTACTTGGTTCTAATCACTTTTTAACTCTTTTCTGCCACTTCCACAGATTCATACGCATTGTTAAATTTTAGAATAGTTGTGGTTCAAGCCCAACCTGGTGGGAGAAAGCTTCAGAACCAGTTTATTCATTTATCACGAGAATGGTATATCAATGTTAAACAAAGCAGACAGACAATCCAAACAAGTGCAGCATTAACAGATCAGGTCAGACCAAACAACGGGCAGTGGTGCACCAACACATCGTCTGTGACAACTCTTGACCACTCTGACTTCTTCTAACCTGCTGGTTGATTCATTCTTCACTTTCATCAAAAGTCCAGACAAATGCTGAAATATTTGCACCTCTCAACATTATAGTTCTGCAGTATACAGCGCCCTTTTGATCAATCTGTATCCTGTCTTAATTATAGACCTGCAGACTATTAGACTACCGTAAACCTTTAAAATTCATGCTTGGCTGAATAACAAGATGCTAATCATTCTTCATGCTTTAAATACCTGCTTCCCTCGCATTCCAATTTGTATTGTAAAACTTATCAAAACTCTTCTTGTGAACAGAATGTCTTGAGAATGACACCTTCTATCTCTTACTTTATGGTCCAATGATTTTCTTTTCATGTGAACTATTCCATGTTCACCCTGGCTTCCTCTTTCTTTTATTCACTGTGATTTGCTTACTGGTAGTTATATGCATGCATAATTACTTTGGGGCCAGGAAAGCAATTTACATCTCCTAGCTCATATTCTCTCTTGTGAACAACTGTTGTTTGTTTCTGGGACTGAGGTATATTACTAAAGTTTAGAAGCTGTTGCCTAGTTTTTGCTAGCTCTTAAGTTGGTTTCTATATTGGCCAGATCTGTCTATGTATGGATTCCAGCAACATTTTGTAGCACGTCGAGTGGTGAGCATTGCTTATAATTATTGGCAGGGATCTTAAGGTACATCCTAGGGACCTCATTAGTCCTAGTATTCACGGGGAGGATGATGCATTGTATTTTTAAATCGAGGGAAAAATATCTTGGCTACCCAATCAGGTGAAGCTAAACGTGTAACAATCCCTCTACTGATAGTGTAATGAACTTCACTCTATGTCCTACCTTCAGTCTCTCTTTCCTCTAACCTGCTTTGCTTCAAAAAATTTTGAACAGATTATCAGGTTCACATCAATTGCTTCAATTGTGCCTAGATTCCTTAACATGTTTCTGTTACAAGCACCACACTGAAGTGTTCCAAACCAAAAATCATGAATAGCAAACTCTATGGTCAAAATGACGTTGCAACATTCCCTCCCTGACCTCTCCCTGATCACTTCAGTACAGATCACTTCAGCTTGCTTCAATGTCATTTTCATTCCCTGAGCCTTTGAGACTATCCCCATCATGCTGCTGTTTTTTCTCTTGTATTTGACCTCAGACAATGGACTGTACATATGGGGTCACACTCCAAATAAACACCAAACACTACTCTTGATCTCCTCCAAATATAATGGAGTGCTAGACAATCTATCTTCAATTCCCTGCTAGTTATGGACTATATTGACAAAAGCCACCAAATATGATCTACCATCACGCTCTGAAGTTACACTATTTTAGGTTTGGCTCAGATTGGGGCTAAAATAATTCTTGGCTTCATTGGTCACTGTTTTTTGGCAAGTGGACTTATTTTGGGTGGAGTGGTTGGGGAGAGTTGGTGTTTGCTTAATAACATATAGAACTTCTGTGTGTAAACCAAAGTTAATTAATTGCATCCTCGACCATTAATCATTTGCAATGTACTGTGTAGATGTAGTCGTTTTACTTGACTGTTTGAAACGTCTTTTTTTTGGTTATTCTGACATTTAATTTCAGTGGCATCAGCAATTCCTTTAAATGTGTGTATATATAACAAAGTGCTTCTTTGACTGACAAGTAATAACTATATGAACAGCATATGAAATATTAAGTCGAACAGATTCAGCAAATTATATGTTTGCCAAATTTTGAGTCATCAAATATTTTAGCACTTGTTCTATATTCTGGAAGTGAGTGTTCTCTTATCATTGTGCATGATTTTATTCCAAAAATTCAGCCTCGTTTTCTTACCCATCCACTGTTACTTCTCATTCTCTCCATACTGACCCCTGTTTCTCTACTTCCCATTCACCCCAGCAATTGCCTCCATTGCTACCCCTCTCCGTCAGTGATCTTGTGGAGGTTTATGAAATCATGAGGTGAATTGATAGAGCGAATACACAGTCATTCATCCAGGGTAGGAGAATCAAGAACCAGAGGACATAGGTTTAAGATGAGAGGGGAAAGATTTAATAGGAACCTGAGGGTCAACTTTTTCACTCCGAGGTTGGTGAGTATATGAAACGAGCTGCCGGAGAGGGTAGTTGAGGCAGGCACACAACGACATTTAAAAAAACATTTGGGCAGGTTTGTTGGTAAGTAAGGTTTAGAGGGATATGGGCCAAACATGGGCAAGTGGGACTAGCGTATTTGGGGTATCTTGGTCGGCATATACAAGTTGGGCCAAAGGGCCTGTTTATGCCCTGTCTCCTTTCATTCTTTATCTCCACGATAACTTGCACACACTCACTGATACTCAGATTGGGAGCATTACTGTAGGAAAGCAGAATATCATTTATAGCAGGATATTTTATATATTTGCATCTGGGCAGGATTCACTGATCATTTGTCTTTTTCTTTTGTGTGTGTGCATATATGTATGCATATATATGTATATGTATATGTATGTATGTATGTGTGCCTTGGTAATTTGCAATGATACAGAGCCATGGTGTTTGTTGCAATGAATATAGCTTTACTTTAACTGCCAGTATAACAAACTGGCATTACTTTCAATGGCTGTACCTTGGAATATAACAGTTCAGCAGAGGTTTGTTGGGTTTGAGGGGTGGCATCTTACCTCGAGCATTGAATACACTTTTGTCCTGTGTTGCTGTGTCCTGCAAATGTTTCTTCTGCTTCTAATTTGAAAGGTTTGATGAATTGCTGTGATATTTGAATGATGCCTCTGTGCCATATTAACATAGAAACATTATTTGTATATGTATGGTGTTTGTGCCTTTGGATACCATGTATCTAACTCTATAGATGACTCCATTTATTATTTGCGAAGTCTCCGAGGTGTTGTGATTGGACTATTGCCTCCCTCAGTTGCTGTAATGAAAAGATTGTCCCTTCTAATGCACTATTGCAGTATTCTAAGATGGCGCCCGTCAGGTGACCCTCTGCATGCTAGTCCCAGAAGTGGATCTGCCATAATTCATGACAATCGCTCAACTCTTTTAAAACTCTACTCCACCAGCAGGTTCCCTTTATCCTGTATCTCTGTACACTGTGGACGGCTAGACTGTACGAATCATGTATAGTCTCTCCATTGACTGTAAAGCATGCAACAAAAGCTTTTCACTGTACCTCAGTACACGTGACAATAAACTGAACTATTGCAATACCATCTTCAACTCTGACCAACCCCCTGGCTCTTATAAAATGTGTTCTCAAGTGAGCAGATGATCAAGTGGGTCACAAATCAAAAAAAAAAAACCTTCTCTTCCTTTCAAATGATTTATTGGTTATTTTGGATGTTGCCTCTGTTACTGTTCCCCACAAGAAGCAGCCACTTAACAAAGATGAACACTGGCAGGAGAGCTCGGCCGGCAGTAGCTTCTCCCTTGCTTTGACCTACCCCAAAGCCTTCATAATTAATCGTCCTTCAGAGATGGGAAGAAGTTCAAAGGCGGAATGTGGTGATGTCTATTGTCTGACATTCAGTTCCCCTCACCCACAGCTTTGTCAGCTTAGTTCTTTTTTCATTCCAGAGAGGGTTATCAATTTTAGCAAAGACTGGACTCTTCAAACAACTGCTGGGGGTCACAGCCTATGGTGAAACATGTATTCCCACCAACAATAACGTTGAAATGCAGAAGCCAATAGATCAAAAGCAAAGGTGTGAGGGATTTCAGTGAGCAAGCTGAGTAAAAAGGAAACCTATACTGACAAAGCGCAAATTATTCCGTGAATAACCTTTTGAGTTTTTATGCCTACATGTAATAGACCTTTCAAATTCTACATGACACAGATTAGTGCTTTCTAAATGTCACACAAATAATCAATCAAAGAGAACTTCTTAAGGTATTTTTCAATGTTCTTTTATCCGTTTTGCGTTAAGGTTACCAGTGTTATTTGGAGCTGCAGCTACTAACCTAAGACGGCAAATGGCCTGCTGCAGAGGGCAGCTCATAGGAGCATTGTTGCATTGTATCGTATTCATTCTGACCACAGACTGGGTGCAGAATTAACAGTTCTTTACAATCAGCATATTCTGCTGTTTTTTGTCATTAGTTGACAATGTTCTGGTACTATTGGTATCTCTCTCACCTCGCGCTCCCTTGTCTCTCACCTCACTCGCTCCCTCTCTTGCCTCTCTCCCTCTCTCTTGCCTCACTTTATCTCACCTCACTCTCTTAACTCTCTCCCGCTTCTCTCGCTCGCGCGCTCTCTCTCGCGCTCTCTCGCGCTCTCTCGCGCTCTCTCGCGCTCTCTCGCGCTCTCTCGCTCTCTCTCGCTCTCTCTCGCTCTCTCTCGCTCTCTCTCGCTCTCTCTCGCGCTCTCTCTCGCTCTCTCTCGCTCTCTCTCGCTCTCTCTCGCTCTCTCTCGCTCTCTCTCGCTCTCTCTCGCTCTCTGTCTCGCGCTCTCACTCCGTCTGTCTCTGTCTCCCTCTCTGTCTTATAATTTCTGCTTTCAAAACATTAATTTCTATTTATTTTAACATGCAGAGAGGACACAGGATAATAGTTGTCTATCAAAATAATGTGATGCTTAATCATGTTTGGGGATTATTTTTGGAAAATAACTCGATAATGTAAATTCTGACAACTCAAATAGGTTTAAGGTGAAGGGGAAAAGATTGAATAGGAATCTGAGGGGTAACTTTTTAACACAAAAGGTATATGCAATAAGGCAGGGCAGTTGAGGCAGGGACTATCGCAACGTTTAAGAAACAATTAGACAGGTACATGGATAGGACGGGTTTCAAGGGATATGGGGGAAAACGCAGTGCAGCTGGGACATGATGGGTGGTGTGGGCAAGATGGGCACAGTTGCCAGCTTTTAGTTTCAGATTTTTCTTTTCATGGTATTGGTCTATATATTATGGTTTTTCAATGATTGGTGAAAATGGGTATAGGTATGCTGAGTGCATTCATTCTTCTTTGTCTTCTTCCTCTTCTTCTTGCGTATGGCGTGCACAGCCTAAAGTTGTAGGACAACTTGTTCTATTTGATCTTATTTGATTGTGCACGCCGGGTTGATTGCATTAGTCGAAACAGGGCGGTCCATGTGAAGGTTGCAATCTTCCACCCCAGTGCATTCATTCATAATATAAAGGTGTTGATATTCTCACACTTGACCAATTCTTTCAATGGAAATCAGCATATAACAGGTCTATTTGAGGGGAAAAATTGTAGATGCATATTTCACTTGCATATCGTCTGCACTTGGGATTGCCCTCCCCCCCCCCCCCCCCCCAAGTTCCCGTATTTTAGAATGATAGGTTATTATCATGTGCGCAAGTGCGGTGAAGTATAGGTCCAATTTTAAAACTTGCTCGCAATACTATCACAGGCATATAAACTCAGATAAACACACAAAAACATAAATCATACATAAATTGCACCCACACTTTTCAAGACAGTAAGAAGGAAGAAGACTGCAAAAATAAAACAAAACATTTGTACAAAGCACAATGAGAGGACGGTGGTATTATAAGAGGTGGTTCCCAATGATCTGTTGTCAAAGTGGATGAAGGTTATGCAGTTGGTTCAAGAGTTTTCAGAAAATGGCTGTCCCTGAACCTTGTTTAATTTATAGATACAGTGTAGAAACAGGCCCTTTGGCCCACATAGTCCGCGCCAACCAGCGATTCCCGCATACTTGCACTATCCTACACACTAGGAACAATTTACAATTATATCAAGCCAATTAACCTACAAACCTGTATGTCTTTGGAGTGTGGGAGGAAACCAGAGATCCCGGAGAAAACCCACGCAGGTCACGGGGAGAATGTACAAACCCCATACAGACAGCACCCACAGTCAGGATCGAACCCAGGCCCCTGGCACTGTAAGGTAGCAACTCTACCACTGTGCCACTATGCTGCCCTGGTGATGTGTGACTTCATGTGTCTGTACCTCTTGCCTGATGGTACCAAGCAAGAAGAGAGCATGACCTGGATGGCGGGATGATAGATGTCACCTACTTGAGGCAGTGCTTCATAGATGCCTTTGGTGGGGAAGACTGCAGCCATGCGGGAAAGGGTAGAGTCCACCGCTCTCTGCAACCTCTTGCTTTTCTGCATGTTAGAATTGCCATACCAGGCCATTATGCAACCAATCAGGATATATTGTAGCATAAGTAGAAGAGAGACGCAAAAAGCTGGAGTAACTCAGCAGGGACAGGCAGCATCCCTGGAGAGAAGGAGTTTTGAGTTGAGATCCTTCTTCAGACTATAGATATAGACAATGACATAGAGAGATATAGACCAATGAATAAAAGATGCAAAAATGTAACGATGATAAAAGAAACAGGCCACTCTTTGCTGTTTGTTGGGTGAAAATGAGAAGCTGGTGCGACTTGCGTGGGGGGGGATGGAGAGAGAGGGAATGCCGGGGTTACCTGATGAGAAATCAATATTCATACCACTGGGTTGTAAGCTGCCCAAGTGAAATATGACGTGCTGTTCCTCCAATTTGCGTTTAGCCTCATTCTGACAATGGAGGAGGCCTAGGACAGAAAGGTCTTGTGGGACTGGGAAGGAGAATTAAAGTGTTTAGCAACTGGAGATCGGGAGGTCAAGACTAACTGAGCGAAGGTGTTCAGTAAACACCTTCGCTCAGTCTGCCTGGATTTGCCATATGTAGAAGTTTGTTTGATTATTTGTTGCCATGCCAAATCTTTTAAACTTCTAAGAAAGTAGAGGTGCTGGCATACCGCCTTGGTGATTACATCTGTGTGCTGGGCCCAGGGCAGGTTACCCAAGATATTAACGCCTTAATTTGAAGATGCTAACTCTCCCCACCACCGATCCAGCAATGAAAACAGATGCGTAATCTCTCAAATTCCCCCTTCTGAAGACAACTCATTATACCTATGATTCGGGCATATAATCGGTGAATGTATAAATGGCATTGGAGCTATGCTTAGCCACACGGGTGGTTGTAAAGAGAGTGAAGCAGGGGGATAAGCAAACGGTCTTGAGGGGCACATGCGTTGATGGTCAGTGAAGAGGAGATGATAAATCATAGACATTTTAATCACTTCTATATGTTCTGTGAATTGGTAAGAAAATTATCTTTGAATTGCTATTAAAGTAAAGGATAATCCTGAGAATATTACATCTCTGATGGTCTTAGCCTCTCCTGATATCACTGGGTTCTCTTGGGTGAAGTATGATATTTATATTTGCAGTGTTCAACAGCAAACAATAATTCACATTTGGAAGAATGCCTGCATTAAAAACAAGATCCAAGTAAATGATATGTAGTTTTCTACCCATCATACAGCAGCTCTTGTTGTACAATTCTGCGGTTAATCCATGTGTTTACTGCAACTTTATTCTTCGTTCTAATGGAAGAAGCCACAGCTGGTAAATACGATATTTCATTTGGGTCAATAAAAAAAAAAAACACTTGTTGTGCTATGTTTCTTGTGGCACTCTGAATGGAATTGAGGCAAAGTTATCAATCAAACAATACACTTTCCACTTTGTCTTTCCTTCATATATTCACAGATACACCATAAAATGTGTGTGTTCTGTCTGGCAGTGCATGCATATACATGAAACTTTGTGAAAATAGAGGTAACTGCTGTCGATTTGATAATGCAAAAGGACTCATGAAAAATTGAAACTGTTCTTATGAATCTTTAATTAGAAGCAATGAAAAGGGAACGACTGGAGCCAAATGCTTTGTAACAATCATTCCTCATTGGTTACTTGCTATTATTCTTCCACCTTCACAAGCGCACAATCACTTAAAGCTGACAAAAGTCACTTGAGGCTCAGACAGCTGTAGTGACACAAACACCTCTGCCACACAGAAAGCCTGTTGGCAAGTAATTAGTGCCACTTGAAAAGAGTTCTCTTTTCAGTTTTTATTTGTGTCTAATCCACTGTTTAACTCCTGTACATGAACCTCAGTTTTAGTTTTCCTTGTTCATAAGTATCTTTGATTCAGCCTCTCCCTGCTGCTCAACTCTTTCCCACTAGAGATACCAATCTTGCAGTGTGTATTCAGAACCTCCGAAGGATTTGCTTTCATTTTTTGTTGTCTCCCATGTCACCTTGTATGCAGCTTGGTCTGTGACACTGATGGTGATTATGTCATTATTTTGCTCAAGGGGGCTTTGACACATCTGCAAAGCTGCTGCACATCTTCTTCCAGCACTGGCATACGGCCCACATCCCCGATGCTTCATTAGTCATCGCTGCCTGGCCCTCACCAGACAAAGCGGCCGGCTCCGAGCTGCCTCCCCTCTGCATTGTCCATGCTGTGCCCCTTGTCAGCGCCTGTGATTGGTTTATTCATGTACCTCCTTTCCTTGTTCTCGCTCCATGTTCCAGATGTCCTGATTTCTGCCTGCATAAGCACAACCTCACACAATAAAAACAAGGTGACTTCTTAACCCATTGATTTCACTGTGACCTTGCCCACTCGCGAACCAGAATTAAAAAATGTTCACAGTTTAGGGACTGCTAGTATATTGCACTGTTTTGTTTTGCGTTGTGGAGATGTTGAATATGTGTGCGTGGGGAAGGGGTGGAGGGAGGGAGGAAGGGTGGGGGGTCACTTGCCTGCTTGCAGTCAGAATTTGACCATGTGACCCTTGTTTGTGCATTAATTGTTTTGAAATCTGAGCAGAACTACTCACTCACTCCTGATTCACTCCTCCCTAACTCCACATCCACTCACTGCCACCCACTCATTCTCCCCCACGCACCCCTCACTCACTCACTCCACATCCACCCCTCTGCTCGCTCACTTCTCTCTTGCTCATTTCTCACCCACGCACCCCTCGCCCATCACTCATGCACTTCCTCACTCC
Organism: Okamejei kenojei; assembly: GCA_035221665.1. Classification (NCBI taxonomy): domain Eukaryota; kingdom Metazoa; phylum Chordata; class Chondrichthyes; order Rajiformes; family Rajidae; genus Okamejei; species Okamejei kenojei. Next base: position 73,536,149 of record CM069138.1, on the reverse strand, counting down.
TCACCCGTCCTCCCCCTCCACTCACTCGCTACTCATCCTCTCACCCCTGACCCACTCACCAACTTAATCACTCTGCACTTGCTCATTCCTCACCTGTTTGCTCCTCATTCACCCAGGTGCTCACTTGTCACTCACTCCACATCCACCCTTCACTTGTTCACCGCTCATTTGCTCACCTCACGCACTCGTCCCTCACCCAACCACACACCGCACAATTACTCACTCTGCACTCACTCCCCCCTCACTCACTCCCGTTCACTCCTCACCCATTCACACCACACCCACTTGCTCACCCAATCCCCTTCACTTACTGCTCACTTGCTCACTCCCCCCTCACACTCACCCCTCATTCACTCACACCCGTTCACTCCTCACCAACTCACACCAAATCCAGATGCTCGCTCGCTCACTCACTCATTTCACATCCCCTCACCACTCATTTTCATACCAAATGTTTATTTCACGTAACTTAATATTGCAAGTTGCAAATGCATCAAATTGTAGGCAGGGTTTCATTAGAGCCACAACCTTTTTATATACACAAATCTGGCTGAATACTGGACATCTGGTGCTTTCTTGTTGGGTTGATTTCCAGCCTCTTGTTTGTATATTGCATTTCAGAAGATGCCCAAACACACAATGGCCATTACTGGCCTGACTTTAATTCCTTGTCAAGCATTGATTCTAATCGGTCACTTTTAGGAAATAATTTGACCATTTAAAAAGGTAAATCTGACAACTTTTTAGTGCTTTGAAAGCTGATGGGAATTCAGGGTGAACATTTTTGAAATACTACGTACATGAATATGTTCTATATTTCAATTTTCCTGAGTAAAGAATACATCATATTCTGATGGACAGCAAAATTAGAGTCAGGAATTTAACTTGAGCAATGATTAATGAAGGCAAATGTTGGAGAAAGGGGCTTCTGATGAATGAACAGAATTTAAAAAAAAACTCTTCATCCTAACACTATATCTGAGATTACTTTAGAGATGTAAATTAATACTGCTTCCCAGCAAAAACATTTTCTTTAACTTCACATAGACTGTTTATATGCATTGGAAGACCCCGCATTATTACCGTACTTACTTTATGAAAAATTATTTGCTGGTTTGCATTATTTGAAAAATCCTTTCCAAATCAAAGTAATCAAATAGTTGATCTCCCATTTCAGTTTGAAAGGATTCTGTGCCGAAGAGTCATTTCAATTCTGTAATATTAAATTGTTTATCATATAGCCTTTTATATGAGTCGTAGGATGACTAGATAGAAGTATATTTAAAGTCCATTTAAATAAAATTCACACCTAAAGGATTTCCTGGTGGAATAATATGTAATGTTTTTAAAATGGTGCATCATGTGAAAAAAATTTCTAGGGATATGGGTCAAACGCAGGCAGGTGGGACGAGTATAGATGAGGCATCTTGGTCAGCACGAGCAAGTTGGCCTAAAGGGCCTGTTTCCATGCTTTATGACAATGACTATTATAGGAATATTGTTAATACGAATCAGGTGAGAACTTGCTAGATTTGCATTTGAGTTTTTTTTTCTTTTTTCTTTTAAATTGTGCAAAGAAGAAATTTGACCAGAAGCACCTGACTCAGTAACTAAACAAATAAAAGGAGGCTATTTAATTGTATCTGTCTATTCAATTGCAGGATATTTGTGCAAATTAAAAAATTAGACCAAGTGGTATATTTCTAGGAATATCAACAATCTAATAGATATTGACTGGAATTCTCAGCTCACAAGTGGTACCATTTGGGAGTTGGGACTGTTCAAGGAATGATAGCTTGAGTTCATAATGAACTAGATTAATTGTTAAGTTTTAAATTGCCTCATTAGACAAAGTTAAAGCTGTGGGATGCAAATAATATGTATTTTTAACAGCAAATGCACCTGACATATTGATGATCTTGGAAAATCTAGAGGGGGAAAAGAGGAAATAGTAAATTCAATTTAAAAATAATCTCACCATCTTTGTATTATCAGGAATCAATTGAAAACCAGATGACTTTTCTGTCAGTTGTTGCATAGCATAAAGCTGTTTTCATAATATAATTTTCATCAAATTCCTGTGGGATTTCCACTCCCGAAAAATAACTACATAATTGCACATCAACAGCTCTAGAGGCATCAATGCTATTAAGTAGATTATGCCATTAAGAAGTCCCACATGGTGATTTTAGTAGAAACATTTCAAACAAGTTTTTTTTTTTTTTTTGGAGCTTATCTGGCTTTAATAATCTTTTGGCATTATTCTTTACTGTCTGCTATCCCATCTGTATCTGTGAGTATTCTAATCTGCAACGATCGCACCAAGGAACAGAATTGTAATTAAAAGATATGTTCCAATGTAACAATCAAAAATTACAGACAATAAATAATAAACTATGTATTGAGTCACGATGTACAGAAATTGTATGAAAGCCACATTTCTTTTTACAATTCGTACTGATAGAGTAATAGTGCATAGGATGTTAAAGGAAAATCTGTTTGCCTAAAATGTGTTAGCTACTTTTTAAATGTCCTTTTACATTGCAGAGGTACAACTGCATCTGGGTAACAGGAAGGAAATGGCTTCCCGAGGCACAGGAAGTTTAAAGGAGCTATTTCCTCTTTTGTTCCTAAGTGATTACAGTAAGGCTGTTGGAACTCCCAACTTCACTAATTGGTGTCACACCATATTTAATGGAACAGTGTGGCACTTGTATTGTTTTGTAAAAATACAAAGAGAAATTTGCAAAAACTGGCATATTAATACTGTGTATTAAGACCTATGTATAGGTGTGCCAAGTACTCCAGCAAAGTACTCCAGCACTAATTGCAAATAAATGATTTATATGGCTCAAATTTGAAAGTGTCATAAAACATAGAATGTAGAACAGTAAAGCACCAGAACAGGTCCTTCAGCCCATTGTGTCCCTGCCAAACCTGTGGCTAAGACCTTCTCTCATCTATCTGCGCATAATCCATATCCTCTCATTCCCTGCATAGCCATATGCCTATCCAAAAACCTCTTGAATGCCACTATTGTATCTGCCTCCACCTACAGCTGGCAGCACATTCAGGCACTCGCCACCCTCTGTGTAAAAAGAAAAGTTGCCCGCACATCTCCTTTAAATAGCCACACTCACCTTAAAGCTATGCCCTGTAGTATTTGATTTCTCCATCGTAGGAAAAGGTTCTGACATCTACTCTATCTGTCTCTCATAATTTTATATACATCTATCAAGTCATCCTGAAATCTTCGCTGTTCAAGAGAAAACAAACCAAGTCTGTCCAACCTCTCCTTACAGCTAATACCCCATAAACAAGGCAACATTCTGGTAAACCTCCTCTGCACCCTTTCCAAAGCCTCCTCTTCGCGAAATGAATAGTGGAGTCAAACCTTGAGGTGCCTATGTTATTAATCACTTCATTTATTTATTTATTTTTTTGTTTTTCTTTCCCAAACTATAATACAAATGTAATTTGTAGTTTTACATTTATAGACTAAGCAATGCCACAATCTGTTATCTTGTCTTATTCCTTTAGTTGGATTGGACCTTAAGGCAATATTGAGGGGGAAGGTATAGCCTAGAAATAGCAGGTATGAAATTGGGCTCTGCTATTGACGTTGTTTAAGGATTATTTGACATTTTTTGTTATAGTGACAATTGATCTTGTAGGCAGAGTCTGCCAGAGTTGCACAAGACATCATAGTTATGAAGATAACAGCACATACATATGCACTACCTACTGGTATTAGTTTATTATTACCAATCAAACCGAAAAACAGTGTGAAACCTTGTCTGTGTGCTATCCAGTCAAATCATATATATGAGGACAATCAAGCCACAAACAGGTACGACAAGTAGTGCAAAGAGAAATGTGTGCAGAATATAGTGTTACAGCTTGCCGTGTTACGGTTATAGAGAAAGTGCAAGTAAAAAACTAAAGTATGATATCGCAAAGAGGTAGATTGGGAAATTGCACCTGAATTTATGGAAAGACCGTTCAATAATCTGATAATGTTGCGAAAGAAGCTTTGTTGAATCTGGCTTTTGTTTCGTCTGCCTGACAGGAGAGGCAGGTGAAGTAAATGTCCGGGATGAAAATAGTCTGAGATGTTGTTGCCTATTTTCCTAAAGGGTATGAAGTGTAGAACCACACCTTTGCAGGGCTCTTGCTTGAATTGTGTTCCCTGTTGCCAGCCGGGCAACTTTGACAGCTTGTTAGGTTGCCAAATGACAATTTAGGTGGTCATTTAAGACGGCTTGCATGACCCGTGCGATAATGTGCTCGGACGAAGTGCGTAGTCACCAGTCAGAATTATGCTCAATGAAGCATTCACATATTATGTTCAAGAAGGAACTGCAGATGCTGGAAAATCGAAGGTAGACAAAAGTGCTGGAGAAACTCAGCGGATGTGGCACCATCTATGGAGCGAAGGAAATAGGCAAAGTTTCAGGCCGAAACCCATCAGTCTGAAGAAGGTTTTGGCCCAAAACGCTGCCCATTTCCTTCGCTCCATAGATGCTGCCGCATCCGCTGAGTTTCTCCAGCACTTTTGTCTAATTTCACATATTATTTTTGCGGGGCGACAGCGGCCGCTGCTTGCAAATCCGCCAACGGCGTTTTCAAAACAGTCCCTCTCGCACGCTGAGGTCGGGGGGAGGGAGGCCTCCTTCCGCCGGGTGGGGTGCGGGAGGAGGAGGCGGTGGAGCTGCTGTTCAGGGCCCGTCATTCGCTCCAATCCTTCGTCACCCCGCACCTAGTATCTTTGGCCCGCAATACGGCTGACACGAAACGTCACATTCCTATTCTCCAGAGATGCTGCCTGGCCCGCTGCGTTACTCCAGTTTTTTGTATCTATTGGTATAAACCTGTATCTGCGTGCCAAGCCGGGCAAAATAAGTCGACGTTTAGGTTGCCCGGCGGCATTTTGGGTGGTCAATGGCACCCAGGCAACCGCTAATTTAGAGCCCTGCTTTGAGGGGGTGGTGGTGGGGAAGACTGGTTGGATTGATAGATTAGGCTGCATCAACAAATCTCTGTAATTTCTAGGAAGGAACTTCAGATGCTAGTTTAAAATAGACACAAGAAGCTGGAGTAACTCAGTGGGCCAGGCAGCATCTCTGGAGAGAAGGAATGGGTGACGTTTTCGGGTCAAGACCCTTCGGAAGAATTTTGAAGAAGGGTCTCACCCTGAAACGTCACCCATTCCTTCTCTCCAGAGATGCTGCCTGTCCCACTGAGTACTCCAGCTTTTCGTGTCTGTCCCTCTCATTTCTTGTGCTCTTGAGCAGGGCTGTTGCCAATCCTAGTTGGTAAAAGTCATTGGAGACATGCCAAACTTCCTTAGTCTTTTGGTGTGCTGTAGATTCAATGTGGTTGGTCCAGGACAAACTATGGTTGACATTTAGGAACTTGAAGCTCTTGACATCTCCACATCAGCACCAATGACACTAACTGGGGCAAGCACGCCTGAAATCAATAACTAGGAACAAGAGAAACCAAATTAGTTTTCAGATGTAGATAGGATGGGGAATGCATAGTCGTGGAAGGAGTGCTCAATCTGCATAACATCATTCACATAGGTTTTGTAAATCCCAGTCTTCTGTGCAATTTAGCTGCAGCATTTCTCCATTACTTCCAAAGTCTTGTGAGAAGCTCAAACTTCGAACATGATTTCTCACTATGATGAAAGCTCTTATATCGACACGGTGGCGCAGCGGTAGATATACTGCCTTACAGCGCCTGCAGCGCTGGAGACCTGGGTTTGATCCCAACGATTGGTACTGTTTGTACGTTCTCCCCGTGTCCTGTGTGGGTTTTCTCCGACACTCCAAAGACGTACCGGTATGCAGGTTAATTGGCTTGGTAAGTGTAAAAATTGTCCCTAGTGTGTTTAAGATAATGTTAATATGCGGGGATTGTTGGTCGGTGCTGTATAACTAAACTAAACTGCCGTTTGAAATGGATGTTACAATGCATGGGCAGGATGGTAGTGTTAGACCATCTGTCTCCCAGCTCCAGCAACCTGAGTCCAGAGAGAAGATGACCAGGAAATCGTAGACTGGTGAGTCTCACGTCAGTGGTAGCTATTGGAGTGGATTCTTGAGGATAGGATCTATTCACCTTTGGAAAAGAATTAGGATAATTGGGGACAGTCAGTGTGGCCTTATCTGTGGCCTGTCTTGTCTTCCCAATTTGTTTTTTTTGAGGTGTCAAAACCTATTGAGGGGTGGATACTGGATGTAAGGCATTAGATAAAGTCATCTCATGGTCGGCTGATCTAGAAGATGCAGTGGAATTCCACAGTGATTTGGTAGTTTGGATTCTGGATTGGCTTTCCATTAGAAGACCATGGGTGGTGGTGGATTGTGACCAGTGGTCTTCCGCAGAGCTCTGTACTGAGACTTCATAAATGACTTGAATGCAAATGCAGGTGGGTTGGTTGGTAAGTTTGCAGATGACACCAACATTGGTGGAGTTGCAGCCAGTGAAGAAGGCTGCCAAAGCATACAGCAGAATATAGATCAGCTTCATAAATTGATGGAGATATGGCAGGTGGAATTTAATCTGAGCAGGCATGGGGTTTTCTACTTTGGGAGGTCAAATTTAAAGGGACAATGTACAATTAATGGTATTACCCTTAACAACAGCCATTAACAAAAGGATTTTGGGCTCCAAGTCTATAAGTCTGAGTGGCAGCATAAGTAGATAGAGTGGAAAAGAAAGCATATGTTATGCTTGCCTCCATTGGTCATGAATATAAGGATCAGAAAGTCATGTTGCAGCTTTATAGGACTTTGGTTAAGCCACTATGGAGTATTGTGTGCAATTCTGGCCATCCCATTACAGAAAGGTTGTGGAGGCTCTGGAGAGGGTGCAGAGGTTTACCAGAATGCTGCCTGGATTAGAGGGCGGACAGATTCAGTTGGCTGTCTCTGGAGCATAAGAGGATGAGGGGGAGACCTAATAGAAACATATAAAATTGAGAGGGTAGATCTGCAGGATGGAAATGTCAAATACAAGAAGGCATTGCTTTAAGGTCACAGTGGGCGAAAGTTTAAAGGCGATGTGCCAGGCATGTTTTTCACACCGAGAGTTGTGGGTGCCTGGAACGTAGTGGATGGTCGTGGTCACCGCAGATATGATAGTGGCTGTTGGGAGGTTTTCTAAAATCAGGGAATAGATTGAAATGGATCAGAGGGGATTAGTTTAATTTGGTATTATGTTAATCGCAGACATCTGGTGCTATCTGTTTGGAGTTTGTGTGGTCTCCCTGTGACCATGTGAGTTTCCTTTGGGCACCAGTTTCCTCCCGCATCCCAAAGACATGGTGGTTGTGTTGGGTTCATCGGTTATTGTAAATCATCCTATATGTAGGTGAATGGGGCATGTTTTGGAAGAATAGGTTATGGGGAAATAAGTGGGGGAAATATGATTTGTTATATTCCTCAGTGTGGTGGCATAGGCGCAAAGGGGATGTGGAAAAACATAAAATGGGAACTTCTGCCTCAATTAGTGAAATGAAAATGAGAAAATAAGTAGCAGATTGGAGATGGGTGTTGGCATCATACAACTCCATGTGATGGGGCATTATATCATCTGGACATACACCAATATGGCCTAGATACATAACCGCAAAACCATTAACATGGTCAAGCTTGCTTTGTAATCCATGCTGAGGCCTAAACCTATAGTTGCAGCCTACATGGTTTCTGCAGTGCATGCACAGGGTTACATTTTGTAATGTAATTCATGCTAAAGACTTCTGTTGCAAATGGACATAAAAAAGTACAAACATAGAAATTAGTAATAGTAGTAGGCTAGTTGGCTCCTCAAAAGTTCTTCACCAGTTAATAAAATCAGAGTTTACCCGATATCTTAACTTCACATTTGTATCTTATCTGCAGTAACCTTTCACCACATGCTTGTTTGGCATCTTTCTGCATCTGTCTCAAAAATATTGAAGGACACTCCTTCCACTAGTCTTTGAAGAACAGATTTGCAAAATGTCCCACTATTCAGAAATATCTTCTTCATTGCCTCATCTCTGCCTTATAAGGTGACGCCTTATATTTAAGCATTTTTAGGTTCTCCCACAAGCAGAAACATCCTCTCTATATCCACTAGGCCACGGACCCCTGAGGATCTGATGTTTCAATCTTCTGAATAAATATAGACAATCCCCATAAAAGTTGTTAGTGCATGCTATACGCTACACAATAGAATTTCTAGCTCAGCTTCTAACAATGCAGCATGCATTCACTTTTTTATAAGATGGCCCCAATTAGGCTCTGGTGTGGGGCTCAACTTTACCCTTTGGCTTTGCAGTGAAGAGATTGATCCAAGACAGATGCTAAAATCAGGATTTAAAGCAGTATAGAGTCAAACAGCATGGAAACAGGCACTTTGACCCAACTTGCCCACCCACCAAGATGCCCCGTCTATACTCGTCACATCTACCCACATTTGGCCCATATTTCAATAATGCCTTTCCCATCCATTTACTTATCCAAAAGTATTTTAAATGCTGTTGTAGCTCCTGCCTCAACTACTTCCTCCGGCAGCTCGTTCCATATACCCTCTCTGTGAAAATGTTGCCCCTCAGTTTCCTACTAAATCTTTCCTGTCTCACGTTAAGCCTATTTCATCTGTTTCTTGATTCCCCTATTCTGAGTAAAAAACTGCACAGTCACCCTATCTATTCCCCTCATAATCTTATACGCCTTTATAAGATTACCCCTCATCCTCCTGCCTTCCAAGGAATAAAGTCTGAGCCTGCCCAATCTCTCCCTATAGCTCAGGCCCTCAAGTCCTGGCAACATCCTTGTAAATCATCTCTCTGCTCATTTCAGCCTAACATCATCCTTCCTGTAGTAGGGTGATGGAAACTGAGCACAATACCCTAAATGTGGCCTCACCGACGTCTTGTTACAAAACATCCCAACTTCTATACTGAATTCCTTTGAAGGCCAATGTACCGAAAGCCTTTCTGATCACCCTTTCTATCTGATGCCATTTTCAGGAAAATATGTATAAACACTCCCAGATTCGTGTGCTCGTCAACACTCCCCAGGCCCTGCCTTTCACTGTAAAGGATCTATTGTGGTTTAACTTCTCAAAATGCAACACCTCTCACTTATCTACATTAAACTCCATTAACCTTTTTTTTTTAAATTTCAAAATATACTTTATTCAAATGATAAATATATACAATACATTAACCTTGCGGAAAATCCATCCGACATTTTCGGGGGCTGTACAAATTGATGAATACAGTTTAGACATTTCTTTTCCCCAAATTTCCACAAATCAGTCCCCCACTCGTGCCACTCATGTGGCACAATGGCGTGGGATACCTTCCCTTATTTTGAGGGGCGTCTCCACCATACCGTGCCCCCCCATGTCCAGCGGCGGAAGGGCCTTAGACTGTGGCCCTCCCCCACCGAGCCTTGGCGTTGGCTGCACCGAGCTTCAGTGCGTCCCTCAGCACGTACTCCCGCAGTCTGCAGCGGCCAGTCGGCAACATTCCCTGACGGACATCTCGCTCTGCTGGGTGGTGAACAAAGCTCGGGCAGACCAAAGGGCGTCTTTTACCGAGTTGATGACCCTCCAGCAGCACTCTGTCAGCCTCTGAATGTGTCCCTAAACTCCATTAACCATCCCTCAACCCTCTTGCCCAGTTAATCAAGATCCTGCTGTAAGTTTTGATAACCATCTTCGATATTTACGGTGCCACCCACTGTAGTGTCAGTATGTTTATCTTATAATATTGGTCAGTTTTTTTCAGTGAAGCACTGGGAGAGATTGCACATCATTGCATTGATAATGTTATCTTTATGTACTTTATGTACATCTTTGAGCCTGAATAGGATTTCATGCAAATTTGCATAACCAGCCGATCTGTACCAAGTCACATGTATCAACCGTATTTAAGATTGTATTCATTTATCACATATTTAACTTTGTCATCTAGCTTAGCCAGTTATACTTTGCCTATGCTGTTTCTACCATCAGATTAAACATTGAACATGTCAGCTCCATCTTTAAAAAAAGGGAGGCCATTTTAGCACTGGTATTTGGTTTATTTTTGTCACATATATGCAGTGAAAAACTTTGTTTCTGAATTGTCTTTGCTTCTTTGTTTCTTAATCTTGTTTGTGTTGTGTGGGAATCAGTTTAAGAAAGCCTGCTGCTAAAGTAAGAGCTCATTAGTTGCTGTATGAGACTGACCTTGACTGGTCAAATCTATTTCATTATAAAACTATCATTGCATTCAAAGAGATGACCTTCCAAAACACTTACACGGCAGAAATTTGAGTACATTTTACTGGGATATTTGCCTGCATAGGGTGGATATTTTGCAAAAGCTATCATTATGATGCTTGGTGTCTATGTGTAGTGTTACTTGAGGAGAGATTAAAATATTCAGGATTATGTCAAATAGATGAAAGTAAATTATTTATTATCATCTGTTCAATCAACAAATTAAGATTTCTTGCACTTGCTTCCAACTGTTTGCCCTTTAACTACCAGGACATTTATTCTCTCGCCTCCCCAATTTCTGTTAGTGTGATTAATCCAAATCTCAAAATATTTAATCTCATTAAAGAGTCTTTTTTGCTGTCTCTATGTGTATGGGATGTGCTACCAGGTTTTCAATGGTTTAGCTTTAATTTTAGTTTTTTTTAGTTTAGTTTGGTTTATTGTCACATGTACCGAGGTATAGTGAAAAGCTTTTTGGTTGCGTGCTCTCCTAGTTGCCTGATATCAGCTGGGAAGAAACTGTCCCTGAATCTGGAGGTATGTATTTTCACACTTCTGTTGTGCTCCAGTTGTGGTACATTACCACCAGGCATAATAATTATCGTGTATCTACTTTATACAATCTCTTTATCCTCCTGGCACTACATCAGATCCCCTCTAACATATTAAACGCGGGGACATTCATGAGTTCCTGCAATTTTCATGAATCCATGTCTTGTATCTTTCATGAGATGCAATCGGCAAAGTAAAATGATGTAGACGAGATATATGCTTCCATTCTGATTAAGAACATGTTTCAGGGGTCTTTCAGATTCAAACTGGACGATATTGAGCTTTATCTGGTGTAGTTTGTGCATTATATTACTGATGTTCCATTGTAACCCCCTCTGCCGATCTGCCAACACAAAATGCTTCCTCAACCAGCAAACTTGAACTTTACCTTTCCATTTCTCTGAAATTATAATCCAAATCATGGCAAGTAGAGATCCTGGAATAGGTTTCAAATATGCATTCTTCACATCTACCAATCAGAAAATAATTGTTTTGCTCCATTTTGACTTCTGTGCCCCACCCAATGATTGACACATGTCTTAAGCATCCCTCTAATAAGACATCGGAGCACAATTAGGCCATTCAACCCATCAAATTCACTCCACCATTTGATCATTGATTATCTATTTTTTTCTTCTCAACCCCATTCTCCTGCCTTCTCCCCATACTCTTTGACACCCTTACTAACCAAGAACATTTCAATCTCCGCTTTAAACATACTCCATGTCAAGAGTGCATTTATTGTTATATATCCTGAAAGAGAAGAATGAAATTCCTCCACCGGTGACTGTGTTCCACAGATTCACATCGTCTGCCCAAACAGATTCCTCCTCATCTCTATTTGAAAGGTACATTTTTTTATTCTGAGGCTTTGTCCTCTGGTTCTAGACTCTTCTATTACTGGAAACATCCTTTCCATGTCCACTATTTTTAGGCCTTTCATTATTCGGTAAGTTTCAATTGGATTCCCCCCCCCCCCCCCCATCCTTCTAAACCCCAGTGACTATAGACCCAGAGCCATCAAACGCTCCTCATATGTTAACCCAATCATCACCTGGTTGATTATTGTAAACCTTTTCTGGACCCTCTCCAATCCCAGCTCTTCCTTGGATATGGGGCCCAAAACTGCTCCCAATACTCCAAATGTGGCCTCACCTTATAAAGACGCAAGGCTTTAATCTACGCATGTTATTTTTTGCTAATAATTTTTTGTGGGGAGCATCACCAACTGCCTTCTCTGTAAAGTGACTATGACTTCAATCCCTCCCCCCCAAAAAATCAGCTGTATTAATGACAAACAATAAATTCAGTCTGAAGAAGGGTTTCAACCCGAAACGTCACACATTCCTTCTCTCCAGAGATGCTGCCTGACCCGCTGAGTTAGTCCAGCATTTTGTGTCCACTTTAAATTCACACCACCTTTGATCATCAGTACTTGCCAGTTGTCAATCAAGCAGTATCTGATCAATTTCTCTAGTTGTCCCACAAATGATGTCAAGCCAACTGCTTAAAAGTTACCTCGTTTTTCAATACATGTCTGAATTTAGAGAGAGCTTTACCAAATTATGACCAAATGATTTAGAAACATAGAAAATAGGTGCAGGAGTGGCCCATTCAGCCCTTTGAGCCAGCACCGCCTTTCAATATGATCATGGCAGATCATCCAAAATCAGTACCCCGTTCCTGCTTTCTCCCCATATCCCTTGATTCCTGTTAGCCCTAAGAGCTATATTTAACTCTCTCTTGAAAACGTTTCCTCACCAATTTTTAATATTCTAGGTGGTCGGTTTCCTTAGAAACCAGTATGAGTAAAACTTTGCAGATGGTTAATGATTATTGGCTTATTGAGATTCATACTTTATAAACATGTTTCTCTCACTTTGTCAGGGCAGAATGGAGTTCTTTTAATGTGATGCTTACAGAACGGAGAAATACCATGCATTTTATTTACCAATGTCTCTTAAATCCAATATAACTCTTTGATTTAGTAGCTGCCTATCCGTTTAATCTGTGGTTGGGGTCTGACTCCATTTGAAGAAAACCTAAGGGGGATAATCCGCCTTTCCTGTGGTTTAAAAATAAATAATAATGTGCAAGGAGAGGAGATAAACTATAACACAAGATGCAATTGTAATTTATTACACAGCAACATTTTATTAGTTTATTTTCTTTCCGTCAGAGTTATAAATGAAGCCTGTCCATAAGCCCTGCTGTTCCTTTAACCTGTCTGATGAGTGATTGACTTAAAAGCTTATGAATCAAATTTTGTTTTAAAAGTGCTAGAAAGAGATCAATACATAAGCTATCTTATCATTTTTAAGTGTGTTTATCCAGCTTTGTGCTGGAAGACTGGTGGTTGCTTCAAGGCCAAATAACATTTGAACCTTGGTTGCAACACGTCAGCTCATTTTGAAACCATCTTTATCTAACTGAGAAACCTGAAATCTGTTTGACAAAATGACACGAGAGCCAGCTTATCTTGGAACAGAGTTGTATCTCACATAGGTCATTGATTCTGTGAAATTAATGTTTACAAGTTGGCCTGTTTTCGTAGACAATTTTTGCTTTGAGATCGTACATATTGGTGGTAGGAAATGTGGCTAAAGGGGGTATTTTTCTTTCCATAATTTTATCCTTTTGCCATTTGCATCTTGAAATGAAAATAATTATGTATTTTGGGGAATCATACTTCCAACGAATGAGAATCAAACTTTTTTGCTGGTAAGGATTGGCAAATAGTCTCCAAAACCTTTTGGCTAAAGGTGTTTTTTTTTATGTCTGTTATCTTCAATAATATGTAATGTACTCTCAATGCTCCTTTACCTGGCTAATTTTGACTTACTTTGACATCTGCAGCAATCTGTTAACCGGCAATTTGAATTTTAACATCAAAATAAGGTTTATAATCAAAAAACAAACTGCTGGAGAAACTTAGTGGGTCAGGCAGCATCTTTGGAGGGAAATGGACAGATGATGTTTCGGGTTGGGATCTTTCCTCAAGGTTGATAATCAACAGTTCAATCATTTAGGAAAATCAAAGTATGTATAATGTCTATTACTTAGCGTATGTTCTAATCTTTCATTTATTTGTTACATACAAAACTCTTTAGTTAAGAATTGAAAATGTGTTTCATCACTTACATTACACAAACAAACCAACAAATAGCTCCTAATCTTGCTTCCTATTATATGTTCTGAACTAGTGCTTACATTATTGTTGAACTAAACCAGCTAAACTGTAATATTGCTGATCCCACCATATCAGACTGTTATTATATTGGACTAGAACGTCTAACCTATGACCTCCTCCTCGGATCTCCAGCCTCCCGTCTCAGCTACCCCTTGGTTTCTGACCTCCACCTTAACGGGCGCCAGCCTCTTTTGCCACCATCTTCTCAGCCATTCATGGAGCTTGTCATTTTCTGCACAATCCCAAACTCCACACTCAGTTGTTTCTGTAACAGACCCTGCAAGTTAAACTAACCAAAGCCCTCGACTTTAACAATTTAAGGCAGACATAGACAAATTCTTGATTAGAACGGGTGTGAAGGGTTATGGGGAGAAGGCAGGAAAATGGGATTAGGAGACAGAGATCAGCCATGATTGAATGGTGGAGTACACTCGATGGGCCAAATGGCCTAAATCTGCTCCTATAACTTGTGAACTTGTGAAGTGAAATCATCCTAAATATCTGTTGTGGTGGGTGGTGGTGGAGGGAGGGGGGGACAGGAGAGTACTAATGTGTGGATGAAGTAAATAAATTATCTCTAAGTGCGATTCAATAGTATGATTAATTTTTTTCAGAATTATAATATGAGTGTATATAGTTAATTCATTGTCTCCTTTAGAAACTGATTTGCCGACTGACCTTTGCAAATTGCCCCTTTTCACAAAATAAACCATGATGTCCTGCATTTTGTTTGCCACATCTCGGAACCAATTCCTTGCAGTTCATCCTGCATATTACCTAGGGTTTTAGTTATTGTAAATGAAACAGGAAATGATGGAAGTACTTGGCATGTCAGACAGCATCTGTGGAAAGAGAAGCAATGTTACCGTTATAGTGCAATGGCCTTTCATCAGACCCCGAAACGTTCTCGTTCCACAGTTGCTGCCTGAGCTGCTAAGCATCTCCAGTATTTTTCCATTTTACTGCACATTTATTTATCTGCAATATTTTGCCTTTGAGCTACTGACTGCTTTTGCCCCTATTTAGAGTAAGTACATTACAATCTTTGTTGCTCAACACTACACTCATAGGTGTGCCTTGCTGCCAATTTTTTTAATGTCGCAGCCGTTTTTGTGGAGTACCAAACATAAATAATAAAATGTCTCCTTTTAGAGATCTTTTAACAATTGGCAATAATATAGCACCTTCAGTGAGGAATTCAATGAATTGACTTCTTAAAGACATTTTGTAGAAATTTTAGAACGGGGAAAATAAAAAAAGTAGACAAAATCAAAAGAATGAGTGAGAAAATATAATCTAAGATTCAAGTAATTCAAAAATGTAGCAATAAATCATTAGTCAGACAATATGGAGTTGTGTTTAATCCAACCTTTGAGTTCCTATCTCAGTCACATAAGTCTGCCCAAAGTACTGACATGTAAGAACAAAAAATCATTGCAAAGTTGCCACCAGGTCACCCTTCAACAGACCTTGAATATGAACAACGATAAATGCCTAGAAGGCTGATATCCTGCTCTTCAGCTGACCTCTTGAATTTGTAGGTTAACCTCCACCCCAACCATATTTTTATTCCTTTTCGTGAAATGCAGAAGGTCCTCAAACACGAGTTACCCCTATCTGGCCAACTCAGTAACTACATTTCCATAAGTATTCATGAAAATTTGAGACATCACATTGTATTTGATGCACATTTGTTCGTTATTGCCTAATTTTTGGTATGTGTTTGGATCCAATTCTTTGTGGGATTTACCTAGAATGAATCATTACTTTCTGTCCAAACTCCAGTGATGGTTTCATCTGGAAGTTGGAGTAAAGTTCTTTTTATAACTTGCAAAGATTGTAGGCCTGGGTTTGTCAATGGTGAAGCCAACATTGTCATTGATTCATTTACTATGGGGCTATTATTACAATTGGAGTTTGAGTCTCAAATGTTATACCATATCATGTTAGATTCACTAGGCAGTGGATTGTTTAATAAATATTGTATTGGGACATGGATTTGTACAGCAAAGATTTGACAAGTTTTATTTTGATATACTGCAATAGGATTGTCTTTGAAGATACATAATCATGTATAAAGGAAAAAAGCCCCAGTTTAGTATAATGTCAATATAATCCTGTCATTTTCTTTGGAAATGCAACCTTTAGGATAAATAAAGCTTGATAATGGTAGTTTTAATCCGTTTTTCTATTTATCTTTGTTATACTCTGGGTGGTTTACAATTGCATAAAATAGAGCTGTGCTTAATACCTCAGGACTTCTAACTACATTGAACTCATTTATCATATTCACTGCAAAAAAACATAAATTACTGAATTTAATTCAGTGCTTTAAATAAATTGAGGAGAAATAGAATTTCATGCGACCCTATAATCACTTTGGAATAGATAGTGAATATATGACAAGCCTTTCTTATTTAACAACAGGAAATTATTTGAGGCTATTTGTTAAAAAAAATATTATTTCCAATGATTTTAATGCTTACCCTGTTAAACTGTGACTTCTCCAGAATAATTTGTTTCATTTCAAAATTCATTTTCCAATCTATTGCTTTGGAGCAGAAGGCGGCCTTTTGGATCAGCATCTCTTCGCTAAGCAGAAGTGTTGCCTCTCCCCCACCCCCAGCTGCTCTCCATCGTACTCCAATTTTTTAAGTGTGTAGGATTATGAAAAGACTCTGCTGAAATCTACCTATAAATCACTTTGGAAATTTACTTGACAGAATATAAATGAAGGTAGAAGTGTTGTCAGCCTAGCTGTAAAGTTTATTGAGGTTGATATTGTGTTCGTGCAATGACCTGGGGAAATGCTGATTAAATATTTTTGAGTAATGCACTGGACCCTAGCGCTTTGTACAAATAGTCGCCTCGCATTTTTGTTCGGCATTCATATAACTCTGCTCATAAAAAGAGCTACAAAATGTAAATATGGCAGCATTAAAGCTTACAGCCACAGGAGAAGCAAGACCCATGTCCTGGTAGGTTTGCAAGCTATTAATGCTGTATGTTTTAATTTACTAGGAGTTGTAATTGTGTGTTCACATGCTGAATGCTTTTGTTATCCAATATGAAAATTATTTTCTGTTCTTCCTGTATTGTTTATTAACCAATAAAGATTTAATACTTGTAGCAAACCGATAATACCCCCGTGCCTCTTGCACCCTCTTCTTTTAAACCTTACAGTACAGGACATGCATAACCTTTCAGAATATGTCTGTTGCTAAGAGGAATTGGGTAATAGTGAGAGGAGTCTGAGTGGGACAGGGCATTTGTTTGTTTGGACTTTTTACTATTTAAAATTATATTCCAATAGATTACCACAGATATTATCAAAGCAGTGAAAAATCACATCATGCACCCATTGTTCCAAAGATGCACCAACTTGCATCCAAATGAGTAGAGTGAACCTTTGTCTCTTTACAGATCTTAATTGGGTTTTTTCTGCCCAAGACGTAAGGAATTCCACTTATTTGTTAGTCCTTTCATGTAGCAATGTGGTTGCTTGGTTTTCTCAGCTGCTTTCTTGAACAACTGGACAAACAACACAATTTCCATTCAAAGGAACTAATCAGAGAACATATAAGGCAGACATGCATATTATGTAGCAGCTTATTTTCAGTGATTTGGTTCTGTTATCTTCAATGGAAACACACATTGGAAGTGCCTTGTAACATACATAAGCTGCTGGATCATATATTCAATTTGTTTGATTGAGGATGAATTTATACCCCTATCTTTTCTAATAAGATTGCTCCTCCATCAAGAGATATCTTAAGTATTGGTGTGCATGCATCTTTTCATTGGGTCAATTGTACTTGCAATTGTTTTAATGTATGTTTTTAATGTTTCTCTGTGTGTCTTGTGTGGGGGGGATGAATGGGAAACTGCTTTGGTTGCCTACTCCATGGAGAGACGTCTTTTTCCATGTCGCCTCCCCCGTGGCCTAACAGCAAGGATTGGGCGGCCTTTCCCGGAGACGTGCCCGAGCCTTCAGCAGCGGGCGCAGCATGGACTCTCGGCATGGCGAGCCCTCGCCGGAGGGGAGCGCTCCGTTTCGTTGGCCCGCGGCAGCCTGAAGCCGCGGTCCGCAGAGCTCCGGCTGGCGTGGCGTCCACAGCCTGGGGTCCTCGTGGGGGACCCGGGGGAAGAAGAAGCTCCAACTGCGGGCCCGCGGCCTAGTTCTACCGCGGGCGGGGGGGGGGGGGGGGGATTTGCTTACCATCAGGAGCGGGGTCCCTCGCCAGGGATCCCTGGAGAGGAGCTCCAGACCGCCGGCCCTGCAGTCTGGGTGCTTCTGGCTGCGGTGCGAACCTTAAATCTCCGACTGCCGGCCTGCGGCCTACACCAGCCTGAAGCCGCGGTCTCCGGTGGGGAAGCACCGATTCAGGACTGACCTGGACTTTTTACCTTTTCTGCACATCTGGACGGCTGCAGAGGGTTGAGGTCCCGACCACGGGGGAAAATGGAGGAGGACTGGCCAATCTTTGTGCCTTCCACCACAGTGATGAATGCCGTGGTTGATGTTTGTGTTAAATGTTTAGTGTGTTTTTGTGTGTTCTTTATCATTGTACCGCTGCTGGCAAATTCATTTCACTTGCACTTTATGTGCAATGTGTGACGAATAAAACTGATTGTTGTTGAACACAAATGTGCCTTGGTTTATTCGTTTCATTTCCGATTACTTTTTCAAAAATTTTCAACAAAATTGATTTAAAATTTACGACAGTTTTCCTCACATTTAGTTAATCTTTTCTCAATGAATGCTATTCTGTGAACCTCTCTGCCTGCAGAACTATTTAGCAAGTAATTGCACTAATCATTTCATGTTGAACGCTGTGCAAGGTGAATACAATGTCCTCAGGTTTATATGTGGAATTAACTCCACAGAACAAGTCCCCAGCTTATGTCACTGCTATCAGGAGATGCAACTCTCCTTGATCAATATTTGCTCAACAAACAGCAGGGATCGGAGAGTTTGTTCAGAGAAATCATGTGCATGCAAGGGTGAATGAATGTTCGGTGAAGTACTTTGACTATTTGCCTCCTGCTGTTTTTTTGCCTCCTCTTGAGTTGTTCTTTGTTCTTAACCAGGGGGACATGCACCTGCACAAATCCCCAAACAAAATAACAATTGGAATGTCTACAGAAAAAGATTCTAATACAAATAAGTGTCATTCTGCTTCCTTTATTAGAATCAGCAATTCCTAGAAATAACGTGCTCCATTTCCTCAGCATCAGGTGGCAACAGTCAATCAAGCCATCGTGAGCTTGTCAGAACAAAAGAGCGCGTAGTTTGCACAATGTAAACGCGGTGACTTTGTGCCAAAGAACCACCCCATCTCTAACTTGCTTTCCCTTCAGGGGTCATTTGTTTGATCTTCTAACTGTCCCTAGACTCGGCAGCACATAATAAAAACCTGACATAGCAGCCTGCCTGCCTTCTGTGTCCTGCGGATACTCATCATAAGTGTCAGGACATACCAAGGTTAGCGGTCACTGAAACAATGCACGTTTGCCTGCCTTTGCAAAACACTCACAACCGAACCAATGTTGCTTGTAGCTGGGGGAGAATTTTGTGAAGGTGAAAGAAATAGGAGCTCAGCCCCGGTTATTTTGCAAAAAAGCTCATTTGCAAAACCAATGCAAAATAATTCCACCCCAAAACACTATTTTAGGTCTTGTAGTTCCTCAAACAGTTTGTTTTGTTGTTCAGTTGTTTTAATGGTTGGAAAATACTGCTGTGGTACTGGCTCCGTTTTTGACTGTAAAAGGGAATCATCCACTTACTATTATAAGAAGATAACCACGGGGAGGGCAAGGAGAAAAGGGTTATTGGTATTTTGGATTCTCTTGACTTCTCGCCTTGGAGAGAGGGTTATTCTTGTCACTGCCTTTTGTCTACATCTGCTGACTGCTTGCCTGCAGCCAGCAGCATGCTTTAACTGTTCGGTCACCTCCTAACATCACATGCATCAGCTGTTGTGCTTTTGTTAGAGGTTTTGTACGTCTAATCCAGTGTGACCATATTGCTGCACAGTAAATCAAATGTAGATTGTTCCTGGAATGACTTCCTCATAAATATTTTAGACAACCTTTACTGCCTTTATTCCAAAAAATTGAAAACCAGATTAAACTTAAATGCTTGTCTGCTGAGTGTATAGATGATCTCCAGATAGTTCCTGCTGTTTATTGTAATTTAGAGAGAATGAGGACGTGGCATTAACCCTCTGATGACTGAGAGACCTTTTTTTGGACCTCAGCATTTTCTCATTTAACCTTGACATCCTGAAAAGAATTGAAATAAAATTTGACAAACCTCTCGCACTATAGTTGGAATTTATACGAGGGTTAATTTTGCATATTCATTAAATGGCTTTTTACTAAATTTCTAAATGCCACACATTTACTGTGAATAGGCAGGAATATCATTTAAATAGCCTATACAGTGGTGGAACACAACAAGATTTGAATCTTAATTTGTAATACTATTGAACTAAAATTGAAACCTGCGCTCTTCAACTGATGACAAATGAATATTTATGATTACTTAGCCAAAGATGTAGCCTGATTCCTCCAAGTTAAGCTTATTGTGGAAGGTCAAAGAAAAAACGGTGAGTTGATTATATTTCCTCTACGTGCAACAGACCCAAAGTCCTGGACGATTGAAAGCACAGTTAGAAAGGTGATGCAAGTAAGTGTAGCTTACAGGAAAATTACAGAGAACTACAAAGAAGGCGCATAATAGCAGAAGTGAAGAATAGTAAAGCATTGAGGCAGAAAATCACCCTCCCTGGCATAAACGAAACCCACATATGTGTTAGTGCTGTGCATTGTGCTCTGCCTCTCAAAATGTAGATCCATTGAAGTCAATGGAACCAATTTCCACACGTGGAGCACAACAGTCAGCTGCTGCTATATTTCACCTTTAACAAGTGTGAGTGGGGACAAATTTCTACCCCTTTGCAGCCAATTGAAGCCAATTCTGCTCCCAGCTCAAACAAGTAAGGATTCAAAATGATGCACTACATGATCATTTAAGACTGGGTGACACGATTGTTTGGGTTAGTTGAAAGGAAGAATCTTAAAATGTGCACCTTTGTTTCTAAAATGCTATGTTGTAAAGGGTACACTTTCAACCAAAAGAGAATCTCTCAAATGAATATGTTGGCTTTATGGTAAGCTAGAAGATTCATTAGGTGGATTTTAACAATTTTATTGATGATAAGTTTGCAATAACGTATCAATAACTTGTATTACCAATTGTTCATAAATGGTTGGTTACAATTTTAGATGTGAGGATGATTGCATTAATTGTTGGGATTTTCTGGGATGATATCTTAGCATTTTCCTACTATACCGTCAGCTCAGATGAAAATCCCGTTAGCTGTGAATAATTGTATAGTGCCAATGTTGTCACGTGGTATGGCTTTCTCACTTTGATCTGGCTATTTTAAGGCGATTTTCAATAACGTTCAGTTGCATTGAAGTGACAAGAAAATGTCTTAACAATAACAGTTCCAACAACTTCACTTTATAATTGTTGAATAACATTATTGAATTCTCCTCATCGTGAGAAACGTCTTGTCATTTCTCTCCCTTGTGACTATACTGGAACCCTCTCATTAGTTGTTCTACTTGTCAAACTTATTTTACCATTGTACATGCAGTCCCTGGGTTATGTAAATGGTTATGTAATTCTCCCTGAGATAGAATTGTCCATTTTTTTTATTAGCTGTCACTATATCGTATACACTTACTATAATTCTTTTTTTCAGCAAATATTCACCCTAATGCAGCCCAATATTATACAAATGGAACATGTACTGTATCCAGTCATAAATTAATACCACCGAACATCATTATTTTTCATAATTATAGTAGTAATGTCTTCAACTAAGGAAAGATGCACCTGGACATTTTTTTTGCACTGGTATTGTAGTTATTAATTTATAGATATTTTGTTTATTACCGGTATATATTATCTACATACAATGTTTACAGGCCTTTTATGCTGCTGGAAATGGGGAATCCATCTTCCATGTCTTGCAATTAAACACTGACTTGAAAAATGCTTTAAAAATATATGGGAACATGTGTGTAAAGTCAATATTCTGTAAGTCAGGTTGTTCGTAACCCATAGAGCCCCTGTGAAATGCTGCTTTAGGTTTTCATTCTGCTGTGGCGTTCTGCAGAAGATTTCATAGATGTAAATGCTATCATTTTCCTAAAGGAAAATATGTGAAACAAGAATTTGAACAAGAGTTCTATACAAGAGTTGTAATCCTTGATGAGTAACCTTGTTTCCAAGAATGGCTGGCATCTGCGTATGCAAATAGCTGTCCAGATATGGTTAACAGTCAAATTCAGGGAAATCTTGCCGTTATAAGAAGTTCCTTATTTTATCAGGCAACAACCCAGAATATTATGGTTGGAAGGAAGCAGACATTTGAAATTATGGAGTTAATGGCATTTTTTTTCTGCACGTGTGTTCACTACCCACAGGTTTTGCATTAAAATTGCTAGCGGACACTGCACGCTGGTAGGCATGTGAATGGAGCGTCCCAGCTTCCGTGCCACCTACATGTTACAAAGTACATGATCATCATTTATCACTGTTCCTTAGCACATGAAGATTCAGAAAATGTAAATGGAGATTTGCATGTATGTTATCTGCATTATTGCACACGAGCAGCATATTGTCAAACAAGTTTATAATGGCTTTGTCATTTAAACAAGCCTAAAACTTTTCAGAGTCTTGGATATTGTTTATTATTGAAGTTAATTTCAGTTCATAAGGACATGATGGCCTGCACCCTAGTGTGCAGGAAGTTCTTTTTGTTTGTTACAGTATATTATATGTGTATTAATAATACACAAATAATAATATAATAAACAGAAAAAAATTGAAGGAAATGGTTACAGAGAGAGTGAATACATTATTATTAGTTTGCCAAAATTCTCTGGAATATGGAGAGGTTCCAGAAGATTGGCAATCCACAGAAATAATTCCACTCTTCATGAAGGAAGGGAGGCAGAAAATAGGAAACTGGTGGTCATGTAGCTAAGCATCCGTTATTGGGAATGCACAGGTATCCATCATTAAGGAGATAATAGTGGAACATTTAACTAATCAAGCAGAGTCAGCATCCAAATATTACAAAATAGAGTTGGGTATGACAAATGGGCTGGAGTTCTTTGAGAGTGTAACAAAAATCTAGTTATTATTAGCCAAAGTACTAGAGGGTGGAATAAACATCTAGGAATCTAGTGATTCCCCATTCTCTACATGTGATGCTTAAAGGGCAATCATTAGATGTTGTATATTGGGATTTTCAGATGCGTTAGATACTGTGCCACAGCAGGGCATTCTAGGAGATAAGAATACGTGCTTTGGGGATAAAATAGATAGGAGAGGGGTTAACAAACAGAAGCATTGGCATAAATGGGCTATTGCAATCAGATGGGACTGCGACTATTATACTCTTTGTTAGTGATTAAGTTGAGGGAATTGTGCATGCTGAAGCCAAATTTGATGACATAAAAATAGGTGAGTTGGCAAGTTAAGAATGCAGAGATTTGGATAGGTTAAATGTGTGTGCAACAGATTGGCAGATGGTGTCTAATGTAGGAAAATTCAAGGTAAGCAAATTTTCGCACTGGAAGGAAGAATTAAAAAGCAAATTATTATTTAAACAGAGTGAGGCAAAAACAAAATATAACACTAAAGGGCATGAAATATAAAAGTATAGCATGCAGATACCACAGCAGGTAATTAGGAAGACTAATGGCCTTATTCCAAAAGGGTTGGAAGTTTAAACATAGAAACATTTAGATATAAATTTACAGGGTGCAGGGCAGAAGCTAGATTGATGGAATTGTAGGAGTGATGGCAGCAGAAATGCATGAAAGTTGTAATGTGGTCAAGGACTAAGAAAAAAAGTATAGGGAGATCACGATGGTAGGCCAACAGGTGCAGGAGTAGGCCATTCAGCCCTTAGAGCCAGCAGCGCCATTCACTATGATCATGGCTGATCATCCACGATCAGTACCCCGTTCCTGCTTTCCCGCCATATCCCCTGACGTACTATTTTTAAGAGCTCTATCTAACTCTCTCTTGAAAACATCCAGAGAATTGGCCTCCACTGCCTTCTGAGACAGATTCACAACCCTCGGTGTGAAAAAGTTTTTTGTCATATCTGTTTTAAATGGCTTGCCCCTTATTCTTAAACTGTGGTTCCTGGTTCAGGACTCCTCCAACATCAGGAACATGTTTCCTGCCTCTAGCGTGTCCAAACCCTTAATCTTATATGTTTCAATAAGATCCCTATCTCATCCTAAATTCCATAGTATACAAGCCCAGCCGCTCCATTCTATCAACATATGACAGTCCTGTCATCCCAGGAATTAATCTTGTAGACCTACTCTACACTCCCTCAAGAGCAAGAATGTCCTTCCTCAAATTAGGGGACCAAAACTGCACACAATACTCCAGATGTGATCTCACTAGGGCCCTGTACAACTGCAGAAGGACCTCTTTGCTCCTATACTCAACTCCTCTTGTTATGAAGTCTAACATGCCATTTGCTTTCTTCACTGCCTGCTGTACCTGCATGCTAACTTTCAGTGACAGATGAAAAAGGACCCCCCAATCTCGTTGTACTTCCCCTTTTCTCAACTTGACACCATTTAGATAATAATCTGCCTTCCTGTATTTGCCACCAAAGTGGATAACCTCATGGTATCCACATTAAACAGCATCTGCCATGCATCTGCCCACTCACCCAACCTGTCCAAGTCACCCTGCATCCTCATGGCATTCTCAGAGTTCACACTTCACCCAGCTTTGTGTCATCTGCAAATTTGCCAATGTTACTTATAATCCCATCATCTAAATCATTAATTTATATTGTAAATAGCTGCGGTCCCAGCACCGAGCCTTGCGGTACCCCACTAGTCACTGCCTGCCATTCTGAAAGGGACCCGTTTATCCCTACTCATTGTTTCCTGTCTGCCAACCAATTTTCGATCCATGTCAGCACTCTACCCCCAATACCATATACTCTAATTTTGCCCACTAATATCCTATGTGGGACCTTATCAAATGCTTTCTGAAAGTCCAGGTACACTACATCCACTGGCTCGCCTGTGTCCATTTTCCTAGTTACATCCTCAAAGAATTCCAGAAGCTTAGTTAAGCAGGATTTCCCCTTTGTAAATCCATGCTGACTCGGACAGATCCTATTACTGCTATCCAAATGTGCTGCTATTTCATCTTTTATAATTGACTCCAGCATCTTCCCCACCATCGATGTCAGGCTAACTGGTCTATCATTCCCTGTTTTCTCTCTCCCGCCCTTCTTAAAAAGTGGGATAACATCAGCTACCTTCCAATCCACAGGAACTGACCCTGAATCTATGGAACATTGGAAAATGATCACCATTGTGTCCACAATTTCTAGAGCCACTTCCTTAAGTACCCTGGGATGCAGATCATCAAGCCCTGGGGATTTATCAGCCTTCAGTCCCATCAGTCTACCCAACACCATTTCCTGCCTAATGCAAATTTCCTTCAGTTCCTCCATCACCCCAGATCCTCTGGCCACTAGTACATCAGAGAGATTGTTTGTGTCTTCCTTATTGAGGACGGATTCAAAGTACCTGTTCAACTCGTCTGCCATTTCTTTGTTCACCATAATAAATTCACCTGTTTCAATCTTCAAGGGTCCAACTTGGTCTTAACCAATGTTTTCCTCTTCACATACCTAAAGAAGGTTTTACTATCCTCCTTTATATTCTTGGCTAGCTTCCCTTCGTACCTCATCTTTTCTCCCCATATTGCCTTTTTAGTTATCTTCTGTTGCTCTTTAAAGGTTTCCCAATCCTCTGGCTTCCCGCTCATTTTTGCTCTGTTATACTTCTTCTCTTTATTTTTATACTGTCCCTGACTACCCTTGTCAGCCATGGTCGCCCCTTACTCTCCTTGGGATCTTTCTTTCTCTTTGGAATGAACTGATCCTGCACCTTCTGTATTATTCCCAGAAATACCTGCCATTGTTGTTCCACTGTCATCCCTGCTAGGGTATCTTTCCAGTCAACTTTGGCCAGTTCCTTCCTCATGGCTCCATAGTCCCCTTTGTTCATTTGTAATACTGACACTTCCTATTTTCCCTTCCCCCTCTCAAATTGTAGATTAAAACCTATCATATTATGGTCACTGCTTCCTAATGGCTCCCACACCTCGAGTTCCCTTACACAACATTACACAACACTAAATCTAGAATTGCCTTCTCCCTAATAGGCTCCAGTACAGGCTGCTCTAAGAATCCATCACGGAGGTGCTCCACAAACTCCCTTTCTTGCGGTCCAATACCAACGTGATTTTCCCAGTCTACCTGCATGTTGAAATCTCCCATAAGAACCATTGCATTACCTTTACTACATACCAAAATAATTGACAGTCAGTTTTCTTAAGGAAGCGATGTAAAAGGAATGCAGCTGGAGTGAAAGGATTTAGTTACAATTTCCAACGAGTCTTGTCCCAAAATACAGTTTTGATCAAATGTTTTGGTCCATTTATGTTGCACCTTCATAAAACAAGTGTTCACATTATTAAAGCAAACAAACTGACTGGAAGTGATGATCCAAATGTATAGGCAGAAAATGCTGAATGTACTTTTAACCAAGAAGTTCATTAAGTCCAACTCATTATTCAAGGGCATTGCTATCCCTGGAAAATGTTCTGATTTTAATATACTGCAAGTGCACCGAATGAAATCATTAATATTTGTCTCAAAATGTAACCATGCTGTCATGCTTATCAGGTGAAATAATATCTCAAGGCACATTGATGAACACATTATTGTCTGTAAACCACCGAACCTAATAAAAAATCCTCTTCAAAATAAGCATTGCCTGAAGTTTGCATATCCACTAACAAAAGAAACAAGATGAGTTTAATTCATACTGTACTTTCCAACCGAGCACAATATTTCAACAAAGTTTGATGTAATTTTTCAGCACTGAATTTCATTTTTATAATGGGTGCTTGTTTTAAAACGATTAACTGTTTCTGTTGCAAATTGCAACAATTGAGCTTTGCATCAAATAAAAATTATAGAAAATGGTGAAAGCTTGCAAATTTCACGTGTTTTAAGTGTGGAGGGAGATAGGTCTGGTTGCTGAAATGAAAGAGGATAAAAACATAAAGATCATCTTTCTACAAATAGCCTTCCTGGAATAAACTGGAAACTGCAAACTTGTCCATATTTTGGGGCTGGATGTGCAGAATTGCTGCAAGCTTCGGTGAGGTTGACGAACGCTCAGCCGCCTGCCCTCCCCTTTTTTTATAAAATAAATCAGAGACTTTAGATTGAAATTGAAAACTCGACTAATGTCATTGTCTCCTTCTGTATCAGCAGGTTCCGGAGAGGTTCTTGGAAGTGGCTCAGATCACATTACGAGAGTTTTTCAATGCCATTGTTGCAGGCAAAGACGTTGATCCTTCCTGGAAGAAGGCCATCTACAAGGTCATTTGCAAGCTGGACAGTGAAGTCCCGGAGGTTTTCAAATCTCCAAATTGCCTGCAAGAGCTACTACACGAGTAAAGATGCACAGAACCATCAGACGTAATATATGTTTTCCGTTCTGATGCTCAATCTTTGTATTGTTGCTTTTAACTTAGCTCTGATTTGTTAAGTTTCCATAATGTTTTACCCTTTTACATTTGACCTTTTAAGGAGGTTATTCACCACAGCCTTGAACCTACTAATGCTGATACATGAACCTTTCTGTTTTGAAGGTTATGTTTGGTTTGATTAACTGAAGGAAAAATGAAGTGTGTGAGTGTGTACTTTTAGTTTTAATATTTCACGATATCACACCTAAAGTGGACTGCTATGTCAGGCAAAGGGTTTATTCATGTTTAGTTGTGGCAAATGGCAAATAACTATGACATCACTGGGACAATAAAGCAACTGCCATGGGATACAACAAGGCACACTAGGAGGTTTGACCCGGCTATATCATTACCAGAGATCTCTAAGCCTGCTATTGTTTTGATTTCAGGCATGATACCAATTGATCTTTTGCCCCCTAGAGTAGAATGCATCATACAGCTCAGCCATACCTGTGGTGTCACCTATGTATCTAAGTACCCACCACATACAAGTGGCATGTGTTTCATTCTTCAGTCTCTGTAGCTGATATGGGCCACATTGTCTTGATCCCCACCTTACAAACAGCTATTGCTTTTTCCACAATTTTTCTAATAGAATTCTACAGTTTCACCAACATGACCACTTCACGTGAGAACAGCCTCTCCACCGTAGAACAATTCTGCTTTAACACACGGACTGAAGATGGCGTTCCAATGATTCCAGGTGATTCAGGAAAAATTCATAACTGGCCCAATCACCAGGCAGTGGTCTTATTCTCCAGGGAGAGAGTAATCCTTACAAAAAGTTAAAATTTCCTGTTAATTTGTTAGAATTCAGCAAAAATTAACAGATCGCTTAAATGTATTTATTTAAAATGAGGCTATTCAGCCAGCTGGATGTTCATTAGTTATTTTATACTCCAATTATACTTTTAATTTCTGGAAGAACGTATTTTATTCAGTTCAAGTACCCTGTAAACTGACAGATTTTCAAGCCGAGAAATGTGCTGTGAACTTTATTTGAGATTTTTCCTGGTTCTGCTAAAGTTGTATTGTTTTTGCTGACCTAAGAAAATGAACTTGAAAATTAAATGATTGAGAGTGTGTCAGTTTACCACATTTCAATCCATGAAGGGACAACAGATTAACTTTAATTAAGTTGGGGGAATCCATTTGGGTACAAAAGAAAAACTCAAATGCAAAAAAGAAATGTGCTTCAAAGTGAAAATCATTGTACGACTGCTGAGTGCATTGAGCACATAATTGTAACTAGAATACAGGTTTTTTGTGAAAATGGTTACTTGTAGATAGGGTGCAAAAGTTCTATTGACACTGAAAGTCATATGTTCATAAACATGCCATACTTTTAGAATCTGTTTGAAACTAAATGCCCACCACAGGGAATTTGAAACTGTCCAGATCTAATCTGATTACTTTTCACCTGCAACTATGTGAAACAGTTTGCACGCTGTTTTACAATATTTGTGTGAGTGCATCAAAAATATTTAGTTTCATTTGAAATCACTTCATAAGCAGCAGGTTTTTTTCTTCCACATCCCATTCCACTTTTTTCTTAGCAGCTTGGTTTTAGTGTTGGCACTGACTACTGAAAGCATCCCGGGTTATTAGATGAAGGGAACATTCTGAACATGTACAATTTTTAAAGTTTATATATAATATAATATAATATAATATATATATTTACACAGTCGTACTGAGATTACCTTCATTCGCCTGGTTTAATTGTTATTGGAGTGTAACTTTTAGTAGTAGTGTATTTATTTTATTTACCAACATAATTACTACTGAGAACAAACCTCTGTGTTATAACTGATGTAGAGTTTCATCTGTGTCAGTTTATTTGGGACAAAATTGGCTTTAAACCAATTCAATTTGATGACCGTACACATTTTGAGTCAATCAGATTCACTAGCCAGTACACACATAATATATTTAAAAATGACTGAACTGAGGTATAATGAAGTGTTAGAACTGGGTTTGAATATAGCCACTCTGCCTTTACTAGCAGTTTCTGACAACATGATGAAGCATGTAAGTGTGCACTTTCTGAATACACAATCTATGATATACTACTCTAAAATAATTGGCATAATTATTGCACCTTTTTGAAACGTATCTTAACAGTGACTTTTCAACTTGCAAGCTCACCACAATCTAGTCTTTTATCAAGAAGGATGACAATGCGGGTGTTTTTGTTGTATACAAAACCACAGGCTGAAAATGGATCAATTGCTGTTTCTGCCCTATTTAAAGCTAAATTGTGTCAAACCAATTGGTTTATGGTGTGTTACACATTTCATTTTGCCTCATTGGATTGTAATTTAAGACCATGTATAAAATCAAATCTACCAGTTACATTTTAAATGGGTTGTGTGATTAGAAATTTCTGGTGTGCAAGCCAGAAATTCCAGATTGTAGGCAGTGATTCACTCAATTTCCAAGTTGCCGAAAGGCTAATACTGCATTATAATTTTGACCAGGAAGTATGACTGGAAAAGTTTCTATTAGATTCACAGCCCACTCACTTAGATAATATCAAACGGAAGTGTAGCTAGTCAGGGTAACTGGTCATAGCTGTTAAATGCAGTTGCTCACCATTAGATTTATGTCAGCAAAATGACTTAATTACTTTTGGATGAACTCATAAATGTTTTTGAATTTGTTCACTATATTTAAGGTTGAAGTGAAATGACTTAAGGATAATGCAAAACTAAATTTAGAACTCTCCTATTATTTACTCTCCATTTTATATTATACACACTGGGGAGTAATTTATCTTCTGTTGCAAACACTGAACTTACAATATAAAGGTATTTGATTGTTGAACTCCACCTCTGAAATTTACATTAATTGAATTCAATGGAGCTAAAGTAGAGTATAATGTGTAGCAAGTACTATACCAACGATCCAGAACAGGCAAAGGAGAATTTATTCCCTGACATGTATTCATTTTGCTGCTCAACAGTATTGATTCTATTTTCAATTTAGGATTATGTGAGTTAAATGGTGTCTGCAAAACAATGATTTTTTTTTTCAAAGATCTTGCACTGAGTATTCCAGAATTTGTCAGTGTTTGGATGTCCAGGACCAATTGTCAGCATGTTCTGAATAAATTAAGACTGAGGTGGATACCAAAGCAGGCCTGGCTATGGAACTATCTGTGTTGGATTTCAGCATTGCAAACCTAAACGCTCTGCCGATTGTGTCAATCCATCAACACATTTTGCAGCATGTGAAAAGTTTGGAAACAATGATATTACATTTTCAAACTGTAAATGAAAATTATTCTAATAATTCATTTCTAATATATCTATTAGACAAAGATGAACACTGTTGAGAAAGTTTCAGTGAAAAATATTTTTTTAACTTCTGATATATGTAACAAAAAAATTCAAATTTAGTTACAAGCGAATATGAAATAATAGATTAAACATTCATATTTAGCGCTGAGGCTTTCATTAGAATTCTTTATTTTTGATTTGTTGTCAGAAATGCTGATCGTTGAGTTCTAATTAGTCTCAATTAAAAACAAAATTCTCACTGAGCAGCAACAGAAGAACAATGAATCATTGACTATGAATGTTTAAAAATAACTGCATTTGTTTTGTATGACATTTTCCATGATTGAATTCACCCTAAGAAAATATTTCTCAAGATCAGAGCACTTAAAATCTATATTGTACAAATGTTAAATTTACAGTTTAAATCATGATGAGTTTGAATTTTAACAATTTAAGCGAATCTTATGTCACAGTTTAACTAATTTTAACTACAGCTGATGTAATGAAATGCTGGGAAGCAATTAATGTCAACATATAGCCTTAAAAACCTGCTGACATTGAATTAGCAGCATGTAGCCTGAAATGCCCAATCACATGTTGAAAGCACTTGCAGTGTCTGTGCATTTAAGGCAATGCGGACAATAAAATGAAGTGCCATTGTATTCACTATGCATCTAAACCAGGTTTGTCTTAACTTTGGTATGCCCCCAGAATGCTGAATCCTTCATTTGATTTTGTGTTGTGCTATGCACTCACTACTTAGCCCTGCCTGGCAGAATTATGTACCAGTCACTCAGTCTCAATTAGTACTGACATGTTGTTACTATGAAATTTGAAAACAAACTTGTCTAATGAAATTAGTTATGAGTATTGGTGAACCTATTATGGGTCTGACCTTGCAGAAAACAAGCTAACAATTCTATGCTGACATTACAAGGTGGTCTCAATTGGAGTGTAACGATTATCACAAACTGAGTTAAGGGCACCTACTTTCCTGTTTTGTTGTGTAAAGGGTGAGTGTAAGATCTATCAAATAATTAAATGTGTACAAAATTGCAAAGAATACAGTGCGCCCTGAAATTTTGCAAAAGATCAAAAAGAATGGATTCCAAATCATCTCAGTACTCTTCTGTAATAGCAGCACAATTAGTTGAGCGGGATAGCTTTGTAATATGATTTTAATTTTAAAAAAATGCATTCAACAGCTTAATTGTAATTCCATTTAAACTAATTTCACTTTGTCCAGTATATAAGAATGTTCTGGAAATTTCATTTGAACTGGAATGCTTTTAAGAGAGCCATAATGCCTTTGTGCCTCCAGCTACATTTTTTTCTTATAAACCTGAGATCATCTCGATTGCTTCACAAGGTTTGCTGTAATTATACCGGCATACACTTTACGTATTCATGATGTAACAGCTACAAGAGGCAGGAGGTCAGATGTTTCAGACTGGAAATTTGTATAGTTTAATATGAGCTCACGATGGATGCTAAATCTGTAAATTAAAGCCCATTTCTGTATTCTAATCGCTAATAGAAATTTAACATTGCATATAAACTTGAGGTGATATCCTGTGCCTAGACCTTAAATGCACCAGCTTGAAGGATACAAACACCTTCAATTTCCCAATTTCCCACATATACAGTTGTTCTTGTGCCTTCTGTGGCTGAACATTTCTTAATTTGGGATTCTTGAGGATTTCCTTTTTATTCATAACCAACTGCAATAAATGCCAGATTTACTGAGTGATAGCTATGCATAAATTGTATCTTTATAAAAATAAAACAGCTGGAAAAAAATTTTTGAAGAGAATTTTTAGAACAGTTTGATAAAGCAAATTATTTTTTCCTCTTCAATTGTTTGCTCAGCATTCGAGTATGGGAAATCTTGTAGAAGCCAATTTTTTGTAACTGTGGTGCAAATTTTGTGTTTTCATAGATTATAAAGTAGTATAGAAGCAATATTTCATATGATGTGATATGTGTGAAGTGAAAGCTGACTTTTCCCTTTAGATGGACAACTTTTCTATTTTAGACATGCTGAAAATATGTTTTGTGAAGAGAATGTTTTGCTGTGGCCTCTGCGACAATTATATTTATGACTATTGCAGGATATGCCGCAGAGAATGCTCATAGTACTGAGAAAATTACATGGCAGACATTGAGTTCTAGTATTTAAATAGTATGAAGTATTTACGCGCATATTTTGTTGCAGTTTGGTTGTGCCTCAGAGTATCAAAGCTGGTAATCTGCTTTAAGTTTCTGATTTCA
This sequence comes from Okamejei kenojei, assembly GCA_035221665.1. NCBI lineage: Eukaryota > Metazoa > Chordata > Chondrichthyes > Rajiformes > Rajidae > Okamejei > Okamejei kenojei. Next base: position 73,502,914 of record CM069138.1, on the reverse strand, counting down.
TAATTTTGATTTTTTAAACACATTGTAAAATAAATGCATAAAAAAATATGTGGGTAAATATTCCACAAAAGTTTAAAAAGGGAGCCCTCGAGAATTGCTAACCTTAAATTACCATTTATGTTAATTTAATTTGATTTACAAACTTTTACTTTCTTTTCATTTAATTGAATCACCGTTCACATCCAATTTGTTGCTGTATTTATTGCTGTCACAGGAAATATAATGCATGTTGTGATACTGATCATTAAGTATGTATTGAATTTCCTATGAAAAACAAACTGCCAATTTTCCAACATGTAAGTTCGGTACCCTTTGGAATTCTAATTAGATTTATAAAAATTCTTTGAAGTTCACTTTATGGTTTATTGTATTCAGAATCCACAAATTTTGCATTCATTATGACTTCTGTATCTTGTAAAATATTTACAGAATGTATATTGCATCTACCCAGTAAATAAATGAGAGTAAATGGATGAATCCTGAGACCTTCCTTGTGGTGATGTCAGTGGCATAGAAATCAGCAGCTACATCAAAAGCACATGCACTTGTAAACTCTGTAATTTACCCAAGTCCTGACCACACAATTTTATTTAAGTGGTAGTTTAATGTTGACCAATTTTTTGAGAACTCCCTTCAAATTGAATGACAAGGGAGAAGGCTATTTTGGAAATGGTTACTACATATTGCACTTCTATTGCAGAATGTGAAGTTGAATGAAATGCGCTCATCTTGTCATAGAGAACTGTGGGATATGAACTGCCTGCGATGAAAACGCTTGTATGTATATGGTTGCAGAAAAGTGACGAAAACACTGCCTTTATATTATTTAGCAATATGTTGTACATAGCGTTATGCTCATTTTTGTATTAAATACCTGTTAATTTGAAAATAGTGCAGTAATTAAAACTGACATAGTCAGTGATTTGATTTTCTTTTCTAGCTAGAGACCATTTTGATTGTGGAATTTTGTTGTTGTTAATTGTTCTGAAGACTGCATAATTTATTGGTTTAATTTATCCTAATTTATTTGAAGGTGTAAAATTTTGTATTGCCAGGGATGTACTGTAATAATTGATCATGTAATGAAATGATGATCCCTGTCCATGTCATGGGGTGCAGTAGCCAACTGACTTAAGCAATGGTTATTAAATTCTGCTTGGCAGCTACTAAATTTTGAAGATAAAACCTTTTGCTGACTAACTGATTTCATTTGTGTGTTTTAAGCTTTTTTGTATGGTATCCAGACTTTTACCTTTGCTTTGTACCACCTACAAACTACAGTAGTTCAATTGCCTTGTGTGCCTTCCATTCTTCTCTGAACTGAATGTATGTGCAGTATATATGCAAGCTTGTGCAGAATAAATATAATTCCAAATACATTGTTTGCACTTAATTTGTGTTCACTCTTCACATTTTTATTTGTTGTGGCCAAATGATTTCACTTGCACCTTGAGGGCAAACAAAATGAGTTCATATAGAAATAAAGTGCATTTTCATTTCCTTACATATTACCTGATCTTTTATCTGTGCTTTCATTTTTTTCCTGTGTACAGTTGGATGTTAATGTGTATAAGATTATTAGGGAGAAAATGTAGTGGGTAAATTATTGAGATGGATTCAGTGCAGCTTGCAAGAAGCATTCCAGCCACATTGTTTAAAAATAATTCTATTTACCCTTTAAGCACCAGATATAAATGCCCAGTGTATGCATGTATTCAATAAAACTAACACATCTAACAGGTTTTCAGAAGAAAATGCTAATTGTATCTTACTGTATTTTTCTGCCTCAAGTAGTTGAATTTAAACTGGTGTGTCTGTGTAAAGCAACACGTTAATTGTAGATAAGGTCATCTTGAGATCAATAGAGGTTATTGATGTTACAAGGCTTTTTTTAGAGGATGCTTTGTTAATATACACATCCTGAGGTCACTGCAAATACTTTAATTATTTATTTTTATATAATGAAATATTTATATATATAAAATATTTCATATATATAAAATATTTTAAATGCTTCCTTGCTGGGTCCTTTGAATTTCCAGTTGTAATCCGTTGCTCTTTGCCTCATGTCAATGGAGCCAATCAGGTTCAAATGTCATTTACCCTTTGAAGTATAACATTTCAAATATGACTTTTTTTTTAATATGACATTTTGAGCTATGCCAGACGTTTGTCCAGTTCAAAGCTTTCCACATAAACATAAGCAAGAGAGAAATGCAGAGCAAGTGTCAGAGGAAAGTTCCATCTAAGTGTGTTTTAAATTAAAGTGAGTTAACACAGGCTTAAAGATACTGTTTACATTTACTACAGCAGCTGAAAGAAGAGTGTGATAATGAATCAAATTCTAAATGCATTTATGCAGTGACTTGGCTTTATAGTTCATATCAATGTGGGCAACAATATCCGGTTATTTAACATTTAGAAAACCATATGGAATTTCAATTCTTAATCTATTGAAGAGTTTTGAAGATTAGTGAAAAAAAAAGAACCTTGTGAAGTTGTGGGAGGCAACCCAACACTTCTTCTAGTCAGAAGTAACAAAAGAGAAAAATTGGTAAACCCACACCTGGGAGGTTTAGTTTAGTTGTCACGTGTATCGAGGTACACTGAAAAGCTTTTTGGTGTGTGCTGCCTAGTCAGCGGAAAGACTACATGATTCCAAACAAGCCGTCCACACTTAGACACAGGATGAAGAGAATAATGTTTAGTGCAAGATAAAGTCCAGTAAAGTCTGATTAAAGATAGTCTGAAGGTATGCAGTGAGGTAGATGGTAAGTCAGTAATGTTAGTTGGTGATAGGATGGTTCAGTTGCCCAATAACAGATGGGAAGAAACTGGAGAGGCAATTGAGCATGGAGCCAGCCAAAATCCAGAAGATAGGACAGCATATTGATGTGGCACTTAAAATACTTTCTCTATTCATTAAGAAGGCTTCTTCAGTCTGAAGAAGGGTTTCGACCTGAAACATTGCCTATTTCCTTCGCTCCATAGATGCTGCCTCACCGGCTGAGTTTCTCCAGCATTTTTGTCTCCCTTTGAAGTAAGGAATTCCTGATTATAAATGTTGCATCTTGTCTGAAATAGATGAGTTTCACAATTCATATTCAGCCTAAATTCACAGTTCATCTGTTGGAACTTTGAAGTAAGCAGCACTTCAGTATGTTAGAGCAGTAGTAAAAGGCATGGAATGATAGAAGAAACAGCAACACTACCAATCACGGTGGAAATGTCCAAGACTAGAGAGCACATGTTTAAGGTTGGGAGGGGGCAAAGTTTAAAGGAGATGTGCGGGGCAAATGTTTTAACATGGAGTGGTGGATGCCTGAAACACATTGCCAGAGATGATGGTGGAGGTAATGTGATAGTGGTTTTTAAAATACTTTTAAATAGGGATATGGATCATGTGCAGGTACAGGAGATTAGTTCAATTTGGCATTGTGTTTGGCACAGATGTTGCAGGCCTTGGACGTTTTCTGTGTTGTACCGTTCTATGTGAGGAGATGCTGAATAGTAGAACACAAAATTGAACATAGAAATAGACAATCGGTGCAGGAGTAGGCCATTCGGCCCTTCGAGCCAGCTCCGCCATTGAATGTGATCATGGCTGATCATCCTCAATCAGTACTCTGTTCTGATATATCTCCTGACTCCACTATCTTTAAGAGCCCATCTAGCTCTCCCTTGAAAGTGTACAGAAAACCGGCCTCCACCGCCCTCTGAGGCAGAGAATTCCACAGTCTCACAACTCTGTGTGAAAAAGTATTTCCTCATCTCCGTTCTAAATGGCTTACCCCTTATTCTTAAACTGTGGCCCCTGGTTCTGTACTCCCCCAACACCAGGAACATGTTTCCTGCCTCTAGCGTGTCCAAACTCTTAATAATCTTATATGTTTCAATAAGATTCCCTCTCATCTTTCTAAACTCCAGTGTATACAATTCCAGCCGCTCCATTCTCTCAGCATGTGACAGACCCGCCATCCCAGGAATTAACCTTGTAAATCTAAGCTGCACTCCCTCAATAGCAAGAATGTCCTTCCTCAAATTAACGGACCAAAATTGCACACAATACTCCAGGTGTGGTATCACTGGGGCCTTGTACAACTGCAGAAGTGTCTTCTTTGCTCCTATACTCAACTCCTCTTGTTATAAAGGCCAACATGCCATTCCTTTCTTCACTGCCTGCTGTACCTGCACGCTTACTTGGCACCATATACAGAAGGGATTGGACGAGATCCAAAGTCCAAAATTTGTAAACTAGTATACAGCAAAAATATCAGTTCAGGATGCTCAGTTAGTGCACCTGAGTTATAAAGTCTTTCTTTTAAGAACAGTGGGTAATCTTCTTCTCCTGTCCATTCTCTTGTTCTGTGCTTCAATGCTCCATTCATTGTGGTCATGACATTGAGAAGTGTGTAAGAGACACACATTAGGGTAGACATAATTATTTGCCCCATACATAAGGTTGAAGCTTGAGTAAGTGAACATGTTTTAAGAAGCACCGGCAAATAATTTTAAAGAGAAAATATGAGCACTGAGTAAAGATACATTTCGTGCATGATTAGTTGGTCTTTTCAGAGCAGTAGAATATGTGTTAATAAAAATTAAGTTGAAGGGAGACTGGCCAAAGCAGAAAACCTAAATTAATAGGCCGAAGTTACCAAAACTGAGATTTTAGTTTGTCACATGTTCTGCTACCAATTCTACAGTGAAAGAGGATGGTCAAAAATGCATGTGGAGCATTTGAAAGAGGACTTAAAATTGCAACTGCAGAGATAATGCGACATGTGGTCTCCAAGCTGTTTACAGGAAAGAACAAGAAGTGTAAACGTTATATCCCAGAACATCATAGGACAACAAAAGGGGGAAAAACGGGCAATGAAGGGAAGCTGGCCAGGAATATAAAGGACAGTAAAAGCTTCTTTAGATATGTTAAAGGAAACAGAGTAGCAAAGCCAAATGTGGGTCCCTTGAAGGCAGACACGGGTGAAATTATTATTGGCAACAAGGAAATGGCAGAAAAGTTGAATAGGTACTTCAGATCTGTCTTCACCAAGGAAGACACAAAACAATCTCCCAGATGTACTGGAGGACAGAGGATCTAAGGGGGTAGAGGAACTGAAATAAATTTTCATTAGGCATGAAATAGTATAGGGTAGGCTAATGGAACTGAAAGACGATAAATCCCCTGGGCCTGATGGTCTGCATCCCAGGGTCCTCAGGGAGGTGGCTCTAGAAATAGTGGACGCATTGGTGATAATTTTCCAATGTTCAATAGATTCAGGATCAGTTCCTGGGGATTGAAGGATAGCTAATGTTATCGCACTTTTCAAGAAAGGAGCGAGGGAGAAAACGGGGAATTACAGACCAGTTAGCCTGACCGGTGGTGGGAAAGATGCTGGAGTAATAAATTATTAAAGAGGTAATAATGGGGCATTTGGATAGCAGTAAAGGGATTAGTCCAAATCAGCATGGATTAATGAAAGTAAAATCATGCTCGACTAATCTTCTGGAATTTTTTGAGGATGTGACAAGTAAAATGGATGAAGGGGTGTCAGTGGATGTAGTGTATCTAGACTTTCAGAAAGCCTTTGATAAGGTCCCGCAGGCCTTTTATAAGGGAGATTGGTGACTAAAATTAGAGCACATGGTATTGGGGGTAGAGTGTTGACATGGATAGAAAATTGGATGGCAAAGTGTAGGAGTGAACGGGTCCCTTTCAGAATGGCAGGCAGTGGCGAGTGGGGTGCCACAAGGCTTGGTGTTGGGGTCGCAACTGTTTACCATATATATTAATGATTTGGAAGAGGGAATTAGGAGCAACACTAGCAAGTTTGTGGATGACACAAAGCTAGGTGGCAGTGTGAACTGTGAAGAGGATGTTAGGAGGTTGCAGGGGGACCTGGACAGGTTGAGTGAGTGGGCAGATGCGTGGCAGATGCAGTATAATATAGATAAATGTGAGGTTATCCACTTTGGTGGGAAAAACAAGGGAGCAGATTATTATCTCAATGGGGTTAGGTTAGGTAAGGGGGAGGTGCAGCGAGACCTGGGTGTCCTTGTACACCAGTCACTGAAAGTTGGCTTACAGGTACAGCAGGCAGTGAAGAAAGCTAATGGAATGTTGGCCTTCATAACAAGAGGATTTCAGTATAGGAGTAAAGAGGTTTCTCTGCAGTTGTATGGGGCTCTTGTGAGACCACATCTGGAGTATTGTGTACAGTTTTGGTCTCCTAATTTGAGGAAGGACATCCTTGTGATTGAGGCAATGCAGCGTAGGTTCACGAGATTGATCCCTGGGATGGCGGGACTGTCATATGCGGGAAGATTGGAAAGACTAGGCTTGTATTCACTGGAGTTTAGAAGGATGAGGGGGGATCTTATAGAAACATATAAAATTATAAAAGGTCTGGACAAGCTAGATGCAGGAAAATGTTCCCAATGTTGGGCGAGTCCAGAACCAAGGGCCACATTCTTAGAATAAAGGGGAGGTCATTTAACAAAGAGGTGAGAAAAAACTTTTTCACCCAGGGAGTTGTGAATTTATGGAATTCCCAGCCACAGAGGGCAGTGGAGCCCAAATCACTGGATGGATTTAAGAGAGAGTTAGATAGAGCTCTAGGGGTCTAGTGGAATTAAGGAATATGGGGAGAAGGCAGGCACGGGTTATTGATTGGGGACGATCAGCCATGATCACAATGAATGGCGGTGCTGGCTCGAAGGGCCAAATGGCCTCCTCCTGCACCTATTTTCTATGTTTCTATCCTGGAGGTGTGGGCATAAAATGGATGGCTATCCTGCTTCAACCCTATTACTTCTCTGTTGCAATTACTGGAAATATTGTTGAAAGTAGTGCAATGGAATCGGAAACGTATTTGAATCCTTGGTGAACAAGGGGATATGCTCTTTACACATGCATTTTATTAATTGAAGAGAGCGAGAATGAATCAAATTAGGTACAGAAATGGAAAGGTGAGTTGATAAATACAAAAGCATTAAAATTTGTACTATCATGAGAATAATTTTCTATCTGCAAATGAGATCCCATGGTTTCAGGTTTATTTTTCAGGTCTCCTGCATTGAATAACATAATAAGACAATTTAGCACTAATTGGGAATGGATTGATGGATGGATGAATGGTTAAGGTGCTCATAATTGTGATGTGGGAAGCCTACAGATCCTGCTATTCATCAGAAATCAAAGCTGCTAACATAGACACTGTAGACAGTAGAGATTAATACAATGTCATCACTTCACTGAGGTATTTTGTCAATTGATTTAAAATGCACAATGCGAGAGTTAGATAATTTTGTTTCAGAACCATCTAAAGTAATAGGATGTTCACAGCACCGAATGATGTTGGGGAAACTCTACTTCGTTTCACTACAGTAGGGGGGAGAATAGTCAATGTAATCAAAAACAATACTTTAAAAAAAAGAATGAATTGTTATTATGCCATGCTGAAGAAGTGAGAATGACTAACTTCAAAGAAAGAAACTTAAATATCCAAAATAATTTCCTCAGATATTGACACGGTTAAATGCACATTCAAGATTGACCATGGCACTAAAAAGTTATTGCATGTTTGCATGCTGTTACAAACGTATAGTAATTTGAAGAGAACGAGCAAAGGGAGTTGCTATCTTAATGACTTTAGGTGGATTTGTGAAGGGCAACTTAATGGCCTCATCTCAGCGACTATAGAAAATGCTGGTGGACTGAAGGTCAATCAGCATCTAAAGGAAGAGCTTCCAACCAAACTCATCAGTGTGATCCTGGTATCTGGGGTATTTTAGTGAAACAGATATCTTCTTTTAGATGATGACTCCTGGGTGTCAGGCTTCCTCCTGGCAAGTAACCCAGCATATGTGTGATCCTGATGATCAATCATAACTACAAAGAGAAAAATTGTGTTAATTAATAAATAACTCCCTCCAAGGTGTGCTCAGTTTAAATTGATATTTTCCTTCTACATGTACCAGTTTTCAAATTATTGTAGTAAGGTTCCTTCAAGAGAAGAAAATATGTTATTAATCAAAATGAATTCTGTTATTATTCAAAATAAAGAAATTATATTTAAAATACTTAGTGTTGTACCACAAGCCTTTCTAAAAAAAAAACCGTGAAAATAATAAATGTAGCCCCAGGAACTAAATTGTACTAGTATATTTATTTCAGTGATAGGAGATTGGAAATGTACTTACCAAAGAGCAAAAAGGTGATAATAACAATTTCCAGGCTATTTTGCATCTCTTAGGAAATTTGACCTGGGTGCAACATGGGTACAACATGGCAGAAATCACAGTCAAGCAGCAGATGTGGTTTTTGCTTCATCAGCACATCAAATTATGCGATTCCACGTATGAAGATCCGTTTGAAGCATTGGGTGGGAAAGTGGACCATGTTGCCATGGGAGTAACCATGTTTTCGTAGCACAACACCAAATGGGGATTACACTGTCCCAGATTTGCATTTTATCTTTCAAACGCATACCTCACAGTATTCATGAAGAACAAACTGCTGACGAAACTGAACAGGCAAGGCAGCGTTTATGGAGGAAGATAGACACAAATTGCTGGAGTAACTCAGTGGGACAGGCAGCAACTCTGGAGAGAAGGAATGAGTGACGTTGCAGGTCGAGACCCTTCTTCACGGAGGAAAATCAGCAGACAACATTTTGGGTCAGCACTCTTTGTCAAACTGATGATCCCTTCAGTGTTGTCCAACCGGAAACATCATCTATCCATTTTCTTCCACAGATGCTGCCTGACCCTCTGAGTTCCTCCAGCAGTTTTTTTTAAATCTTGGGTTTTTTTTACCTGGGGTTAGGAGAGAGATGGATCAGCCATGATTGAATGGCAGAGTAGACTTGATGGGACAGATGGCCTAATTCTACTCCTATCACTTATGATCTTATGACATACCTGTTATTCCGATCAATATTGTCTCTCCTAACAGCCTGATCATATCCTTTAAGCCAATAATATTTCCCCAAACTACAACATTATCCCAGGACCATCCTCAAACCCAACCCAATCCCAATCCACCAATCTCCGTACCCAACACACTGATTCTCACCAAAGACAATCAATTGAGGTCACTTACCTGAACTCTGACCTTACCTCAGACCCTGGTCACTGACTCAATCCCACTACACTGAACACTTACTTGGTCACTTACGCAGACCCTGATTGTATACCCAAACTCCAATTTCCCCTCATGCCCTCTGACACTTGACCTGTGACACTGATCCATGCCCAGATTCCATGCACAAACTTGATTAATCCCCTCCCAACCCAGGCCACATGACTGATTGCTAACCCAAACCCAACATATCACTGAGCCTTTACGAATTCCCACCGCCTGCATCCTGGGCCCGACTCTGGCCACTTACCTGCTTCACTTACCTGGCCACTTACCCAATCTGACCAACACAGGTACAACAGGCTGCGCACCAATGGAATTGAAACTAATGATAGATCCAAAAAGCTGGAGCAGTTCAGCAAGTTCTGGAGAAAATGGATAGGTGGCATTTCAGGTCGAGTCCCTTTTTCAAACCGATTGTAAGTGGGGGGTGGAAGAGGAGAGACTGGAAGAAAGAAAAAAATCTGGACAATTTGGTGCCAGCAACAGATGTTCCCTGATAGGCTGATTGTTGGCTAGGGCCAGCGTGATCCCAAGAGGGATACATCATTACGAACTGAGGAATTGGTTAACCAACCTTTTAGTGGAAGCAGGGGGGAAAGAAGGAGGGGGAGGGGAGGGGAATGTTTGTGGACGTTACCTAAAATGAGAGAATTCCACATTCATACTGCTGGATTACCGAAAATTAGAGAATTCAACGTGTTCAACCATTTTGTAATCCAGCATTTTGTGTCTACCTTTGGTATGAACCAGCAACTGCATTTCCTCATTTTATTACAATTAAAGCTAAAATCAGAATGGTGTGCATGATGTCAACTGAATTAAATGACATATATACTGAAAACAAAGTCAGATGGGAGTTGAGCAGAGACTTACCCAGCCCAGACTCATCTTTAGATTCAACGTCACACATTCCTTCTCTCCAGAGATGCTGCCTGTTCCGCTGAGTTACTCCAGCATTTTGTGTCTAACTTCGGTGTTAACCCGCATCTGCAGTTCCTTCCTACACATATCGCCTTTACCCAGCCCATTCTTAGAAGAGCAAGAGTAAAACTTGAGTTTGGTGTTTTAAAAACCTGTACAAAACTATTGCAAATGTTGCCACTGCATAGTCAAAATTCAATGTTGCATGTACTCTAGCAGCATTATTTATTTGGCATGGTGACAGCTTTGGAAACAATTTTGATCAATTCCCAGCCAGAGTCTATGACAAGAAAATATCGACATGACCGCATTCAGGGTTCTACCCGAAGAAATCCAAGAAACAGCTTCTTTCATCAATTATTTTCATTAACAACAGTTTTTATTCGTTTTAGGGGTCAGAATGCATTAGATTTGCAATTTAGAATGTATTTAATCACTTTTCTGAACTTTCTTGCGAATAAGGAAAAAAATGTTCTTTTTGAGGTTACACAAAAGGCTGGAGAAACTCAGCGGGTGCAGCAGCATCTAAGGAGAGAAGGAGATATGCGACGTTTCGGGTCGAGACCCTTCTTCAGACTGGTCAGGGATCAGGGAAACGAGAGATATAGACGGTGATGTGGAGAGATAAAGAACAATGAATGAAAGATATGCAAAAAAGTATCGATGAAAAAGGGAACAAGCCATTGTAAGCTGTTTGTGGTGTGAAAATGAGAAGCTGGTGCGACTAGGGTGGGGAAGAGAGATAGAGAGAGAGGGAATGCCAGGGCCCGAGGGCTGAGGGAGAGGTGGGAAGGGGAGGAGACAGCAAGGGTTAACAGAATTGAGAAAATTCAATGTTCAAGCCCAGAGGATGCAGACTCCCCAAGCAGAATATGAGGTGCTGTTCCTCCAACTTGCGGTGTTGCCCACTCTGGCCGTGGAGGAGGCCCAGGACCAAGAGGTCGGATACGGAATGGGAGGGGGAGTTGAAGTGCTGAGCCACCGGGAGGTCGGGTTGGTTATTGCGGACCGAGCGGAGGTGTTCAGCGAAACGATCGCCAAGCCTCCGCTTGGTCTCACCGATATAGATCATCTGGCATCTGGAGCAGCGGATGCAGTAGATGAGGTTGGAGGAGGTGCAGGTGAACCTCTGTCGGACCTGGAAGGACTGCTTGGGTCCCTGAAAGGAGTGGAGGGGGGAGGTGAAGTGACAAGTGTAGCATTCCTTGCGGTTGCAAGGGAAAGTGCCCGGGGAAGGGGTAGAGCGGGAGGGAAGGGAAGAATTGACAAGGGAGTTGCGGAGGGAGCGGTCTTTGCGGAAGGCAGACAGGGGGGAGATGGGAAGATGTGGCGAGTGGAGGGGTCAGGTTGGAGGTGGCGAAACTGGCGGAGGACTATGTGTTGTATTTGCCGGCTGGTGGGGTGAAAGGTGCGGGGAATCCCCGTTCTCTGAAGAATGAGGCCATTTGTGATGACCTGGTGTGGAACACCTCATCCTGGGAGCAGATGGATGGGTTCTTTTTGACCTGCTGGGTTTTGCAGAGTTGTCCTGTTTAAACTTCAAATGCAAATCACATAAAACAAATGGTGATCAGATACCAAATATGTTAAAATGGCAGTGACTTTCAGCAGCAATGTGAAAAAGTATGATTCATTGCATAATCTTTTTACATAGTCATGCGATGATTTTGCTATAATTCAGTAACATGCCAGTTATTTCATGTAGTGCAGTCATATGACACTGTTCTTTGTGTTTCATTTGCCTATCGATGTTGCGTTAGTTACATAAATCAGATGAAATAAACGGGGACATGTATTAATTATTGTATTGAAGCTCACAATTATATAAGGTAGTATGATATGCTAATTTAGAGATGTTGAAGTTGAAGAAAAAGGAACATGAATTTCTTAATATAATGAGATCAGTTTAAAACTCACTTCAATTAAATCTTTAATCTACTGTGTAATAACCTCAGTGCAATTAAGGTAAAATCTGAATCTAGTCCAGTTCTGTTATTCAAGGAATATGAGTTACCAGTGTTCCCGGGAGAAGACCAACATCCCATTGCTATCTAACTAATAAAAAATATATATATGTGTGTGTGTGTGTGTGTGTGTGTGTGTGTGTGTGTGTGTGTGTGTGTGTGTGTGTGTGTGTGTGTGTGTGTGTGTGTGTGTGTGTGTGTCTGTGTGTGTGTGTGTCTGTGTGTGCATTCATACATACATCTATGTCTATGAATGCACATTGTGATAATATATGATTAAAATCTGAAGAAAAGCAATTCAGTTTTTTTTCCATCAACCTGCTACCATCTCTATTACCAGCCGTGCGTTCCACTCCAAACTCAAATTTAAATCTAAATTGGAAAAGATCCTTGTAAACAGGGCTATTGGGTGAATTTAGTGTCACTGTCAGACACAACAGCCAGAAGCAGACAGTTTGAAACGACACCACCACTGGAACCACCTGCTTTCTAAATTTCCCTGAAATCTTTTCCACCACCACTCTCTGCAGTGCCTCATGTATGGCTGAAGAGGCATCTTTGTATTATACGAACAGTCTGCTCCATAATCAAATACCATCTGTCGCTACATCTGAACCTAGTTTTAACATCTGTGCTTTCTGGTTTTAACAAAGCTTTAAAAACCAATTCACAAGTTTCACAGTCCACTGCCCAGATACAAAATTACAAACTCAAATGTGTGTTTTCAAATATTTGACAATGTATTCTTACACTAGAGTTTGCAAATCGTTGAGATGTTCCCTCTCTGAGGTATTTGTGAGATTAAATACTATTCACCTCAGCTTGGGCAGCCAAGTGTAAAGGAACAACACTTGTTCCTGGGAGCTGCAGCAACCTTTGCCTGTGCCAACAGAATCTGCACATGCCAATTGAGAAACGGCAAATTGATCAGCACGGCAACCTTTTTACTCCAGATAGAGTGATGGTAGAGGCAGGGGGAGGGAGTGTATGGGCCGGCGGTGGAAACTACTTGGTGTAATTATTGCATCTGACTGTATGTGAAAAAACAGCCACATAAAACCTACAGCAAGATCTCAGGAGTGTGTTGCACTTAAAAGCCAGAGTGACTGGTAGCTGAAATATATTTTCCTTGCTCCCTATCACAGGTACTATCACAACGCTTAGCAGGTACGATGGCAACGTTTAAGAAACATTTGGACAGGTACATGGATAGGACAGGTTTAGAGGGATATGGGCCAAATGAGGGCAGGTGGGACTAATGTAGATAGGACATGTTAGTTGCTATGGGCAAGTTGGACTGAAGGGCCTGTTTCCACAGTGTATAACTAACTCTATGACTATGATTCTAATACCTGTTCAGGCAGATAGATGCTAAACACGTTAACTCCCCACTTTCTATCCAGAGATGCTGCCTGTCCCACTGAGTTACTCCAGCATGTTATGTCGATCTTCGATTTAAACCAGCATCTGCAGTTCTTTCCTGCAACAGATCAATAAACCTCTGATTGTCAGCTGACCAGCAGGAGACAGGCAAGACAAAAATAGAAAATGATTTTAAAAGAACACAATATTTAGCGGCACGCCCTGAGATTAAAAATCAACTGCCATTGGATGTGAGATGAGGGCAAGTTCATCTGCCTCTCTGAGTCACAGCTGAGGAGAACTTTAGTCATCAGTTTTACCCAGCCTCCTGTTAGTTATTTCCATCGGTCATACATTCTGAAACCTGCCCTTGATTTCAGGTCACATTGATTAAGTAGAAGCAGAAGGATTTCTAATTTGATTAAATAAAACCTATACATGGATTAAACAGCCATATGCTAATATTAAGGACAGACATTGTTAAAATGTGGAGGTCATATGTAAATTATATGTGTAACTAAATTTAAGTTTCTCTTTGTAAATGAGGTTAAGATCTTTATTTAACTTAACACCATTACATTTAATTCCTAATTTCATTTTTTTTAAAGTTTTGATTGAACAAAAACTTGTCTAACTGTTCCAGCTCTATTCCATTCAAGTGGCAGAATCCGAGTTCATTTACTTAGGCTACACATTGACAATATGGATTGAAATGGTGACACTCTTTTATCCATTCATGTGCAGACTTTTTTGTTATCAATGCTACCATATTTTATATCCTGGTGTTTAGTTGAATCCAGCCTCTTGAGCTCAATCTCATTTATTAAATAATCCATTCAAATCACTAATCCTCCCCTGTGTGTGTGTGTGTAAGGAAAAAAACTTCCTAACGTCTGTCTTAAATTTCTTTCATCCATCCTACAGAAATTTCTCAGTTCACCAAAAAGGCTCTTACTAAGAAATCCAGTTTTGAGCCTGAAGATTTACTTTATTTCTCCAAGCGGATCCCTTTCAACTAACTTCACTTATCTGGGCAATAAGTGGTTTAATTTATGATGATCAGAGTTGATCAGAGTAATCCGGGCATAGCTGTAGATTGACTTGAAGAGATTTGAACACGATGCATTTGGCAACATAATCCATCATCTTGTTAGCTTTATTGAGTACTTTTGCACACAAATCAATTAGCACCCCTTTCTTAAGCTAGTTCTGCCCTACCATACAGCACTCTATTTTAAATTCCAAAGTGGAGCACCTTCTATTTCCCCAAACTGAATATAATTTCCCACTGATCATCCCAGGATGCCGACCTTACAAATGCCATTTAGTGAGAAAGGGGGAAAAAAAAAAATCACCCAGTGATTCTTCTCCTTCCCCGCTATGCGATAATCATGATGCTACTGGAAAAAACTTCCAGGTAGACATCACCAGAGTGGAATATTGGAAGCTACCCTAAAGCTGAGCATGGGTAGTCTTTGGCAAGCCACACACAGTATATTGCTATCCAACTCTGTCCTTATGTGTTGGAAGGAACTGCAGATGCTGGTTTAAACTGAAGACAGACACAAAATGCTGGAGTAACTCAGCGTAATAGATGACGTCTTCACTATAGAAACGTCACCCACTCTATCTCTCCAGGGATGCTGTCTGTCCAGCTGAGTTACTCCAGCATTTTGTGTCGAAACTCTGTCCTTATCTCTTACAGTGGTCAAATGTGGACTTTTAAATAAAGGTCACTGGATGATGATCAGATGTAAGAGTGTTGCTGATTTATTCGAGGTCCCGCAATGGAGCTTATTTATTGCACAACCCAGGCAGGTGCGGCACCTCAGATCTACTAATTTGGCAGCGGCTGGCACCATCTGATCTGCAGGACATTGATCAATGTCTGGCTGATACAGGCATTCAGTATTTAGATGTTCAAACGAGAAGTCAGCAGTTCATTCTTCATGGTCCTCATTACTCAGGAATGTACGCCCTGACAAAGAATCAATGAAGGATAGAAAATTGGTGAAGCAAAAGGAGGGAAAAAGATTTGCATTGCACCTGAGAATCATATTGCATCAATTAAACTTAGAGGGGCACATAATATACAGTCACTTGTGCACTGTCATAAGTAGCAAGCGATCATAAGTTCTAAAGTGGGCGTCGCATCTATCTGCTTGTAATTTTTCAATATCCGCAGCATCGGCAAATCAATTTCCATTTGTTCCCGTTATCCTGATTATGATGCAATGGGCAAGCAATTCTGGAAGTGAAATTGTACTTAATATCCAAACTTAGTTTTGGTTTCAATTATTACGCAATATTCTGCATCACTAGAAAGGAGACCAATTTGTTGCAAGGACTGATATAATACAGTAAATAACAAGCCTCCCTGTATAAATCCGTGGAATTCTCTGGCACAGAGGGCGGTGGAGGCCAATTCACTGGATGTTTTCAAGAGAGACATAGCTCTTAGGGCTAACGGAATCTAGGTTTATGGGGAGAAAGCAGGAACGGGGTACTGATTTTGGATGATCAGCCATGATCATATTGAATGGCGGTGCTGGCTCGAATGAAGGGCCGAATGACCTACTCCTGCACCTAGTTTCTATGTTTCTATGTTTCTAAATGGCTACAATATTGTAAATAGTTTGATACATCCAGAGACGTGGGGAAATAACGTGAGGAAATAAATATTAAAAAAACATATTAAATGTGTGTTGTCCGAGCTTTCCTTTAGTTTAGTGGCACATAAGATGCAGCAGCTGCTTTGGAATTGAGTCAGCCTTGTGGATGTCCATTGAGTGAATAAGACTGTGGAAGGTGAGAGAAAATTAATGTACAAGGACCTTTTCTAAAAAAAAAACACATACTTCAACACTGACAACTGGCAGTCTGTTAGGAAAAAGGTGATTGAGCAGGAAAGGAAAACAAAGAGCTGCAGGACACTAAAAGAAAAGATTTGCTAAAGCTCGGAAGTCATTAGATTAAAAGTGACGTAGATGTTGGCTGCAATTAAAGTGCAGGAAACAAATAACTCGATTGAAATAAATTTTGTTAAAATATTTATTCTCTGATATCACTGAGGCTGGTCTAATTACAGCAAAGCAAGCAACATCAGCAAATTGATTTGCATTAGTTCCAGTTATCATAATTAGTTTTATATTGAAAAATCCCAGGCGGATGAATGCAACACCCATTTTAGAACGTAAGCTCACTTGCTACGTTTGATAGAGCACACGAGACTGTATATAATGTGTCCCCTAAGGACTTCAACAGTTTAATTTATATCTACAAGTGCAAATCTTAATTGTCTTGATAATCCTTTATTTACCTTCCTTGACTCTGGAGTGTTTAAGGTCTCATTTTAATCTAAGCAAAATATTTGCAAGCTACTCTGATATATTTTTGTCTCCACTAGGGAGGCGTGACCTGGGAATGAAAGAGTAGTATTTTATGTGCAATGATCCTTGAAGCTGTCCTTGATTTCTGTTTACAGTACAAGTATCATTTTCCTTGTTTTCTTGAAAGGAAACCTATCATTTGTGGCAGAGTGGAATCTGAGATTATGTCCGTAACTGTGGTGATTTAAAATGCTCTGCCATCTCTATTTTCAATACGAACAAAATACATGCATATAACAAAACTTTATTTTAAATAAGCTGGGGCCTCCATTAATGTAGTGCTAACACAAATGCCATATCAATGTATTCCTAGTCTGTATATTAATATCTCAAAATAACTAACATCATAAATCATCACGAGGCAGATTATGGTTTTCCTTTTGTCATTGATCCACAATATGCATGTTTAAAGGTATTTAATAGTATATGGATATTGTTAGCATTGCAGTGACTGCAGAATTATTTCTCCATTCTTATTTTCAATTAATTAAATCAATGGTGAAAATTAGGTTTGATTTTAATCAATTCAAACTCTCCAATTTAAACTTGGAACCAAAATGTAAAATGACATCCTCTTCTGACCTAGCTATGCATTCTGAAATAAATTACTTTATTTGTTTGAATAAGCAAATCAAATTAATCAAATTTAAAATAAAATTATTTTTTGTTTGGCGGTTTTAATACTACTGAAACGAGATGTTGTTACTTACATCAAAATGTGGATTTGAAACAAAATTATCAAGTCTGCAAAAGCAAAAGAATAAATATGAGCAACATGGTTCTTAATTTATAACATTGTTTCATCTTCTCAAATGTAGAATGATCACCAGGAAATTAAATGGGAAATAACAAAAAGTTAATGGCAAACTGGGGCATTCTAAAACAAGAAACTACCTTTTACGTCTTCTCTTCAATATGAGTTACCGTAAACACTGAAATTAGCTAAAGGATGTAACAGGCACGACAAAATATCGTAGCATCTATTGTTCAGATGTGGAAAGATTTCACAGATTATATCAGCCAGTTTTGCCATGCAACATGACTACCTCTACCATCTAGAGGAAAGATTGTATTATATAAAAAGTGCTAATCATGAACCTTGTGGTGATAATGTTTTCAGATTCCTGCCTTTACTTCCAATGCATTATTGAAGGCACAATAAAATCCAAGTACTGTGTTACGTGGAGAACAACCTTTTTTGTTTTTATAGGTCAGGAAACATAGAAAGCTCTACGTCTTGCATGAACTGCAATCAGAAACAGATGTTGCCTGCTTAAAGGTATATAGGTGACAATGTGACAGTTCTGGTACAGTGAACATGCTATTTGTCAGACAACAGATGTTTTTCAGTTTCCGCACCAGAATCGTGGACCTGACTTTGTCACAACCTTATGTGTGGATTAAAGGCTACTGCTAAAATTCAGCCAGTTTGTACTTCATGCAAATTTAAAGGGAGAAAGGAATTGCTGAGTTCCCCTTAATTTATTTGGAACTCATGGTCAAATATATATTTATTCGTGGTTTGTGAGAAAGACCTTCGTAATAACAGAATAGCTCAAAGTGCTGTGGCAGACTTTTCCTGCAAATTAAATGGTGTTTGAAATGTAGGCAGGCTCTTCTTCTTCTTTCGTGTGGCGTGCACAGCCTAAAGTTGTAGGACAACTTGTTCTATTTGATCTTCCGTTTGTGCACGTCGAGTTGATTGCATTAGTCGAAACAGGGCGGACCACGTGAAGGTTGCAATCTTCCACCCCTTGGCAAGCATGAGTTTACCTTACAATGCTGACTTACAAGTAATTATTCAGAGGATATGGCTAAACATCATTTGTTTAATGCTTTCCCCCCCATTACAGCAATGATTTAGTATTTATTGAAAATGTCCATGAATCACTTTGGGATAGCCCAAAGTAATGAAATTCTTAATATTTCAGATTTCCTGCATTGTCAGTATTTTGCTTTATTTTGAGTTACAAACAAAATAAAGTCATTTCAGAGAACCAGCTTGTATTTATTTAGTTGTTCTAAAATGGTCCAAGAACAGAAATGAGGAAACCATTCAGCAGGTCAGGCAACATCTATGAAAAGAAAATCAGATGCTAACCTTTCAGACCGAAGAACCTTCTTTAGAAGTGGATAAAACTAGTTCCAATTAAGTGTCTCTGATCTGAAATGTTAACTCTGCTTCTATTTTCCAGGATGTTGCCTGACCAGCTGAGAGTCTCCAACATGTTCTGCTTTCATTTAAGATGTCCTGCACCTGTAGTTTTATGATTTTTTTTGCTGTTTTACATGGATTATATACTGGAATCTACTCCAATAATGTAAACTACAACTTACAATAAGATTTTTAAATTGTGAAACCTAGGGACACTACAAATATCAAATGACAGACTGAATAAATATTATTTAGATACTGATAATAAATATTCAAATTGAGGAAATCAGAAGTGCCACATATATAAACCCACCATATGAACTGAAGGATAATTAGCAGTTAAATAACTATACCAAGCCTTGGCTTGGTTCTTATCTAGGTTTATGAACAAATAGAACTGCACAATTTTCCCAGGTTTCAGCTTGCCACAACATTTGTTGAAACACGTGAAGTTGAGAGATAAAGAGATGGTGAAAAGCTTGAACAAATTCAGATATGAAGGTTTTATCCAGGCTCCACTCAAATTTCCCATATCAGTCTCCAATTCCTTGCACCAAATGCATCTCAACGTATTAAAATAACTCCATCACGGGGCCAATCAAGCGTGCATGTGAATTTCCTGTAACTATGCAGGGTCTAAATAGATATAAAATTACCCACAATTTTAGGCATAGCTAGAAACAAAATGACTACTAATGTTTTACTGTGTATTTTTAAACATTTTGAAAACCATGCTCAATCAGAATTGCACTGTGATTTCCTCTTCTCTGAATAGCCTTAGTGCAAGCTATGTTACATGCTAGACATAAAATGCTGGCCTAATTCAGCAGGTCAGACATCATCCCTGGAGAAAGGAATAGGTGATGTTTAGGGTCGAGGCCAGGGTCCCGAGATGCTGTCTGATCCGTTGAGTTACTCTAGCTTTTAGCGTCTATCTTCAGTTTAAACAACCATCTTCAGTTCCTTCCTACCCACCTTACATATTATACACATCTCTGATTGAATCTTCACTCTGCCTGATGATGAAAAGTGCTTGATATTTTCCACACTGAATGCAAGAATTTTCGTGTGAGTCCCATACTTCCTTTAGCTTTGATTGTTTGCAATGATTTAAATTTGTTTTCAGTCAATTTTACATTCTGATGCTGCTAGCGGGTTATGAAATCGATTTAGGAATCGATGAGCCTCCGTGTCTGATTTTAGCTGGAACTTCTCAGTTTACTGTCCCAAAAGTAACTCTGTCAAGAGGGATTCGGCTTCACATTAAAGATGTGCAATAATGAATAGAAAACCTCACACGCCAATGGGATCTTCTAGGGATTTGTTTATAGCAACAATTATATTTTGCATTACCAGACCATAAATCCTCGAGGAGATAGTGATGGATACAAGCGGGTGTTCATTGTATTTCAGGATATTGTGGTGCGGCAGGATGCTGGTTCACAGTGATATTCCCCAGACATTGCATTCCTGATCTCAGCTGTGCTGTCAGGGAACACACCTCCCCACAGGGAGGAGAATGAATCTCTCGGGGAGATGAGCTCTCCCAGCTGCTGCCTCGAAACCAGCATCAATGGAGGCCTGGGAAACATCACCTGTCCAGCAGCTCAAACTAAAGATGGGGGGGTGTCTGGGCGGGAGAATTAGCAAAACTTCAGCTAAAAATTAGGAGAACTCTTGTCACTGGTCTAAAATTTGGTGAACTTTTTCACCGCGCAAAATGTTCAACTTGCCAACTGGGAGTTCGGTGTAGAGCCATGCACTCATTGCAGGGCTTAACATTGCTCGGCACAAACTACATGGCTTAGCTTTGAAACCTCTTCAAAATCAAAGAAACCGTAAAGTGACAGAACCTCCCCTTGGAAAGATCATGGGGAAATGAAGCATGAAACATCATCCCTATTAATATGCTGAATATTTCTAAATATTTCCATTTATCTGTTTGTTCCTGAAGCAATCTTAGTGCATTTACTAGTTTTAATTGTTCGTTTTAAGTAATCACCATAAAGCCTCCTGTCATGGTGACAATGTTCAGCTGAGAGGATCATAATCCGTTATCCTCCTCCACACTAAAAGAGGCAGAGCGCACTCCTAACTTTTTGCTGCCATCATGTGGTTTGTTGGGGAATTGGGATGATCTTACCAAGCAGCAGCTCAACTGTTAATGTGCGTCTCGATTTTTCATCTTCGAAGGTTAATTGTTTTTCTCGCGATCTGTGCGCTAATCTTCGTTTACGCTGACAATTTCTCACAGCTTCACATCTGCCCGTCCGCTCGTTGTTCGTGGTGGAGATAGGATCCTGTCAATCATCCCGGGCAAGAACGGGAGTACTAAGGAAGATGATCCTTTTTGGATTAGACTGTTCTATCTCCCAGTATAACATACACACGGGGTGACGAGGCAATCAAAAGAATTATCCGTAACTTCACAAGAGTGTTCGAGAAATCAAATGACAAGATCTTTTTAAGATGAAACCACCCTGAAGACATGGATGAAGTGACCTGTAACTCCATATGGTTGGCCACCTTTTACACCAAAAAAGGATTTGCCTATAAAAGAGTGTTTGAAGCAGGACATTACTTTCAAATTTAAACTTCCATGGTTCCAAAATTACAGGAATAGGCTAAAGGGCCTGTCCCACTTACGTGTCCATGGCACGCAAATTACGCGACCTCGTCGTCGCGTTGAGACGCACGGGCATCGTATGGCCATGCTGGGCCGGTCCCCCTGAGAAGTGCGGAGGGGTATGTAGTTGTGCGCGACATCGTGCGGGGCTCCGAAATGTTTGGAATCATCGCGCGCCAACGGCCTGTCGCGGAACTGACAGCCAAGGTGGGATAGGCCCAAGACCCTGGCGCGACGCAACGTCTCACCTCCAACAGCAGCAGAAGTAGGCAAACGATCGCCGAGCTTGGCCTGGGGCTCACGGCCGTTGCCGTCCGGATCCGCCCCCACTTCTACTCCCAGAGCGGGGCCAAGAAAATTGAAGATAGACATAAAATGCTGGAGTAACTCAGCGGGACCGGCAGCATCTCTGGAGAGAAGGAATGGGTGACGTTTCGGGTCAAGACCCTTCTTTCAGAATGTAGAAGGGTCTCGACATGAAATGTCACCCATTTCTTCTCTCCAGAGATGCCGCCGGTACCGCTGAGTTACTCCAGCATTTTGTGTCCATCTTCAAGTGACATCACACACTGCAGATGGCTGTGCGTGCGCATGAAATCGCGCGCGACCTTCACGGGACCGTCGCGGCTCAACGCGACGCAGTGGTGCTGGTTTCCAATGGGAACGGTGACGGACGCACCACACATCTCTGTCCTCCAGTTCCTGCGGACTTCCGCCGCTGGAAGTATAGGATTTTGGTGCGTGTGCTTTATCATCAGTCCTTACAATGGTATGTACGACAGTGACTGCAACTTCTACTGAAGGTGAGAAACAGTGAAAAATAGCAAAATAGGTGCAGGAGTAGGCTATTCGGCCCTTCGAGCCAGCACCGCCTTTTAATATGATCTTGGCTGATCATCCAAAGTCAGTAACCTGTTCCTGCTTTTTCCCCATATCCCAAGTACATTGAATGGGGATGATTATTTCTGAGAGTTAAATAAGTTAAAATAATGAATTAGTTTGACTTGAGCAATACCACGAGCGATCTATGAGCGTTTACCAAATAATTACCAAAAATGCAATCGTACAAAAGCCCCTGTCCCACTTTAAGCCCCTGTCCCACTTACGTGTCCATGGCACGTAATTAGCGTCGCTAATGTTTTCAACGATGATGAATGAATGAATCACCTTTACCTTGGACTGATGAAGGGATGCCTTTCAATACATTGCTTTTGACTCAGAAATAGTTGAGTCACGTCTGTTTTGATCACTTCCACTGGTTCCTGCTGCTCTTCTACCTGCCATTAGTCCTTGAGCCTTTCCCCATCATATGGACAACATATTAGTGCCATTAGATAATAGTCTGCTAAATTCAAATGTATCAGTGAAGCTCTGGCTTCTCCTTCACAGAGACGTTAATGGCTCCAGCTGCCTTCGAAGTGTTGATATCCTTCACTGAAGAAATTCTCGTGGCACCTTCTGCTAACATGCTCAGCACCCAAATAACCCCTATCCTCCAGAGCAAGCAGGCAATATGCAATGGAGGTGCATTGCAGACTGTTTGGAAAGCACGTCGGCACAGTTGGTGCTGAGCATAAATTGCTGCTGCTCAAGAGTTTGCAAGCTGTTGGTGGCATTTTGCTCCTTTCTAACAGTTCCTCCTTCTGCTCTCAAGCTGCTGCCCTCCTCTGTTGGCATATTGGGATCTATGTTTTCAGTTTGGGGAGTCAATAGAGAAAATAACAATCTCCTGATCAAATTTTAATGTAGTGTCAGGATTAAGATACAATAAAATCTTTTTTGGAGGCATTAAAAGCAGTCAGGACGGAGCAGTAAAAATCTCCACAATAGCAAACGCTCTAATATGTGGCACGGATGTTCAGGAAAAAAACTTGGCAGAAATCGTGGGTAAGCATTGCACCAGGGTTTAAAGATTAATGAGTACAAATAACTTAAGGATCACATTTGTCGGCTGCGTGAGGGTTTACGAGAAGCGAGCGGTGATCTGGCTGGCTTCTGCAGCTAAGCTGGTACAGTGGGTGCTCTTTCCATGAGGACTTTAGATAACATGAATCCTGTGGCCATATTAAAATGTCACCATTTCATTCTCCATATCTTTGCACATCAGAAAATTTGCTGCTGTGAGAATCATGTTTAAAACCAATGTGAACAGAAAACTCATAAACAATGCACATTGTAACTTGGTAGGCAATTTTAACCTTTCCCCAGTGGAAACTGAATGCAGGTATTACAATTGTCCCTTTAAAAGTGTATTGTGGGGCCAAGTGAAATGGGAGCTCTTCTCTGATCTGAGACCCTGGCAACGTTGGCCCCTCTGCCCCTCCTCCAATCCCTCATGCCGCAACCTTGCCCACTTCCTGATTCCAAGATCCCTATAAGATTCCCACGAGGAAGTCTTGGCAACCAATCCATGTTGGCAGCCATGCGAGGCTTGATGTGCACCACAGAGAGAAGCAATAAAAGCTCATGATAAATTTCACGCTTATATCACTTTGAAGTAGGGAAATAACGGCAACGGTTTGGTCACATTCAGTATTTCAATGATTTCTTTAAAAGATACAGGTGTTAGCTATGTGGCTGCAGAGATAACAACATAATTTTAAAACCCTATCAAATGGTGGTAATTAAATATAGCTAAATATTTAACTGATCACTCTGTATTTTAATAATAGGAAGCGCCAATAATGTCAGTGTGAAACATGTACGGCAGAAATGAGCCTGAGACTGCTCATGAGATGTTGTTCTGGACCATGTCAGTGATTATTCTGGCAAGACCCAAACCTCAGAATGCTACAAATCCCACACAACGTATCTTTGTAAAATTCCTAAATAATAATTTATTTTCAATTCAGAGAAAGAATTACATATACGCAGCATTTTTAGAATGTTAAAGCCACTATGTAAGTGGAAGCATTATTAAATATGTTCATCGTTATTAAAAAGCTGTCCATTTGAAATTGTTGAAACAACTGGTTGGTTACTGTATCATATTCAGAATTCCATGAACAATTGAAGGGTCCTAACAAACAATAGAACCCTTAAACAGTTTTGTATAAAAGATGGCATCATAAGCATTTTTTTAAACTATGAATCATTTTCACACCTTCTCAAAGAAAATGCTGGAAATACTTATGTCAGGCAGCATCTGTGATGACAGAACATTTGCGTAAATATTGCATGTTAATGATCTTTTTCGAACTCCAATTCATCATGAGATTGATGCTGCCTTTAAGATGTTCATGAGCAAGGTTCAGATGTTACTTGGGTCTAAAGAAGTCCTGAAATGTTATCCGTTTATTTTCTCCAGAGATGCTGCCTGTCCCGTTGAGTTGTTCCAGCACCTTGTGTCTATCTACAGATGGTTACTATTTCTCTAACTGTTTCTCCCTCCTTCTGCCCAAAGATTATTCTATCCTTTAAGAGCCACAGAGTGAAAAGCCATTGATGGACATAGTGCAGATTCTTCCACTACAATATGGCACTGTGTCACTAGAGACAAAAAGCAAGAGTTTCTGCTGGAGATCTTACCTGGATGGTGCAAAGAGAAGAAATATTCAAGGTTCAAAAAACAGAACATGTTATTTCCTCCCAAACAGCAACTGCAACTAACCATTTTGGATAAGTCAAAGGTAGACACAAAATGCTGCAGAGGATCCGTGTCAGGCTGCATCCCTGGAGAACATGGATCGGCTATGTTTCAGGTTGGAACCCTTCTTCAGTGTGATGAAGGGTTCCGTCCCGAAACGTCACCTATCCATGTTCTCCCGGGATGCTGCCTGACCGGTAAGTTTCTCCAGCATTTTGTGTCTATCTTTGGTAGAAAACCAGCATCTGCCATTTCTTGTTATTACACTTTGGAGAAATCACTTGGGATCGCACTAAGTTCTGACCTTAAGATAAGCTACAGTTCTGCTGCAGAAGACTCAGATAAGGATTGTCATGGACACCTAACAGACGAAGGCTGATGATGAGGCTCAATGAAATGTCTGGTGCAGGCATACCAGAAACCTGCATGCAATGTCAACAATGTACTTTAGCTGCTTGAAAATTGGTGAATTACAGAAGAAATTATGCAACCAATCCTGAAGCAGCTGATTTAGCCACTAAATACTGCCAGTCTGGTATTCAACCTGTTTGTGCAAGATATTAGCTGGAATATTGAGCTCTAATTTAGTAGCATTGGCCCACACTCTGACTTCCATGGACTTTAGCAATGTAAGCACTGACGTCTTCACCAATAAAGCAGCTCAGACAACTCAATCTACAAGGACAGGTTTCAATGGGTATTGTGGAACAACTTCAGAAAAAATTATCAGTATCTGGCACCAATCTTAGTACTAAATCTAATCTTATAAACAGTTTAACATTAATATTATATCCATTAAATAACTGTTTTATTTTTTCTTTAGAAGTAAGAATGTTATTGTTCCGCTTCAAGACATATGACAATAAAATACTCTTGACGATTACAATTGAACGTCAATGGGAAATGAAATCATAAGACTTTGGAGTTAATACTACATGTTGTGAACCAAGGGCCACGTGGATCTGGTTTGTTTCAGGGAATAGAGACGGCTTGAGTAAAACACAACTCAACGGGTCTGCGGAGGGAATGGACGGATGACGTTTCAGGTCGGGACTCTTCTTCAGACTGATATGTAGTAGAGGGGAGAAAAATGGAAAACATGGAGGTGGAATAAAGCCTAGCAAGTGATAGGAGGATAGAGGTGAGAAGGGTTTGATTGGTAGATGGGTGAGTGGTAGGACTCACAGAAGGGAAGATGAGAAAGAGAGGATCTCACAGAACTCCCATCGGAGAAAGGGGAACCTTTCTTGAGGAGATTTCACAGTGGAGCAGTAAAATGGGGACATAAGCAACCACAGATGCTGGATTCCTGAGTAATATACAAAGTGCTGGAGGAACTCAGTGGGCCAGGCAACATCTCTGGGGAGAATGTGTAGGGTTAGGAGTTATTGTGTGGTTGGCAGTTTATTGTCTAGTGGTATTGTTTTATCATAATCAGAACAATGCACTTTTAAATGGAGAATGCACTTTATGTCCTGTTGGGTAACAGTGTGAATGTGATCCAAGATTTCCTATGTACATTAGAATAGAGCGGGAAGACCATAAGGCATAGGAGCCAAATTAGGCAATTCACCCCATAGAATATGCTCCGCTATTTGATCATGACTGATCTATTTTTCCCCCTTTGCCACATTCTCCTGCATTTTACCGTAACCTTTGATGCCTTCACTAATCAAGAACAATCTCTGCCTGCAAGATGCCCAATAATGACCTCCACAGCCATCTGTGGAATTAATTCCACAGATTCACTACCCTCTGGCTAAAGAAATTGCGTCCTCATTTCCATTCTCCATAATAAAATCAATTGACTACTCTAATTGCTCCAAGAGTTAAATTGATTATGAATCAATTCCGTAGCTTCCCAGTTACATGCTCCCCAGTGTAGACTGGAACCCTTCACAAGCCTGACAAAAGGAGCCTTTCAGAGTGAAACCCCAACAAGTCTGAACAATAGAACAAATAATCAAACGTGAAATCTGTGCCCAGTCTAGAAGAATCAGTTCAGTCGCTGGGCGAATAAAGAAAATGGCTGCAAGTTATGAAGAAGGATAAAATAATGTGTTAAAAAGGTAGGCTAAGAAAAATTACTTTGAAAATGTGGGCTCTGGCAGCATAATATCAATTTCAAAGAATACAGCTCCATCTAAAATAGTCTGACCCCAAAACATCACTAGAGCACACTCTAATCACAGGAGATGTACTCTGTTAATCCCACCCCTCATCAGCTGTGCTGGCCCATTGTAATGAATATGAAAATTAAATCCTTTTTAGCTTTGAGACCAAGAATATTTTCATCTTTGCCCTGAAGGGAAAGCTTCATACAGTTGTAGGATTACGAGGTGAACCCGCAGGTCACGAGGAGACCTCTCCTTTTCTCATCAAAGAATTCAATTTCAGAGCCGAAGTCTTTTAAAATAATACATTCTTGCAACTCGTGAACAGTTTGCATTCATATCTGGTACGGGGAAAAAAAATAAGCTTGCAGAAGACGAAAAGAGGATCAGAGGTGGAGATGGAATATTATTATAATCTGCCACACTCACACATCAGTCTTTTACTGAGTAATCACAGATAAATTGAGGATTTACATATTTAAGAGGGGAAGAGAACCTCTGTATGAAAATTTTAATTCAAAGATCAGTTTCCAGGACTTTAACTCTTGCAATCCTGTGCATCTCAAATTATTTATTGTTAACGTGGCAAAGGGTAACTTCCTTTCCGTTGCACAATGAAATATAACCAATTGTTTTTTACAGAAAAGTTACATTTTTGTTGTGTATTCTTCTTAATCGCTTTGACTTTCGAGAGATAAAGCGCGGAAACAGGCCATTCGGCCCATCGAGCAGAGATCACCCCCTACACTAATACTAACTGTCCTGCACACTAGGGACAATTTACAATTTTACCGAAGCCAATTAACCTACAACCCTGTACATCTTTGGAGTGTGGGAGGAAACAAGAGCATCCTGACAAAACCCAAGGACACAGGGAGAATGTACAGAAATACCCATAGTCAGAATCAAACCTGGGTCTCTGGTGCTGTAAGACCAGCACTCTACCGCTGTGCTACTGTGCAATTCTACAATTTCTACAATGATTGACGGTTTGTCATAGAAGATATCCTAAATATTGGAATCAGTGGGCCGCCTTAGGTCAATCGATTTAGAATCAGATGATCAGTAGCCTCAGTTCCTTTACATGTTGTGGGCTGCTGCTGCGAAAGATACAAAGAGGAAAACAGAAGCAATGAGATAAATGCGATGTTAATGCAACAGTTAATTTAAGGAACAGAACATCATCAAAGGTGAACTGTAAGATCATGATACATTGGTAACAGAACATAAAATGCTGGAGTAACTCAGCGGGACAGGCAACATCTCTGGAGAGAATGATTGGCTGAAGAAAGGTCTCGACCCGAAACGTCATCCATTCCTGCTCTCCAGAGATGTTGCCTGTCCCGCTGAGTCATTCCAGCATTTTGTGTCTATTTTCGATTTAAACCAGCATCTGCAGTTCTTTCCTATGCATTGGTAAAAGATTGCAACAATAGTACAATGTAAGCGTGACCTTAATAACATCCTTAGCCTTATGTTGATTATGTGATTTTTTTTAATTGCATGCATTTTTATTTCTTTTTTTTTTAAATATATATTTTTATTAGAGTATGTAGACAGTGATTTAGCAAACATATGTTATGATAGCAATATTTCATGTTCAACGAACATACATTATTAATATTGTCAAGTGAATCATTTTGACTCTAATAATTTTTTTTAATTTTTTATAAAGAGGAAAAACAGTAAGAAAAATAAAATAAAAATCAACATCAAAAAAGAAAATCATAAAGAATGGAATAATTTACTATTAATACATCATAGGAGATAAGATCAAGGAATATAAAATATAACTTTTCATCTATTCCTGAGTCCAAGTTTCAGTTAGGGTTCCCTGCCGAACCAATCTACCCTTTTAAGTAATCAATGAAAGAAGACCATATTCTAACAAAAACTTCTTGTTTGTCCATTAAGGCAAATCTGATTCTTTCCAGGTGTAGGGTCTCCGACATTTCCGTAATCCACATTTTAGTTGTGGGGGATATAGGGCCTTTCCAAAATTTTAATATTAGCATTTTTATTTCTCTACTCCCATCAAACAATGTTCACATTGGTTCATATGGCAATCATGGGAATGGCAACATTTGTATATATTCCTTGAAAACTTCATTATCTGTTGGGACTCAGTAAGCACGGATCATAAGTAATCTTGCGTCTTAAGGTTCCTCTTACTATTGTTATGAAAATTAAAGTCAGAACACATTAATCCCTGATTTATGCATCGTAACCACAGCATGTTTCATAAGATGGAATTCTGTAAGCTTTACCTTTCTTAACACTACAATGTTACTGTTATCGTTAAAGATAAATTCAAACTTTATAGTAAATAGTGTGGTAAAGATAATTTATCACTGTGTAGTCTGCGAGCGGTGACTTTAGATCCTGCCCTGTATATAAAATATGGACCTATATTTACTGCGGTGAACTCTTGGAATAGCAGGTGGTTCATTCACAGATGCTTTTACAAATGTTTTATTATAAATGTGGCTCCAGCAGTGGTTTTGGTCATATTGTCGCTCTCTCCTATTTATTGCCCTACAAAACAGTGCAAGGCTGAAGGAAGCAGAAACATGGGGAGACCCAAAGGTTAAATGAAGGGTAGAAATTCTTCCTCAGTCTCCATATAATAGCCCCTTTCCATTGATTTTCCTCTGCAAAATTCAGTTCTACGGACCTCCATTACAAAAATGGATTACAATGTGCTGTTGTTAATTGTATCGCTTTGAAGGTCCATGCGTGGGCCAAACTTGTTCTTCCACTGCACTTCACCATTTTCCTCTAAGTGTGATAATGGTGGTAGTTTGGACCTGCTGAAATCTGACTGGTATCTTTGTAGCATCAAAAAATGGTGCCATCATATTAGGCAGCAGTATTTTGGTGAATACTGTGCTGTGGAAGACAGAAATTAAGCGTGTGTTTTCCTGATTATAGGAAGGTTATCAGTACGTGGTGTCTCCATAGCAGAAGCGTCCACGTCGTGGGGCTGGAAACTGGAAGTAACCTGAGCCAATTCTGCTACCACCATCATCTATCGCAACAAGTGATGGCTCCCACTGATTGTCGCCGGAAGCTTGCGGCCTTTTCAGGACGGACGATGACAGCGCGGCCAACATTTGATACATGGAAGATGGACATGAAAGAAGAAGTACGTGGTGCACGTATTTTAGAAATATAGAAACATAGAAAATAGGTGCAGGAGGAGGCCATTCGGCCCTTCGAGCCAGCACCGCCATTCATTGTGATCATGGCTGATCGTCCGCTATCAATAACCCGTGCCTGCCTTCTCCCCATGTCCCTTGACTCCACTAGCCCCTAGAGCTCTATCCAACTCTCTCTTAAATCCATCCAGTGATTTGGCCTCCACTGCCCTCTGTGGCAGGGAATTCCATAAATTCGCTACTCTCTGGGAAAAAAAGCTTTTTCTCACTTCAGTCATAAATGACCCCCTCTTTATTCTAAGACTGGGGAGCCTGGTTCTGGACTCACCCAACATTGGGAACATTTTTCTCGCATCTAGCTTGTCCAGTCCTTTTATCATGTTATATGTTTCTATAAGATCCCCCTCATCCTTCTAAACTCCAGTGAATACAAGCCTAGTCTTTTCAATCTTCCCTCATATGACAGTCCCGCCATCCCAGGGATCAATCTCGTGAACCTACGCTGCACTGCCTCAATCACAAGGATGTCCTTCCTCAAATTAGGAGAGCAAAACTGTACACAATACTCCAGATGTGGTCTCACCAGAGCCCTATACAACTGCAGAAGAACCTCTTTACTCCTATACTGAAATCCTCTTGTTATGAAATCAACTTGTTTTGCATGAACTTTCTCTGCCATGTTCCTCCCTCATACTCTCTCCCTCTCCATAACTTTTTCACCTCACTGGGACGTTTCCATATGTATCAGGGAGATTTCAGAAGCTGGCCGATGTCCCATTATTCATGAGCAGAAAGGAACTGCAGATGCTGGTTGATACCGAAGAGAGATACAAAATGCTGGAGTAACTCAGCGGGTCAGGCAGCATCTTTGTAGAAAAGCAATAGGTGACCTTTTGGGTCAGAACCCGGCCAGCAATGGGCCATTATGTACTCCACCCTTCCTGAGGTCATCTGCTGCTCGCCCAGTTTTGTTCTGATCTTTTCTCACCTCCAGTCCCCCACTTTACCTTTCAGTCTGTGGAAGAGTTCCACCCTGGCACCACTATGCTGCCTTCCGCCACTGTGCCACCCTCAAAATATCTCAGTCCATTTTGTTTAACCTACCTTTGGTTGGTAGACACTACAACAGAATCCTGAGCAGAGCAAGATTAGAAGAGCAATTTCTAAAAAAAGGAACTTACTCAGCATTAGTTTTCATTAGTCTCTCACCCCCTTTCCCATATTAACAGATATGAGATGTTTAACCAGTGGGCTCCAAAGATTTAGTCGTAGAGCCGTACAGCACAGAGACAGTCCCTTTGGCCCACCTCATCCATGCTGACGGTGCCCTGGGGGTGCCGTCCTGTACGGGTATGGCTGCCCAGCCTGCAGCTGTCCGTTTTTTCTCTCTTTTTTTAATTTTTAGTTAGTTGAGCCTTTTTTATGTGTGGGGGGGGGGGGGGGGGGGGGGGAGGGGGAAACTGCTTTCTAGGGTCCCTACCTGGCAGAGAGGCAGCTTTTCACCGGGCTGCGCCGTCGACCCGTCCTCGCGGCCTACGAGCGGCCCTGGAGCGGCGTTTCCTGGGGGACCGCCCAGAACCACGGCTTCGGCGGTGGCGCAGAACTGGAGCGCTATTGCGGAGCAGAGCGGGCGATGCCTTGCCCGGGTCGCCGCGCTGGAGCTCCGGTGAGCTGAAGACCGCCGACAAAAAACATCGCGCAGCTGCGGACTGTGGGGCGGCCGGCCGCGGGCGGGCGGCGCTGAACTTCAACTTTAACGTCGGGGGCCTGGGCTCTCTCGGCGGTCTTCAATCGCCAATTGTGGAGCTCCATTCAGCGCGGCCTGTTGCCGTCGGAAGCCTCGGTCTCCAGCAAGGAAGCGGCCTTTACAGGCCCGAGCTGCTGACAGGGTTCTCCCGATGCCGGAGCACCATCACCCGGCGAAGAAGGGCCTGTAACATCGGCCCCGTAGCGGCGACTACGGAAGCCTCAATAGGCCCGACTATGGGTGAACAAGGGGATGGGGACTGGACTTTATAATGGGAACCATTGTGGGGGGATGTTTTTTATGTTTATTGTTAAATTCTTTAATGTTGTGTCTAATCTTTATCTGTGTGCTGCATGGCAAGACAAATGTTGGTGTATGGTGACAATAAATGTCCAAATGTCCTTTGTCCTGACAAAAAAAATAGACAGGCATAAAATGGAATAGTCATGTGACCTACTGCTGTTTAATTTGGAAGCAGAAATTCCTGCTGATAAATCTGCACACTCAAGGAATGAAAAACAGTTATGTTGCATTGTAAATCCCATTGCATTTTTAGGGGGAAAACGACAGAGCATTAAAAATGTAAATATTCGCCTTGTTTTCCTCAGCCTCCAAGCGGGGCAGAAATAATAGGAAGCTTCGAAAGCAACATAAATTACATGCATGACACGCAAATGAAAGCTTGCATCTGACCACACAGCATGAATTTTACATAAAGCCCCTGCACCGCTACGCAAAGGGTTTATTAGTATTGGGTTTAGTGCAGAAAGATGAGCTCCAAAAGGAAATACATTTGGAGAGCATTATTGAGAACAAATTTTCTCTTGATGGAATATATATAACCCCCATAGTTAAAGGGCATTAGTTCATTTTCATTAGAATTACCAGATCTGCTCAGGAAACCTTCATTATGATATTAAACAAGATTTAATAAGTGAAAGTGACTTGTAGTGGTGATCATGAGAATTAATCAAGCGAGCTTCTGTCACTCCCATTGTAATATGTTCACTGGGTTCCTATAAACCTCTTTCATGTTCCGATTTCTTGAAGTGAATTTTTTGCTGACAGTTTTGACCAAAGGATAGATATCCTATTTAAAACTTAGTTGATATGTTTTCACTCGATTTCAGGCAATTTTTTAATCATTCTTTTCCTGATTATAGTGCGTTTTTTTCATATGCTGGGATCTAAATACCACATTTGCCACACTTGTTTCTCAGCCAAGAAGTAGGGAAGATAATGAGAAATCTAGTAATGTTTTAGCCTGGAGTTAATTAGTACACTTGCCAAGGCCAAAGCTAAGTAACTTGTCCTCTGATGGTTATTTTAGGTGGGCCTGATCTCTGCCTGTGGGGAATGCAGCATTAATTTAAATATTAATGTGATGATTACTGCTGAATAAGGGCTGTTGGCTAAATTTAGGCATCTGGCTTGTCCCATTGTCTGCTACAATGTCACGTTTGCCATGAATAGCCGCCTTTTCCCTGAGGATCTTCTAACATTGCAGCATTGGAACTTTCACCCTTGATCCTTTGCAAGAAAATGGCTGGCAGAAATAGAAAACCGGTTCATCTTCAATGTAAAGCCCCTTTAAATTTATTGATGTGCTTGTCTGCACCCCACAACTGTGTATCTCTCAATGAGGCTGATTATTTCCTGGTTTGAGTTTATTGAAAGAGGTTGCTTTGAGGACCAAACTCAAATCAAGTCTGAAGAAGGGACCTGACCCGAAAACTCACCTGAGTCTGAAGAAGGGTCCCGATCCGAAATGTCACCCAGTCATTTTCGCCAGAGATGCTGCCTGATCCCCAAGTTCTCCAGCACTTTGTATCTATCTAAGGAAACCTTTATTAAGGGTGTTAATTTTTGTTTTGTCGTTTGGGGGATTTGGCCTCTGCTTGCAGGGCCAGCATGTATTAGTGGTAGTGAACGGCCATCTTCAACTGTTACGCTCTTTCTGGTGAAAGTACTCCCACAGAGCTTGTGGAGAGAGAGATCCATGTGTTCGATCTCGTACCAATGAAGGCTTACAATTTGGATGGAAGCCTGCAGGTGGTGGTTTTTGCCTGCACCCAATGCCCTTGTGTTCTTGGTGATAGAGGTTGTGCATTTGGGATGTGCTACTGGAATAGCTCAGGCAAATAGCTGTAGTGCACTTTGGACACACTGTGGTCACTATGTACCAATGATGGAGGGAATTAACACATTAGCCTATGGATAAGTTTTCAATTAGTGTTGAGCTTCTTGAGTGATTTCTTTTTTACAGCAATGTTCATCCAAGCATATGAAAGGTATTTTATCGCCCTCTTAATTTGCAGATAAAGGAAAGGCTTTGGGATAGTAGAAGTTGAGCCGCTTGTCGCTGATACCCAACCTTTAGACTTTAAACTTTGGATCTACAGCGCAGAAACAGGTCCTTCGACCCACCGTGTCTATTTCAACCAGTGATCACCCCGTACACTAGCACTATCCTACATACTACATACAATTTACAATTTTTACCGAAGCCAATTAACCTACAAAATCTGTACGTCTTTGGAATGCGGGAGGAAACCGGGGCACCAGGAGAAAACCCATGCAGTCACAGGGAGAACGCACAAACTCCTTACAGGCAAAGCCTGTCAGGATCAAACTTGGGTGTCTGGCGCTATACGGCAGCAACTCTCCTGCTGCACCACTGTGCCACCTTAATCGCTGACCTGCTCCAGTAATGTAGCACTGATGTGGATGGTCCAGTTAAATTACTGATCATGGTGACACTGGGGAAGGCAATGGTGTGGAATGAGCAACGGTAATGCTACCGAATGTCAAGGTAGGTGGCTAGGCTCTTTCCTGGAGGGGATCATAACCTGGCAGTTTTACAGCATGAATGTTATTTGCCACTTACCAACCCCTGAGTGTTGTCTTGAGATTGTTACATGCAGCCACTAATTGGTTCATTTGCTTCGGAGCAGTGAACAGTACATGGTGCAATTACCAGAGAATATCCCCACTTCTGATCTTATGATGGATGAAGGGATATTTCTGAAGATAGCTACAGCATGGTTATTACTCTGATAGATCTGGAATTAATGAAGCCTAACCCTGTGTCCGTCCACAATTGCATGCTCCAGTGCTTCGGTTACTCTTTGTCGCACATCTATGAACTAACTTGGTACATGCATCTGCTTAGCATGACGCATGACACTTTATCACCAGTTTGATTTATCATGGTTGAGAGGAAGGGGAAGAATGCTGGACGGCGCCATTCAATGTCAACCAACATCTACAGTGATGCGAGGAAAGAACTGCAGATGCTGGTTTACACCTTAGACAGGCACAACATGCTGGAGTATCTCAGCGGGCCAGGCAGCATCTCTGGAAAGAAGGAATGGGTGAATTTCAGGTTGAGACGCTTCTTCAGACTAGGGTCTCGACTCGAAATGTAACCCATTCCTTCTATCCAGAGATGCTGCCTGCCCCGCTGAGTTACTCCAGCATTTTGTGTCTATCTACAGTGATGACCTGGGTCAGGGATGCGTGACATCCGACAACACAACCATCTTTCATTGTGGAATCCCACCTCTTCTCATGTATCCACAGGAAACATTATAATTGCTTCACACTACTTACTATTCGATTATTTATTTTCCAGCCTTGACAGACCTGGCAAACTATTAATTAAATTATGGATTAAACTTTTTTTATATTTCTACAAAGGTTCTGAGAATCTTTGCACTCCTAGATGGCCAATAATTTGAAGTCCCCTCATGCCTTTAAAATGTATTTAATGCAAATTTTCATCCAGATGACTCCCTGCACGACAAAAGCTAGACAACGTCAAAAGAATATATACGGGAATTGACAAAAAAAAAAATCGGTGGGACTTCATTGGACTATTATTTGGATTAATTGGATAGTCAAACCTACATTTGGTCTATTCTGAAAATTCTGACGTTTTTTTCATTACTTGACTCAATGATAATGTGACAGGGTGATTAACTAAATGTTTGGAATCTTCATTTTATCACATGCAAAATATAATTTCATAACAGCATTTGGTGGTGAATGTGATCTAATGAAATTAGATTTCCTCTGAAATTGTAATACAACTATACTGGTTGCTTATTATTATTACATTTGATGCTTGTGATATTGAAATGATCTAATTTTAATTTCTTCACATAATTTTACATTTAATGTTATATAAGTGCATGATAGTATTAAAATGGGTCAATCAATCCTGTGACAGATGCAAGACATGTTGGCTTTCACAGCCTTACCATTGGCAACTAGCCTAGATGTTGCATTTAATTTAATTAAGTTTACAAATGTCAAGAGTCAAGAGTATTTATTTATCATATGCACAGGATATGAACAGGGACAATAAAATTCTTACTTGCTGCAGCTTTTCAGGCACAACAACTGGGATATATATACAACAAATATTTTGTTTAGTGTTTTTTTCTGTTCTGTTATCAAAAATTACAGCAGAATAGTAAGATTAAATGAGAACTTACCAGTTTGAAGTTTGATCTTTATTTTATGAGGAGTCGAGTTGAGGGACTACGTGAATAGAAGCCCGTACAGCCGTTGGTGCGTCAATGTTCAAAGCAGCGGAATGAATTCACAGCTAACAATGACTGAAGTATAATGGTAAGATGATAAAACTAGAACTACCAGATGAGATCTATGAGGGTGGGAGCGGAGGGCACGTAGTCCCTCAACTCGACTCCTCATAAAATAAAGATCAAACTTCAAACTGAGTAAGTTCTCGTTTAATCTTACTATTTTACTTCGGAGTCACGTGAGTGACTATGTGAAGACTTCAAAGCACTGTGAATTCACACCGCAGACTCAAATCCGCCGTTCACACTGCCTGGATTGACTCAAAAGTCGTTACCAATCAATCATGTATCAGTAATACATTTGTTAAATGGAATAACAGTTTATGTACAAACAAATCATAACAAACCCCTCTAACTCAGGGGAAAAGTGTAACAGTACGGACACCAGAATCAGCAAACACCCCGAACCTTGAAATCGGCTTGTGATAAAACCTCTGAAAATTAGCTCACTGAACCATCCTGCGGCCGCGAGGACCTTGAAATCGTTTGCACCGACACCTTACTGTGTGGTTTTTTGTGACTAATAAACAAAACCAACTCTGTTTCTCTCAGAGGTTTAGTAATCTCAATGTAACGAGATAAATGTGAGACTATACAGAAGCGATCATCTGCGGAGTATGCTGAAAACACAATCTTACATCCTGTCATGCCTCTTTTATTATGTTTAAGCAAATCATAGACATAAAATATAATGGCATCAGCCGACACATGCATTCTATCTAGCCGTAGCTTTTGCAACATTATACACGTTGAGCTGAAACCAACGCCATAAGCATGACCACTTTCATAGATAATTTGGCTACTGATAGGCTTGTAACAGGAGCCCACTGGCGACAAGCCATAAAAACTTCACTCAAATTCCAAATACCGGCATACCTGGGTTTAGGAGGATTATATTGAAAAAACTCCCTTCATGAATTGTGAAACTAACGGATGTCCCTACTGTATGCAATTCTGCATTCATAGATAAATAAGACAGAGCACTTCTGGTTGAATTAATCGCACTGTAACTTAATTTTTTCGGTCAATTAAAGAGTTGACAAACTCCAATACATCCGTGATCCCTGCAGTGTGATATACAATATCCTGCTGTAGGCAGAATTGCTCCCACTTGCTTATATAGGTGATATATTGCTGCTGTGTACTATCCCTGCAGGTCGACGTGAGAACATCCACAGTCCGATGAAACAGTCCTCTCCCCAGGTATGGCCTCCTTAAAATCTGCAATTAACAGATCAATACGATGCTATAAAGGATGTTGATCCCCAGTGACTGGATTTACCAGCAGATTTTTATCCTTGGGCATAAGCATGTAAGGCTCCCTAGCCATTTGTAATACAACGGGAAACCATGCCCGTGTAGGCCAACCTGACACTACCAATACCCCTGAAGCGGAGTCCTCCTTGATCTTTTGCAAACATCTGCTGATGAGACAGAATGGAGGAAATACATACACAAACATTCCTCCCCAATGCAGCGAAAATGCATCCACTGCTACTGCCCCAGAATCTGGTTACCATGAAACATATCTAGGTAACTGATGATTTAATTGAGATGCAAACAAGTCAATATCTGGCAATGCATACTGATCAATCATTTGGTTAAATACATCCTGATTTAACATCCATTCAATGTTGTCATTAAACTGACGTGACCTCTTCCTGGCAAATAAAGTGCTGAAAGCCAGATATTTTTGGTCAATACACCAGCTCCAAATCTGGTTAGCCAGTCTATCACAAGGCTGTGACTTAACTCCACCCATGTGGTTTACATATGCCACTGCTGTGGTGTTGTCAATCTGACCTGCACATGCATATCCCTCCTTGTAGAACAATAAGCTTTGAGCCCATACCAGGTGCCCAACAACTCTAAATAATTAATCCCTCTTAATTGAGGAAGCGATGTCACATCATCCACATTCCATCCGCCTCCACAAGTAGAAGACATATCTGTTGCACCCCAACCCAGTGCACTCACATCAGTCTGTAATATCAGTGACGGTGGTTCCACCAAAACCTTCCTTAAATTTTTTTAACATGTACTATCCACCATTGTATGTCAGCAATCGCCCCAGCTGACAACGGCATAGGCCTATCAAAAATGGCCCCTTTGTATGCTCAGTGCCTGTTCCTTTGATAGTTGTAATTGTTGATAATGCAGAGGACCATACTACACAGCTGGAAAGGCTGCAACAACTTCCCAATAAAGCTGGCTACTTGTCTAATCGAAGGCCGTTGTTCTCCAACGAGATTAACACAGTCCTCAATTAACTGATTCAATTTAGCCCTGGGCAAAGTTACCAACATGTGATTGGAATTAATGGTAAATCCCAGATAATCAATAATTTGGACTGGTGATAATTTAGATTTATCTGGGTGAATAACAAATCCCATTTGTTCAAAAGTGATTGTAACAACTGAAACTGATGATTGAGTTTCAGCATGAGTCTTTCCAACTATCAGAATATCATCTAAATAGGCCATTACCACATGCCCCTGAGCTCTAAGTAATGCTAACACAGGTTTTTACCAATTTAGTAAATAATCTAGGAGCTGAAGTTAATCCATTCGGCAATGTCCTGAATTGCCACAGCTCAGTCATCCAAATAAATTTCAAATATCTTCTATCATCACCATGAATAGACACTGCGTAATACGCATTCTTTAATCAATGGTTGCCATATAATACCCTTTGGACACTAGATGTTTGCCCGTGGTAAAGGTCTCCATTTTGAAATGCCTACAACAAACAAATTTGTTCAAATTGGATAAGTCTAGAATAATTCTACATCCCCCAGTCTTTTTAGATCTGGGAAATATGCTTGACAGAAATTGTTGACTTTGACATACAGAAGGCTCAATTACCCCTTCTTACGTAACGACTGAATCTGCTTGAATATGCACATTTTCCTCATCTGAAAATAAGTTTTACGACTAGGAAAATGTTGACTAGGTAGACTGTCCTTATAGTAAAATCCAATTTTTCACCCCTTCAATACACTAAGTATGAACAAATCTGATGTCAACTGCTGCCATTGTTTGAGAAACAATTTTTACCTTCCCAATTTGAACAGGAACATCAGTTAATTCATCGTCTGTCAATGGTATATTCCTTACCAGCATCTTTCCTTGCGGCCTTGTTGTCCTCGACTTCTTGTAGAGAACCTTTTTTGCCTTGCTTCCAGCTGGCTTAATGAGGGCCATGGTTATAACAACCTCATAACAGTCTTTGACCCTTTTGCAAAGGTTACCACCAAACAACAGATTTCGTGGTGGTACACTGGTTTCAAAATGCATTACAAAGGAGTTCCAGTTCATCCTGCTGTGCTTCAAACCATATCATTTGTATCAATAACTTTCACCACAGCTGTAATACCTGCTGACAACAGTTTAAGCACTTTTTAAAAACTTCATCTCCTGGGCCCTAGCAGGCAAACCCATCTATGACCAAATTTGGTGATTAACCACCAGTACCTTCAGGAGATCACAATTAACAGGAGCTTTATATTTTTTGCTACTTCATCCATAGCTAGCTCCTGTAACTGGTGGGAGAGCATATACTGAATGGCTTCAGCCAATTCTACATCAATCGCCTTTCCTGCCTCTCTACACTCAGCAAACTTCCCAGCAATGTTCGGAATTACCTCCAACCGAACACCTTTACTGCTCTCCCCCAGCATAGAAACAGTGTCAGCAAACTGCCTGATAGAACATCCTCCTCACAGGCAGGATAGTTCTGCAGCCCTGAAACAGGTGCTGCTAGCACAAGCTCTCCATCAGCCTGGCTTGGGCATCACTCCTCCTCACGGAGCTGGAACATCCTCCTCACAGGCAGAATAGTTCTGCAGCCCTGAAACAGGTGCTGCTAGCACAAGCTCTCCATCAGCCTGGCTTGGGCACCACTCCTCCTCACGGAGCTGGTCCCTGTCGAGCATTCTTTTGTAATAGAATCTCGACGTGGGAGAGCCGTGAGCAAACGGACTCTCCTATGGAGGGTATAACCTCCAGGCCCGACTCATTTACGGGCCACAGAGACTTGCCAGTGGCCTTCCGCCCTACTGTGCAAGCCTCCACTGCCCCCCGGCAGTGGGTCCGCAACCACTGGCTGTGTAGCCAGCACCGGACCAGGTGTACCAGACGGGCCTCCATCCTCAACACTCTCCTGCCACTTTTCCTTTCTACCCCCGGAGCGCCTCGCCGACACCTTCTTCCCTTTCTGCAACCTTCTCTACCCAAACCGTCGCGGAAAAGGACATGCGGTAAAAGTTTTTAAAAAACCTTACCTGTTTGAACTTTGTTAACAAACTGCAAATGCTGGAGAATCGAGGGTGAAGTCTGAAGAAGGGTCTCGACCCGCAACATCGACCATCTCCCTCGCTCCTTAGATGCCGCTGCACCCGCTAAATCTCCAGCCTTTCGTGTAACCCGCGGTTTAAACTTACCGCTCGGAGGAGCGCTGCTGCTCCCACCGCCCGACTGCACCAGCGTCTGACGTCATGACGCACCAACGGCTGTACGGGCTTCTATTCACGTAGTCACTCACGTGACTCCGAAGTAAAATCTGGATCAGCTGGGCAAGTAGGCTGAGGTATGGGTAACGGAGTTTAATACTGATAAGTGCAAGGTTCAGTCAAACTAGAGCAGGCCTTCACAATGAATGGCAGGGCTCTGGGAGTGTTGTAGAGCAGAGTAATCTAAGAGTGCAGGTACATAGTTCCCTGAAAGTGACGTCACAGATAGATAGAGTAGTCAATAAGTTTTTCGGTATATTTAGGTGGAACAGTGGCACAGCGGAAGTTTCTGCCTTGCAGCACCAGAGACCCGGGTTCGATTTTAACTCTGGGTGCTGTCTGAATGGTGTTTATTCGTTTTCCCTGTGACTGTGTGGGTTTTCTCCAGATGCTCCAGTTTCCTCCCACACTCCAAAGTCTAAAGTTCATCAATCAGGGTATTAAGTATAGAGGTTGGTATGCAACAGTTGGTCAAC
The DNA here is from genome assembly GCA_035221665.1 of Okamejei kenojei. Classification (NCBI taxonomy): domain Eukaryota; kingdom Metazoa; phylum Chordata; class Chondrichthyes; order Rajiformes; family Rajidae; genus Okamejei; species Okamejei kenojei. Next base: position 73,461,154 of record CM069138.1, on the reverse strand, counting down.
ACGTTGATGAGGCCGCATTTGATATATTGCGTTCCGTTTTAGTTACTCTGTCATAGGAAGGATGGTGTTAAGCTGCAAAGAGTACAAAAAGGATTTACGGTGATGTTGCCAGGACTCAAGTGCCTGAGGTATATATGGACCTGTCCCACTTACGCGACTTTTTCGGCAACTGCCGGCAGCCGTCATAGGTCATTGGAGGTCACCGAAAATTTTCAATATGTTGAAAATCCAGCGGTGACCAGAAAGATGCTACGACTCTTTGGGCGACTGAGGAGACTACTCGCAACCATACAGGCGACACCCTGGCAACATGTCACGGGGTGAAGCCTGTATGGTCGTGAGTAGTCGCCCAAAGAATTGTATCTTGTTCTGGTCGCCGCTGGATTTTCAACATGTTGAAAATTTTCGCCAACCTGCATCGACCCATGACGAGTGTCAGCAGTCGTTGAAATAGTCGTGTAAGTGGGACAGGCCCATTAGGCAAAGGTTGAGTAGAATAGGACTTTATTCCAAGCAGTGCAGGAGGCAGGGGGATGATCTTACAGAAATGTATAATATAATGAGGGGAATAGATGGGGTGAATGCACATAGCCTTTTATCCAGAGTAGGGGAATCAACAACCAGAAGGCATGTTTATGGTGTGGGGGGGGGGGGGGGGGGGGGGGGGGGGGGGAGTATTAATAGGAATCTGAGGGGCACCTTTTTCACACTGAGGGTGGAGCGTATATGGAATGAGCTGGCAGATGAGGTAGTTGAGGCAGATATAACATTAAAAGACATTTGGATAGTTACATGGATAGGAATGATCTAGAGGAATATGGGCCAACTGTGGACATGTACGACTGGCGTAGATGTGACATCTTGGACAAGTTGGGCCCAAGGGCCTGTTTCCATGTCGTATGACCATGAAGTATTTCACTTAGCAGAGGTGTTCAAAAGCAGCGAGCATTGAATTAGAGGAATTGGGAGAAGGAGTAAAGAGTGCTTTAGGAAATTCAGATTCATCCATAGGTGGCTGGGATCTGAACTTATCTGCTTGAAGAGGTGACAGAATCGGTAAGATTGATCATATTTTAGAAAATGACTGGGTACTGCACTTGAAGAGCCAAGAGCCACATACAGTGCTGGAAGATGGAATCAGGCTGGATGCTCCCTTTACGCAGCATAGCCACAATGGACAAAGTGGCCACCTTCTGTGCTGTAGTTTTCTCTGCCTCTATGGGTTGTTCTGGTATGACACTCGGCCAGGCAGGGCAGTTTATTTTGCAATGATTGACTAGTTCCATGGCATCCAGTCATGAGATGAGCTTTCATTTCCATCCCAGCTGACATGGTGAATTTGACATTTATCAATAGTTTGGAGCTCTTACTTTTGGTCCAGTAACGCATTCACTCTGCTTTTATGTCCCTCCTGACTCCCACCTCGTCTCTCCTTATTTAGCCTGCCTGCTGCCCACTGTTCATCTCCAAGCATTCACTCTGCGTTCAACACACACGTGAAGCGACTGTAGACTTTCTTTCTAATGCTTCACAGAAGACAACAGATACTTAAACCTATATCATCTGGTTTTTGATACTCCTACTCTGTCCATTCGCCGCATCTAATCCCCTCATGACCTTATACACCTCTATAAGATCACCCCTCATTTTCCTGTTCCATGTCCTAGCCTGCCCAACCTCTCCCGATAGCTCAGGCCCCCAAATACTTGCAACATCCTCGTAAATCCTCGCCACCAGTCCTTTCCTTTTTCGTTGCTTTTTTAAATATGTGTTAAATGTATGTTTTTAGTGTTCTTTAGCTTGTTTTATGTGGGGGGTGGGGGGTGGGGGGGTGTTGGGGGAAACCTCTTCTAATCTCTTACCTCGATGGAGATGCGATTTTGTTTCCGTATCGTATCTCCATCCGCACTGCGGCCTGAGATCGAGGAGCTGGCGGCCTCTGCTGGAGGCCGACTTCGAGAGCCCGCCGCGGGAGCCTGCAGGACTCACCATCACGGAGCCCACAATCCATTTGCCAGGGACCGACCTCTGAGTTCCAACTGCATGAGCCTGTGGACTTTAACATTGTGGAGCTCGCGTTCTCTGGTAGGAGACCGACCTCGGGAGCACCAAACCCCAGGAGTGCGATTTGCCCAAGCTGGGGATTAGACCACCGCAGCCCTGCGGAGCCTTTGATCGCTCTGACGCAGGAACTTCGACCCACCGGCACTGGCGGGGAGCTTTTGATCGCTCCGACATAGTAGGACTTACGACCACCGGCCTGCGGGAGCTTCGATCGTCCCCTGACCAGATGGTTCGACTGAAGGCCTATGTTGCAACATACAAACAACCATATCCTAAGAATATTAAAAAGGTTCAGAACGGGTGTGATGGAGGGTAAAGATATTAAATAAGGTAATCCTCTCCTAATTTCTTCTCTTTTCTATTTTTCCTCTATTTTTTTATCAATTCTTCGCCTTAACTTTCTTATCTCTTGCTCATTTGTCTCTCTCAGCTACATGTTTCTACTCTATTGTTATCTAATCTCGACAGCACTTTATATTCCTTTTTCTATCACTGTCTCTTTTATTAAAATTAAAATAAGTAAGTTGTCAAGAATTGTAACGTGTATGTATGTATGTACAGGTACTTAGGTACCCACTCCTGTACTACTTCTACAAAATATAAAATTATTTTAAAAAAAAACATATCTCTATCTCAATACCACCACTTTTATGTTTAATCTGCAAACTTTGACTCCATCATGCCTTCTTAATTTACATCCAACTCGTTGTTATAAAAGCAATATAGTGATGGGTTCCATCACCACTACGAAACCCTGAAGCACACCCATAAGTACAGGCCCGCGCAGTCTGAAAAACACCTTCTCCTACTGTTGCTTCTGCCGTGAAGCCAATTTTTCTATCCAGTGCGACTAGCTCCCTGATTTTACCTTCCAGTAGCAGCATACCATGTGGAACTTTTATCAACTACTATCAGAATAAAGCCCATAAAGACAATGTCTACTGTTTTGGTCTCATCTACTTTTCGGTTCGTTTATTCAAAAAAACCTGTTCGATTCAATAGAGACACAATCTCGATGGTTAGCAATAGTTCACCTGTGGGTGTCGAGAAACCGGATTTAGTGTATGAGAGTGGCTCTAAGCCTGTCCCACTTGTTGGGCCCCTTCCCCAATACCAGGTGGGGCCAGGGTGTCGTCCCACAGGCCTCCAAGGACATCTCATTGTGCCAGTTGAACATAAAAACTATCAGCGGACCAGGGGTTCTCAACGATTTCCGGCAGTGGCAACTCAACCCTTTGTCATAAAACCGCCAAAGTGCTTTCGTGCGGGCAGATCTTGGTCATCTCAAAGCCAGCCTTCTCCCCACCCTGGTCCCCCATTCAGTTTGCCTACCGGACCAAAGGTCTACAGTGGATGCCATATCGCGCGGCCCTAACACTCTGCCTGACCCACCTGGACAGTATAACACACTATCATAAGGTTGCTGTTCTTTGACTTCAGCTCCGCCTTTTAAAAAAAATTTTAACACTGTTCATACCCGCTTAGCTTGCACCCCAAACTCAAGCTGCGGTTCTTGCATTCTTCATCTGCATAATTGGACACATGGATTTCCTCACTAACAGACAAAAGTCGGTTAGGGTCAAATCCTCACCTCCTCCACTATAAACACTGAACTCACCGGGTGCCTCAGGCCCTGTGTTGTCAGCCCTTCCTAACCTCCGTCAACCCTGATGCATCCTAAAGCATGTTTCAAGCATCATAAAATTTGCGTCGACACCACGGTGGAAGGATGAATCCAGCGACAACGAGTGTCAGCCATACAGGGAGGTGGTCCAGCACTGACAACCACTGTGTGCCCAATAAATAAACTTTGTCTCAATCTCCATGAGGACAAGGAAATCATTTGTGATGACTTTAGAAAAAAGGATACAGAGGGGGATGACACACCACCCCCTCCAATATAACGGGTACTGAGGGTGGAGGGCGGTCTCAACTACAAATTCATCGGGTACACATCTCGGAGCATCTGTCCCTGGTCCTCAACACCTCCTAGCTGATTCAAAAGGTAGCGCTAGCAGCGCCTTTTTACTCTCGAGGAGGGCTCAAAATAGTCCCAACCTGTCCCCCCATGATCCTGACCAACGTTTACCGCTACTTATGCATACCATCAGAGAGCATCTGACAACCTGCTTTACTGGTATTGGTACAGCAGGTAGCACCGTAGCAGACAGGAAGGCACTTATCAAGGGTGGTGAAAACGCCCCAGCACATCATCGGTAGCACCGGCTCCCTGTCTTGGATTGCCTTCACCGAAACGGTGAGTCTGAGATTTCGGGCGGGACTATCATCAAAGACCCCCTCCACCCTAAACTTGGGGACTGTTTGCCCTACTACCAGGGGAGGCGGGGTACATGAGCCTTCTAGGTACCTGCACTAGTAGGCTGAGGAACAGCTTCTACATCAATACACCAATCTCTGTGAACTCGGTGTCCCGCCGAGAGATTTTCAAGGTCTACTCAGTCCACACTTGTCCTGCAATCCAGTGTAATCTCATGTTATTATTGCTTATTACTACGAACTGACGCCAACTAAATGCATATTCGCGTTGTACCATTACTTGATCTGTGCAATGTCATTTAAAGTTGAAAAATTGAATTGAAGTTGAATTCCCCACCCCCACGGATAGAAGGAAGATGGGTTCGACTGATGACACCGTTTTGCAGCGAAAAAAAAAGCTGCCACTTTTTTTTTGTTTATTTATTGCCAGTGCTAGTGTCGAGTTATTGGCTTTAAACCGATTATTTTCTGAAATGGAGGGCAGAAAATAATGAAGGGTTGTTTAGAGACTACAGTGCGTTGTGACAGCAATATGTAAAGAAAGGCTTTGACAGTGTCAAATTATTTCTCCTTGCAGGCTCTCACTTAATTTATGTTTTCTGGTTGTCAGCGGGCAAACCCATGGACACTTTTTTGTTAAAGTTGCCAATGGACACCGTTTTCCGCGGTGCGTTTTTATGACGCATGACGTGTGTGTGGGTGCATCGGGACAGAATATGCGCGTGTGGTTTACCCAGTCGGAATTATGCTCAATGATGTCATTCAACATGATTCTCTGCTCAAATAAAGTCACCAAAATTAAACATAATTCGACAATCAAGACATTGATTATTACCACAATGAATGCAGCACAAATTAAAATACAGAATACAATCTTTTTTACCATCCATTGCAAGAAGCAATTTCTATTATTCTTTCCATTCAACAACAAAAATTGTTGGTTTGGCTTATTCCAGCTAATGATCAACCGCGGTGAGTCCAAGGCGCCAGGACTTGCCGACGCTTGACAAATACATCGTTCAGTTGCAATACCAACATTCCCGGTAGTCAAACACTTCAAATCTCCCCCTTCCCTTTCCGAATCCGACCTTCTGTACTGGGCTCCTCTCATTGGCAGAGTGAGGCCCACGCATTTGGAGTGCAGCACCCTCTATTTGCTTGGGTAGTTTACACCCCAGCGTATGAACATTGGCCTTCTCTAATTTAAGTAGTCCTTGCTTTCACTCCCTCCTTCGTCCATTCCCAGCTCTCCACAGACCTTCTGTCTCTGCGTCTTCCTTTTCTTTTCGGTGTCTCCCCCCCCCGGACTCATTCTGAAGAAGGGTCTCTGAATAAACGTTGTCTATTCCTTCGCTCCATAGTGGCTGCCTTACCCACTGATTTTCTCCTGCATTTTTTGTTCTACTACGAATGGGATCACCACTCTGGCCATCATCTTCCCATTCTCTCTCCCCTGTGGACTTTCCGCAGGCGCTTCCCCCGTAACCCTGTCATTTGTCCCTTCCATCCAAACCACCTCTCCTGGGCACTTTCCTTGCAACGGCAGGAAATGCTACACTTGTCGCTTTACCTTCCCCCCTTGACTCCAATTCAAGAACCCAAGCAGTCTTCCAGGTGCCCCCCCTATGGCAGAGGTTCACCTTGCTCACCTCCTCCAACATCATCTCTTGCATCCACTGCTCTAGGTGTCAGATGTGCTCTACATCGGTATGAGACCAAGCGTAAGGCTTGCCGATCGCTTCGCAGAAACTCCGCTTGGTCCATAATAACCACCTGATCTCCCGGCTGGATCAGCACTTCAACCACCCTCCATCCGAATGCCGACTTTATTTGGTCCTGGGCCTTTCCATGGCCAGAGTGAGGCCCACGTTAAATGGAGGATGCAGCACCTCATATTTCAGCTTGGGTAGTTTACACCCAGCGGTATGTGAACATTGACTTCTTCAATTTCAGTAATCCCAGCTTTCTCCTCCCCTTTCCCAGCTCTCCCTCGCCCACTGTCTCACCTTCCTTTCTTCTTCCTGTCCGACCCCCACCCGCACATCAGTCTGAAAGGAAGGGTCTCGACCCAAACCAAGTGACGCTTGTCCCCCTTTAAAAGCTACTGTATGTTTTAATTAAGTTCAAGACTAGTGGGGGCAGTACATTGGCATAAAGTTGCTGCCTAAAAGTGCCAGTGAGACCCGGATGATTCCTGAATATGGGTCCTTGTCTGGAGTATAGAGTATGCTCCTTTTCCCTTTGATCACATGGCGTTTTCTACGGGTGCTCTTGTTTCACTTCCACACATTCGCCAAAGGTGTGCAGGACAAACCTATTTCTGGGACACAACCCAAAAGTAATATTTTAGCCTTTTGTCGAGATTTGTCGACCCGTTTGGATTTACTACAGCTTTTTTGTGTCTTCTTGTTTAACCATATCTGCAGTTAGGAAGACACAACTCACGGATACTTACTATACAAAACGAGTAGAACTTTATTAATCCCAGCGAGGGAAAATTGTCTGTGTTGTGTGTGTGTTGTGGCTATATATATTACACACACAAAACATCCACATTGTTTACAGTGTACTATGTTTACTATTCTTGTTGTGCTGCTGCAAGTAAGGATTTCATTGTTCTAACAGGACGTGGAGAGAATAAAAACACTCTTGACTTACACCTGTTGTGTGGGATAGAACTAGTGTATGGGTGTCGGTGGTGGCGTAGACTCCGTGGGCGATGAGGCTGTTTCCACGGTATCTTTAAGTATAAACTAAAAACACTAAAACCAGAGGGTGTCTAAGATGGGTATCTACCCAATAACGTCACCCAATCTTTCTATCCCAGAGTGCTGGATGGCTGCTCCCCCTTGGCGTTCCACGCACAATTAAAGCATGGAATAGTCTGTTCATCACCCTACCATAAGTTACCCAACCAGACGCATAATAATTAAGATTAGCCTCTTTTTCCCCCAAGAACCTTTTTTTGATTAAAAAGTCAAGCGTCAAGAGAGGTTTTATTGTCATGTGTCCCAGTTAGGACAATGAAAATTCTAGCTTGTTGCAGCACATCAGTAAAGATGTAAAATAATACAGAAACTGGAATAAAAGTCAGTGTGTTTATATACCACAGACATACTATATATACACATAAATAAATACAGTTACAATATGATACAATGCTCGAAGTAGGCTGTTATTGTTTCTGCCTGCAACCACCTCCAGTTTAAATTCCATTAGAAACATTTATGGTGGTACCAGGGGAACCGGAAGCAAGAGTATACTCAGGCAGTTACTCCAGATCTTAGGGTCAGGTGAGTGATTCTGCCGGTTGGTTTTAGCGGTCGCAGTGAGGCGGCGACCGGACCAGCAAATGGCGGCAGATTCACAAATTCAAAGCGAGGGAGGAAAGTGGCCAGCACCAGCCAGTTGCCGTGGCTCAAGTGCGCATGCGCAGGGCAGCCAATGATGTGCTGGAGGTGATTGTTGCGGCATGTGCAGGGGGAGGATATGCTAGCCGTAGCAGGTGCGATGTGGGCAGGCGCCGGCCGTTTCGCCGGAGGATGACTGAGCGACGAGCGCGGACATGGATGCGGATTGAGTGGGCGTGGGAGTACGGAGATTTGACAGACACAAAGAGAGAGATAGAGAAGGGCTCCCCACTCAGCGTTTGAACGGCTGGTGTCCTGCCTTGGCCGGAGGCCACCTGATTTGAGCCCCTAGGTTTCAGACCTATGAAGTCTAGTGTGGGTAAATCCGGCTCAGCGAGGCCGCGTATATTCGAGGCCCAAAGCTTAAAGCTTGTCAAGCTTATACATCAATCGGCCCTGTGGTGTTATTGTCCAAGCTGCCTCCACCACCCTCCCCAGGGCTGCTGCTGCAATGCCAATGTATGGAAGGCTGTGTTAAGGTGGGCGAAGCTCCAGTCTCCTCACAAGCACTTCCTTTTTCTTGAAGTGTGACTCCATACTGCTCCACCTCCAGAGGATAGCTTCAGTGTCAGACTGCACTGTCGCTTGTCCTACTAATCATTGCCTGGTGTATAGGCTGCTCATATACTCTCCATAAGTTACTGGAAGCAGAATTAGGCTATTTGGCCCATCAAGCCTACTTTGCCATTCAATCATGGATGTTCTATATTTTTTCCTCTCAACTCGAGGCAGGCTCCACCATTAACCCCTGACACCTGTACTAATCAAGAATATCTAAACTATCTCTGGCCGTTAAAAAAAATATCCATTGCATGGCTTCCTCAGCCTTTCTATGGCAATCAATGGCAATTCCACAGATTCACCACATCTGAATTAAAAAGTTCCTCCTTTTCTAGGCACATCCTTTATTCTGAGGCACAACGGCACACTGGTCTAGACTCTTCTCCCACTTAGTGAATAACATCCTCTCCCCCACCGCACCCACTCTATCCGGGCCTTCCTCTTATCTTCCTTCATTCTCTTGCCTGTTCATTTCCTCCCCCGTCAGTCTCGGCAAAGCTGCGTTTGTCGAGATACACTTTTGCGGCCTTTCCAAAGGCTGTAGAAATTTACATCCCTCTGTTCTATAATTTCCTTTAATTATCTATATCCCTTTAAAACGCAGCTGCTCGCAATTGCCTGCCCTTGCAACAACTGTGCTCCTTCATCCATCCAAATCTGTACATGGAGCTGTGCATAATTTTGCATCTGTATTGACCCATGCAAATTGGGTTCTTCTAGCACATTCTGCCAAGATTTGTGCCAGCCCTTAACTGCAGCAGATAAAAATCAACCTCATTATGTTCAACCGAGATTTCACCATCTTTTAGTCTACTTATCTGGAAAGCGCTCTCTTAGAGAAAGGAATTAATTTATAACATAAGTTGTTTTTAGTGGAGGTCTTTTCCACTCTCTCACTATTTTGTGATTAGTATGAAAAGTAAGCGGCCATCTCGATTTCACAGTGAGAAGTAGCGTCAGTGCAGCACATTATAAAATTTACCATCATGTTGATAAGAAAAAAACCATAGGCCTGTGACAGAATGACTTTCGGGGCAGCTGTGTTTGTGACTGACACTGACCTAGAGCATTTGCTAGCGTATAAACTAGGCAGCTGGAGAGACCTTCTCTGCCAGTTTGATTCCAGAGGAAATACTCCAGCAATACTTCTATACTTCAATACTTCTAGCTCTGCCTTTAGACCTTTGACTTTGGAGATACAGCATGGAAACAGGCCCTTTGGCCCTCCGAGCCTGTGCCGACCAGCGATCACCCCGTTTACCACTAGCCTACTACTATCCTACACACCAGGGACAATGTACAATTTGCAATTTACACCAGCCAATTAACTTACAAACCTGTGACGCCTCTGGAGAGTGCGAGGAAAGCAGAGCACTCGGAGAAAACTGACGCCGTCACAGGGGGAACGCCCAAACTCTGCACAGACAGCACCCGTAGTCAGGATTGAACCTGGGTCTCTGGCGCTGTGAGGCAGCAACCCGAACGCTGCTCCACTGTGCTGACCCTGGTGTGAATGCGTCCAATGTTCCAAGATCTGCGCTTACACAGTGACACAATATTACTGTATATATTAGCAATATTCTGGGAGTCAGATGTGTTGGCTGTGTTAAACCATTGGATCAGACAGTTGATTGATAGATCTACAGCATGAAAAGGGTCTTTGGCCACACCGAGTCACACCCTGACCATCGATCATCGTTCACTCTAGCTGTGCTATCCCATTTTCGTTCCACTCCTTGCACACTGAGACCCAAAATGCTGAGCCAATTAACCTACAAATTCCGAATCTTTGGAATGTGAGAGGAAGGGAGCACGCGGCGTAATCCCACACATGGACATCGAGACATCGACATGCAAACTCCACAAAGACAGCAACCCGATGGGTCAGGATTGAATCTGGGTGTCTCTGTCTTGTGAGGCAGCAGTTATTACCATGATAATATGTGGTATGTTTTTTCCATATGATGAACAGCATACACCAGGTTGTTATCCTGTAACATTGATAATTTATATTGGATTTTAATGAAAAGAAGATTGATCCAGTATTAGATGTGGACTAACAAGAGTATACATTTATATCAGTACTTTATGAAGTAATAAATCTCAATGATTTCCTCAGACCCCTAAAGGAATGATTACAAATTGGTGCTAGGACTTTATGCTCATTAGAAGAGGACAGAGAAATGTCAGTGAAGTCACAGTGGGGTCATAGCAGCCTTTGTAAACCTTGCAAACCACGGGTTCAATTTGAAATGTAGGTGTTTCAATATCAACGTCTCACATCATCAAGGGGATATTTGGTTGTCTGACGTTCCCTCTGGAACATTCAATGAAAGTTATAGCACAGGATACAGGCCGCTTTGGCCCACATGTCGGTGCTGAGCATCTCGTCAAAAAAAACACCTCATACCTTGTTCTTCTTGAAGGAGATAACTAATTCCAAGCACCTCCATTCCACATTTGGTTACTTTCAACACCATGATTATTTCATCACAGGAACTGACAGGCATTTCCCCAGTCTATACGTATTCAGGGGAAGCAGCTAGCGCTATGATGCAGCGGTAGGAGTTGGCTGCTGTCACTGCGCCAGAGACCGTTTCAATCTCCTACTATGGATGGCTGACCGTACTCAGGAGTTTTCCACATTCTCCCTGTGACCACAATGGGGTGTTCTCTTCGGGGTGGTTTTTTTTTGTGTTTCCTCAACTCATATCGAACGACGTACAGTTTATAGGATACTTGGCCTTCTGTAAATGTCCTTAATTTACAGGGAAGGCTGAAACTAGTGATAGTTCATATTGATATTGATAGTTTATAGAAATGGGGCACTAGTGGTATGGGTAAATCACCTCAGACACAGTTGGGACTGAAGGGATTGTATTCCCCATTGCTTGCTTTTCCTAAACTAAATATAAACTAACTAAAACAGGATTCCATGCAAACACAGAAGCACCAAAATATCTGCTAAGGTTCTGTTGAAGGTTTTTTTGCTTTATACATTATTCACTTTTATGTACTTCCTTTTTCTTGGTCGACACCAATGCTGGAGAGCAGGTCTCCCTCATTTTTCTACTGGATGATATTGCCTATCTATTATGCTGCTAAAATTTTGAGCTGATAAGTAAATATATGTATTTATGGGCATTTGAAATAAATACAGGCATACAATTTCCTGGCGGAAGGCACCCACAGAAATGTCAATAAAGGTTCAAGAACTGAAAGATCATGGATAGAGTGGGGATGTGGAGAGAATTGTTTCCACTAGGTGGAGTGAGAGAGACTATAACCAGAGGAATAGCCTCACAATACAGGGACATACGTATAGAAGGGAGAGATGAAGAGGAAATTTCCTTAGGAGGAGGGGTGGTGAATCTGTGGAATTCATTTCAATTGCCACAAGACGGCTTGTGTAGGCCAAATCCATTGGGCTAATTTTAAGACGGAGAATTGACTTTTTGGTTTGATTATTAAGGTGTTCAAGGTTATTGGGGGATAAGGCAGAAGAATGTGGTTGAGATGGAAAAGATAAGAATCAGCCATGATTGAATGGACGGGAGGGTAGACCAAAAATTGCCTGAGAACTCAGCGGGTGTGCCCAGTCCAAGCATAACTGGAGCGAAGTGAAATAGGCAACGTTTCGGGCCAAAACCCTATTCAGGGGACTCTTTTCATTTCCCCGGCCCCCGAAACCCTTCTTCCACCCAGACATGAATGGGGGATTTGGAGTATATCCACATGTAGGGGCTGGGATGAATGGGATTAATTATGCCTACCTAATGACATGACTACTTCATGACAGGCTACAAGTATCAACATGGTCAGGTTCAGGCTTAGTCCAAATCACTGTATTTATTTTCATATTGCAAAAAAATATATAAATGTTTATTTATGGAAATCTTTTTCAAACCCCATGTGGAAATTTATTCAAATTAATTAATATAAATGTGAAAATCATAGATCAGTCATGTTTGAATGCGGTAGCAGATGGTCATATTTTTGCCCTTACCTGATTATTGGTGTTGATTTATGGATTTATGGATTGGATTAAAATATTAAATTCATTATTTCTCTTTAAAATGGGGAAGTTAAAAAATGACATTTGAAACACACAAATAATAATTAGTAATAATTGACTGACTGGCCTGAGGGGATGATACGACATATATTGCCTTGGGGGGAGAAGTAGGGGATTTCATATTGGCCGAGGTCGAAGACTGAGGGCCCCAATATGGATACCTAGTTGGTGAGGTTGCAATATATGTTCGGGTTCCTCCCGGAATGGGATGGAGGTACAGTCAATATTGTTTTTTATATTACCATAATCAGACATCTAGAGGAAAAATCTGGAACATCTCTGATATGATATGAATGTATCTCATCCCCATTTTGCAATATGCATTGCAAACATTGTAAAGATGAGGGTACAAAACCATTGCGCAACATTGTATATAAGGGTACTAAAACAATGAAACATTTATGTTTCATTTATGTAATTTATGTCATTCATTTATGTGACAATGTGAGGTCGAAGTTTTAAAACGGAACCTTTTCTCGCAAACGGCAGCCACTTTTTTTTTTTGAGAAGATAAATTTTAATTTTCCCCCAGCGTGTCGTGCCAGTCACGCAGCGGTCACGTTCCCGGATGTGAGACCAGGGGAATATAAGCGTTATATTCCCCCGCTGTTTTATAAACACTGGCAAATCTCCATAGGGTGTGGGTAGAATAAAAGGGGAATTATTAAGAAAATATTCCCCTGTTAGCCCTGTGGAAGTAAAATGAAGTGAATATGATTTGGTAAAAATCCATACTTCGATGGCTGATATGGGGTATTCAATGTGTAAATATTTTTGATTATTCCTTTAGGTGAAACCCAAATAATTAAAATGAGAGTAATTTATGTTTGAATTTGCCTTTTAAGGGGGAATAACATTCGCAATACCCCAAGTAAGTTCTTGGTGTGAAGTTTGGCATTTCTGTTTGCAGGTGATTCTGCTCTTCGATATCACATGGAAGGAAAATCTGCCAATTGTTCCATGTGGGGAAATTCGGCCTTCGGAAAATAATGTTTGCCGGTTCTAGTTGCTATCTCTGATGACCAGCAGAGGCAGTGTCAGAACAACACATCATACATCTTTATTGAAACACAGTTTATGACAAAATGCAAGATAGATACAAAAAGATGGGAGTAACTCAGCGGGACAGGCAGCATTCTCTGGAGAAAAATTAATTTGTGAAGTTTTCGGGTTTTGTTTTCGTCGAAGGTAGCCACACAAACGTCGCCTATCCTTTTCCACATATGCTGTGAACTGCAGAGTACTCCAGCTTTTTGTGTCTATCTTTGGTTTAAAAACCTCCGCCTGCTGCAAGTTCCTTTCCTACCTCTTATTAGACCACTGCAATCAGCCAGCAATTATTAATTGTTTATAAATTAGATCTTTTGCATGAGAAGAATATTATTATATGGAAATTATCCCATTAACTAAAGTGTGGGTGACGTCTGAGTCATTGAGAAACATAGAAACAAAAATAGAAAATTAGGTGCAGGAGTAGGCCATTCAGCCCTTCGGAGCCTGCACCGCCATATTCAATATGATCATGGGTGATCATCCAAATCAGTATCCCGTACCTGCCTTCTCTCCATACCCTCTGATCCCCTTCAGCCACAAGGGGGTCCACATTCCAACTCACTCTTAATATTATAGCCAATGAAACTGGCCTCAACTACCCTCGTGTGGCAGAAAGAGTTCCAGAGACCACCACTCTCTGTGTTTGTGAAAAAAGTCTTTCTCATCTCGGTCTTAAAGGATTTCCCCCTTTATCCTTAAGCTTGTGACCCTTTGTCCTGGACTTCGCCCAAATCGGGGAGACAATCGTCCTGCATCTAGCCTGTCCAACCCCTTAAGAATTGTGTTAAGTTCTATTAGAGATCCCTCTCAATCTCATTAAATTCCAGAGAGTTATTTATAAACGAGGTCTATCCAGTCTTTCTCTTCATAAGGACAGTCTGAACATCACAGGGAATCTGTTCTGGTGAACCTTCTCTGCACTCCCTCTATGGCTAAATCCGCCTACTTCACTCTGTCTCTTCCGCGCAGTCCTCCTATTCTGTCAGTCGCCACCACCCCCCACTGTACGCAAATTACAGGCCCTACGACTGAGCCGGTCTACCAAACGAACCATGTCTACAAAGGAACCCCCCCCTGGATTAGAAACCTCCTGCTGCCGCATCTTAGAACATCCAATACTATCATTATCCTGCTATCGAAACCTCGCTACAACATCATTAGCCGCTTTCCTTCTTGCACTGCAAATGCTACATCGCCCCCCCATGCCTACCTCCGTCCCAACCCATACGCCGGTGCTTCCAACCAACCTGCCTCCCTATCTCTCAGGTCTCTGCGCCGCCACCCCCCCTTTTTCCTTTTCGGCCACCATTTAAAAAATAGTCTGCCTTTCATGTTTTTGCCATCCCCCCCCAACGCTGGATAACCTCAATATTTATCCATACATTATACTGCATCTGCCAAACCATTTGCCCATCTCACATTCCCCAGCCTATCCATGTCACATTGCAGTCGCCTAGCAGCAATCCTCCCACACGCGCTCCTAACTCGCCCCACCCAGCTGAGTGTCTTCCGCAAACTTGGAGTTTATGCACTTCAATTCCCTCATTCCAGTTCATTATATATACTTGTAACCATAGCATGGTACGGTCCCTGCACTGACGCCCTGCGGGTTACCCACGAGGTACTGCTGCCATTGTGAAAAGGACCCGTTTACTCCTACCTCTTTGCTTCCTGTTTGCCAGCCAGTTCTCTTCCACATCAATACTGAAACCCCTAATACGTATGCCTTTAAGTTTGTATACTAATCTTCTTTTGTGGGTCCTTGTCGAAGCCTCTTGAAGTCCAAGATATACCACATCCACTGGTTCCCCTGTTTTCCCCCCTAGTTCTACCTTATCCACGCTACTGTTTACATCCTCGAAAAATTCCACAGTTTCGTCAGACTTGATGTACCTTTCGGTAAATCACCTGCTGACTTTGTCCATTGATTCACCACTTTCCAAATGTATTTCACCACTTTCAATGCTACAAATAATCTCCCCCCCCCCCCAAACCCCCCCCCCAGCAGATACCCACAATTCACCTACTGTCACATGCTTAGAATATTGCAACAACCTAGTGTCCAGTCATGGTACACTTTTTTTTGTAAGTCTGCCCTCCTGTCTGGACTTGGCAGTATTGAATTAATGTTAGGGTAATAAAATTCAAGCGGGACAGATGAATGACTCTCCTTCCCCTACTTCTTCCCACCTCCCTTTTTCTTTTTTGCACCCCTCTTTTATAAAAGATTGAAAAGTACTCTGCCAGTTAAAAGTATATTAAATTCTAAGATCCATTGGGATTGGGAAGTGAATATGCAATTTATTCTTACTTCTAAATGTCCCTGTGGTATTGGACAACATTGGATTTTACTTCGGAGTCACGTGAGTGAATATGTGAAGATGGCCAGTCAGGCGCACTTGCGCGTATTCGTTCTCGCGCATGTCGCACTGTACGGTAGCTGGGAGGGCACGGCTCCACCGGCGGGTAGTAGAAACTTGCAGGTAATTTGAACAACTTTTTCCTGCAGGTTATTTAGCTCCGTTAAAACTGGCCGCGAAGTCAGTTGGAGTTGCAAACATGGACCGTCCGGGCGGAGAGTGCGCCTCCAAGCGGCATGTATAGCGACGAGCCGCTTTCTCGATCAGGTCGGGAGATAGTAACGGTCCGGTTCAGATACCGGGGGCTGCTGTTTTCACCGTTGCCACCAGTGGAAAGTGCTTCCAGGCCAGTGCATGAAAACTAACAGGTTGTGGCTGTCAGGGCACAGAAGGCCACATGTAAAACAAAATGGCCAGTACGATCTGGATGTTCAGTGAACTCGGGTGGTGGATTCTCCCAGGGGCTAAAGAGATGTGGGGACAACATGCAAACAGATGGAACACATGCTCCAGCTTTGGTACAGCTAGGGGCTAGGGGCCACAGAGGACTTCTCAGACTAATTGAGCACCAGGGTTCCTGTGAACGGATTACTGGATTAAACTGTGGTGATTTCCTGCCAGCGCCGTTGTTGTAGGATGGGGATGCCTCCCTAGAATATCAATGGATGGCTGGGGCAGATGCAGCTGACCCTATGTCTGGTGTCCCTGTTAGTGCAAAACAGCAGAGCCAGAAGAGCCTTGCTCCGGGTGTTACAGAAGAGAGCATTGTTATGTCTAGTTTGCTAATCCGGAGGGAACAGGTGAGGCCATGGAATACCTCCAACTAAGATAAATTACTTGGTTTCACCAGTGCAACTTGCTGTCATGCAGGAGACTAGCAGCAAATATAAAAACCTGTTAACTGTGCTTCATTAAACGTGCCAATGGTGAACCCAGCAATATGGGCTCTCCATGAGTACCTTCCATGAGGGGGGCAGGGGTTCGTTATCAGCACGCCTCAAACTGGTGGCGGGCCACGTCACTGCATTTGCACCATGGTCCGAGGGACCGTGTTATCTCCGTTACCAGAAGGATATGTTAGCTATGATTTGTAACGTCTTTTTCAAAATTAACTGCATTTGAAAATTGCCATTCAGGCATACTTAAATCAAAAATTTTGCTGCACTCTGTAGGCGACCAACGTCCAGGCGCAGGAACTCCTGTTTGGCTCCGATCTGGTCAAGACATATTAGAGAGATTGATGAGGGTGGCGAAAACTATGGGGCTAATTGAAGCCGGCCGCATCTCGTACGTACTCTCTTCGGAAGCCGGGAATCGTTTACGCAGGAGGTCCGATCTGGGTGCTGGGCCCAGCAGAGGGAGGCCAGGGGGGCAACGAGGGTATCCACCACGTTCAGGTTCCCTATTAACCCCAACACGGCCAGACAACAGTTTTCCAAACCACCGCCAGAAGGTACAGGACTTTTGTGTTTCAAGTTACAGAAAGGGTGTGCAACCTCCTATTGGAGTCGGTTACAATTTCTTTTATAACGAGTGGTAAGGTGTTGTATAACATTGAGATCCTCCCGTTATCTAAATACTGTGTCAGGGTGCACCGTTTGAGTTTATCATCAGGGATTAGGATCCACCTTTCCAGCATTAACTAGTAAAAAGTGTTGGTGTTTTCTGTTCCGGAGTCGTCTGAGAAAACCAATGTGGAGTTTCAGATTTGTTCCGTAAAGGTGTGATTGAAAAAGCAGTTTCATCCTCAACAATTTGTGTCTATATTTTTCCCCAGAGTCTCAAATAAAGATGGCGGTTGTCGAGTAATTCTGGACTCACTCAATTGAATTACTCGTTCCTTTAAATAGGCTTTTTAAAATGGATACAGTTTTTACTGCAAAGCAGTTGATGTCCCAGGGTTGTTATATGGGCCACCATTGATTTTAAAGATGTTATTATTTCGGTGCCAATTCAATGTTGAATTACCGAAAGGTTAGCTTGAAATTTAATGGATGGGACAGCTGTGCATTATAGAGCATGCATAATGGGTTAAGTTCAATGCACCTAGGGTTATTTACTAATTGGGTGAACCTGTGCTAGGGCACTTGAGGGGCACCACAATCACATTGTTATGGCCTTTTAAGTTGTGATATCTTAATTGTTGGCAAACACTAAAGTTCAGCTGCAGCTTCTGTTAGCAGCAACTAAGAATCTCTTTGAATCATTGGGATGTTGGTCCAGCCTTAAGTCCAAGTCACTGCCAACCCAGTAAAATCAGATTGAGTATTTTGGGGTTTATTCTCTGGATTCAGTTCAATTGACAGTTACTTACCAGCAGCAAAGTTAGTGATATTGTTTAATGTCTGTATTTGTCTTACACAAACCAATATCCTTTCCATCCGTGATGTGCAATGGTTATTGGGAAATTGGTAGCAGCCTTTCCTGCAGTACAGTTTGAGGACTTTGCATTATCAACATTTGCAAAGAGCAAGAGTCAGAGCCATTAAAAAAAAGAATGCAGTCAATTTTGTATCGGCTTATGCATCCAGTGACCCACCAATGGCTCTGGCAGAATTTCAGTGGTGGATGTATAATGTTAGACCAAGCCACCATTACATTTGTGGACGAACTTCAGTAATTTTACAGACTGATGTTAGCGCTAGCGCTCACGGATGGGGGGCTACTGACACAGAGTCCTAGCGTGAGGGGTAGGGTGGGACTGTGAAGAGGACTTGCTTCTTCACACACATGGATATATGATTACCTGGCAGTTTATTGGGTGCTTCTTATGGGCTCTAAAAGCATTATGTTTCCAACCCAGTGTCAGATTTTCCAATGTTCAACTCCAGATTGAAAACACCACAGCTGTGGCATATATCAATCAGATGGGAGGACCTCCGATAGGTGTGATAGGTGATAATTTGGCATACTCTCTGAGATTGGTGCATTTCACACAACATCTGGGTTCCGGCCATCTTACCTACCAGGCATAGATAATTCGTAGCAGACTAGATCGGAAAAAAATTTATTGACAGCATATTTCAAACCATTTGTTGCGAGATTTGGTTTCTAGAGATTGAACCTCATTGCATCCAGACTGAATCACCAGTTGCCTAAATATGTCTCCTGGAAGCCAGCATCTAGTAGCAGATGCAGTAAGTTGGGATGCGTACTCTCATTACACACTGGGACACTCATTTCTCATAGCGATTCTCCATTCTGCCTGATTCCGAAAAAATGTCTTACTAAAATAGAGCGGGACTCCGCAATGGGTTTAGGTGGGTCCGAATTGGCCATCATAATCTTGGTTCCCACTGGTCCTGAGAATGATGGCACAGCCTATACATGCGCATTCCACAGCACATGTTTGGGACATCCGGTACATGAGAAAGTCAACTCATTACCTGACCTTATCAATTTGGTTGGTCTGCAGGTTCTGACCAGACCATTTCAAGGCCTTGGAATTATTCGAACAGACCATGGTGAGGTTATGACTGCAGGTGGAAAGAAAACTGAGCCTAAAAAACACAATAAAAAAAAAAAATACAATACCTCGTGCACATGCAGAAATGGGAAATGCTTCTGTGTTGTACAGTTAATATATCATATGTATACTGATAGTTATAAAGGGATAGTGTTGGGTCCTTGCTTCTTTACATTTTGATGGCACTCTTAGTATAGTTGCCTATGAAACACTAGCTCGCAGTGCTTTGTCTTTATTTTAGGGCAACAGTCTTCAGCACGACTAACCTATTTGGGTCTCATCCATGGTAATCCAGGTTTTAGTGGAATTTTTTAACAACAAAATACTTCCTCAACCCAGATATATACAGCAATTCTGGGATGCCATATAGTCCTCACATGCTGCAGCATGGGGACTCCAATTGCGTCATTATCTTGCAAAAATTGACTCTTAAAGTGTTTAATCTTAATGGCGTTGGTTTCAGCACATTGCCTTGTTGTTAAGAAAAGATTATATGGCAATTTTCTCTAGGATGATTGTAAACATTTTATGTCTGTGATTTTTACTCAAACAAAGTAGACCAGGCAGGTCTGGAATCAAGTGTGATGTTTACAAACATATCCTGGTAACCAACTGTTATGTTATGTGGCGTTAAACCATTTAACCCAATATGTTAGCTCTTTAACCAGGAGTCTGAGTGAGGTCTCTGAGTCCAGGACTTCTCATTAGTCACAAAAGCCATATAAGCACGTGTCCGTGCAAACTATTTCTAGATGCGTTGAAACAGGTGCTCAGTTCTGCGTAGGTATTCGGACACTGATGTGTTTAAATCTCAATCCCTCCACCAGGGTGGGCATCTACATCCGCTAAGCGAAGGCTTCAGGACGTTTTTGCCACTAGATCAATCCTCTGCGCGCTAGGATGGGTCTAAGAGAAGAAGGCAACTTTTCTCGTTTTTTACGAATATAAACCAGTTCAGGCAGGCACAGCCATGTTTTGGCCTGCTGTTTTTGAGGTTCCTTTAATTTTATTGCTTTGTTTATATCACTTATGTTTGTAATTTCCCCCCTGGGACAGAGGGGTCATTACTTTTTTTGTATATATTAAAATCGGTTTATTGAATTATTCATGTAATGTTCTAATATCCTTCTTTTATTGTGCCTACTGATGTCAACGAACAGGCTTTGTCGTATGGAATGCATTTCTGCGGCATGCAAACACAGAGTCTTTGAAATCTTCTCACGCAGTTCACTCACCGTGACTCCGAAGTATAAAAGAGTAAGATTAAACGAGAACTTTACCAGTTTTGAAGTTTGATCTTTATGTTTATGAGGAGTGACGTTGAGGGATTACGTGCCCTCCGCTCCCAACCCTCATAATCTAAGAGATCATCTGGTAGTTCTAGTCTTCTACGAGCCTTACTATGTTACTTCGGCTATTTGTTTCTGTGTTTTCACGCCGCTGCTTTGAAGTAATGTTGACGCATGCATGCGCCTGACCGGGACGGGCTCTTCTTCACGTAATCCCTCAACGTCACTCCTCATAAAATGAAGATCAAACTTCAAACTGGTAAGTTCTCATTTAATCTTACTATTAACACTTGGTTTGTGACTGTGGAGAGTTTCTAAAGAAAGATTAAAGTAGCTGTGGTTTCCATGAATGTTCCATTGGAGCCATGAAATTACACCACGAATGCGAAGAGTTCGGGGTGAATGTTGCAGAGAGGACGGATCAAGGAGTGCAGCTAATATTGTTCTCTCGGTTAAGATCAAGGATTCAAAGGGGCTGGACAAGCTGGGACTCACAGTCTGGGGCGGAAATCCTGGGGACATGGTCCCCTGCCATGTTTATTCAGAGGTAGATGGATATTCTTTTGGGGGAGGAATGGTTGATGGATTGATTCCCCCCCCCCCCCCCCCCCTCCCCCACCCGCCATGTTGTTGTGAGAACATGTATTTTGCAATCAGTTCCCATCTGACCTCGCGCTGCGGAGTCGCGGCCTCATGCATGGTCAGCTAGCTCAGACTCCGAAATGAATTAGACCACTATGCTGCGCACTTACATTTGCCTTCCTTACAATCTTCGTAGCCTCCACTTGTTGAAAGCCTCATTCAGTGTTACAGCCATTATATGATTCTATGAGTGCGCAGGAAGGAACTGCAGATGCTGGTATGTACCAAAGATAGACACAAAGTGCTGCAGTAACCTCAGATGGTCAGGCAGCTTCACTGGAGTTTCAGGATGGGTGACGTTTCGGGTCGGGACCCATGTTCGAACAGGAGGAAACCTGCATGGTCAGAGGGAGAATGGGCAAACTCCACACAGATGGCACCCAAATTCATAATTGAACCCAGGTCTCTGGTGCTGTGAGGCAGCAGCTCTGGTGGTTGACGTCTAAAGAAGGGTCCCGACCAGAAACGTCACCCATAATCTTTCTCCTTGTGATTCCACGACACTGGTGGCAAACTAACTTTCCAGAACCTGAATGGTATGCATATAATAATGTTGCAAATCATGCTTTATAAAAGCTGCTCTCGATTGTTAGTAATCACATTCAATTTGACAGGTAATTTCTTTCAGCGATCTACAAGACAACAATACACCTGTTCACAACTAAACCAGAGGACAAAGTGCTACTGAAAATTATATCAACAATGATGGTTTCTTCATTGGTTTGTCAGCTTTCTTTTATATGTGCCATTTATAATACTTGCCATTACATTTTAACTCTTGAAATAAAATAGTCACCTGAAGTCAATCACGATCAATACAGTTTGCTACATTTCAGAAGGAAATCCACCTCAGGAACAAGCTTCAATGCTTTTATCACAAAGCACCTGCATTTTGACTAGTGCGAGCTGAACACACAATGGGAAATTAAAGGGCCTGTCCCACTTGCGCGATTTTTTCGGCGACTGCCGGCACCCTTCACTGATTACCGTCCACAGGGCCCACGGCTGAAGGCTCCGAAGCCTCGCGTGTGTGTGTGTGTGTGTATGTGTGTGTGTGTGTGTGTGAGTGTGCGCATGCGTGCGTGGCCGCCATGAAATTGTGTCCCCCGGTCCCCCCCCCCCCCATGTTTTGATAGAGATTTCCAAGCCTGGTCAGAGTAGTGAGTATAGAGGTTGGGATGTTATGTTACACTTATACAAGACATTGGTGAGGCCACATTGGAGTATTGTGTTCAGTTTTAGTCACCCTGAATTTGGAAAAATGTTGTTAAGCTGGAAAGAGTGCAGAGAAAATTTAGGAGGATGTTGTCAGGGCCTAAGCTAATGGTTGAGCAGGCGAAGGCTTTATTCCTTGGAGTGCGAGGATGATGGGTGATCTTATAGAGATGTATAAGATAATAATGGGAATAGACAGAGTAGATGCACACAGTCTTTTAGCAGGGGAATCAAGTACCAGAGGACATAGGTTTAAGGCGAGAAGGAAAAATATTAATAGGAACCTGAGGGTGCTAGACTGTAGAGTGCAGAATATAGTTTACATCATTATCGCTTTACAGTTCCAGTGAAAAAGTCCAATATCTGCAATGAGGTAGGAATCTGAAGAAGGGTCTCGACCCGAAACGTCGCCTATCTCCTTCGCTCCTTAGATGCTGCTGCACCCGCTGAGTTTCTCCAGCTTTTTGTGTAACCCTCTGCAATGAGGTAGGTTGGAAGTCTGGACTACATCCTAGCTTATGGGAGATCCATTCAATAGTCCGATCACAGAGAGGAAACCGTAGGTCCTGGCTCTTGGGGTACATGCTTTCAATACCTTCTGCCCGATAGGAGAGGGGAGAAGAGGGAATGACCAGGGTGAAAAAGATCCCTGGTTATGTGGTTGCTTTCCCGAGGTAGCATGAAAGGTAGATAGAATCGATGATGGGGAGTCTGGTTGTGCTATGGATGGGGATACATTGACAACTCTGCCGTTTCTTGCGGTATTGTGTAGAGCAGATCCACAACCGAGCTTTGATATTGCGCTTTCTGTAGTGTACCTGCCAAAGTTGGTAAGAGTGGAAACGCAAAGAGTTGCAGATGCTGGTTTTCAGAAAGAAGACACAAAATGCTAGAGTAGCTCAGCATGTCAGGCAGCATCAAAGTGCTAAAGTAACGCAACATGTCAGGCAGCATCTTTGGAGAACTTGGACTGGTGACGTTTCTGGTCAGGTCAGACTGAAGAAGGGTCCTGACCTGAAGCGTCACCTATTCATGTTCTCCAGAGATACTGCCTGACCCGCTGAGTTACTCCAGCACATTGTGTCTTTTTTTAGTTGGTAAGAGTCACTGGAGACATTCCAAACTGACGTAGTAGAGATGCGGGTGTGCTTTTTTTGGCCGTAGATTCGATGTCATTGCTCCAGAACAGTCTCAATCATTTCCACTTTGGTACCATTGCTGCTGATCGAGGCATGTACTCCACCATGCTTCCTGATGTCAATAACTAGTTCATCATCTTGCTGACATTGAGGGAGAGGTTGTTGTCTTGATACCATGGTGCTAAGCTCTCTATCTCCTTCCTGTGCTCCATCTCATTATTGCTCGATATTTGGCCCGCCACAGTGTATGGTGTACTCTGCAAACCTATAAATAGAATTAGAGCAGAATTTGGAAACATAGTCAAGAGGGACTAGGAACATATCCTTGCAGGGCACCGGTGTTGAGAATCATTGTGGAGGTATATCGTCATCATTCCTCACTGATGGTGATCTGGGGGTCAGAAAATGAGGGGGAGCTGAATCCTCATTCCCGGCCTTTGGAGATTAATTTTGATGGGATTATGGTGTTGATGGTGGGGCTATAGTCAATAAATAGGAGATTGACACAAAAAGCTGGAGTAGCTCAGCAGGACGGGCAGCATCTCTGGAGAGATGGAATGGGTGACATTTCGGGTCGAGACCCTTCTTCAGACTGAAAGTCACAGGAGAGGGAAACGAGAGATATAGACGATGATGCAGAGAGATATAGAGCAATGAGTGAAAGTTACGCAAAAAAGTAATGATGTTAAAGGAAACAGGCCATTGTTAGCTGTTTGTAGGGTGAAAACGAGAAGCTGGTGCGACTTGGGTGGGGTAGAGATGGAAAGAAAGTGAATGCCGGGGTTACTTGAAGTTAGAAAAATCAATATTCATACCACTGGCTGTAAGCTGCCCAAGCAAAATATGAGATGCTGTTCCTCCAATTTGCGTTGACAATGGAGAAGACCGAGGGCTTCACCCGATCAATAAATAGGACCCAGGCATAGGGGGTCCTTGTTGCCTTGATGTCCCAGAGATGAGTGTAGGCCCAGGGAGATGGTTGGCAAACTGCAGTTGATCAAGGCTCTCTGGGAGGCTGGAGTTAATGTGCACCAGTCTCTCAAAGAACTTCATGATGGGGGATGTCAGAGTCACTGGATGGCAGTCATGAAGGCACACTATCATGCTTTTTGATGGCACCAGAATGATTGTAGTCTTCTTAAAGCAGGTGGGGACCTCATAATGGAGTGGTGAGAGGTTAAAAATGTCTGTGAATACTCCTGCCGGTCGGTCCTTGCAGATCTGAGGGTCTGTCCGAGGATTCCATCTGGACTAGGGGTGAGTAACATTGTTCCACCAGCCTTCTGTTCAAAGTGAATATAGAATACTTGGAAGATAGACACAAAAAGCTGGAGTAACATTTTGGGTCGAGGCCCTTCTTCAGACAGTCTCGACCCAAAACGTCACCCATTCCTTCTCTCCAGAGACGCTGACTATCCCGCTGAGTTACTCCAGCTTTTTGTGTCTATCTTTGGTTTAAACCAGCATCTGCAGTTCCTTCCTACATATACAATACATTGAGCTTGTGAGGGACTGGCATGTTGTTAACAGCGATGCTGCCCAACCACACTGTAGCCCATCATAGCACCGTTGCCAAGTGTTTGTTTTAACCCTGAGACTCTAGCTTGCTCCAGAATTCCCTGGCATGCTTGGTGGCTCTGCGAAGTTCGTAAATAGATTCTCTCTACCACTTGGAATATTTTTGACCGGACCGCTGCAGCCTTAGACTTCACCTTCATAGTGTGCATTTCACTACACACTTACTGATGAAATCTGTGATGTTCCAGTAGGTTGGCCGCAGACTCCCTGACTATGCACCAGTCCACCGACTCAAAGCCATCATGAAGGATCTCATTTGTTTGCTGAGAGCAGCACTTCACGACCTACTGTATCGGTTTCTGCTGGTAAGCATGTTCTGTTTGTTAAGAATGTTCTGATGTAAGCATGTTCTGCTTGTAAGCATGGACCAGCCAGCTGGTCAGATTTTCCAAACTGGATTGGGGATGGAGCAATATGCATCTTTGATGGTTGTGTAGCACTGAATGAGGATGTGTGGGCCTTTGATTAGACAGGAAACGTGCTGATAGTATTTTGGCACCACACTCTTGAAGTTAGCCTGGTTATTAGAGTCATAGAAACATGCAGTGTGTAAACAGGTACTTCAGCCCAACTTGTCCATGCCGACCAACATACCCCATCTACAATAGTCCCATCTGCCAGCATTTGACCCACAGCCCTCTAAACCCATCCTGTCCAAATGTTTTTTAAACATTGTGATAGTACCTGCCTCAACTACCTCCTCTGGCAGCTTGTTCCATGATGCCATTATGAATAAAATCTGAGGATACTTTGTTTCAAGGCTTGTGACGTGTATAGTTCTTCAATTGCAAGCTTATCATCGGCATGGGATAGGATGCTGTCTGCTGTCAGGATAGTCAATGTGTATTCCCGTGGCAGGGAGCAGGGACAACACTCACTATCAGGTATTCCAGGTGCTTCCAAAAGCTTGCCGGGCCCAGTACATTCAAACACCACAAGGAGTTTATTAGGATGTCATTAGATCGCTCTGCCCCTAACCTTGGCTCGGGATACTGTACAGTCCATCCGGTGAAGTGAGAAGCCTTTCAATTAGTCAGGTAAAGGCGGGGTTGAGACAGATCTCTGTAAAACAAAGCACATAGAAGTCTCGAAGTTCCCTAAAGTAGGTGAATCTACCTTTCAGTTCATCCAGCTTGTTTTCAGTAGCTTGGATGTTTGCCAACAATATGCTAGGGAGGAGATACTTGACACTACATTGTTTCGGTCTAGCCTGCAGTCCAGCGCGCTGCCTACGTTTTCAGGTTAAGTAGCTGCTCCTGGCTGGGCTCGGGAGTTGAGGAGAGAAGTTCGCTCTGCCATAATGTAGGTGGGTGCCATCCAGGAACCAGGTTGAGGCATTGATGCTCTGGTAGTTTAGGCTTTCGGCCTGGTCGGGGCCTGATGTCGGGTCTCTGTGTCGGGCACTCCGAGAGTTCGGGGACCCCTATCGGTCAGGCCCGGTTGTCCGATTATGGGGTTGGCAACTTTGCGAGATCAGGGTCCACGTTTGGTCAGCCCAGTGATCTGGTCACAGAGTCGCAGCTCCTTAAGATGGGGGTCCACTTTTGGTTGGTCCAGGCGGTCCAGTCGTGGGATCAGCAGCTCCGGGAAAGCGGCAAGTTCATCAGCTGAGGGCATCAGAAGACTGGTTGGTACAGGCATCGCTGGTTGCAGTAGGCCATGTTGGTCGGGCCTGTTTAGTCCAGCTTTATCTAGTCCAGTAAGGACTTTCATAGAGGAGCTCGCAAGATTGCCTGAAAGAAGATTCCAATAGAGGCACACAAAAAATATATATATATGTTTCCAGCTAGAATAATCCCTACGAGAGAATGATTAGCTTTTTAAAAACAAGAATTGATTTGATGAATGTGCTTTCTTTGGAAAAACCTGAGTCAACTCCTGATAATTCCACATATGTTGCAGCTGTTTGCAAGTGACTTCATTCCTGTGACTATTACGTGTGTTACTAGGATAAATAGGGTCTCAATCTTAAAATACAAGGATCTGATTGCAAAAATAAGCTTCAATTATTTATCTCTTCCATTTCATCCACATGACGTTAAGATTGCTACATCGCAAGAAATTTAAATATATGCCTGTCTAATGGCAAAAATGGAAACCAAGGAAGAAATACACTGCATGCCATTTTATTTTTGGGAACACCACAAGAAATACTGTGAATTCCTAAGGTGATAACAATAAAAGCTTATTCTTTTCTTGCAAATGTGAGGTCCAAATAATGATTCACCACTCTTCTTGTCCTGCATGAAATGTCCATAGGATCAGAAAGTCTTATTTCCCAAATGGAAGAAGAAACTTATGCAGAATTCTCACTTTGTTCATGACTCTTAATGCTTCCTGCAGTATAGATTAGTGAATTGGAATGCACATTCCTGGATGACAGCATGATATATCTTTCCTTCAGCATCATCAATGGAAAGGAACACAAACAGAATGCTGGAAGAACTCAGCAGATCAAACAGCACTTCTGCTTCTTGACCCGATGAGATCTTGCAACGTTCATTCGTAGCTTCCAGCTATCACCAGTGGAAATGAAACCTATATATAAGGCGATAAGACCAAAGGAGCAGAATTAGGCCATTCGGCTCATTGACTCTGTTCTGTCATTCTTTGTTTATTTTGTTTAGAGATTCGGCATGAAACAGGTCCTTCGGCCTGTCGAGTCTGCACTGATCAGCGATCCCCGCACACTAACACTACCCTACACACACTTGGGACTATTTACACTTATATAAAAGCCAATTTACTTACATACCTGTATGTCTTTGGAGTGTGGGAGGAAACCGAAGATTTGAAGAAATTCCTCCTCATCTCCATTCTAATGGTATGTCCTTTTATTCTGAGGCTGTGCCCTTTGGTTTAATACACACACACACGTGTGTGTGTGTGTGTGTGTGTGTGTGTGTGTGTGTGTGTGTGTGTGTGTGTGTGTGTGTGTGTGTGTGTGTGTGTGTGTGTGTGTGTGTGTGTGTGTGTGTGTGTGTGTGTGTGTGTGTGTGTGTGTGTGTGTGTGTGTGTGTGTGTGCGCGCGTGTCCGTCCATAATGTTTGGGACAAAGACCCATCATTGATTTATTTGACTCTGTACTCCACGATTTGAGATTTGTAATAGAAAAAAAAAAAACACATGAGGTTAGTGCACATTGTCAGGTTTTATTAAAGGCCATTTTTATGCTTAAGCTGTTGGATGTGGGTGTTTGGCTTGGAGAAGATCAAAGTATGCGCAATTGTATGAATGCTGGGAATGACTGGTAGAAGTTGTGGGTGTGTAAAGCTGGAGCTGCAGTTCCTGGAAGCTGTTGGTAGTGTTGATAGGCTGTGACCTTCAAAGTTGCCTTCATTGACCTCAACCCCAGAGATGAGTTCAGCGGCATTTTGCAGCACTCTATCCAGGTTGTGACCCCAGCCACTGACAACAGGTGCCATCCTTTGTGCATTCTGGACCTTGGTGGGATCACTGACAATTCACTCCCTCTCCAAGGCCTCAATATGTGAACCTCACTTTACCATTGTCATTTTCAATGCTTCCCATGTCAGAATAAGTTCTGGAATGCACCTTTTTTAAAGCATGCAGGCTGGCCTTAAATAATGCAGATAGACACAAAATGCTGGAGTAACTCAGCGGGACAGGCAGCACTTGTATTCACTGGAGTTTAGAAGGATGAGGGGGATCTTATAGAAACATATAAAGTTATAAAAGGACTGGGCAAGCTAGATGCAGGAAAAATGTTCCCAATGCCGGGCGAGTCCAGAACCAGGGGCCAGTCTTAGAATAAAGGGGAAGCCATTTAAGACTGAGGTGAGAAAAAAACATTTTCACCCAGGGAGTTGTGAAGTTTTGGAATTCCCTGCCACAGAGGGCAGTGGAGGCCAAGTCACTGGATGGATTTAAGAGAGAGTTAGATACTTTAGGGGCTAGTGGAATCAAGGGATATGGGGAGAAGGCAGGCACGGGGTTATTGATTTGGGAAGATCAGCCATGATCACAATGAATGGCTTGAAGGGCCGAATGGCCTCCTCCTGCATCTATTTTCTATGTTTCTATCTCTGGAGAGAAGGAATGGGTGACGTCTATGGTCAAGACCCTTTTTCAGACCTAACCCTCTCCCCTCTCTCTGAACCCCCCCACCCCCCCCCCCCCCCCCCCCCCCCATCATAATACATCTGCAGTTCCTTCCTACACATTTTTAACTTCAAGATTGATTTCATTGTAGAAATCAAATGCAGGTTGGGTGACCACCAGACGTGGAGCACCTCCATTTAGCCCATGGGACCACCCTGAACTTCTTTCTCGTTGCCTGTCACTGTAATTCTCAATCCTACTCCGACTTATTGTGAAGATAGGGAATACACAATAATTTTGTATCGGAGGGAACTGCAGATGCGGGTTTAAACTAAAGATAAGGCACAAAATGCTGGAGTAACTCAGCGGAACTGGCAGCATCTCTGAAGAGAAGCAATGGGTGACGTTTTCCTAAATTTCCTAAATTTCTAAAAAAATAAATAAAAGTTTAGTGGCAGGTCCACTAATTGAGAACAATTAATACATTTGTTTTTAAGTTGTCAGTGAGACTTGAGAGACGTGTGGGGTTTCTTGGGAGGTTGGAGGTAGGCGGCGGGCGCTAGGACCCGGCTGAGCACAGGGCTGGCCGCGGGAGCGAGCGCGGCCGCTCGGGCTCCCATTGAAGCGGATGGCGGTGCGCGGGCACGGGCGAGACGTAGCGCTGGGAACTGGGTGGGACGGGCGGCCGCGGGGTCCTAGCGCCC
The DNA here is from genome assembly GCA_035221665.1 of Okamejei kenojei. NCBI lineage: Eukaryota > Metazoa > Chordata > Chondrichthyes > Rajiformes > Rajidae > Okamejei > Okamejei kenojei. Next base: position 73,431,259 of record CM069138.1, on the reverse strand, counting down.
GCCCGCCCGCCCGCCGGAGAACAAAGTGAAGGCGGACCGGGCAGCGGCAGCTTCGCGCAGCGCAGCCACTGAGCCCAGAGCCTTGCGGCCGAGTCTGTCTGTCTTCCGGGGGAGGGGAAGGGTAGGGGGGGACTGCGGAGGCGGAAGATCTGGGCTGTGAACCATGCCAGCGGCCGCCGAGAGGTTCCTGAGCGAGGGCAAGGGGAGAGGTCTGCAGACTCGCAAGGACCTGCAGATAGGCGAGCTGCTCTTCACATGCCCAGCCTACACCCACGTCCTCACCGTCAACGAGCGGGGCAACCACTGCGAGCACTGCTTCACCCGGTACGTGAGACCCAGCGTCTTCGCTGCAAACTTGCTCGCTGACGTTGTTTAGCAGGATGACGAGATCCCCAGTGTGGGCAGGAACCGGCTCACTGCCTGCAAGCTGCCAGCGTTCAGTATTTCGGTGCTTTTCATGTTCCTAAGGGCAAGTTGCACATGGAAGGTCTAAGACACTTTATTTGACTAGCTTAATAATTTCATTAGTATCATTTGTATTGGTGTGCTGGTGCCCGTTGAAAGCCAAGTTGACCACACTTGATCCTTTCACCCTGGAAGTATTTATGGAGCGCTGTTCTTGTATGGAGTTGGAATTCCACTCATTGGAGAATTCAGTGTCATTTATAGAATGATCTATTTTAAAGAGTATAGAACAGTGCCTCACAGGAACAGGCCCCCTAGGCCCGTGATATCAGTGCCTGCCTGCCTGTCACGATGCCAAACCAAGCTAATCCCAAACGCCAGCACATGGTCTATATTCCTTCATTCCCTGTCCGTCCATATGCCAGTCAGAATGCGGCTTAAATGCTGTATCTACTTACATGACCTCCCATGGCTTGTGTTTCAGGCGCCTACTACTCTGTGAAAAATTAAGACCTGCCTTGCAAATCTTCTTTAAACTTTCCCCCTTTCACCTTAAGCCTACGCTGTCTAGAATTTTATGTTTTCACCCTGGCGAAAAAGACTTGGGCCATCTATCCTGTATATCCCTCACATAATTTTACATCTATAAGCACACACCTCAGACTCCGATACATCCAGGGAAAGCAATCCAAGTCTGTCCAACCTTTCATAGCTAATATTCTCTAATGCTGGCAATATCCCACCTCTTTACCCTCCCCACAGTCTCCTCCTTCCTGTAATGTGAGAACCAGAACTGTACATAATACTCCATGGATGGCTTACTCTCCAGCTGCAGCATGACTTGCCAACTTTTATACTCCTGACTATATGTCCTGACTGATGCAGGCATGACATATATCTTCTTGACCACCCTATCTACTTTTGTTGTCATTTTTGGGGTGCTATGGATTTGCACTCTGACCCCTTTGTACATCAATGAATCACACACTCTACAGTTGACATTTGACCTCCCAAAGTGCACCATTTTACACTTGTCCAGATTAAACTCCATCTGCCATTTCTAACTGATTTACATCCTGCTGCAACCTTTGATAGCCCTCACTGTCCACAACTCTGCCAGTTTTAGTGTGGTCTGTAGATTTGCATTTGTGTGTGTGTGTGTGTGTGTGCGCGCACTTGCTTGTCCGTTTGTCCCAGCATTGCTCACAGTCAGAATAACTCCCCTCCACAATTACCCTCTCCTGTGACCAAGCCAATATTTCAAAAATGCAAAGATGAGAGAGTCATGCCCCACTGAAGTTTGCGATCTTTAGATTTCCTTTTCTGATTTTTTTTTTTTTTTTAACTCTTCTCTTGATTATAAACAATCTGAAGACAGAGTTGTGCATAAGAATGGCAATGGGGATGAGGACGAGATGTGGAGGGGGATGAGAAGAAGTGGGATTGTTCTTCTAAGAAATGGTTGACAGAAGATTAGATAAAGTTATTCAAAATTTTAAAATAAGTTCCTGGCAAGAGGATTTTTACCCAGCCGACAAATTCTAGAGAGCAGTCAAAATGACCAGATGGAAGATTCTTGGTATAATTAGATTATACCAACATATAGTAAAATGTTTTTTCCGTACTAACCAGGAAATCGTATGAGACATGAGTATGTTGGGTACAGGAAAAGAGAAAATAAGCAGAATGGAGAAAAGAGTGTTATAGCTACAGAGGAAGTACAGATACAAATAAAGTATAAGGACCACAATGAAGTAGTTTGGGAAATCAGGAGTTCATCCTCTGCATCCGAGGTGTCACCTGATAACAGCGGGTACAAAGCTGTTCTTGAATCTGGTGGAATGTGCTTTCGAGCCTTTGTATCCACTGCCCGAGGGGAGAGGGTGGAATTGCATTGAATTTGAGTTGGGGATAGTGCGCAGTTTTATTGTGAAATGTGAGCCCCATCACCGGGTCACCCAGCATGCGCAGAAACCTTGCCAAGTCTTTGCTGCACCAGTGCAACAACCCCTACGGAGAGAAATGCATTTCATTTGTTACGGACATGTTAGAACTAAAAGGCTGAAGGTGCTTACGAAGTTACAAATATCCCCCTGTGCCAGGTCCCCCTTTGTTCTTTCAACCCCCCCCCCCTCACAGCAGCCTCCCACGCCGGGTCCTCCATGTTCACCCCCCCTCCCACGGCGGTCCCCACATTCCGGGCTGATGTGAGTGGCCCTTGACTATGTTGGCTGTTTGCCTGAGGCAACATGAAGTATAAATGTAGTTGATTGGGGGGGGGGGGGCTGGTTTGCCTTCATAACCTTCTGCTTAATTTCCTGTGGTCTTGGGCAGAGCAGTTGGCATACTGAGCTACAATGCATCTGGATAGGATGCTTTCTATGGTACATCTTTAGTAATCTGTAGAAAAGCACCACAGTGGTGCAATGGGGAGTTGCTGCCAGAGACCCGGGTTCAATCCTGACTACAGGTGTAGTCTGTATGGAGTTTGTACATTCTTCCTGTGACTGTGGTTTTCTCCGAGTGTTGTGGTTTCCTCCCACACTACAAAGAAGTACAGGTTTGTAATTGGCTTTGGTAAATTGTAAAATTGTCCCTAGTCTATGTAGGATCACGTACGAGGTGATCACTTTTCGGCATAGACGCAAAGAGCCTTTCTCTATGCTGTATGTCTAAAGTCTAAATTGTTGGGAGTTATTGGACATATGCTTAACCTTTTGAGAAGTAAAGGGGTCGGTATGCCTCTTGGTCGTACAGGCAATGTGGTTTTTTGCATCAGTCTTCACAGCAGAAGACACCAACAATGTGCCTGCAATCCCAGAGAGTCAGGGGATGGAAGTTAGAGGTGTGGTGTTTACCACGGAGAACGTTGCTAGGAAAACTGAAATGTCTGAGGGTGGATAAGTCACCTGGACCGGATGGACGGCACCCCAGCGTTCTGAAGGAGGTGGCCTCAGAGATTGTGGAGGCATTCGTTGTGATATTTCAAGGGTCACTAGAGTTAGGATTGGTTCCTGAAGATTGGAAAATTGTGAATATCACCCCGCTGTACAAGAAGGGAGCAAAGCAGAAGAGCAGAAACTATAGGCTGGTTAGCCTGACCAGTGGTTGGTCAGAATTTATTTGAAAGGATACAATGTAAATAGTAGACAATTCAATGCAATTATAAAGGATGAGGTTACGCAGTACTTTGATAAGTTCACGATTAAATAGGCCGAAGTCAGCATGGTTTTGTGAAGGGAAGATCTTGCCTGACGAATCCACTGGAGTTCTTTGAGGAAGTTAATAGCAGGATGGACAGAGGCTGCAGCTGTTGTTTACCTAGATTTTCAGAAGGCGTTAGATAAGGTGCTGCACTTCAGGCTGCTACGAAAGATACCAGCATGGATAGCGAGTAGGCTGGATGGCAGAAGGCAAAGAGTTGCGATAAAAGGCACTTTTTCAGGTTTGCTGCCAATGACTAATGGAGTTTGGCAAGGGTCGGTGCTGGGACTGCTTCTCCTCACGTTGGCTTTGTGGCCAGGTTTGCAGATCGGTGGAGGGGCAGGCAGTGCAGAGGAAGCAAGGGCTCTGCACAGAGGCTTGGAAAGGGTAGGAGAGTGGACAGATGAAATTCAGTATAGTAAAGTGTGGAGCCCTGCATTTTGGTAATAAAAATAAAGGCGTAGATTATTTTCTAAATGGAGGGAGAATCCAGAAATCGGAGGTGCAAAGGGACTTGGGAGTGCTGGTGCAGAACTCCCAAAAAGTTAATTTGCAAGTCAAATCGGTAGTAAGGAAAGCAAATGCAATGCTTGGATTTAAATCAAGTGGACTGGAATACAAAAACAGAGATGTAATGCTGAGGCACTATAAGGCGTGGGTCAGGCCGCATTTGGAGTACTGAGAGCAAATTTGGGCCCCATATCTGAGGAAGGATATGCTGGCTCTGGAGAGGGTCCAGAGGAGTTTTACAATAATGATTCCAGGAATGAGTGGGTGAGCATATGAAAAGCGTTTGACAGCCATGAGCCTCTACTCGCTGGAGTTCAGAAGGCTGAAGGGGGACATTGAAACTTGCAGAATAATGAAAGGCATAGATAGAGTGGATGTGGAAATGATGTTTCCACTGGTGGGAGAGTCCAGGACCAGAGGTCATAGCCTCAGAATTAAAGGGCATTCTTTTAAAACAGAGGTGAGGGGGAACTTCTTTAGTCAGAGGGTAGTTAATTTGTGGAACTCGTTGCCACAGAGGGCTGTGGAGGCCAAGTCAGCGCATATTTTTAAGGCAGAGATAGACAAGTTCTTGATTAGAACGGGTGTCAAGGGTTATGGGGAGAAGGCAGGAAAATTGTATTAGGAGGCAGAGATCAGCCATGATTGAATGGCGGAGTAGACTTGATGGGCCAAATGGTCTAATTCTACTCCTATAACTTGTGAATACTTGCTTGTCATTAAACCTGTAGTTAAGGGTGGTGCATTGTTGGCTGGTGGACTGCCCTCTGCCTTCCAGAGGCTCGAAGGCAACTCTCAAACAAGGCCTCGTGCATAACTCTGGACCGATCCCACCAAAGAACGCTACGTCACTCTTATGCAAACCACCACTGATCTCATTTGATAGACAACATCCAATGACCTGTCTTTTACTTTCTACCTCAAATCAAGTTAGTCAGGGAGGACTGCCCCTGCATAATGCTGTGCTGACTATTTTTGATGAGCCCTTGCCTTTTCAAATGTACACAAATCTTGCCCTTTAAGGTTTTCGCCAATAATATCCGTATCATTGATGTTGGCCTCGCCAGTTTGCAATTGCCCTGTTTATCATCGCTTCCTATTCCAAACTAAAACATCAGCTATCCCTCATCACCGCCTAAGTACTGCCCTGTCTTTAGTTGGACTCTTTACATATTATATCGAAAAGAAATTTCATGTATGCACTTAACAAATTTCATGCCATCTAATCCCATTGAACTAAGGCAACCCGAGTCAATAGTGGAACATTTAAATCCCCAACTACTATAACCATTTTGCTCTTAGAAACATAGAAACATAGAAAATAAGTGCAGGAGTAGGCCATTCGGCCCTTCGAGCCTGCACTGCCATTCAATATGATCATGGCTGATCATCCAACTCAGTATCCTGTACCTGCCTTCTCTCCATACCCCCTGATCCCTTTAGCCACAAGGGCCACATCTAACTCCCTCTTAAATATAGCCAATGAACTGGCCTCAACTACCTTCTGTGGCAGAGAATTCCAGAGACCCACCACTCTCTGTGTGAAAAATATTTTCCTCATCTTGGTCCTAAACGAATTCCCCCTTATCCTTAGACTGTGACCCCTTGTTCTGGCCTCCCCAACATCGGGAACAATCTTCCTGCATCTAGCCTATCCAACCCCTTAAGAATTTTGTAAGTTTCTATAAGATCCCCCCTCAGTCTTCTAAATTCTAGCGAGTACAAGCCAAGTCTATCCAGTCTTTCCTCATATGAAAGTCCTGACATCCCAGGAATCAGTCTGGTGAACCTTCTCTGCACCCCCTCTATGGCAAGAATGTCTTTTCTCAGATTTGGAGACCAAAACTGTACGCAATACTCCAGATGTGGTCTCACCAAAACTCAGTACAACTGCAGTAGAACCTCCCTGCTCCTATACTCAAATCCTTTCGCTATGAATGCTAACTTGCCATTTGCTTTCTTCACTGCCTGCTGCACCTGCATGCCTACTTTCAATGATTGGCGTACCATGACACCCAGGTCTCATTGCATCTCCCCTTTTCCTAATTTGCCACCATTCAGATAATTGTCCACCCTCCTGTTTTTGCCACCAAAGTGGAAAACCTCACATTTATCCACATTATACTGCATCTGCCATGCATTTGCCCACTCACCCAGCCTATCCAAGTCACCTTGCAGCCTCCTAGCATCCTCCTCATCTTCCTGTAATTTTTCATTGCTTTTTTTCCTCCAATTCTTACTGCCCTGGTTCCTAAACCACTTATCTTTATACTTGCCATATACTTTGTTATGCCAAACGTATTGTGATTTGAAATACATTTAAATCTTCCTTTAATTTCTGTCCTCTAGTCATTCTCGCTAACTAAAGGTTCACATCCATGGCACGATTCTTCTAAATCTCCCTTGTACTCTTTCCAACCCCTTGATATCATTTCTACCAACATGTCCGATGTAACCTGTCTATTTATGTACTTTTAAACTTTTCAAGTTGTCCTGGTACCTTGACAGATTTATGTCCACACATTCCCAAGCCTCTCCTTCCTGTATTCCCAAGCCTCTCCTTCCTGTATTCTATTTAACATAATAGTTCACTGTTCATAGACACAAAAAGCTGAGTAACTCAGGAGGTCAGACAACATCTCTGGAGAAAAGGAATAGGTGATGTTTCGGGTCGAGACCCTTCCCGAAACGTCACCTATTCCTTTTCTCAAGAGATGCTGTTTGACCTGCTGAGTTACTCCAGCCTTTTGTCTATCATCGGTTTAAACTGCAGTTCCTCCTACACAGTTCACTGTTCTTGTTCCCTCTGCCAAAATGTATCACCTCAAACCTACCTGTTTACAAATACACAGGACTAGATGTTAAAAGTCCAAAGTGCCAAATATCAATTTACTCCCGATGGTGATGGGAGCCTTCTGCACTCACCTATGCTCCTCCGATGTTGAGAAATTGTCTACTATTTGCATCGTAATGTAATCAACAACGACAAGCCCTGTAGAACTCAGACAGCCCCTATGCAGAACAAGGTTGCCGACCCCTGCTTTACGGCATTATGAGCCCAACATTTACCATAAAGGTTTTCCCATGCTCATGAAAATTTACCTGGTATGTTTTCTGCTATTTTCTCTTCCCAATAATCAATTTAATTTTTTTTTTCCTGCCAACCTTTGATTCCAGTCAACCCATTCTGGTTTGTCTAAAATTTAACTTTCTTCTAATTGTGTGTTTGCAGCTCCCTCTTTTCTATTTTAACCTAATATATAGAATCAGCCTGGCATGCTTTGTTATTTGTGATGACTGTATCAGTGCACCTGCAGTGAGTGGGAAATTGGGTCATGCTGCAGAGAATGGATAACTGCAATGCTGTTTTTCTAAATTGTTCCCATCTCTTATTTTTTTTTCAAACTTTGTTTTCTTTTGGCAACTGCAAGGGTAATAGTATCAATTTGATGATTAACACATAATTACATTGTAGCACATATTGTCTTATAAAGGAAACCTGACCAACAAAGACACTGTGTTAAAGCAAAAACTGAAAGTATGTATTTAATATAAATGCAACAATGTATTGATAGTATGTTTCTTGTTAAATGCTTCTCGAGAAATAGTCAATCATCAGATGTATTTTGTACTGTACCTAAATGTACACTCTTTTTTAAAAGGCTTGTATCTGCCATGCAAACCCAATCCCAACCAAAGTGTAGCAGTAAAGGGCCTGTCCCAGCAGCATGCAACTCCATGCGATGAGCGCGACCTAATGTGGTCGCTTGAGCCGTCCGGCGTCGCGGGGCCGGTCCCACTTCGATCGCCGGAGCCGTGTGCGGAGTTCGTCCCGACATCGCGCGGGGCTCCGAAAAACTGACCATGTTCAAAAATTCCGCGCGGCAACGGCTTGTCGGCTCGCAGTCGCCTCGACACATTACAAACCGTCTCGACGTCGTGCCTCCGTGACCCTCTCTGTAGGTGCCTCTGTGACCCTCTGTGTGTGTGTGCCTCTGTGCCCCTCTCTGTGTGTCCCTCTCTGTCCTGGCGAACTTACCTTTAAGACTTCGCTCCACGTTCGCCTCACTTTGCGCCGCGTTGCGCCACTCACCCCACCTCCGTGCGGCCCCCGCTGCTGGTTTGATCGCGCTCACCGCATGGAGTCGGATGCTGGTAGGACAGGCCCTTTACTCAGCGAGTCGGGCAGTATCTCTGGAGGACAGGAAGCAGCAATGTTTCGGGTTGGAACATTTCTTCAGACTGATTGGAGTGGGGGCGAGAAAGCAGGAAAAGGGCAAATCCTTCCAAGTGATAGGTGGATACAGATAATGTGAGTTTGATTGGCAAATTTGTGGACAAAGGCAAGAGATGTAAATGACTCGATTCCTTGGAGTACAGGAGAATGAGGGGTGATCTTAAAGAGGTGTATAAAATCATGAGAGGAATAGCTCAGGTGGATGCATTGTCTCTTGCCCAGAGTAGATGAATCAGGGACCAGAGGACAGAGATTTAAGGTGAAGATTTAATAAGGTTCTGAGGGGTAATTTTTTTCACACAAAGGGTGGTGGTTGTATGGAACAAGTTGCTAGAGGAGGTAGTTGTGGAATGAACTATTCCAACATTTAATAAACAATTAGATGGGTACATGGATAGAACTGGTTTGGAGGGATGTGGAACAAACATAGGCAGGTGGGACTAGTTGGCCGATGTGGGCAAGTTGGGCCAAAGGGCCTGTTTCTCCACTCTATGACACAAAAGGTAGTTGGATAAGAAGAGAAGTGAAATGCAAAGCCAGGTGGAAGAGGCTGAGATCCTAATAGCAAAAGGATAATGAGGGATAAAATTGGACCATTAGAGAACCAGAATGGACAGCTATCTGCAGAGCCAAAAGAGATGGGGGAGATATTGAACACTTTCTTTTCTTCGGTATTCACCAAGGAGAAGGATATTGAACTCTGTGAGGTAAGGGAAAAAAGTAGAGTAGCTATGGAAACTATGAGATTCAAAGAGGAGGAAGTACTGACACTTTTGAAAAATATAAAAGTGGATAAGTCTCCAGGTCCTGACAGGATATTCCCTAGGACATTGAGGGAAGTTAGTGTAGAAATAGCAGGAGCTATGACAGAAATATTTCAAATGTCATTAGAAACGGGAATAGTGCCGGAGGATTGGCGAACTGCGCATGTTGTTCCATTGTTTAAAAAGGGTTCAAAGAATAAACATAGCAATTATAGACCTATTAGTTTGACGTCAGTGGTGGGCAAATTAATGGAAAGGATACTTAGAGATAATATATATAAGCATCTGGATAAACGGGGTCTGATCAGGAACAGTCAACATGGATTTGTGCCTGGAAGGTCATGTTTGACAAACATTCTTGAATTTTTTGAAGCGCTAACTAGGGAAATTGATGAGGGTAAAGCAGTGGATGTTGTCTATATGGATTTCAGTAAGGTCTTTGACAAGGTTCCCCATGGAAGGTTGGTTAAGAAGGTTCAATCTTAGGGTGTTAATGGCGGAGTAGCAAGATGGATTCAACAGTGGCTGAATGGGAGATGTCAGAGAGTAATGGTGGATGGCTGTTTGTCAGGTTGGAAGCCGGTGACCAGTGGGGTGCCTCAGGGATCTGTGTTGGGTCCACTGTTGTTTGTCATGTACATCAATGATCTGGATGATGGGGTGGAAAATTGGATAAGTAAGTATGCTGATGATACTAAGATAGGTGGTGTTGTGGATAATGAAGTAGATTTTCAAAGTCTACAGAGAGATTTGGGCCATTTGGAAAAGTGGGCTGAAAGATGGCAGATGGAGTTTAATGCTGTTAAGTGTGAAGTGCTACATCTTGGCAGGACAAATCAAAATAGGACGTACATGGTAAATGGTAGGGAATTGAGGAATGCTGTGGAACAGAGGGATCTAGGAATAACTGTGCATAGTTCCCTGAAGGTGGAATCGCATGTAGATAGGGTGGTAAAGAAACCCTTTCGTGTGCTGGCCTTTATAAATCAGAGTATTGAATATAGGAGCAGGGAAGTAATGTTAAAATTGTACAAGGCATTGGTAAGACCAATTCTGGAGTATGGTGTACAATTTTGGTCGCCTAATTATAGGAAGGATGTCAACAAAATAGAGAGAGTACAGAGGAGATTTACTAGAATGTTGCCAGGGTTCCAGCAACTATGTTACAGAGAAAAGTTGAACAAGTTAGGCCTTTATTCTTTGGAGCGCAGAAGGTTAAGGGGGTACTTGATTGAGGTCTTTAAAATGATGAAAGGGATAGACAGAGTTGACGTGGATAAGCTTTTCCAATTGAGGGTAGGGAAGATTCAAACAAGAGGGCATGACATGAGAATTAAGGGACAGAGGTTTAGGGGTAACGTGAGGGGGAACCTCTTTACTCAGAGGGTGGTGGCTGTGTGGAATGAGCTTCCAGCAGAAGTGGTGGAGGCAGGATCGATTTTAACATTTAAAAGTAAAGTGGATAGGTATATGGACATGAAGGGAATGGAGGGGTATGGTCTGAGTGCAGGTAGATGGGACTAGGGGAAAACAAATGGTCGGCACGGACTGGAAAGGCCGAGAGGGCCTGTTTCCATGCTGTAATTGTTATATGGTTACGGTTATATTATATGGAGTGGCGTAAAGGTGGGGGGGGGGGGGGGGGAGGCTGGGGAGAGGAAATGGGTATGTACCAGGGTTTGGAGCCTTGGAAAAAGGGGGAAGGGTGAGGGGGGGAGTACTTAAAATTGGAGTATTCAATGTTCATACCATTTGGGTTGTAACCAACCCCAGTTGTATAGAAGGTGCTGTTCCTCTGGTTTGTATATGGCCTCGCTCTTATAATGGAGGAGGCCCAGAACAGAAGGGTTCATATGGGATGGGCAGTTAAAAAAATTAGCAACTGGGAGATCGAGCAGGCCTTGGCGGACTGAGTGCAAAACCAGGTGTAGATTAGGTGATAGTTTCACTGAACACTTGGAAGACACAATAGTACAGCACAAGAACAGTATATAAAACTACCAGAGTCGTGGATGTGATAGTCAGAACCTCTTCCCCAAGGATGGAAAAAATCAAATACTGGAAGGCATAGCTTTAAGGTGAGAGGAGCAAATTTTAAGAGATGGGTGGGACAAGTTTCTCTTCACAGAGGATGGTGAGTGCCTGAAACCCATTGCCAATGGTGGTGGTTGAGGCAGATACAATAGTGACATTTAAGAGACCTTTGAATAGGCACATGCATATGGAGGAATATGCATCAATTGCAGGCAAATAAGATTTGTTCTTGGCAGCATGTTTTGGCACGGACATGGGGCCGAAGGGCCTGTTCTCATACTGTATGCAGAGATGCCAAGTGTCCCGGATTCGCCGGCGAAATAAACTTTTTATAAGATTTGCCGGGCCCTAGTGACCGCGTTCAGTGGGGGAGGGTTGCGGGCCTGGCGCGATTTCGAGCCACGCCACGCCCGGCCCAGAGCGATCAGCGGTTCACCGGGCCTCCCACCCAGTGCGCAGGCGCAGACGGCAACCATGCCAAGTGCGCATGTGCTGATCTGCACCAGTGCGCAGGCGCAGACCCGCCGGCAACAACCCCAGGTGAGTGTTACGGAGAGAAATGCATTTAAACCCCATTTGTTACGGACAAATGGGTTAAATGTTACTGTGAACTAGGGTTGGCATCTCTGTGTACTGTAACGTGTCTCGGGCTTAGATTTTATGGGTGCAGGAGGTGGAGGAGTGACTGTCAACAGGAACATAACATTCTCCTGCTATATAGTGTAATTGAGTTACCAATTATTCACTTTGTGGAGTTTGATTGTCCATCGCTCTTTAAGAATGTTTATATTTCAACTGTCTCAGATGCCCAGAACTAATTGGCAAAAGCTGTGAGTTGCCCAAAAAGGTGATCAGTCTAGACTCTTATGATGTTCATGTTGTAGAATAGGCCAAATTAATTGTGGTGGAAGCTTGCAGGTGTAACCCGTAAACTTTTTTGCTCTTGTTTTAATATAGTCTATGATTTTTGACCAGCAGCATTGAAGTAAAGCAAGCATGATTGCGTGATAGACTCAGTGCTGGAGTAAATTAGTGGGTCTCTGATTGTCCTCATGGTTCCACTGTTCACATCCTTGAATCCCTTTGTTATCACCTCTTCCCCAGCCAATAACGAGCCATTATGGGTTCCACCCTTCCGCGGTCACCTGTTTCTGGCTCTGCTGAGAGTTGAGATGTAGGAGGAAGCACAGTGGCATCTCTTCGCTCAAGTCTGGAAAGTTCTGGCCTTTTCTTACCTCCAGTTCCCTCCCCTCTACTTTCAGTCTGAAAAAGTCTGATCCCGACGTCACTCGTCCTTTTTTTCCAGGGATGCTGCCCAACCCGCTGAGTTACTCCAGCACTTTGTGCCTATCTTCAGTATATACCACCATCTACAGTTCCTTTCTACACAGGATTGCTTGACATATGGCTTTTTTTTAAGCATCCTTTGATATTTTGCTTTGAGATGCATTCTGGATAGCCCATTCATAAATAATACTGGTTTTACAGACTATACTTAATGTCTTTTTGTTTTCCATATATTTTTCCAATATGATGTTTCTTACCTTTGTCCGAAACCACAAACCATTAAATGGCTGAAACTGCAATATTCTTCCCTCATGAAAGTTGTACCTTTGGGCGTTTCTCTAAGGATGTGAGAAGAAATCCAGACTGATGCTGGAGATCCAGGCTGATGTATCTGAGTGTAGGTGTAGTGCTGGAGATTTATTTTTCAGATAGAGACTCCCTTCCCTAATTTTGCTGATTTGGAAATCATGGGAGTTCTCCCATTGACGTAGCTGATGGGTATCCAGAAACAAATATTATTTGTACTGCAGGCACCGGGAACTGCAGATACTGGTTTACAAAAAAGGACAGTGCTGGAGTAATTCAGTGGGTTGGGCAACATCCCTGGAGTACATAGATAGGTGACATTTTGAGTTGGGATCCTTCTTCAGACCCTGAAGAAGGCTCCCAATCTGAAACATCAACTATCTATGTTCTCCCAAGATGCTGCCTGACCCACTGAGTTACTCTCGCTCTTTGTATATTTGTTATCAGCAATTACTATTCTGGTTATTTATCATATTTAAAGTTCCCTATTGGCTGTTGAGTGTTTTGGGGTGTCGTGGTTTTTGGGCCATTCACAAGTGGAATTTTATTTGTGAAATTTAACTAGGGATAATTACGGCAGAAACATGCCCTTCAGTCCAACATGTCCATGTTGAGCAAGTTGCCTACCTAAGCTTGTTCAATTTGCCTGCATTTGGCCCATACCCCTTTAAACTTTTCTACATATATGTCCCCGTCCAGAAATCTTTTAAATCATTGTTATTATACCAACCTCAACTTCTTCCTCTGGTAGCTCGTTCCATATATGTACCACCCTCTATGAAAAAAGTAGCTCCTTAGGTTCCGATTAAATCTTTCCCCTCTCACCTTGCCCTCTAGTTTTAGTCTTACCTATGGGAATAATACCGTGGCTATTCCCCTTGACCATACTCATTACTTCTTTTATAGCTCTTTAAGGTAGCCCAACAGCTTTCACCACATCAGGAAGAAAAGCTCCACCCTATTGTGGGCCCCAGCCAACTCTACAGTTCTGGTTGCCCAGCCGTAGGAAGATCATTCAATTGGAAAAGATGCAGAAAATATTCACCTGGTGTCACATGGACCTGTGGGCTTGAGTTATGAGGAGAGGCTGGATTGGCTGGAATTTCTTCTTCGGAGACAAGGAGGCTGAGGGGTGACCTTACTGAAGTATACAAAATCATGAGAATATCGATAAAGTGAATGTCCTTTTTCTTTCCTCCCAGAGTAAATGATTCTAAATGTAGAGGCCATAGGCTTAAACTGAGAGTTGTGAGATTTAAGAGAGAGAGCACGTTTTTGGCATCTCTTTTCACTCAAGCGTGTAGTCTATATCTGGATGAGCTGCTCAAGGAAGGAAGCTACAGAACATAGGACAGGAGCAGGTTCATCGACCCTCAATATCTGCTGAACATGAATGATGCCAAGATAAGCTAATCTCATTGCCTGCACACGGTACTTTCCCTGCATATCCATGTGCCTGTGTAAAAGCCTTTTAAGTACCACTATCATTTTCTACATCCACCATCGCACGTGGCAGCATATTCTAGGACCCACCTCCCTCAATGTGGAAAAAGAATTACCCTGCACACCTTCTTTAAGCTTTGCCCCCCTTGCCTTAAACTGCCCTCGGGTCTTTGATATTTCTACCCCGTGGGGAAACGGAAAAGACTTTCTACCCAATATATATGCCTCTTAATTTTTACATATTTCTATCAGGTCTCCACTCAACCTCTGGCATTCCAGAGAAAACAAATAAAGTCTGTCCAACCTCTCCTGATACCTAATACCCAGTAATCCAAGCATTATTCTGGTAAACCTTTTCCGCATCCTCTCCAAAAGCACCAAACCCTCTCTGTAATGGGACAACCAGAACTCTGTGATTCTGATTACAACTTTCAAAAGATGTGGACGATCTTAATAGGAAGGGTTTGGAGGGATATCGACCAAACTCTGGCAAATCTAACTAGCCCAGTTGCCATCTTGGCCGGTATGGACAAGTTGGGCTGAAGGGCCTGTTTCCGTTCTATGACTTTGACTCTGATTCTGTTCGGTGTCTCCTCATAACTCAAGCCCTCCAGTCCCTGTAAAGTTGAGCTGTGTTCATTCCCTTTCTGTTATCTTTAGCATGTATATAAATAGTTTTAAGATTTGGGTTCTCTTTGACAACACATTAGACTTTTCCAGTTTGGTCTTGTGGTAGTAATGTTTGATTTTGGGGGATTTTTTTGTGAAGATGCCTTCCAGTGATTTAGTCTTGTTTTCCAAATCTGCCTTGGTATTTGTGTTGCATTTTGAGGGCATCCGAGATCTTGGGCATCCAAGATCTTATGATGCGTTTCTTGTTATTTTCGGGTGGACAACTGTTTGCCTCTGCTAATCCTGGGACTGTGGCTGAAATCTACACTAACCACAGATTCCATGCTACTCTGGTCTGTCCAGGTCTGAGAGCTATACACTGAGAATGAAGTACTTGCTTTAGTCTGGTCTGTCTCACAGACTGTTAACACCAGTGCCCTTTCTTAAGTAGTTGGGAAAACTTTTGTTAGATGGTGTTGTTAAATGTTCCGCCAACAATGATAACTGAGGAATTTAATCATTAATATGCTAAATTTGTATTCTACAATTTATAATTTCCTTTTTTCAAATTGATTATGAATCCTATTTTATGTGAGTCCAAATTCATTTGCCAGTTGTATTAACAGTGCTTCTGAATTGTGAAATAAATGTCAGTTTCCTACTGCTGTGTCATTTTGATAAGCACAAATCAAGAGAACTGGCATCCTACATTATTATTATTATTATTCAACTTTTATTTCAGACTCAAGGTCCAGTTAAAAGATGACATTACATAGAATACGTTACATTCTTTTTGGATTCTCATTTTTTAAACTTAACTTAATTTTATTTTGCACAGATTTTCTCCTTTCCCCATTCTCATTGAGGTATGGTTTTGTACCCACCATTATAACCATGTGCACACAGCTTCATTTTCCTAGAGTTTACAATCTACCTCATTGCGGACATTGGACTTTTTCTCTGGCAACTGATGTGTTGCAATGCTGAAAAACTATATCCTGCAGTTTGGTGTTTTTTCCCCTTTGCTCTATCTGTTGTGCTTGTGTTGCTTGATAGTATTCATGCATAGTATTATCTGATTGGACAGCATACAAACAAAAGCTTTCACTGTAATTCGGTAAAGTTGACAATAATAAACCTGAACCTATCCTGGTCCCCCATGAGTTGCATGCGCAGTCTGAAGAAAGTCCCAAAACATGGCCTATTCAGTCCCTTCAGCTGCTGCCTGATGTTGAGATTGTGTCAATATGATGGGCCCAGGACAGATCTTTAGAATTATGTATGCCCAAGAACTTTAAGTTGTTGACTCTCTCGAATGACTCATTGCCCTCCTTTATTTGAAGACGTGCAGATAAATCCTTCTATCCACAGTCATGGTTAGTGCTTCAAATTTGTTGTTTCACGTGACATTTCCACCATGTTTGTAATGATTGCCAAAGAGAAGATCTCTGATTATGATCGCCATCCTCCATTTCTCTCCATCCAAGTTCCACCTCTCTCTCCATTCTTATGGGTACATCTCAATACAGAAGCTTCAACAAATCCTTTATCAGAGAAATTGTAAATTTCCATCTACTGGTTCATGGACAATTAATTGTTCATCAAAACGTTTCTGAAGTGTCAGATGAAAAGTGAGGATTGGTAATAACTGTAATGCCTGTGCCCCCATTCAAGACATTTGTCTTGCCCTAATCAATGTCCCTCGGCTTTGCATCCAAAAAAGGTTGGTTGGAACACCTGTTGCGCATGGAATGCTTTACCAGGTTCACATTAAACAAAGTAAATCTACATTTAAAAAAATATTATTGAACTGTTATAAGGAATTTAGCGATTTTGCTTAAAAGCGGGGTAATTTCTCTCGAAAAAATGAGGCAAGCAAAACTCTAGGACTTTCCATACTCACTCTTCAGTTTCTTTTAAGCTGGGAGTAGAAGTAGAGCCTGGTTGACAGATTTTCCAAAGAGCAGTTGGGGATGGAGCGGCAAGCATCTTTGTTTGTGTAGCAGTGGTTGAGGGTGCAACTCTTCGGTAAATACAACGTTTTAAAATATTGTTACAGCAGTTATGTTTTTGATAGCAGAGTGAGAAAGATTACTGGTGTAGGTGGGAATATGGAGTGGAGGAGCAAGCTTAAGAAGCTGAATAGTCTCCTACTTCATATGCCCTCCTACTTTCTTTCAAATTGTACCATGAAATAATTAAAGTCTGTTGAACGTCCCTTTTTAACGATGGAAGCATTAGTAGATTGTGATCTAGTCTCTGCAGAGCAACACTTCTGACATCATTGGTGATTCCACTGAATCATGATTCTAGTTTTTTGGGGGGAAGAAAGTGAAAAACTATGACTTTGGCAGTTGAACCTTTGCATGTCGCTATGTGTAGGACTTGAGGCATAAGCCTTTTCATTTAATTTTCGACTGATGTCTTTTCTAAACAATAGACAACAGGTGCAGGAGTACGCCATTCGGCCCTTCGAGCCAGCACTGCCGTTCAATGTGATCATGGCTGATCATCCCCAATCAGTGCCCCGTTCCTGCGTTCCCCCTATATCCCCTGACTCCGCTATCTTTAAGAGCCCTACCTAGCACTCTCTTGAAAATATCCAGAGAACCGGTCTTCACCGCCCTCTGAGGCAGAGAATTCCACAGACTCACAACTCTCTGTGAGAAAAAGTGTTTCCTTGTCGCAGTGCTAAATGGCTTACCTCGTATTCTTAAACTGTGGCCCCTGGTTCTGGACTCCCCCAACATCAGGAACATGTTTCCTGCCTCTAGCGCGTCCAAACCCTTAACAATCTTATATATTTCAATAAGATCCTCTCTCATCCTTCTAAACTTCAGAGTGTACAAGCCCAGCCGCACTGTTCTCTCAGCATATGACAGTCCCGCCATCCCGGGAATTAACCTTGTAAACCTATGCTGCTCTCCCTCAATAGCAAGAATGTCCTTCCTCAAATTTGGGGACCAAAACTGCACATAATACTCCAGGTGTGGTCTCACTAGGGCTCTGTACAACTGCAGAATGACCTCTTTGCTCCTATACTCGACTTCTCGTGTTATAAAGGCCAACATGCCATTCGCTTTCTTCACTGCCTGCTGTACCTGCATGCTTACTTTCATAGACTGATGAACAAGGACCCCCAGATCCCGTTGTACTTCCTCTTTTCCCAACTTGACACCATTTAGATAATAATCTGCCTTCCTGTTTTTGATACACAAGTGGATAACCTCACATTTATCCATATTAAACTTAATCTGCCATGCATTTGCCCACTTCCCCAACCTGTCCAAGTCACCCTGCATTCTCATAGCATCTTCCTCACAGTTCACACTGCCACCCAGCTTTGTGTCATTTGCATATTTGCTAATGTTAGTTTGAATCCCTTCATCCAAATCATTGATGTATATTGTAAATAGCTGCGGTCCCAGCACCGAGCCTTGCGGTGCCCCACTAGTCACTGCCTGCCATTCTGAAAGGGACCTGTTAATCCCTACTCTTTGTTTCCTGTCTGCCAACCAATTTTCTATCCATCTCACTCTACCGCAATGCCATGTGTCCTAATTTTGCCCACTAATCTCCTATGTGGGACCATATCAAATGGTTTCTGAAAGTCCATGTACACTACATCCACTGGCTCTCCCTTGCCCATTTTCTTAGTTACATTCTCCAAAGATTCCAGAAGATTAGTCAAGCATGATTTCCCCTTCGTAAATCCATGCTGACTCGGACCGATCCTGTTACTGCTATCCAAATGTGCCGCTATTTTATATTTTATAATTGACGCCAGCATCTTTCCCACCAGTGAAGTCAGGCTAACTGGTCTATAATTCCCTGTTTTCTCTCTCCCGCCTTTCTTAAAAAATGGGATAACATTAGCTTCCCTCCAATCCACAGGAACTGATCCTGAATCTATAGAACATTGGGAAATTATCACCAATACATCCATAATTTCCAGAGCCACGTCCTTAAGTACCCTGGGATGCAGACCATCAGGCCCTGGGGATTTATCAGCCTTCAGTCCCATCAGTCGATCCAACACCATTTCCTGCCTAATGTGGATTTCCCCCATACTTGATGAAGATGGGGCGGCTCTGCTTAAGTTGGTCAGATGTCCTGTAGCTAATTCTTTTGCCAATTTTTTTTTTTCTAAAGGTAGTGCAATTGAATTATTTGTCCAAATCGTACCGCACCTGGTAAATCAATCCTGGTAAAACAGGAAATGAGTGCACTGAGCTGTGAAATTGATTTTTGAGCTGCTCTTGATGATTGTGCGTAGTGGATGACTGGTACCCATTAATATCTTCCCTTTTTGTTTTTGCAGGAAAGAGGCTTTGGCAAAGTGTGGACGGTGTAAATTAGCATTTTACTGCAATGTGACCTGCCAGGTAAGGTCTAAGTCTGTGATCTGCCGAGTTTGCAAAATATAAGTATAAACATTTTTGCAGTTGTGGGAACTATGCTTGTCATCCATCAACAGAAGTCGGTCTATCAGCATCCCTGGAGAACATAGATAAGTGACTTTTTGGATCAAGACCCTTCTTCGTCATGGCATGAAACATCACCTAACCATGTTCACTCGAGATGCTGCCTGACCTGCTGAGTTACTTCAGCACTTTGCTGCCTGACCTGCTGAGTTACTTCAGCACTTTGTGCCCTATAAATACTTACAACAGATTTGTTTTAAAGATATGAGAGGTGTCAGCATTTGCAGATGGTTTTGTTAGATTGCGATGTCTCTGTTGTATTTTGTCACATTGCAAGGTTAGCATTCAACTTAATCCTACACTGTGTAGGAAGGAACTGAAGTTGCTGGTTTAAACCGAAGATAGACACAAGATAGATGCTAAGCGGGATAGGCAGCATCTCTGGAGAGAAGGAATGGGTGACGTTTGGGGTTGAGAAGGGTCTGAAGAAGGGCTTCGACTCAATGTCACCCATTCCTTCTCTCCAAGGATGCTGCCTGTTACTCCAACAGTTTGTGTTAATCCTGAACATACTGTAATAATCATTTTAATTGGACTAATGTGGTGAGTGTATAATTAATGAGGTTATGCATCTTGTTGTCTTGCAGAAAGCTGACTGGCCAATGCACAAACTGGAATGCTCTTCATTGAGTAAATTTGGACAGAACTGGAACCCCTCTGAGACGGTCAGGCTGGTGGCAAGAATCCTGGTTAAACAGGTGAGATGAATGGATGAACCAACAAAATGTGTTATTGGTTATGGTTGCGCAGGTACTGCAGTGGGATACTAATAATAATACTTTAACATCAGCTCACGGGAAGATGAGGAGGAAAGTACAAGAGTCAGAAAGTGTAATGAAAACCAAATGCTGGATATTGCCAGCAGGATCAGGCAGCATGGGCAGAGAAGCAATTGATGTTCAAAGTCAGGCTTCCAGAACTGTTAAATGCTGCACTTGTGATATGGTCAGTCATAAGCTGACTCTTACAGAGGGTTCAATGGACAAGCTGGAGTGAATGGACTTGTTTTCCCTTGTGTTCTGAAGGTCCATGATACTTTACAAATGAAATTGCAAACTGTGCTTTTGTTTTCTTTTTTTTTTTTTGTTAAGTATTTTTATTATAGAAACATAGTAATAACAAAGTACATTATTTTGCATTGCTGAAAATACATGATATTCATGATATATTCATACTCTTAATAATATTTGTATTATCATTGATTTAAAAATTTAAGACTATATATTTTATATAATTGAAAATACATAATATTAATGATAAATTCATACTGTTAGTAATATTTGTATTATCGTTAATTTTAAAATTTAAGACTATATATTTTATACAATTGAAAATACATAATACAAATAATACCTTCATGATATTCATGATATATTCATACTCTTAATAATATTTGTATTATCATTGATTTAAAAATTTAAGACTATATATTTTATATATTTGAAAATACATGATATTAATAATACCTTCATGATATTAGTACTGTTTATATTCTTATTAGTATTAAAAATTTAAGATTATATGTTTCTATACATTTTTCTAAATTTTTTTAAAGGTAGGAAAAGATAGAGAAAAAGAGTGTAAGAAGTATGATGGTGAATGGAGTATTAATCATTAATCCGTCCTTGGAGATATAGTCATGTTTTATTATATATGTTTCTTCATCCATTCTAATATTCAGGTCTCAGTCAAGCCCTCGTGCCGAGCCATTATGACCATGTAAATATTTAATAACTGGAGACCAAATCTCTCTGAAGAGATCTAACCTGTCCATTAGGACAAGCCTCAATCTCTCCAGATGAAGTGTCTATAGGATGTTTAATGTTCGGCAGCTGTGGCAGGGCTAGCACGCCTTGACTTCCCAGAAGGCAAATCCAGGTGTCAGCCAAAGCGGGGCATCATCCCTGGACGAACCTCAATGCAATCTATGCATACTTCAAAAGGAAGAATACTGTCTTCGCGAGCTCCCACAGCACCCTACGGCATTGCAATCCCAGTCTCTGCGCATCCCTTTGCAACTGGATCCTCGACTTTCTCATCAACCAACCTCAATCGATACAAATTGGCACCGATTGACGCTTCCTCCTCGATAACCATCAGCACGGGGAGACACCTGAAGGCTGTGTGCTCAGCCCCCCTACTATATTTGCTCCGGACCCATGACTGTGTAGCCTGTTGTCTACCTTCGATTTTCCAGCATCTGCAGTTCCTTCTTAAACACTGTGTAGCCGGACATGGTTCCAACTCCATCTTCAAAATCACCGATGATACCACTGTTGTTGGACAAATTACAAATAATGCTGAGTCAGATTATAGCAGGGAGGTAAACATCTGATTGGTGCCAAAACACCAACTTTGATTTAAATGTCGATAAAACCCAGGGACTGATTGTTGACTTTGGAAGAGGAAGGCCAAGAATCTAGAAACCCGTCTTCATCGACAGGTTTGTGGTGGAGAGAGTCCAAGTTCCTGATAGTGTATACCTCTGAAGATCTGTCTTGTGCCCAGCACTTTGATACAATCATAAGCCAAGCCTATCAATGCATCCACTGGAAGATATTGGTATGTTGATCAATGCCCTTTGAACGTTCATAGGTGTATGGTGGAGAGCATATTGGGTTGGTCTTGTAATGCCCAGGGACAAAGGAGATTACAATAAGTGGTAGACACTGCTTTGTCCACTATGGCCACTGATCTCCCCATCATCGAAGGGATCTGTGGGAGACACGGCCTCAAACAGACAGCCAACATCATCAAAGACCCACACCTACCTGGTCATGTTCTCGTCTCTCTTGCCATTTGGAAGAAGGTATAGGAATCTGAAAACTGTTCAGGAACAGCTTCTTCCCAACATCCAGCAGGAACTTGGGCACAACAAACACTAACAAAGCTACAAACTGTCTCGGTTGAACAGAGGCTGCGAACTTTTGCTTTGCACTAATTTTTTTTAAATTACTTGACATTTGTTTGTTTTCCATGTGTGTACTGTGTTTATAGATCTGTTACACTGTTGCAAATAAGAACTCAATTGTTCCATTTTCGATACATATGACAATTAAACATTCTTGACTCAATTCAATTTGGAAGTTATTGATGATAGCAACTTGATACTTTGTTGCTTGGCTCCTATCGCTGTATTGAATTCATGTTAGTAACAGCCGAAGTTCTAATTTATTTTGCATTTCCTTGTAATTATAGAAGATGCACCCAGAGAAAACTCCTTCGGAAGAATTATTAGCTGTTGATGAGTTTGAATCGCGTAAGTATTTATGCATCTGTTGGGTCTAAGTCAGTTGATGTACTATATTCTGCAGTATTTTAGTTTAAATGATATTCCATCCATTGCGATATAATCAATCAATTAATTAATACTAGCACTTAGACTCTGCATATGTCAAAGTAGTTCATTGGTTCCTGTGCACATCTTGTCTGAAACCTGAATCTGATCTTAATGATGAGATAAACATTTACTGTTGTAGAATGTTAACTTCATCTACGATTTTTCTCTGAATCACTCTACCATTTGAGTTGGTTTCTGGAGTCTGTTATCTCAAATCTGTTCCAATAAATCTTTTCTAAAATTACTGCTCAAACATCTCCTTTTATGCCTGCTGGGACGGCAGTGCACTTTACTGTGGAGCCAAATGGCTGCACTGGACTGTAATTGTTTTCCCACCTTCAGTTCCAACAATTGGTGGCTCCAGGGAGGTATTGAAGAGGGCACTTTGAGACCTACTGAATATTAGTGTTACTTTGCTTACGGCTCCCTCTCACTTCCATCCAATAGCGATTTCTGCTAGGCGATTTATGGGGTGGAGCAGTGGCACAGCAGTAGAGTTGCCGGCTTGCAGCACCAGAGACCTGAGTTGCAGCACCTGATCCTGACTGCGGGTGCTGTCTGTGCAGTTTGTACATTCTCCCTGTGACTTTGTGGGTTTTCTCGAAAGGGCTCTGGTTTCCTCCCACATTCCAAAGACGTACAGGTTTGTAGTTTAATTGACTTTGGCCAAATTTTTTTTTTAATTGTCCCTCATGTGTTGGATAGTGTTAGTGTACAAGGATCACTGGATAGCCAAATGGCCTAATCTCTAAACTAATCTAAATTGTTTTTTTTTTTTTTACTCCACTCTGCACTAAATACTCTATTGCATTGTTAATGTGAGTTTGTCAAATTCTCCTTGAGAAGATAAGGATATTGAACCGGTTAGCATTGAACCTCCGTATGGGTATACAAATGCCTCATTTGAGTACTTCCTGAGCCAAACATCAGTGAACATAGGCCATGGAGATCTTGCATGAACTTTTTTGACTGTTATTGTGCTGGGCTTTCTTTCACTGGAAAGCCGCTGGGGAAATCCATCAATCACTGCATACAATGCACCACTAGGACAACCGGTAGTGTATGCAGTCAAGGTCAGCACTTTTTTTGGGGACTAGATTATTTCAGGCAGCAACTGGTAGCCTGTTATCAAGCCACTAGTCACATTAGTTAAGACATTGACTGACTGTTGGAGTGGAAAGCTTCCTCTTTGTCTGCTTTGAGTAAGCTCAAAGTCAATGAATCGGCTCTCCTGAATAAAAGAACAATGGACCTGATTGCAAGGTGAACGTTTGATTGGCCGCTTTAATCAAGTGTCTAATCTGTGGAATGGTGCTGTCTTTTCTTTCAAAACAATAATGGCAGTTGGTGGATTGAGGGCTGGATTATTTTATGCAGGTCAGAAGTGTCGTGAAATCCTGGGGCTGGCTTGGCTTTGGGAATGCCCATTCTGCAGCATGAGTTGTGTGCTCTTTGTCCTTGTAACCTCTCGGACAGAACACTTATTTGAGGGATTTAACAAGATAAAGCTAGCCACTTGGATTTATTCAATATTAGAGGACACAAGATGTTCCTGCCTTTTGACCTCATGACTAATGGCACTAGAGGGCTTCTACGTAAGATTGCAACCAATATTATGATTTCTTCATAACCATTGTTTAGGACCTGTTTGATTTTATTTTATTTCTGTTTTATTTCAGATCTTGATAAATTGGATAATGAAAAGAGAGAACTGATTGAGAGTGACATTGCGGCTCTTCATCATTTTTATTCTAAACACTTAGACTTTCCTGACCAGGCTACCTTGATTGAGCTGTTTGCTAAGGTTTGTAGTGGATTTGAAAGCTGGTATATTTGGGGGGGAAAAGTTAGTTCACTTATTCCGTGGGTGTAACTGGGTGAATATTAGGTGGATTAAATGCATGATTTTTTTAATCGAGACATCAGAAGGTTTTTGTAGCCATACTTGAAGATTTAATCCTGGGCATTTAAAAACTAAACTGAGAACTGATGCAAGAGACAGAAGGGCCATTTTAAATATTTGTATAACCTCCATGTGGACTTCTGGAATGCCAAGGGAGTTTGGGGGGGGGGGGGGGGGGAATGCCTTTTGCACCCTGTAAAAAAAACAGAAAATGCTAGAAGCACAAGGAAGGTCAATCAATATCTGTGCAAAGAGAAACAGTTACATTTTCAAGGTGGGGAATTTGTGGTAAGTTGGGAAAGTAATGGGCACACAAGAGTGAATCAGTAGCAGAGTGGTCTCTGAAATCCTGAGAGGGGAATGAAGATGGGCCTGGTCATCTAATCTCGTTGTAGATGTTGGAAGTTGAGTAGGATGATCGATTGAATGCAGCAATGTGTGGAGTGGCAGAACTTTATACTTGTTCTATCCAAGAGGAGAAGCAGTTGGAACCGAGATGAGTGAGGAGCATCAAGGGCTCAGTCCACAGTGGTACGATTGAAGCTACTATTCACAAATAATGAAGATGCCTTGGAGCTAAATGTGTGGAAAGTCATGTCATAGGAGCATATACAATGATGATGATGAACTGGGAGAATGGAATGGAGAATGGAATGGGTGATATTAGTAACACTTGTAACCATGCCTGGTGGGAAACAAAGATCTTTACTTTTCTGTGAAGCTGAGAAGAATACCCATCAGAAACTCATTGTAGGGAATAGTATAGGAGGCAAGTATTCATGTGAAGTATTTATTAATGTTCTTTCTTCTTAAGGTTAATTGCAATGGATTCACAATTGAAGATGAAGAACTTTCTCATTTGGGTTCTGCCATTTTTCCAAGGTTAGGATTGCAATGCAATGTTCCGATGTATTATTGTCCAAACAGTTATTTATTTTCATCAAGTAAACTGATATTTTCAGAATGTTTGTTAGCAGTCATGATTTTATACACTTCTATAAGATCATCCCTCATCCTCCTGCACTCCAAGGAATAGTCCCTCTATGCTCTATCTCCCTGTAGATCAGACCCTCTGGTCATGGAAACATCCTCGTAAATCTTCTCGGTACCCTTTCCAACTTGACATCGTCTTTCCTGTAACATGGTGCCCAGAGCTCAACACAATACTCTAAATGCGGCCTCACCAACGCTTTGTATAACTGCAACATGACCTCTCAACGTCTATACTCAATACTCTGACTTATGAATCAGCAATACTCAGACTGAACAATGTCACGATCAGCCATGATCACTATGAATGGCGGTGCTGGCTCGAAGGGCCGAGTGGCCTCCTCCTGCACCTATGTTCTATGTTTCTATGAAGGCCAATGTGCCAAAAGCATTTTCAACCATTTTTGACGCTACCTCCAATGAATTATGTACCTGCACTCCTAGATCCCTCTGCTCTACGACAGTTTTGGCCTCTTTCACCAGAGCCAGATGCTGAATAGTTAGATTGAGGATTATTGGAGTTTTACTCTAACTATAGGTCGGTCAAGAGGAGTGGATGGTGACATTTGTGGGGAATGCTCAAACCCTGTGAGCTTGGTGTGGTTTATTTTTGTAAATTAATAGTACAAGTATTAGTTGGGAATTTTCTATTCAAAGTATTGCTGACAACAATGAACTGCCTGCACCTTCCACAGACATCCTTAACAAGTATGCATTGGCCTGTTCTCGATTTGCTGCCTTAAACCACCTCATTCCAAAATGGCTGCACCAAGTGCAATGGAGCACAGCCATCATGTGGTTGACCAGAACAGGCCCTCACAGAAGCACCGACCTCTCCATGTGGTGCCAGCTGTCAAGGACTTTAAATGCTTCCCATTACTCACAATATTTGGAAATATTCAATAATCATTTAAAAATCAGAACAATTCTTTTAACCAACACATTCAAATACTTAAAACATTTAAAAGCTTTAATAGCGACCTCCATTCAAACAGTCAGCAAAGTTAATCAAAGAACAAGCAGATCATAGGGGTACAAGTTGAATCAGCAGTTAAAATTGGCATGTAGCAAAAGTAATGCTGTGGTTGTTATGGGAGATTTCAACATGCAGGTAGACTGGGAAAATCAGGTTGGTACTGGACCCCAAGAAAGGGACTTTGTGATGAATTCTTAGAATAGCTTGTATTGGAGCCTACCGGAGAGAAGGCAATTCTGGATTTAGTGTTATGTAATGAACCGGTTTTGATAAAGGACCTCAAGGTTAATGAGCCATTAGGAGGTAGTGACCATAACATGGTCAGGTTCAATCTATAATAGGAGAAGGAGAAGGGTAGATTGGAGGTGTCAGTGTTACAGTTGAATAAAGGTGACTATGGGGCCATGATGGAGGAGCTGGCCAAGTTGACTGGAAAGATACACTAGCAGCGATGACAGTGGAACAAAAATGGCATGTATTTCTAGGAATAGTACAGAAGGTGCAGGATCACTTCATTCCTAGGAGGAAGAAAGATTCTAAGGGGAGTAAGGGGCGACCATGGCTGACAAGGGACGTCAGGGACAGTATAAAAATAAAAGCGAAGAAGTACAACGTAGAAAAGATGAGTGGGAAGCAAGAGGATTGGGTAATGTTTAAACAACAATAGAAGATAACTAAAAAGACAATACGGGGCGAAAGGATGAGGTATGAAGGTAAGCTAGCCAAGAATATAAAGGAGGATAGTAAAAGCTTTTAGTTAAGACCGAAGTTGGACCCTTGAAGACTGAAAAAGGTGAATTTATTATGGGGAACAAGGAAATGGCAGATGAGTTGAACAGGTACTTTGGATCTGTCTTCACTAAGGAGGACACAAACAATCTTCCTGATATACTAGTGGCCAGAGGATCTGGGGTGAGGAGGATCTGTAGGAAATCCACATTAGGCAGGAAATGATGTTGGATAGACTGATGGGACTGAAGGCTGATAAATCCCCAGAGCCTGATGGTCTGCATCCCAGGGTACTTAACGAAGTGGCTCTAGAAATCGTGGATGCATTGGTGATAATTTTCCAATGTTCTATAGACTCAGGATCAGTTCCTGTGGAATGGAGGGTAGCTAATGTTATCCCACTTTTTAAGATAGGTGGGAGAGAGAAAACAGGGAATTATAAACCAATTAGCCTGACATCGGAAGTGGGGAAGATGCTGGTGTCAATTATAAAAGATGAAATAGCCGCACATTTGGAAAGCAGTAACAGGTTCGTTCCGAGTCAGCATGGATTTATGAAGGAGAAATCATGCTTGACTAGTCTTCTGGAATTTTTTGAAGGTGTAACTAGATAAATGGACAAGGCAGAGCCACCGGATGTAGTGTACCTGGACTTTCAGAAAGCATTTGATAAGGTCCCACATAGGAGATTAGTGGGAAAGATTAGGGCACATGGTATTGGGGGTGGAGTGCTGACATGGATAGAAAATTGGTTGACAGATAGGAAACAAAGAGTAGGGATTAACGGGTCCCTTTCAGAATGGCAGGCAGTGACCAGTGGGGTACCGCAAGGCTCGGTGCTGGGACCGCAGCTATTTACAATATACGTCAATGATTTGGATGAAGGGATTCAAAGTAACAGTAGCAAATTTGCAGATAACACAAAGCTGGGTGGCAGTGTGAACTGTGAGGAGGATGCCATGAGAATTCACGGTGAAGTTTAATGTGGGTAAATGCGAGGTTATCCACTTTGGTAGCAAAAACAGGAAGGCAGATTACTATCTAAATGGCATCAAGTTGGGAAAAGGGGAAGTACAACAGGATCTGGGGGGTCCTTGTTCATCAATCTAGGAAAGCAAGCATGCAGTTAAGAAAGCGAATGGCATGTTGGCCTTTATAACCAGAGGAGTCGAATATAGGAGCAAAGAGGTCCTTCTGCAGTTGTACAGAGCCCTAGTGAGACCACACCTGGAGTATTGTGTGCAGTTTTGGTCCCCTAATTTGAGGAAGGACATTCTTGCTATTGAGGGAGTGCAGAGTAGGTTTACAAGGTTAATTCCCGGGATGGCGGGGCTGTCAAATGCTGAGAGAATGGAGCGTCTGGGCTTGTACACTCTGGAGTTTGGAAGGATGAGAGGATATCTCATTGAAACATATAACATTGTTAAGGGTTTGGACACGCAAGAGGCAGGAAACGTGTTCCCAATGTTGGGGGAGTCCAGAACCAGGGGCCACAGTTTAAGAATAAGGAGTAAGTCATTTCGAACGGAGACGAGGAAACACTTTTTCTCACAGAGAGTGGTGAGTCTGTGGAATTCTTTGCCGCAGAGGGTGGTGGAGGCCGGTTCTCTGGATGCTTTCAAGAGAGAGCTAGATAGGGCTCTTAAAAATAGCGGAGTCAGGGGGTATGGGGAGAAGGCAGGAACGGGGTACTGATTGGGGATGATCAGCCATTATCACATTGAATGGTGGTGCTGGCTCGAAGGACGGAATGGCCTACTCCTGCACCTATTGTCTATTGTCTATTATCATGAAAATCTTGAGATTTGAAAACAAAAACCCACTAGCGATAGCCAGCAGGTTGCGGAGCCTCTGTAGAAATAAACTGTTCTGATGAAAGGACATAATCTGAAAACACCACTTTTCTTAGATCTAAATCTAATATTCATGAGGTCAGGCAGCATCTTTGAA
The DNA here is from genome assembly GCA_035221665.1 of Okamejei kenojei. Taxonomy (NCBI): domain Eukaryota; kingdom Metazoa; phylum Chordata; class Chondrichthyes; order Rajiformes; family Rajidae; genus Okamejei; species Okamejei kenojei. The sequence goes on along the minus strand of CM069138.1, from coordinate 73,402,085 downwards.
ACAAGATGGGTGGTGTTTTCAGATTATGTCCTTTCATCAGAACAGTTTATTTCTACAGAGGCTCCACAACATGCTGGCTATCGCTATTGGGTTTTTTTAAATCAAATCTCAAGATTTTCATGATAATAGACAATAGACAATAGAATATCTCTCTAATTTTCTATTTTAGCTTCATTAATAGAGATAAGTTGTTTACCCATTCAGAGAGATGAGATAATGCTTCTAATGTGTAATTTGATGAATAAACGACTGATTAGCATGGCCCAGATAATCCCCAGCCAAAAACCTTAAAAATAGCATAATTTGTAATCATGCTCAAAATCCTCAACTCTATTTGGCATGAGTGCAAAGTTGCTCTGCCATAAAACATTTAATAAACATTGAATAGCTACTTAAAGATCAAGACAATTTATGTTGGTCTGATCTGTGCTGAATAAAGATGACCGGTGATGTTACCAAGGGCAACAGAATGTGGAGGAAGATTAAGATTGTTTTTTTGCTTGATCCAATTTTTGGCTTTTTTAATGTCTCTCTCCATACTTGTCTTGTGGGTTAGTGAGTCTGACAGTGAAGGGACTATAATTACATTCACAGTAGGAGTGACCTAAATGCTGAAGCTCACTTTGTTGTCTGATGAGTATTCATTTAGCTCCATTATCCTGTCTGGTTTAGAAACCCCACCCAATATGCTTCTGCATTGATGTTGATTGCATGGGGTATTTACAGAATTTACAGAAACAATCAACGGCGCTTGTGTATTTTTCTTCTTGCATTGTGCTGAATTGCTGGAGGTGAAACTTCTTCCTGATGTTCTCTGCTGGTTCTTTGATTTTTGGATATCGGTGCTGTTGGCAGCTTATGCTTATCTGTAATTAGTGTTAAACATTTCAATGAATGAAATGAAAGCAAAGTTGAAAATGCTCGGCACCTTATGCTGGATCTCTGGCGAAAAGAGCAGAATGCTTTGGGTAGATGACCTATCAGACCTTTTATTTTATGACCATGCTAAACTAAACTGATGTATTAAACTTGGATTCCATAAATCATGCTAAATAGTTGTTTATTGGAGCTGTACTGTCATATAAATACTGAAGCTTTTCAGTGTTTTATCATTGAGTATTGAAGTTGGGAGGTCAAGTTGCAGTTGTATAAGATGTTGGTGAGACGCATTTAGAATATTGTGTTCAGTTCTGGGCACCATGTTTTAAGAAAGATATTATCAAGCTTGAAAGGGTTCAGATAAGATTTACAAAGATATTGCCAGGACTAGAGGGTGTGAGTTACATAGAGAGGTTGAGTAGGCTGGGACTCTATTCCTTGGAGCACAGGAGGATAAGGGGAGATCTTATAGAGGTGTACAAAATCATTTATTAAAGATGGGACAGCAGCACATTTGGAAAGTGGTGAAATCATTGGACAAAGTCAGCATGGATTTATGAAAGGTAAATCATGTCTGATGATTCTTATAACATTTTTCGAGGATGTAACTAGTAGAGTGGATAAGGGAGAACGAGTGGATGTGTTATATCTGGACTTTGAGAAGGCTTTTGACAAAGTCCCACATAAAAGATCAGTATGCAAACTTAAAGCACACGGTATTGGGGGTTCAGTATTGATGTGGATAGAGAGCTGGCTGGCAGACAGGAAGCAAAGAGTAGGAGTAAATGGGTCATTTTCAGAATAGCAGGCAGTGACTAGTGGGGTACCGCAAGGCTCAGTGTTGGGACCCCAGCTATTTACAATATATATTAATGATTTGGACGAGGGAATTGAATGCAGCATCTCCAAGTTTGAGGATGACACGAAGCTGGGGGACAGTGTTAGCTGTGAGGAGGATGCTAGGAGGCTGCAAGGTGACTTGGATAGGTTGGGTGAGTGGGCAAATGCATGGCAGATGCAGTATAATGTGGATAAATGTGAGGTTATCCACTTTGGTGACAAGAACAGGAAAGTAGACTATTATCTGAATGGTGGCCGATTAGGAAAAGGGGAGATGCAGCGAGACCTGGGTGTCATGGTACACCAGTCATTGAAAGTAGGCATGCAGGTGCAGCAGGCAGTGAAGAAAGCGAATAGTATGTTAGCATTCATAGCAAAAGGATTTGAGTATAGGAGCAGGGAGGTTCTACTGCAGTTGTACAGGGCCTTGGTAAGACCACACCTGGAGTATTGTGTACAGTTTTGGTCTCCGAATCTGAGGAAAGACATTCTTGCCATAGAGGGAGTACAGAGAAGGTTCACCAGACTGATTCCTGGGATGGCAGGACTTTCACATGAAGAAAGACTGGATAGACTCGGCTTGTACTCGCTAGAATTTAGAAGACTGAGGGGGGATCTTACAGAAACTTACAAAATTCTTAAGGGGTTGGACAGGCTAGATGCAGGAAGATTGTTCCTGATGTTGGGGAAGTCCAGAACAAGGGGTCACAGTTTAAGGATAAGGGGAAAGTCTTTTAGGACCGAGATGAGAAAAACATTTTTCACACAGAGAGTGGTGAATCTGTGGAATTCTCTGCCACAGAAGGTAGTTGAGGCCAGTTCATTGGCTATATTTAAGAAAGAGTTAGATGTGGCCCCTTGTGGCTAAAGGGATCAGGGGTGTTAATGAAGAGAAGGTAGGTACAGGATACTGAGTTGGATGACCAGCCATGATCATATTGAATGGCGGTGCAGGCTCGAAGGGCCGAATGGTGTACTCCTGCACCTATTTTCAATGTTTCTATGTTGCTATGAGGAATAGATCAGGAAGATGCACAGAGTCTCTTGCCCAGAGTAGGGGAATCTAGGGCCAGAGGACTTAGGTTCAAGGTGAAGGTGAAAAGATTTAATAGGAATCTGATGGGTAAATTTTTCCACACAAAGGGTGTATGGAACAAGTTGCCAGAGGAGGTAGTTGAGACTGGGACTATCCCAACGTTTAAGAAACAGTTAGACAGGTACATGGACAGGACAGGTTTTGAGGAATATGGACCAAGGGTAGGAAGGTGGTACTAGTGTAGCCGGGACGTGTTTGCTGGTGTGGGCAAGTTGGGCTGAAGGGCCGATTTGCTCACTGTTTCACTCCATGACTATGTTTGAAATATCAATAGTTGATGGAATTATTATGGGCCTGTCCCACTTGGGCGACTTTTTCGGCGACTACAGGAGACTATGCGGTCGCCACATGGGTACCGCATGCTCGCGGGTCGTTGCTGGGGAGTCACCTTCATGGCCGTGAGTAGTTCCTGCATTCTCGGAACTAGTCGCGGCTTCATTCTGGTTGCCGCTAATGTTTCAACATAGAGAGTAGCGAGAATTCACATGCCGCAGGTGCAGTGGTAGTGGGCTGCCAGGAGGTCGTAGGTGCTTGTAAGTTGTTGCCGGTGCTGACCGGTGAATTTCGTTGGCTCATTGGGGAAAAAAAACGTAAACAGTAGTTTTCAGAACCAAGGATAACCGACCAGTAATGTTAATGTCTGCCGAGCTTCACAGCCGTGTATCTCTGGCTTCTTAAAAGTTGTCTCCACTCCTTCTCCCCACCACCTAAGTCGGTCAGGCCCATAAGACTCTGCTTAGTAGCAGTGGATGACTTGCTTTTTCATCAATTTAGTTTGGTTTATTGTCACAGGTGGCAAGGTGCAATGAAAAGCTTTTGTTGCGTGCTAAACCAGTCAGCGGAAAGACAATACATGATTACCATCGAGCCATCCACAGTGTACCGATACATGATAAAGGGAATAATGTTAATAACATTTAGTGCAAGATATTATCATAGAATGACACAGTGGAAACGGGCCCTTTGGCCCAACTTGCCCACACCGACCAACATGTCCTAGCTACACTAGACCCACCTACCAGCATTTAGTCCATATCCCTCCAAACCTGTCCTATCCATGTACCTGTCTAACTGCTTCTTAAATGTTGGGATAGTCCTTGCAGATGGTCCATACACCCACCACTCTGGTCTAATCAAAGACCCCAAAGAGGTAGATAGCAGCTCAACTACCCTCTAGTTGTTAGTAGGATGGTTCAATTACCTGATAACAGGTGGGAAGAAACTGTCCCTGAATCTGGAGGTGCGCATTTTCACACTTCTATAGCTCTTGCCTGATGGGAGAAGAGGGAGTGACTGGGGTGCAACTCGTCCTGGATGGGACATTCTTCGCTGGATACAAGCAATATAGCATTGTGTATTTTATCATTTGGATGCTTTAATGGACAACCTAGAATAAAAGACTCTACACGTGGGAGATGAACACTTTAGTGTCTCTCAAAACAGCCGTGTGTGTCCATTTGCCCAACAACTGACATTCGCCACCTTTTGGTTGGTAAAGAGTGAGCATACAAATAAACTAAAGTTTCTATTTTCTAACATACATTTGCAGGTCTTTTCTTGTTCCATTTATTAACCATTATGTTTATTTTCACCTGAACAGAATGCTATTTGCAGTTAGGTTGCACGGATCTTTAAAACTGAACTGTGTATTTTGAAATGCTTCAAACCTTAATGTGGCTTGTGTTGTTTTTTTAATCCAGTGTTGCCTTGATGAATCACAGTTGTTGCCCAAATGTGATTGTAACCTACAAAGGGACAATTGCAGAGGTCAGAGCCGTGAAGCGGATAGGCCCTGGTGAAGAGGTTGGAAAGCAGGATGGTCAAACCTGTTTTTATTTTCAATAAAAACAACATTAAAAAAAATAATGATGTACTCTTTTGCTAAATGTATGTGTATTGAAAAATGAATAATATAAACATACTTAAACTTTGTTACTGTACGCTCTTTGCTTCAGAGGGAGGTTTGCAACAAATTGGCATTGGTAATGCAGATAAACTGCTATTGAGCATTAATATACTTTGCTATGTAATTGTTAAGGCAAACATTTATGATGCTATGAATGTTGAAAATCTGCATTATCAAAGATACAGTGTGTAATGGACATTATTTTTATAAAGGTGATTGAACTCTTCAATCGGATAGGAACTGACTGAGTTTAATACTTGAGCTTCTTAGTGCAATGTCCCCCGACCCCCCCCCCCCCCCCACCAATATTTCAGCAGTTTGGCCAAATTAAATTCATTCTCTAGGAATCCACCAATCAATAGAGATATAGAATTAAAAAATACAAAAGCAAAATGTATACCATGAACTCCCCAAAATCCACAAACCCGACTGCCCTGGCAGACCCATTGTCTCTGCCTGTTCGTGCCCCACCGAACACATTTCCACATACCTTGACGCCATCCTATCCCCCCTTTGTTAAATCCCTCCCCACCTATGTTCAAGACACCTCAGACACTCTCCGTCGGCTCCGTGCATTCCATTCTCCAGGTCCCCATCCTCTCATCTTTACCATGGACGTCCAGTCACTCTACACCTCCATCCCCCACCAGGACGGTCTCAAAGCCCTCCGGTTCTTCCTCGACCAGAGGAGCAACCATACCCATCCACTGACACCCTCCTCCACCTAGCAGAGTTGGTCCTTACCCTCAATAACTTCTCTTTTGACTCCTCCCATTTCCTCCAAACACAAGGCGTAGCTATGGGCACACGCATGGAGCCCAGCTACGCTTGCATCTTTGTTGGGTATGTCGAACAATCCTTGTTCTCGGCGCACCAGGGCCCCATCCCCGACCTCTACCTCCGTTACATCGACGACTGCTTTGGTGTCACCTCCTGCACCCACACACAACTGACTGACTTCATTCATCTCACCACCAACTTCCATCCGGCACTCAAATACACTTGGACCATTTCCGACATTTCCCTACCATTCCTTGACCTCACCATCTCTATTGCAGGTGATACACTCCTGACCGACATCCACTACAAACCAACTGACTCCCACAGCTACCTGGACTACTCTTCCTCCCACCCTGCTTCCTGTAAGGGACTCCATCCCTATTCCCAATTCCTCCGTCTACGCCGCATCTGCTCCCAGGATGAGGTGTTCCACACCAGGTCATCACAAATGGCCTAATTCTTCAGAGAACAGGGATTCCCCTCCCCCACTATTGATGAGGCTCGCGCCAGGGTCTCCTCCATACCCGCAACACTGCCCTCTCTCCCCATTCCCCCACTCGCAAACAGGGCAGAGTCCCCCTGGTCCTCACCTTTCACCCCACCAGCCGGCAAGTACAACACATAGTCCTCCGCCGGTTTCGCCACCTCCAACGTGACCCCTCCACCCGCCACATCTTCCATCTCCCCCCCTGTCTGCCTTCCGCAAACGATCGCTCCTCCGCAACTCCCTTGTCAATTCTTCCCTCCCCTCCCGCTCTACCCCTTCCCCGGGCACTTTCCCTTGCAACCGCAAGAAAATGCAACACTTGTCCCTTCACCTCCCCCCTCCACTCCTTTCAGGGACCCAAGCAGTCCTTTCAGGTCCGACAGAGGTTCACCTGCACCTCCTCCAACCTCATCTACTGCATCCGCTGCTCCAGATGCCAGATGATCTATATCGGTGAGACCAAGCGGAGGCTTGGCGATCGTTTCGCCGAACACCTCCGCTCGGTCCGCAAAAACCAACCCGACCTCCTGGTGGCTCAGCACTTCAACTCCCCCTCCCATTCCGTATCCGACCTCTCGGTCCTGGGCCTCCTCCACGGCCAGAGTGAGCAACACCGCAAGTTGGAGGAACAGCACCTCATATTCGCCTTGGGGAGTCTGCATCCTTTGAGCTTGAACATTGAATTTTCTCAATTCTGTTAACCCTTGCTGTCTCCTCCCCTTCCCACCTCTCCCTCAGCCCTCGGGCCCTGGCATTCCCTCTATCTCATTCTCCCTCCCCCACCCTAGTCGCACAGCTTCTCATTTCACACCACAAACAGCTTACAATGGCTTGTTCCCTTTATCATCGATACTTTTTTGCATATCTTTCATTCATTGTTCTTTATCTCTCCACATCACCGTCTATATCTCTCGTTTCCCTGATCCCTGACCAGTCTGAAGAAGGGTCTCGACCCGAAACGTCGCCCATCTCCTTCGCTCCTTAGATGCTGCTGCACCCGCTGAGTTTCTCCAGCTTTTTGTGTAACCCTCGATTCTCCAGCATCTGCAGTTCCTTCTTTAATACCATGAACTGAATTAGTTTACAAAGAACAATGATCACACTGGGAGGCCAGGTAGAGATTTGGTTTGGAAACTGACCAAGACAATTTTTTCTATTGATACTTGTTCAACGATACCCTATCAACCAAAGTAATATTTGATTCTAGTCTTTGGCCTACAATACAATCAGAATTCTCATGTCCATATACTGCATTTTCATGGGGCATTACTGTTGAGACATGTATCCATAAGAAATGCACCCCCACATATAACATTATGGGAGAGGGTTTGTATCATGGAAAATTGCAACCCTTCTGTAATACTGTACTCGTTGTTTAAATATTACATTTAATAATTGCAACAGCTTATTATCTGCAGGCCAACAGAATCCAAATTCAATGTTTATTTCATGGCAGGTATGAAATGGAAATCTCACTATTTTTCTGTCTAACAATTTTGCAGATATTCACCAGTTACATCGATCTGCTGTATCCAACCGAAGACAGGCAAGACCGATTGAGGGATTCTTATTTCTTTACTTGCGATTGTAGAGAATGTGCAACAAAAGCTAAGGTGATGTTTTTTGAACTTCATGCTGTTTTTTCTTGCTGTCAGTTACTTGACCACAGTCCAGCCTTTACTCTGGGTTCCATCTTGCATTCTTCCCAACAGTTCAGAGGATGAGGCAGTCTCCACTAGAGCAAAGTTCAGATGTGATCCATGAAAAATTGATTGTTCTGGGTTAGAGGTTGCCTGAGCACAAGATACTAAATATTCCTGATTTTTTTTTTTTTTTCCAATGTTTCAAACTGGGAAAATGCATTGTTTCTGCATGCAGTATTCTTTTTCAAAAGTTTTTCAAATACTAATTTGTTTTTAAACTTAAAACTGCAATATCATGTAATGGAAATTACTTTTTGTGACTTTATGCCGTTGATATTTTTCTAATGCTAAACATCAGTACAAGTGCTCTATTACCACTATTTAAAATGGTGTGTTTTTCCATGGTGGAAAGTCAGTAAAAAGGCAGATAAATCTCCCATACAGAGCACAACACCCCCCCCCCCCTTTTTTAAAAAAAAAAATTGGTATGATTTAGGGCTGAATAACGGCTTTCCTTTGGCTACATAATGTATTTCATGGAAAATAATAATAGAAAACATTGGAAATACTTAATTAATACTTAATTACGGAGCTTTTGTGCAACGGCTATTATCATTCTAAATCTGAGTGACAGATTTTCATTGATCAAATATATTAGGAGTGCTGAGATGGGACATTAAAATATAGAAACATAGAGAATGGATATCTGAATGGTGGGAAGAACTTTTGCCTAAAATAGCTTGACCAGGTTTCTGTCCTCTTTCAAAGCTGAATGTTGGAGGAGGAAGATGGCATGGTCAATTAGAGTGAAGATCTGAAGAAGGGTTTTGGCCTGAAACGTTGCCCATTTCCTTCCCTCCATAGATGCTGCTGCACCCGCTGAGTTTCTCCAGCATTTCTGTCTAACCCCTTAAGCCATCTTTATAAAACTGCCACTTTTGGATGCTGCTGGGTTGCATTTTTATAGATTTTGCTTCATCTTCAGTTAAAACCAAATTAAGAACAAAACTGAATTGTTGATGTCACTATCTGGTGATCTGTTTGACCATTTATGGCCCAAGTTGAACTTGGAGTCCTGGGGACATGCTGCATAGACACAGCACTTTTTCCCCAACTCTTCCATGCCTCCTATCTGCCTGTATTTTGCTCACATATCTCAGTAAATCTTTCCTGCCCTTGTACCTTGTTAGCTTTCATAGCAAAAGGATTTGAGTACAGGAGCAGGGAGGTTCTACTTCAGTTGTACAGGGTCTTGGTGAGACCACACCTGGAGTATTGCGTACAGTTTTGGTCTCCAAATCTGAGGAAGGACATTATTGCATAGAGGGAGTGCAGAGAAGTTCACCAGATGATTCCTGGGATGTCAGGACTGTCTTATGAAGAAAGACTGGATAGACTCGGTTTATACTCTCTGGAATTTAGGAGATTGAGAGGGGATCTTATAGAAACTTACAAAATTCTTAAGGGGTTGGACAGGCTAGAGCAGGAAGATTGTTCCCGATGTTGGGGGAAGTCCAGGACAAGGGGTCACAGCTTAAGGATAAGGGGGAAATCCTTTAAACCGAGATGAGAAAGACTTTTTTCACACAGAGAGTGGTGAGTCTCTGGAACTCTCTGCCACAGAGGGTAGTTGAGGCCAGTTCATTGCCATATTTAAGAGTGAGTTGGATGTGGCCCTTTGGCTAGGGGATCAGAGGGTATGGAGAGAACAGGTACGGGATCTGAGTTGGATGATCAGCCAGATCATATTGAATGGCGGTGCAGGCTCGAAGGGCTGAATGGCCTACTCCTGCACCTAATTTCTATGTTTCTATGTTTACCTTCTAAATCTTAATTAATTAATTAAAAACCAAGTGCCTTCTGAATCCTGTTGTTACCTGTCTCAACTGCATTCTCTGGCAGCTCGTTCCATATACCCACCTCCCTCAGAGTGGAAAAAGTTGCAGCTCGGGTTGTGATTAAACATTGGCCCTCTTACCTGAAACCTACGTCCTCTGGTTCTTGAATTACCCTATCCCAGGAAAATGTCTCTGTGCATCCACCTTATTTATTCCCCTCATGATTTTATACGCTTCTATGTGATCACCCCTCAGTATCCTGCGCTCCAAGGAATAAAGTCATAGCCTGTCCAAACGTTCCCTACAGCTTCAACCCTTGAGTCCTGGCAACATCCTCGTAAATCTTCTTTACACTCTTACCAGCTTAATGAGATCCTTTCGATAGCAGGGTGACCAAAGCTAACACAATACTCCAAACACAGCCTCATCAACATCTCGTACAACTGTAGGATAACGTCCCAACTTCTATACTCAGTACCCCGACGGCTGATGGCCAATGTACCAAAATCCGCCTTCACCACCAAATCTACCTGTGATGCCACTTCCAGAACAAAGCCACCTTACCCATTACTTTGGCACCTCCATGGTAACACCCTTGGGATGGCAGAATTGGAATGAGAAAATAGCAAAGTTGCAAATTGTATTTTTTTTCATGTGCTTTCCATCAATTCTTGTGAATTAACGAGGCTTCTGAGCAACCCTTGAAGAGAATGCTTAGCCAAAAGAATTCAAAGAATGCCTTAAGAAAAGTGTAGCCTTGTATCATGCATTTACTGCAACGTTTTTATGCTCTTACTGCAGGATAAAGAGAAGCTGGAAGTGACAAAATATGATGAGCCACCAAAGCCGGAGGCTGTCAAGGATATGATCAAATATGCAAGGAATATAATTGAAGAGTTCAGGAGAGCCAAGCACTACAAAAATATCCTTTTTCCAGTAGAATGGTCATGGGTTGTCATTTGTTGAACGTTGAATTCTAGTTCTATGCTTGGTGTTAATATAGATTTGTATGGTCCAGATGTTCCATGGGGTCGGCAAGAAAGAGACCTAGCAACACTAGGAATTATTTAGAATGGCCAAATATCCTACCGACTCGCATGTCTTTGGGACATGGGAACAGACTGGAGCACTCAAAGGAAACTTGCCTGGTCAGATGAAAAAGATACAAACTTCACACAGTGTCACAGGTTGGGATTGAACCTGGTTCTCTGGTATTATGAAGCAGTATCTCAACTACCGGCACCACTGTGCCACCCCATGCTCCATGCCTTGGATATTTATTAATAACAAGTTGGCCATCAAAATATAAAAAATGATATTTAAATTTATAAATAATAGTATAGGGTGGATGGGATGTGGATAGAGGGAGATGAGAGCTGGTCAACGGGGAATAAAACCAGTGAGAAATGTGGGCAAACTAAGGGAATGTAAAGTTGTAAACAATTTGGAATGGGTAAATGTAAATACCAGCACAAACTGCAGAGAAAGGCACTAAAGGACATGGAGAAACAAATGTTAATACATATTCAATTCATTAATTGAAACTGTTGCTTGTGTTTTTTTTAAAAGCCGATAGAGTTTTGAGATTTGTAAAGTGGAGCATGGATCGCGTGAGCCAGTCTTGTGTATACCAAGCCAGAGGTTGCGGACGGACCTGTTTGAGGCATAATAAAGTTGAGAGGCATAGATAAGGGAGACAGTCAGAACCTGTTTCCCAGGATGGAAAAGTCAAATGCCACAGGGTATTGCTCTAGCTTGAGAGGGACAAAGTTTAAAGATGTGCAGGGCAAACGTTTGCACAAATGAAGGTAAGTGCGTAGAATATGCTGCAGGGGTGGTGGTGGTGGAGGCAGATGCGATGGTGCATTTAAGAGGTTTTTGGATAGTCACACGGATATGCAGAGAATGGAGGGGTACAGATTATATGCAGGCAGATAGAGTTGGTCGTGGCATCACATTCGGCACCGACATTGCCGGCTGAAGAGCTTGCTCCGGTGCTGTACTATTCTATGTTGACTTTGTGCAGATTTGTGTGCCAGATACAAGTGATTTAAAATTATGCAATTGATTCAAAACTTATGTCCTTAATGACCTGCTGTTTAAAAGAGTTCCACCCCATGCTCATAAATTCATATGATAGGAGGAGAATTGGGATATTTGGCCCATCAAGTCTGGTCGTGGCTGATGTTTCTTTCCCTCTTAACCTCATTTTCCTGTCTTCTCCCCATAACTCTCAACACCTATACTCATCAAGAATCTATCTATCTCTGCCTTAAAAATATCGATTGACCTGGCCTCCACAGCCTTCTGTGGCAAAGAATTCCACAGAGTCACCAGCCTCTGCCTAAAGAAATTCCTCCTAAATGAACGTCCTTTTATTCTGAGCTATGACCTACAGTCGTAGACTTTCCCACTAGTGGAAACATCCTCTCCACATCCACTCTATCCAGGCCTTTCATAATTTGGTAAGTTTCAATGAGGTTCTCCCATCCTTCTAAACTCCAGCAAGTATTGCGTCAAACTTTCATCATGTATTAACCCATTCATTCATTCAGACCCTCTCCTGAGCCAGCACATCCTTCGTCAGATATGGGTCCCAAAATTGCTCACAATACTCCAAATGCGGTCTGACTAGCAACTAGCAAAGCCTCAGCATGCTGGTGCACTGGAGTTGCATATTGGCTTGACAAGAATGGCAGATTTATTTTCCTAATGATCATTAATAAACCAGATGGGTTACATCCACTGATGGGTTACATCCAACTGATGGGATATACATTAGCATTATTCATGCAAGCGTTTTATTACAGAATTTATTTGATTAACAATTTCAATAGCCCAGCTGCTGTGGTGGGATTTGAACGTGTTTCTGGATCATCTGTCCTGGTCTCCACGTTACTAGACCAATAATTCAACCAACTCTGCATCTCATATTGCAATGGAAGTTGGGAAGGGAAGGGGTGAGGTGGGTTTGTTCGGGAAGTTTTTCCCCAGTCTATGCTTTCCAAATCTGAGAAATCTGAAGAAATAACAGCGATTTAAAGTTCTCAGGATTAGGGAAGTTTTAAAGGTTTATAGTGTGCAATGCTTTGTGTCCTAAATTAGTGAGCACTGTAATACTTGAGGACAATTTGGATAAATACTCAAACTAACAAAGGGGGGAAAAGCAAACCAGGTGAGTGCAATGGCCCTTCTAAGTTCTACGATTTTATTTTGTCAAGTTTTTTTTGTGATGTTTCGGCTCTATATATCACTTTCATTTCCCTTGTGACTCCAAGCACAATAGAAGACAATCTGTGCAAAGGTGTAGCGATGGAGGACAACAAAAGAAGATGCTGTTAAGTTTAAAAAAAAAAAAAAATCTGTTTATTTTTCCATGCAATCAGTCCAGGTTTGACAGCTGTTTTTGCATTACAATTCTTAACCACCTGGCACCCCCTAGTGAATTGCTGGAGATCTGCGAATTAAGTCTGGATAAGATGGGATCCGTTTTTGAGGATGATAACGTTTATATGCTGCACATGATGTACCAAGCCATGGGAGTCTGTTTGTATATGCAGGACTGGGATGGAGCACTCCGCTATGGTCAAAAAATAATCAAACCTTACAGGTAAATATAAAGTATTATTTTATTTTCTACACAATTATAATGCAGTATTTCTCTGAAAATACTTTAGCTGTACAACGACTTTTGTTTAATAAATAAGTAGTCATAGGTCATCACTATACTCCATTTAGTTAGTCTAGCTTGCACATTTCATTGTCATTAAAATGATGTGATCAGTTTCAACTAATTGTGTGTTGGTCTGCTTTGTTGCTACAGGTACTTTTTGGTAATTCTTAATTTTCTAATGTTCAGTGAGTCGCTTTCTAGTGAGGGGGGCCTAAATTCACTGCCAAAGAAGGTCGTGAACAATGACCTACTTGATGCCTGTTAGTTTTGAATGTTGAAGCTTGCCAATACGAATGATTTCAGATAAAGATGAATCCTGCACAGAGTAATGTAAAATAATGATTTAGAATGCACAAGGAGATTCATGAGATAGGTATGGGAAAATAGCTTGTGCTAAACCAAGCAGAAATACCTAATGTTTTGTGACCAAGCTGTAGCCCATCTGTGTCTTGGGGTGCCAAGGTGGTTGTTTTTGCATCAACCTTCGGGCAATTTTCCAATCCCGACCTTGGTGACAAGATTGTTTGCTATTTCCATTCTTTATTTTGTTTCCCCACAGCTCCCCTGGGCAGGATTGTAGTTGGCTGCGTGTTGTATCAGTCACCATTAATGCATTGTGCACAAATCATGAAAATGAAATACAAATTAAGGGCTGAACGTGGAATTAATTTAACATCGCATGCTCAATGATGGAATGTCGATTTGTCTCCCACTGTAAACAAAAGATTGTATTCCTCCGTCCTCAAAACAAATTGCAGCAGGTCCGATCACAGACCTGGCTTTAACTGTTTAACACTCTTAACTGCTGTTATTTTCTGCAGTCAGAAATGCCACAGTGGCTGAACTGTCATGGCGAGGAATTAAGGGTCATTTACACTGAAGTGACATTTTTCAGCAGGGACTGAAATTATAAACACCTTGAGTTGATTAAGAATTAAAAATTTCCTTCAAGAAAAATACTTCAATATTGAGAACTGTGTAGATCATGAATTGCCATATTGTTGCATGCTAGAGGATCAGTTTCCTTTTGGGATTGTTGCCTGACTCAATATTGGCTTATTGATTCATGGGTTATGAATGGTTTTGTTCTGTGTATCTCTGCCATGTGTTATCAGAAACAATGTTGAAGAGGTAGAGCGGTAATGCAATACATCTGCACACAACTTCAATACGAGTGTCCTGTAGTCTTCAGCAGAGAACTGCTTCTGTGCAACTTGAAGGTATCTCCTCGAACTGGTTCCATGGCACAATTGGGAAGGTGACTGTAAATTACAGTAGGTCTATGGGTGCCGTGTCCTCCGTGTGCACATGGTTTTTATCTCTACCTACTATCTGAAGTAATTAGCAGTTCATCTCTCACTGCCAAATTCCCCTCGCATCTCCCAATGCTTCTAGCCCTGGACCTAGCCGATCCCTTTACAACTCTGCCCTTCTGTAGGGCTTGGTGCAATGTACAAAAATCACATAATCGATGGAAACTGGTGAGATGTAAGGCTGCCAGTGGCAGGAACTTTGATTTGCCAGAACTATTGTCAGAAATCCTGATTACATTCCCATGTAAAAGGACGGTTCGGTTAACTGATATGTGCCCATGGTTTTCTGGCAATGTGTTAATGAGTGAGGATCCTCACGAGAGGATGTCATTAGGTTAGCTCTCCTGAGACTGGTGTAGCACCTAGAGATTAAAATTCCTCAACTTTAAAGTTCAGACTTTATATTCAAGGCAGATGAAAGACTAAATTTGATTTTGAGGGATAAAAGCATGAATGTTTTTGATCCTCATTCTCTACCTAATTGCTTAAAAAAAAAATTGGTTTGATAAATCTTGACAGCAGTAATTTACATCTTTCAGCATTTAAAGCAATTGTATAAATATCCAAGAGTGACCTGTAGGCATAAAACTTAGTTGCTGATCCAGAACTATGGGGCAAATGCATAATCTGAGGTAGATGGAAAGGAGTTTAGAGCGGGCAAGATGGTGACAATGTAATTTGAGGAAATGGATGATAAGAAATCAGTAAATGTCATTATAGTGAGAATCTGGATACTCTTTTTTTTTAGAAAATGAGCCGCATATCATTTGGTGCAGCAAGTGCTAAGAATGTGGCATGTTGACTTATTAAAACAGAACGTTACATAGGTGAACATCCTTGATGCAGTTCTACAAGGCTTCAGACAGGTTGGAACATGAGAGCTGTGTGGTGCTTCACCTGCCTTGGAGGCAGTGCAACACTAAATTAACTCTTGTGGTTAATGGCATGGTTGTAAGTGGATCAGATTTGCCTAAACATGCAGGCGTTTATAAGATTGAGAGGTGGGAAACATCTATAATATTATTCGATAAGATTTTGACAGGGTAGGTACTTTAATTATTTCTTCTGTTGAAGAATCTAGAAATGAGCATCATAGCTTCAGGGTAAAGGGTTGGGTTGAGAAGGGTTGAGGAATGTCCTCATTCTGAGGACGGTATAATGCCTGTCTGAGTTTGAGGGACTATTAGACATTTTGTGTACACCCACCCCCCACCTTCAATCTGAAGAAGTCCCGACCCGAAACATCACTGATTGCTTCTCCAGAGATGCTGCCTGACCCGCTAAATTACTCCAGCACTTTGTGTCTATCTTTGGTATAAAACAACCTCTGCAGTTCTTTATTTCTATAATTTAATGCCTTTCGTTTAATTTAATTTAGAGATATAGCACGGAAACAGGCCCTTTGGCCCACGCCGACCAGCGATCCCTGCACACTGACACTATCCTACACACACTAGGGACAATTTTTACATTTACCAAGCCAATTAACCTACAAACATGTATGTCTTTGGAGTGTGGGAGGAAACCGAAGATCTCGGAGAAAATCTACGCTGGTCACGGGGAGAATGTACAAACTCCGTACAGACAGCACCGAACCTTCACTAGATTGATCCCGGGTCTCCGGCGCTGCATTCGCTGCAAGGCAGCAACTCTACCGCTGTGCCACCCTTGTTTTCTTCCAGTCATTTATTTTTCTGTTATGATAATAGGGACTCTAGTGATGTGTGAGTGAGATACAGTCACATTGCCAACCGCACTCCAGTATAATTCGTGTCTCCTTAAATTTGATTTTGGTGTGCAGTTATTATTGTTTGAAAGCCTGCCTACTTTCCAACTATGGGCTTTGCATGTAGAAAAGAAAATGAGATTTAAAAGTGGGCAAGAGAAAATTAAAGTTAAAGGCACCTTTATTTTTACTTTTAAAGCAGCAAACACTATCCTGCATATTCTCTGAACGTTGCTTCCATGTGGCTGAAACTGGGTCGATTGTATATGGGTCTGGAACACCATTCTGCTGGAGCAAAGGCATTGAGGAAGGTAAGAAATAACATATCTTGGCCTTTTTTTTGTTATCCAGAGAGTTTATAACTAATGTGATTATTTCAATTTTTTTTAAATTTTAATTTATTGTCATGTGTACTGAGGTACAGCAAAAAGCATTTTATGTTGCATGCTATCCCATCAGTGGAAACACTATACATGATTACAGTCAAGTCATCCAGTGAATACAGATGCAGGATAAAAGGAAAAACATTAGGTGCAAGGTAAAGTCTGATTAAAGATAGTCCAAGGGACTCCAATGAGGTAGATGGTAGGTCAGGACCGCTCTCTAGTTGGTGATAGGATGGTTCAGTTGCCTGATAACAGCTGGCTAGAAAATGTCCCTGAATCTAGAAGTATGTTTTTTCATACTTCTGTACCTCTTGCCTTATCCTTGATTATGTGGTAGCCTTGCTGAGGCAGCATGAAAATAGATGGAGTCAATGGAAGGGAGGATGGTTTGCATGATAGTCTGGACTGCAGACTATTACAATGCTCTGCAATTTCTTGCGGTCTTACATGGATTTGTTATATTAATAAGAAATATGGCAAAATGGTTCATGAGAGCTTTACCCAGTGTTCTAGCAAGAAGCATTGCTAGATGGTATTTTCTACATAATTAAGTCGCTTGCATTGGGTTTATTACAGGCAATAGACCAGTCTCTTCCTGTGCTCAATTTTAAAATGCTCAGTGGAAGAGACGAGCTGTTCCGTTGTGCAGCATGCTGTAATTCGTTAAAGCCATAAGCTTTTTCCACCACCTTTTTAATACATTTCAACTAGTTTAAAAGTGGATCTTTTTCTGAATTTCTGTAATTACGAATTGTAACTTTTTACCAAAATTAGTTATACAGCATAGAAACCTGCCATTTGCCAAACCACATCTACACCAACTAGTAGGAACTTATCTGTATTTATCCCATCTTCCAGCTCTTGGCCAATAGCCTTTCTATGCCTCGGTCAATCAAGTGCTCATCTATATACTAAAATGCTGCCTGAACTCTGCTTCCATTACTGTGGGTTCCTGATTCTCGCCACTTTCTGGGTAAAACGGTCCCCTTCACATTCCCTTTAAATCTCATGCCCCTTTTACTTAATTTAGTTTATTTTATTTTCACATGTACCACACCACTGATATGGGAATAGTTTTCTGCACTACCCAATAACCCAGGAAATCTGCCGAGTTTCTCTCCATTCCATCAAAATCCTGGCAAATCTACTCTTCTCTCCCCCCCCCCCCCCCCCACTGTGTAATCACTTCTTTCCTATAGCATCATGACCAGAACTGCACACAGTCCTCCTACTGAGGTCCGAACCGTGTTTTATAAAGGTCCTATTGCAGTCCATATAAACCACATCTACTGCACATACCCTCAACCCTGTCACTTTGTTAAATCTCACTTTGTTAAGTCAGATTTGTCAGACAGGATCTGGTCTTGACAAAGCTACGCTGGCAATCTTTGATCCTGCCTTTCCAGTGAGTGTTAATCCTGTACCTATGAATGTTTCCAACACTGCCCCCACTATCGATGCTACGCCCACAGTTTTGCAAAATCAAGGCTTTTATCAGCTACCCTTGCTTGAAAAGAGGCACCATGTTTGTTACCCTCCAGTTGTTCAGGCCCTACCTTCCTCAGTACCTCACTCATGGCCCGTAAAGATTCAAATCCCAGTCAGAGCTTCTGTAATCTCTCTCCTTCACTCCCATGGCAACCTGGAATAAATCTCATCCAGCCTGGGAATTTATCTACCTTTAAGCCTGCTAAGGCATCTTCTCATTATTTGTGGAGACTTGAACTAGAATTTCATCTTTGAGTTCCCCAACGACAATACATTTCCTTTGTGAATACTGTTTGGAAAGTCTCAAATTCTGATATTTTCCGGCTACACACAGAAATTGCTTCTGTTGTCCCTAATAGGCCTTTCTCTTTTTTTGCCCTTAATATGTTTACAAAATGCCTTCAGATTTGCCTTCATACTGTCTTCTGTAATATTCTGTGACCTTCGCTTAGCCTTCCTATTTTCCTTTTTCAGTGCCTTCTTAATTGTTTTCATTCTTGTTGCGCCCCTGCTGTGTTTGGTCGTCTGAACCTGCCATATGTGCTTTTTTTTAAGTCAACGCTTCATATCTCTCTTTACCCTGGCAGGAACATGTTGGTCTGAACTTTTGCTGTTTCTTCTCTGATTGTATCTCACTGGACAGATGTTGACTAATCTAAAAGTAGATGCTGCCAATCTACACTTGGCAGATTCTGTATTATTGTAAAGAAATCTGCTTTTCTGCGCACCCCCCACAACCCAATTTTGAGGTACATTTTCGCGGTCTATTCCTCAATATAGAAGTAATGCATTTCTTGACTAACAGTGCAATGTCACTTATTTTACAACCCCTTGCTTGTGTGAGGTAGGGAAACATAATTATCAGTCTTGCCAATCTTTCAGCATGTCTCAGTGATTGCAACAATATTTTAGTCCCACAAGTTAGTTAAATGTCCAAGTAAGATGCTTGTTAGACCCCTTGCCCTAAAATAAATGACATTAAGCTTTTTTTTGCCCAGCTGCTCTGCCTCTTGGATTTATTGACATTTTCGGCTTCAGGTGTTTGTACCTTTCCATGTGGACATCTACTTGGAGCCCCCTTCCCCTAAACCTTCCCGAGTAGCACCAGCAAACCTCTCCACCGCATTGTTGGTCACATCCTGCTTGTTCAGGCTCCACCTTCTCCAGAAAAAGTCCTGGTCATCCAAAAGCCCATCCTCCTGCACCATCCCTACACCCATGCATTCAATTGACCCATTCTGCTATTCCAATGTAACTCGTTTTGGTTAGTATGTGAAAAATGATGCAGTTTATATCACGATTAGATCATGGAAATGTAATGGTTACCCTTTTAACTGTTGCTTTTCTTGCATGCAAATCACTGCGGCAATATATTAAAAATATGCATTCATCTTAGTAGAATGCATTCCACATACCTGCCAACCATTCCGATTTGGGCGGAATTCTTCCGATTTTTCCATCCCAATTCCGAATTCCGATTTTTTTCCTCAATATTCCGAAAAAAATTGGAATTCGGAATTGGGATGGAAGCGTGCATGCGACCCATGGCGGCGGCGGTGAGGAGACAGCGAGAGAGCGCACCGCGCCTGCGCCGCTTATGGGGGCACGCACGGGTGTACGTCAGCACGCAGCCGCATGACCCCGCCCCGCCACGGTGGCGTTCGGCGTCACTTGCCCCCCCCCCCCCGCACTGACGTCACTTTCCCGCCCTCACTGACGTCACGTACCCCGCCCCTTACTGACGTCACGTATCCCGCCCCTTACTGACATCACGTGCCCCGCCCTCACTGACTTCAGGCTAATAGGATTCCGATTTTTCATTCTCGCACGTTTCACCTTGGTAAAGGTTCACATCTCCTTTTCTGTGGTGAAAGAGAAGGACCTGTACTGTGGTTTAGTTTAGAGATACAGCCTGGAATCAGGCCCTTCGGCCCACACTGACCAGCCACACGCACGCACGCACACACAAGATCTATCTTACACACACTAGGGACAATTTACAATTTTACTAAAGCCAATTAGCCTACAAACCTTGTAAGTCTTTGGAGTGTGGGAGGAAACCGGAGCACCCACGCAGGATACAGGGAGAATGTCCAAACTCCATACAGACGATAGAACATTATCCTTGGAGGGAAAATAAACTGCACACGTGGTCAGAATCGAACCCGGGTCACTGGCGCAGTAAGGCAGCAATTCAACCGCTGCGCCACCGTGCTGCCCCTTGCTGAGATTGTTGACTCAACAAATCTTCTGCTCCTCCATCCGGATCCCACTTGGATCCTACCAGTTCTTTGCCGTGAACATCTGGAACTGCTGCCCTGGTTATTCTTGGTCATGTTGACTCTGACCTCTCCCCTCCTTACATAAAGTTGCCAACGTCACTAAACGTAAGAATTTTATGTGTGCTGCAACTGGAATTACTTATTATTGCAATGTGATGTAGCAAAGTAGAACATTTGCAATTCAGTTTTTAAAAGTGTGCACTTTTTAGGTTGTTTCTTGAGGGATATTGACTGAAATTGGACTTTTTCTTTCACAGGCTTTGGCTATCATGGAAGTGGTGCATGGGAAGGATCATCCATATATTTTTGAAATTAAAAAGGAACTGGAGGAGAAATGAATGTTTTTCCTTGACCTCAAATGAAATGCGAGACTATTCCCCTGTAACAGAATAATGTGTATTCGTTTGTAACAAAGGGTCTGAAAAATAACAGCATGAATGTTAAAGGAATGCTGTTTTTATTTTTGTTTCTAATATTTAACTGAGTATGACAATAAATATAAAATTACATCAGATTTTCGATTTTGTTTGAAGTGCGGTATGTTCTCTGAACATTTGACTTGTTGCAAGCTTTTCAATATGTGCGAGTCTCTATGTATAAGAACACAAGAAATGGCCATTTGATTGCCGATGCCTGCTCTGCCATTCAGTAGGATATCTAATCTTTTACCTGTGTATCACTTTCTTACTCTCAGACCATATCCCTTGTGATATCTAAAAATAAATCAATCTCTGTCTTGATCATACTTGGTGAGTGTGTTCATCCACGGCCATCTGAGTAGAAAATTCCAAATGTTCACAAATACATTTCTTATCACCTCTGTCGGGAAACCTCAGACTTTACTTTTCCCCATTGAACATATTGTTTTGATAATTCAGTTTTTCTATAATGCAAGCTTTCTTAGGATAGTTATCATGTTAAAGCAAAACTACCTGTATTGATTAATTTTAAGACTTTATGGTATGCAATTTATATTGTAGTTTTAAGAATGTAATCATTAAGGACCCACTTGCTCCACTGTGATTTGGAGGAGCATAGATGCATAACTTGCAGCTTTGTGGCTCACTGGATATTTTCTTCGGGCTACCTTGGTGCTTTGATGAATGTGCGAGAAAACCGAACCTTCACTAGATCGCTCCAACATACACCTGCTATGGAACAGATATTCTTTGGGGCTATGTAAAAATCTCATCAGGATGGCAAGGTCAGCACTAAGGAGGGATGCAACAGCGAGGTTGCAAAGAGGCAACAAATTGCCAAAGTTGCAAGCTCAGTAAGGTGAAATGTGTCTCACGAGTTGCCATGGATCAAGCAAAGGTCCAACAAGAATCAGGATCACCAACATGACTAGGAGCACCAGAGAACAAGAAATCAGCAAAAAAAACGCAGGGACAACCCATATCTTGGTCAATCAGGAAATAGTGGAGACAACAAACAGGGAACGAGTGTCGGAGATGAACATGAGAATGGATGTGCCAAAGATTCCATGACTAGTAAGGACAAAATGGGTTCAATTTACATTCTGTTTAAACACCATAGTGTATAATCTCCCTTGTTCACTGAGAGGTGCAATGTGTTCAAAATTGTATGTTTGCAACATTTGGGGTAACTTCTGCAAAGTCTTTTACTTTTCGTTGTCTTCGATAAATTGTTTTTGCTTGTTGTCCGAGTCTGTGCCTGTGGTACTGCTGTAAGCAAGATTTTCATTGCTCCCTGTACCTCAATGAATTTATGCTTGGATCAATGGGCAGAAGATCAAAATTATGTGGATATTGCACACACAAAAAGCCAAATCTGTATGCAGTCATCTTTTTATAGAAGAACATATGGTGGTATATTAAAATGCAATGTAGGGATGATATGGATGTTGTCAACACATTTGAGAAATGGTGGCAGTTATATTGTTTCCACATTGCTATAAAAAAGAATAGTAACAGTGAGATTCTTGCAAAAATGCTTTATTGTGTATATGAATGATAGAGAATTATCTTTTACAAAATGTTTGGTACATTCATGAATAAGGAAAGTCACAAAGCATATACAAAATTATTTACATGTCAGAAAAATGTGCTCTTATTTGTCTCAATGCTGAATGGTTCGGTATCCAAACAGAGGAAGCAATAGTCAATGTAAAATACTGTCATGTTGTATCACAGTTTTGCACCAGAGAAATAATAAAACTTATACACTGAGTATACATAAACCTGATGTTAAAAAGCATGCACTGTTAGTTTGAGAGGAAGAAAGGATAACCATAACATAAGACTCTTTCACTTAATGTATTAAGACCATTGTTGAATGTCATAGTGGACATGAGTCTATACATTTACATTTCTTAAAGTTGCATTTAAGGGGCCAAACCCTTTTCATGGAATTAGTATAAGATACACTTTGTACACTTATGTTTTCCAAAACTAAAGTCTGTCCATTGTACTACTCTCTAGCTGTGAAGTTTTGCTCCATATGCTTCAACAGTAAACTTGTTTCGTAGGTGGAACAGGTGCCACTGAAAAAACGGGCAAGTTTACCTGCTGTTTCAACTTCTGCAGCTTTCCGAATATTTAAGTACTATGACAATAGAGGAGTGGCAATAAATTATACAATATAAAATAATCAGCTCTATTAATGGAATATGAATATTTTACCCCATGTTGCAATCGTGGTACACTGACCAGGGCATAAAAGGCCATGTCATAATGCATTCAATAAATTGGCAATCGGAGAAGATCTTGTATCAACTGAGATTGGAGGGATGGCTTTATAAGAGTTGTCTTTTAGATGTTTAGAGTTGTGAATTTGTGGAATTCCCTGCCCCAGAGGGCAGTGGAGGCCAAATCACTGGATGGATTTAAGAGAGAGTTAGATAGAGCTCTAGGGGCTGGTGGAATCAAGGGATATGGGGAGAAGGCAGGCACGGGTTATTGATTGGGGATGATCAGCCATGATCACAATGAATGGCGGTGCTGGCTGGAAGGGCCGAATCGCCGCCTCCTGCATCTATTGTCTATGTTTATAATGAGCTTTTTTTAAAAAAAAAAAAACAAAGATACTGCCAATAAATGGTTTTGAACAGCTGCAAGTACCAATCCATAGAAATTAACTTTAAAAAATAGTTGCATATCATAGATTGAATGGGCAAACAATCTGGTTAAAGCCTGTGGAGCAAAGATCTGCAAGTCACGTACATTGGCATGGAGAACTACTACTGATTGAACATATTAAAATTAAACTCTTTTGGGGTGTCAGTAGCTAAGAATCACATTGTACTTTTCTGTCCAAATAAACCACTTTTCCAGTATTAAAAGCCAAGGATAAAATTGTCCAAGCTTGGTATTTTCTTGTCAGATGCATCAAAACGTGTTGGCCTGGATCTTGCTAGTTCCAATGGAAATGACTAGCATTCGGCAGTAAGCCTGAGACTTTGATGCATGGTGTGACAAATGTGCAAGCCTTGACTTGCTGACAGGTGGTGATTGTCTCTTGAATTCTGCACTGGGTTAGACCAGGCACAGGATCCAAGACTTCAGTGCTTTCAATGGGAACTGCACCCATGGACCAAAAGGCAGTGAAAGGTAAGTTGCTTTTGCTAATCTTTTAAAATTGGTATTTATGTTACCCATTTTTAATTTTGTTTAAATGTCTCTGCCAGCTGTTAGTTTTTACAGGTGGGGAGATGACTCACTGTGGCAGTTCCCTTACTACTGCTGAAACCATATCATTGGAGCCTGGGTGGAGGAGGGAGGGTAAGGGGAGGAGTAGAAGGAAGTGGCAAGTGAAACGAGGTCAGGAAGATCTGGCCCATAATGACTATTCTTGTACAAACAAGATGCATTTTACATTTTGGGTTGGGAGGTAAATTAAAAACTGGCCAGAATGAAGTGATATATATGGAATTGTGAAGTGAAATTGGAAAAAACTTAAAAATCGACTTTCTGGACTATCTCTAGCACAAATTTGTGCCATTTTTTGGGGTGTTGCAGGATGATAAAACAACACAACTTATATAGTTACAAAGAGGGAAGTTTCTGCGAGTATTTCATCCTTACTTTCCCACAGAAGGGAACAATTTTATACTTGCACCAGTGGAGCAAGATTGTTTTTGTGTCTTGCAATTCTATTATTGAATGATTGAAAATGTTAAGGCTATATTACAGTCTTTCAAATGAAACTAATGTAAAATTTCCAGCATTTACTTTTGGGATGAAGATTCTAATTTTTGCCAATGGTACCCAGATAACCATGCAGTCCTAACTTCCCACTTGCATTCAAATAGCCTAGAAAGTGTTGAAATTCAAGCCAACTATTTGTGCAATGGGAAAGGGTTCTGGTTGCACCTCAAACCTAGAGTGATAAATGCATATATATATAAATTATATAGTTCCTAGAACTGGTTCCAGGGAGCTTCGTGGAGGAATAACATCTGTACATTTAAATGTATTTTAACTGTAAAAAAAAATCTGCTGCTGCTTGATCACTGATCGTAACAGATCTTAAAATCAAAACCAAACATTGCTCATCGTTTTTTTTTAAACAAACATTCAGCATTTCCAAAAAATGTAAAATGCATTGCAGCAATTCTGCTTATGGCAAACATTTGACAATCTATATGGATCATCGTTAAACAGCATGTGACCTCCAGAATTGAGACTTGACCAATAACGAACAAACCAAAAATACTGTGACAGTACAGATATTAGCATATTAAAAATTCAGATTGGGTTTTATCCCAATCTATTAAATTATATAAATATACAGATTAAGATCAGTCAATCATATTAGTCAGTGGAAAGAGCTGGCAAAGGCACAGCAGGTCAGCCATCAAAACAAGCATGTCTGAAAAGTACTTGACAGAAGTTTAAAATTAGGGAAGAGTGATGTTTGATTTTCCCAGAACAACATTATTTTGGACACATAGATCCGTCAAAGTCGTTAACAATATCCTGCCAAAAATGGTCACATCTAGAATCGGCTGCTGTTAACTACACTTATAAAAATTAAAATTATATCTCACCAGACTAAACCCTGGACAGTATTTGGAGTTTCTGATGATAATGTTTTGCTATTAATGGCAGTTTCCAAAATGTGTTAAGGTCAAAGGCAAACTATACTAGGACATAATTATGTGGAGACTTTCAGTGCTGTATGACCCAGCTCAGTCATGACTGTGTGAAGGGCTCTGTATGATGCTGGAGATTGGTTTTATGGTGTGTTTACTCCAATTTGCGAATTCTATTTCTAAGATAGAGGGCATGAAAACCACTAGCAATACAAAAGCAAAATGGCTTTTAAAACAGATGTTACCTCCTCTGTATACAGGGCTGTGGAGGAACGGGTAAGGGAATACTTTATACTTTAAACCAAAATTTTACTTGGTCAGTTATTTAGAACTATTCTTTTTTTTTTCTATGATCCAATGGGATTTTTTTTTTGAGAGTTTAAGTAGTAAGTGGAAACAAGTTTTTCGTCTCCTCTACTTTTGGGGCATGTAAATCCACCAAAAATGCTTGTACTTTGTTTATAAATTACTCCTCCCTCTCCTGCATTGAGGAATGTTGATATTTGAAATTGAAGTTCAACAGGATTAAATCCCACACAATATCAAAATTACTCCACCTCTCTGGACATTCATGCAACCTAATGAATATCCAGGTTCCTGACATAGACCTACTTGCAAATGAATGTCCCTTGCTAGTAGACCAACCATCAATTATTCAAGCATAAACAGTTGTCAATGTATATAGACTTGGAGACATTATTTTTAGAGTATTATGTTTGTGCTGCTGCAAGTAAGAATTGCATTGTTCCATTTTGGGACATATGACAATAAAACCACTGGACGGTAGTGGACAGTGCTCTGTCTCTTTTGGCTGGAAATTATTATTCCAGTGCAGCAACTACTAAAGAAGCTTGACATTTTTCCTGCACGGTGCACTGTTTCTTGTTAGCTTATTCAATATTTAAGGCAGGTTTCAATAGCTGCCTCAATCTTATTTGAAGCCAGCAAGATTTGCAACAGATCCAAGGTGTGGTTTACAGAAGTCAAAGTACCCAAGGACAACAGACTTGCCACGCTGACCTGATTAATTTAAAGAAAGAGCTAGCTCCATTTCCACTGCTAAATGTTAAGGTGGTTCAAATGCAAAGTATGAATTTGCAGCTAAATCAGCCGAGAGTTCTTCAGGAACTGTATGAGGACTTGATAGACAAACCTGTATTGGGCTATAGTCTGTACCATCAACATCCGCTGTTGACGGAGAAATCCCAACATAACAGGCACTTCCAGCTTCTAAAATGGAATTGCAGAAAAGGTGTTTTAATGCGCAAAGTGACAAACATTTGATTAATTAGATAAATCAGATACTAAAAGATAACTACAAGTTTAAACACTTTAATAGTGCTAAATATAACGAAGCTTACGGCCATGAGACATTTTAAATAAATAAACCAAAATGTAAATAGACACAAAAAGCTGGAGTAACTCAGCAGGTAAGGCAGAATCTCTGGAGAAAAGGAATGGCTGATGTTTCGGGTTGAGAAACTTCTTCAGACTGGTGAGGGATAAGGGAAACGAGATATAGATGGTGATGTGGAGCGATAAAAAAATAATGAATGAAAGATATGCAAAAAAAGTAATGATGATAAAGGAAACAGGCCATTGTTAGCTGTTTGTAGGGTGAAAACGAGAAGCCAGTGCGACTTGGGTGGGGGAGGGATAGAGAGAGAGAGAGAGGGAATGCTGGGGCTTCCAAACCAAAATGTAATATGGCTTTAAGTGCATGGCCTCTTAATGGCCTGTTCTCGCTATCTTTGGCAAACGTTTGACATTAGGAGTTTGTCATCTTTCATCAAAAATGATGGCTTCGACTGGGGCCAAATATTTATAAATATTTCAAAGTAAAGAAGTAATTTAAGTTGAAATGAACACTTTGAAATATGGTAGTAAATAATGTCACTTTTGGGATATAATTTGAAGTGCTCCAATGGAGCAGTTGATAATGACTAGCGTTATATGATTGAAGAGAATACAAAACGCATTACTAACTTTGTCTTCATGCACAAGAAGAAAGCTTATGCCCAAGCAATCTGCAACCCATCCAGTTGCTAAGGAACTAAGCAGATGGATGGTATATCCTTCAGAAAGTAGGACAAGATCAAACTGATAATAAGGCTTCTCCTCTGAATCCTTACTTTGGGTAGTTGCTTTGCCTAGTTTTAGGTGGGTGCAAAAACATCCCTCCTACAGAGATTGTGGGCTATTGTTCTGAGATGCTGGGAAGGAATTCTCAGCACCATTCCCTGAACACTGTATCTCCAGGATATTAGCAGACAAAAGTACGTCCTCTCATAACATGGTATTTGATGTTTTACCTTGTTCTGGTGGAGAGCCATTGCAGCAAAATAACCTGCATCTCCAATTTGATAGACTAAATCTAAATTTTCCATTTGATGCTGCATTTTATCTTTACATCTTTCAGCATCTCCAGGTTTGTCCGAAATGACGCATTGCAGACAGAACTGCAAAATGACAAATAATCCAATGTCGCGATTATAAATTGAATAGATAAGCTAGTTGTGTGTGTATGTGTATAGATGTGTGTGTGTGTATACGTATATTATATATATATTCCAGATATCAGCAAAATATGCAATGAAAAACAAATGCCTGAAATTCTAAACATTTGTATGCTAACAGTGACCAAACAAGCCAACACAGAAGTAGTTAACCATCAGAAATAAAATGTCCTTTGTATAAATGATCCTTGCAATTTCTATTCATTGTGCAGTCCAAGAATAGATACCTGCCAGGATCATTTATCCAAACAGTTAAAAAACATGATCCAACAGATTGCCTTTTTCAATTTTTCAACATAATGATCTTAACACAAATGCAACACGATTATAACACCACTTTGTTAACAAAATACATTGAATGACTAGAAGACAAGAGTGATTAATTCACTCCCGAGAATACCAACTTGAAAACAATTATCGGGACAGACAGAACTTGCCAAAAAAGCTGCCAGCATTTCTGAACTACCAGCCTTTCTCCTTGTGACTGCTACCAAGCTCTGGATTCCTGCAACAAATTGCTGTCCACTTTTAACGGGTTTTGCCAAATGTATTCTTAGGTCTTGCTGCAAATCCCAGCACTTGATGATCAATTGTTAATATTACTGTGTTAATTAATATAAATCAGTTAAACAGAACTGAATTTACACAGTGTTTTAAGTGAAAAAAATTATCGATGTTATACTTATCTCAACGCCCCATTAATTCCAGATCCACAAATGCAATGAACTCTTTAAGAATAAGGGGTTTAGAACAGAGATGAGGAAACATCTTTTAACACAGAGAGTGGTGTCTGGAATTCACTGCCTCAAAGGGCGGTTCTCTTCTCTTCTTTCAAGAGAGAGCTAGATTGGCTCTTGATAATAGTGGAGTCAGGGAATATTGGGAGAAGGCAGGAACGGGGTACTGATTGGGGATGATCAGCCATGATCACATTGAATAGCGGGTGCTGGCTCGAAGGGTCGAATGGCCTGCTCCTGCCCCTATTGTCTATTAATTGCCTAAAGTTGCAATATCCACATCCCATGAATGAATAAAAACCATTAAACCACAAAAAGATACCATGCCACTGGATCCTTAGTTCTTATTACTTATAATTACTACTTATACAAGCCAAGAACTCACCTCATTATGCTCCAAGCAACCGACCATGACTTCTGTTAGTATCACCACCCCTGTCCTTCCAGCTCCTGCACTGCAATGCACGACTATTGGTGGGTTGCAGCTTTTGGTAGAGTCCAGCATGCTATTGGTATGCCGACGAACTGACTGAATTTCTTCTAGATAAGCTGAGAAATTAAAGGAAAATGGTGTCAGTAACAAAGCTAAGTCCTAACACACAGAGTACATTTTGACAATTTCCTTATTGCTTACCACCACATAGCACCCATCGTACCTTGTTGGAATAGGCACATTTTGGAGTTAAATCAGCCCTGGGTGAGGGTGAGGGGTGCAGATGAGATGGGGCAGGCAACAATAGAGGTGGATATGTCTTTAATGGGAGCACATATAAGTGGGTGTTTCGACAGTCTAGAGTTCAACATACAATGCCCATAGGCGAATCCTTCTTCAAATATTTGTATAACATGTTATTTCTATGACTTACAAACTTCTACAGATGCACCATAGAGAGCATGATATCAGGTTGCATTGCAGCTTGGTTTGAGAACAGTTCTTCCCAAGCCAACAGACAACTGCAGATAGTTGTGGATGTAGCCCAGTCCACCGAGATTTCATTCACAAAATGTGGACAGGACAATTCAGCCAGTAATAAACATTGGGAACAAACTGTATTGTGGGCCAGACCGGCATTTGTACATTTTCTTTGAGACCACATCTGAACACCCACTGCTGCTCTACGACAAACAGTATGCTTGCTTAATAATACGTATCTTCCCATTGAATTAGCAAAGAATAGCAAATGATAAGATTAGCATTTAATTCCATTGGTATGCATACTTACACAGAAAACCCTGAACGTCTTCTGGACAGCCGTGGTCTGGCCAGTCTGTGTACTGCAAATGCCACACGGTCCTCTCCTGCCCGGACAACAGGTGCTTGACCTTTAAACCCGTAGTTGCATAGCAACCAGAATCTGTGCGGAATTTGGTTGTCACCTTGAATTTTCCGTATGTTGCTGAGCTGTGCTTTGAGCCCAGTTTGGGCCAGTATCGATGGGTCTTTGGTTTTCCTCCCTCCTGCACAACAAATGACGTCTCATTGGTTTAGGACATTTAAAACATCTATCTCTGCAGTACCTTTGGGTTGAGTTATACCAAGAATAAATCCCTCCACCACTCATGTCGCACTAGCTTCTCGTTTTCACCCTACAAACAGCTAACAATGGCCTGTTTCCTTTATCTTACCTTTTTGCATATCTTTTATTCATTTGTCGTATATCTATCCACATCATCTCTCATTTCCCTTATCCCTAACCTGTCTGAAGAAAGGTCACGACCCGAAATGTCACCCATTCCTTCTCTCCAGAGATGCTGCCTCTCCCGCTGAGTTACTCCAGTGTTTTACTGCAGCTTTTTGTGTCTATCTTGGGTTTGCTAATAAGTCATCTCCCAATTACAATGCATATTCCCTGAGGCACCACAGCATTGCTCACTCTCTTCATGTCTTAAGCTACTTTTTTTATTTCTTTATTCACAGTCATTTATACATTTGACTTAAACTTACTGGGACTGCATGGACATCCAACTAAAAGATAACAGGAAAATGATTACAGCTCAAAAGTAGTGCTTGCTGTGACAGCTTAACACACAAAATGACTAAGTGATTATATTACAAAGGAACGATTAGCTGACTGGACAGGCCTAGTGATAAACAGGAAAATGAAAAGTGGCAGTGACATTGGGGGCGACCCAAACAAATGCTCCAATAAAAGGTTTAAATGCAGAGGAATATGCTCAACAGTTAAAGGGAGCAATAACATGTATGTAAAAGACATGTGGATAGGTACATGGATAGAAAATGCTTAGAGGGACATGGGCCAAATATGGGGAGGTGGGACGAGTGTAGATGGGACACCTTGTTTGGCATGGGCAAGTTGGGTTGAAGGCCCTGTTACATCCACACCCCAGACTTCTACCGTATTATCATGCACCTAGAAATTCTGTGACATAATGCATTTTCTTCAGCATGTATGAAAACAAAAAAAATTCTACAATAGCATGTGAGAATGACGAATTCTGGATTGAAATTTCATTGGGCACTTCCGATCACTAATGGTGTCTGCACCGAGCTTTCCCACAGCTGGGGCACACAGGTAGTGACATGATTCCCCATACAACATATATATAGAACCATAACAACGCTGTATAGAAACAGTCCCTTCTGCCCATCATCTTCAAGCTGACCATCAAATATTTATCTATACGAACTCCATTTACTATCACCTAACTCGTAGCGGTCTATTTATTGGTGGTTTAAGTGCTCATCTTGACCTTCTCAGGCAGTGTGTTGCAGATTCCAACCACACTCTGGGCACAACACAACTTCCGCAGATTCTCTCTAAGCTCTTACTCCTTGTCCTCGACCCAAGTCCTCTAGTTATAGATACCTCTGCTATAGGGGGGGGTTTCCCTATTTATAATTGGTTATAATTTGTACACATCAGAGAGATAATCGCTCAGCCGCCTCTAGATCCTTTGGATGAGAACATACAGGGCAAGATTAGCAAGTTTGCTGATGATACAAAAGTTAGTGGTTTTGCAGATCGTAAAGATGGTTGAGAAAGATTGCAGCAGGATCTGGATCGATTGGTCAGTTGGGCGGAGTTTGATGGAATTTAATACAGGAAAGTGTGAGATGTTGCATTTTGGGGCGTCGAACAAGGACAGGACCTAAACAGTAAATGGTAGGCCTCTTGGTAGTGTTGCAGCAGAGGGATCTAGGAGTACAGGTGCATGGTTCCTTGAAGGTCGAGTCGCAGGTAGATAAGGTGGTCAAAAAGGCTTTTGGCACTTTGGCCTTCATCAGTCAGAGTATTGAGTACAGAAGTTGGGAGGTCATGTTGCAGTTGTATAAGACGTTGGTGAGACCGCATTTAGAATATTGTGTTCAGTTCTGGACACCATATTATAGGAAATATATTGTCAAGTTTGAAAGGGTTCAAAAAAAATTCACAAGGATGTTGCCAGGACTAGAGGGCGTGAGCTATAGGGAGAGGTTGAGAAGGCTGGGTCTCTATTCCATGGAGCGCAGGAGGATGAGGGGAGATCTTATAGAGGTATACAAATTCATGAGAGGAATAGATCGGGTAGATGCACACTCTTTTGCCCAGAGTAGGGGGTTCAAGGACCAGCGGACATAGGTTCAAGGTGAAGGGGAAAAAATTTAATAGGAATCCGAGAAGGTAACTTTTTCACACAAAGGGTGGTGGATGTATGGAACAAGCTGCCAGAAGAGGGAGTTGAGGCTGGGACTATCCCATTGTTTAAGAGACAGTTAGACAGGTACATGGATAGGACAGGTTTGAAGGGACCAGGCGCAAGCAAGTGGGACTATAGTAGCTGGGATATTGTTGGCCGGTGTGGGCGAGTTGGGCTGATGGGCCTGTTTCCACACTGTATCACTCTATGACTCAACCCAAGGAAAACAAACCCAGCCTTTCCAGTCTATCCTCATAACTGAAATTCTCCATCCAGGAAAGATTCTGGAGAATCTCCTCAACACTCTCCAGTGCTAACATATTCTTATAATGTGGGGACCAAAACTGTAGGTAGTATTCCCATGGAGGTCTCACCAATGTTTCACCAATAAAGTAGTCCAATAATTTCCATGATTTTATTCAATGCCCTGGATAATGAAAATCAAGTATCCTGTATGTTGTCTTAACCACATTAACTCCCAGTGCTGTTACCTTCGGGGATCCTTGAATTGTACACCAGGCTCCTCCTTGCCAAGGTGTACGTTCCCTCCTTATTAGACCTTCCCAAATGCACCTTAGCATTTATTTACATCTGCCATCGGACTGCCTATCTTCCCTCTTGATCAATTTCATTGTGTAGCCTTGTTATCCTCCTCACAATTAGCGCTTATGTTTGAGTCATCTGCAAACTTACTAGTCACACCTATATTAATTCCAACTGTTAACACAAAAAAAAAACATAGAGGGTCCCTGTGGCAGGGCATTTTTTACAGGTTTCCAGCAATCCACCATGACCCTGTTTCCTATTACCAAGCCAATTTTGGATCCAATTTGCAAACTGCTTTAGATCCCATGGGTTCTAATCTTTTGGATGATATACGATCTTGTCAAAAACCTTACTGACATCCAGATAGATCGCGTTAACTGCATTGATCTTGTCACTGCACTTTGTGACTATTTTGAAAAATTATCCCAATTGGTCAGAAAGGCTCACCCCCTAACAAATCATTCTGACAATCTTTTATAAATCCGTGCTATTCCAGGTAGGACCAATCTATCTCTGCTGCCCTTAAAAGATGGCACTATATTTGCTCTCCTCCACGCATCTGGCACTGGGTGGTTTGGCAGGAAGACTTAAAAATCTATCAGGATTCCTGCATTTTCTTCCCTGAACAGCCCAAGGTACTGGGTTGTTCCTCTTGGGGTTGTGGCCCTTGTGGTTACATCATCTATAAGCTGGCTAATGCATTCAATACTACCATTTTTCTGCGATAACACATTCTACAATTCCACGGACACCCACTTAGCCTCCCTGAAATAGCCAGCTAGTGTCCTCCTTATTGAATGCAGATGCTCATTTACATCCTTAACCAGATCCTATGGTTCCATGCAGATTGCCCATTAGATCCCTTGAAGGTAGACAAAAGAAAACTAAGGAAAAAATAAAACCTTCAAGGGATCTGTTGTGTTTAAGAAGGAACTGCAGATGCTGGAAAATCAATGGTAGACAAAAGTGCTGGAGAAAGTCAGCGGGTGCAGCAGCATCTATGGAGCGATGGAAATAGGCAACGTTTTGGGCCAAAACCCTTCTTCAGACTGAATTTTCTCCAGAGATGCTGCCTGACCCGCTGAGTTATTCCAGCACTTTGTGTCTATCTTGCTTTTCCACTTGTTTTGTTCTAAATGTTTCTTGTCAATACAGGTTCAAATGAGTTTATCACAATTACTATCATTTTCCCCAAAAATAAATTAATTTTCTCTGCATTTATCATAAATTTAAACATAGTCCCCAATTTAGGTTTGTTAATGTTACCATTAGAAGTCCATTTCATTAGTTTTGGTGCTTATTGGATAAGAAATACATTTCCTGTGCTTGAGATCAGAAATACTTTCTTGTGAGGCATCAAAAGGAGTGCAGTAGTTTAAACTGCTGTGTGCTTTGAAATCAGAGGTTGTTTTAAGTGTCTGTTAAAATTACTACTTAATTTTTAACAAAGCTAGAATACTTCCTGCTTTGAGCAGAGAAATGTAATAGTGCATGGTTTTGTAAGGTAACACCAGTTTAACCAAATTGCAAAAAAAAGAGCTGTTATGTGTAACCAGAGACCTTTGTTCATTAACCTCACAAAGCAACAGGATGCCCAATGATCTTAAGGGCATAATAAACATTTGATTCAATAATCTCACTCTCAATGTTCCCGCCATGTATAAAACATTATTAAGTAAATATAACAACACAGAACTCACCTCTTCTGCTGTAACCATGACAATAACATTCACTCCTTGCTCCCACACCATCTGCCAGAAGTCATGGCATGTATGAGGCAAGGGTCCCTGGGTGGCAATATAATGCCAGTCTTCTCCAGCCACAGTAACCTGTCAATTAGAAGCAGCATCATCAATGGACATGCTCTCCAAAATATTGCATGATTGAATATGTTGAGCTGGATTGGGCAGTACCAGCTCCCTCTAGTGTTTACTGAATTGTTCTGCATTACAATGTGTAGGAAGGAACTGCAGTTGCTGGTTGAAACCGAAGATAAACACGAAATGCTGGAGTAACTCAGCGGGACAGGCATCATCATTGGAGCAAAGGAATGGGTGACGTTTTGGGTGGAAACCCTTCTTCAGACTCTGAAGAAGGGTCTCGACCCGAAACGCCACCCGTCCCTTCTCTCCAGATGCTGCCTGTCCTGCTGAGTTACTCCAGCATTTTGTGTCTATCTTCTGTTCTGCATTACATATGGAAAAACAGGATCTCTTTTTGGAAAAAAATGCTTGGAACGACTGGCAGGGGCAACAGGTAGGTATTGGATCATGATGGCAGAGAAGGGGAAAAAATGCGACTCTGAGTGTCAGGTCAGGAAAAGGCAATGGTTTAGCACGGAGTTAAGGGGCTGTCCCACTTGGGGGACCTAATTGGCGAGTTTAGAAGAGTTTAGGAGAGTTTGAAAAAACGTTATGCTGAAGACCTCCTTCGACTATGTTGAAGACTAGCTTCGACTAGATACGACTAACTTCGGGAAAATTGGACACCGAATAGTGGAGAGTGAAGATGACCTCCCTTCGCCCATAATGAAGATTATCTACGTCTACCTACGATTACCTTCGACCACCCTCTAATGTTGACTAACATGCCGACTTACTACGACCTACTACGATTAAACCTACAAGGTTAAAAAGTATCGATTTTTTCCATGGCGACCTTTTTTTACTCGCGGGCATTTTTCAACATGTTGAAAAATACGCCGCAACCTAGCTGAGGCCTCGAGTACACGGGGACTACTCTCGAGCATGAAGGAGAGTTACAAAGACCTCCTACGACCTCGTGTCGACCATGCTGCGAGTGTGAGTCGAGGGCAAACTCGCCAGAACTCGCGGATTAGGTCGCCCAAGTGGCACAGCCCCTTTAGAAGATTAACATGGAATCTGGGATAGAATGGAACTGCGTCTGAGAGAAGATAATGATGGGAAGTGTTGCTTTCCTCACTGTGGTTAGATCCTGCCGCAGTTGATCACTGATGTTGCTGTCTCTGATTATGGGCCACTTCACTGCATGAAGGGATCAGTGAGTGGTGAGAAGGAATGGGTGATGTTTCGGGTCGAGACTCTTCTCTCCAGAGATGCTGCCTATTCCGCTGAGTTACTCCAGCTTTTTGTGTCTATCTTCGTTTTAAACCAGCATCTGCAGTTCCTTCTTACACACTTAAATAATGCAGGTTAGTTTTAAGCACTGGAGCCCCTGCTAATGTGATCACCACGAAAAACACAGTTTAGCTTATTGTCACGTATTCTGAGATACAGTGAAAATATTTTGTTAAGTCAATAGACAATAGGTGCAGGAGTAGGCCATTTGGCCCTTCGAGCCAGCACCACCATTCAATGTGATTATAGCTGATCATCCTCAATCAGTACCCCATACCTGCCTTCTCCCCATATCCCCTGACTCCGTTATCTTTAAGAGCCCTATCTAGCTCTCTCTTGAAAGCATCCAGAGAACCTGCCTCCACCGCCCTCTGAGGCATGAAGTTCTAACCAGTGGAAAGACTATACATGTTTATCACTTGATGCCAAAAAAACCCAAAACAGGCATTGCAAATCCTGAACTCATTTTTCAAACACCCCATCAATTTGTTGCTTTTACAGGTGTCAGCATTGTTTTAATAATGTGTCTCTGGCTGTCCAGTGATATATGCTTCCTGTTGTTAAAACAGACCGACAAATATGGTGGTGTCCAATTGATGTACATGCTTAGAAGTCTTTACATTATAAAATAATGTTGACTTGACCATGTTAGTAACAGGTTTGATTGCTGGCTTGCAGGACCTACTGAAGACTAAACACCTATAGGAAGGCTAATTTGTTCTATGGATACACTGCATGTAGATACAAAAATGCAATTAACCTTATGCAGTTTTAAATTACATTCTATACATCTCAACATTAATATGTAAACAGCTGCATAGAGAAATGGGATTAAACCTTCATAAATATTCAGCACATTTTGTAGACCAGGACGTATTATAAAAGCATTTCTTCTGGAATATTTATAGCAATGCATAGAATGAAGTAATGGAGCAGGTAATGTACCCAGTGACTAAGCATCAGATGGGTATTCTCACCTTGATGTGAGAGGCATTTACGTAGCCAGTGTTATTTTCTTTGGTTGGCACAAGTTCCACCCTGTTCTGCTCATAGGGAACAACATCCCTGAAACGATTCCGTTCTGCATTTTCTGGAAGAGTTGCTGTGGTGTAAACACCATCCACCATCTTCTTTGGGATCTGCTCGTACTCTGTAAACACCATATCTTCCTCCAGCTTTCTTTCCAGCATCTTACACTGCATTTACGGAAAGGGAAAGGGAAGTTACTTAAGTTTCCTTCAACATCTCAGAAAGAAGTGACAAACTGTATGATTACAACCTCAGAGAGAAGAGGTTATTATATTCGCTACAACTGGAATGGTGACAGGATAACAGAACAAAGGCACTAATCTTGCTAGATGCTAACCCGCCCTGCAAAAATAATTTAAGGCTATTGGGTAGAACCAATTTTTATTGACAGGGTCTACCAGCGTACACTGTAAACTTTGTTGCGCTTTTTATTGATATCAAAATATAAAATAAAAAAAATATCCAATAAAAATATCACGAGGATGCAAGTTTAATTGATTCCCAACAATATAAGATTAAAAACTTAAAATGCTGGAAACAGGTCATGCAGCATTTGTGGGAAAGGAAACACGAGTTGGGTCATAAACCCTTCATCAGAACTGGGGAAAAGGGAAATACCTCTAATGTAGTGAGGTCAGGATCGCTCCAGGGTTTAATTAATAGGTTGGAGAGCGTAGTGAGTGAGAGAATGAACAAAGGAGTATAAAAGTTATGAAATGAGCGCAGTTACATTGAGAGACAACAAAAGAATATAACAACTGCAAAAAGGCAGAGTTGTAAGAATCGCTCAACAGGTTAGGCAATGCTAGTGAAGAAAGAAACACTCAGCCAGTTATAGATGGATTATCTGCAGCAAAATCTATTCCTCTCATTATTTTATACATTTCTATAAGATACCCCTCATCCTACAGAAAATTCTATAAGATACCCCTCATCCTGCAGAAACTAAATTTCGTTTGAACCTCAATGAGGTTCAAATGACAATAAACGGTATCGTATTGTTTTGTATCCTCTTGAGCTCCAAGAAATAGAGTCCCAGCCTACTCATCTTCTCCCTATAGAGTCTGACCTTTTAGGAAATATCCTCGTAAATCTTCTCTGTACCCTTTCCAGCTTGATAACATCTTTCCGATAACATGGTGCCCAGAACTGAACACTATATTCCTAAATGTGGCCTCACCAACGAGTTATACAACTGCAATATGACCTCCCAACTTCAATTTACTCAATACTCTGACTGATGAAGGCCCATGTGTCAAAAGCCTTTTTGACCACTCTATCTACCTGCGACTCCACCTTCAAGGAACCATGCACCTTCATTCCTAGATCTCTCTGTTCTACCACACACCCCAGAGTCCTGCCATTCACTGTGTAGGTCCTGCCCATGTTAGATTCCCCAAAATGCAACACCACACATTTCTCTGTATTAAATTCCATCAACTGTTCCTCGGCCCTTTGAATAAGTGAGTTCGGTATGTCGATAAACGCAAGGAATCATGGGATTTGTCAAAGGTCATTTGGGATTTTAAAGAAAGCAAACTGTGTATAAATTGTTAACTGTTCTGCCAATGAATTAATCTAGAATTCTGTCAGCTCAATAGCTTCTTTCTTGTTCTGCTGTTCACGCACTACTTACACAGTCCCAGTTCTAGTTCAGTTCATTAATCTGCAATTATGAGATATTCAAAAAGTTAAAGAATTTATTATTTTCATTTAATCCTCAAAGTGTTTGCTACTGGAATAAGAAAATATTACTTGTGTTTGAAACATTTTCTGATCTTTATTCATAATTTATGTGTAAAAATATATTTAATCTGAGGCAGGCAGCGACTGTATCAGTGTGATGTGGGCTGATGCTTTACCTACAGGTGGTGTGAATGTACCGTTAAGGCAAAGATTCATCTCCGAGGAAAACTGAGTACAGGGTTGGCCTTGTGAAGGAGCCGCCAATCCGATATAAGGCATTTAACAGCAAAATGCCTGCCCTTTATTATTGGATAGATAGTGGAGGGTCTGTGCTGTTCCAAGTTTGCGGTGGTTGCCGTGCGTCTCCCCCAGCCATCTCGCCCAGTGCACGTTGACCAGCACAGTTCGCCAGCCCTTGTTAGCAGAGGCTCTTTGTGCAGGTGTTACCCGAAGCCCAAAGGTTTTGTGGCCCTCCGAGTCTGGGCCGACCAGAGATCACCTGTACATTAGTTCTATCCTAGACACTAGGGACAAATTACAGAAGCCAAATAATGTACAAACCTGCACGTCTTTGGGATGTGGGAGAGAATCGGAACATCCAGAGAAAAACCACGTGGTTACAGGGAGAGCATACAAACTCCACACAAAGAACACTCGTAGTCAGGGTCGAAGCCGGGTCTCTGGCACTGTAAGGCTGCTACTCTACTCTACTCCAGCAGGTCAGGCAGCATTTTGGGAGAAAATACGTGATGTTTTGGGTCGGAACTCTTCTTCAACTATGTTTTTTACGCTTCAACACAGCGTCCAACTTTG
This sequence comes from Okamejei kenojei, assembly GCA_035221665.1. NCBI lineage: Eukaryota > Metazoa > Chordata > Chondrichthyes > Rajiformes > Rajidae > Okamejei > Okamejei kenojei. The sequence goes on along the minus strand of CM069138.1, from coordinate 73,362,628 downwards.
AATTTACTTGCAGACTAAGCAGCTGTTTTGTTGGTTACAAGATAGATACTCGATGTTCATTTCATTTCTTATTTGCAAAATTAATGGATTGGAGCATAAAGATAAGCTTGTTCTGTACATTGCCTATATGAAACGGTAACATGAGATGTCGTCAAACACCCAAATTAATGACACAGCCGCACGCGACTAAATACGATTGAGTTCACCAGGCAAAGAATGAAAATGCCTCGAGTTTTGTCACATTACCATAGCTACAACACAGTTAAACACAGTGTTCAGTACAGAAATAGAAGTGGATTCTTTAGAATAAAGCAGGCTTTTATTTTACCGCCTAATTATATGTTATCAAATGTAAGGTCATAAGAATAAGGAAACGTTCAATTCATTCTGTCACGGTTCACCCTCTGAGCTCTGCTACATGTGACATATTAAAGTGTTCACTTTCAATGATAGATTAATTTAAACTGAAATCCTAACTATCAATAGTTTAATTTTAAAAACTATGCAATTTAATAGATATTTAACAAGATATCTGGACTTCTGCACGGAAAACAGATTATAGAAGATGTACATCAACATTCTACATTCATCCAAATTAATGATATCTCCAACATTGAAACTCCATCCATAATATGTAGAAGACGTAGATATGGCCTTTACTTGTTGACTATGGCCTTCCTGCCCCTCATCTTGCCACTCAAAAGCACATAAATGCCTTGTCATCTCCTAAAGTATTATAATCTTGGCTGCCTTCCCAGCCTCCAACTTTCATTAACATCAGCTGACACAAATGTATTGTCTGTGCACCATTTCACATAAAGTCACAGTCACAGCTCAGGCTACTGATCAGAGACATAGATGGACCAAAACTCAAGGATTCATTATGGAGACCATGAAACTATCAGATTACTGTGAAAAAAAAAACCTTTTCAGGAAAGGATATCCTTCATCCTTCTTTGATAAGGCTTCTGACACACTGATATGATTAACTTTGACTGCCTACTTAAGCCAAACCATTAAGATCAGCAGACATTTCAGGATGGATAACAAATGCAGTCTTAATTGTGATAACTCTTATTCACAGAACACTTGCTACTCCCAGCAAAACAGAAATTGGAAGAACTCAGTGTGTTCAGCAGCATCTGCAGAGGCAAAAGGAATATGTTGATGACTCAGGGACACACTTGGGATCAGGACAGTAGGGGAAGAGGAAAGTTGGAAAGTAAGAGTAAGATAAAGGAGTGGAAATTCTCAAACAACATCCAGTCAGCCTAACCTTATTCTACCTATTTGGATTCCTTATAGAGTGACCTAGAACTATGTGAGAGTTTTTGTCATCGGACTTTTGCTCGGGTTCTCCATCTCCAGCGAAAGAGGAAAACAAGACATTAGGAGACAAATGAGGGGTGACCTTGTTCAAACATGCAAAATCCTAATGGGGCTTTGACATGATTGAGGTTGAGATGTTTTCACTGGTGGAAAACTCAGATAAGAGGCCAGTCATTTGAAACTGAAGTAGGTAGACATTTCTTCTCCGAGAAGGTAGTGTATCGCTGGAATTTTCTCTACATTAAGATGATGGAGGCCACTCACTCCCTGCTCCTATTTATCTTGTGTTCGTAAACCACCTCCCACCTAAGGTAAATCAAAGGGTCAGCATATCAGTGTCCAACCAGTCTGTAGGTACAGGACATTAAGCCTTCTCTGGATATTTTCCATCAGCACCTCATTTGGTTTATTATCCAGGGCACCTGATGCAGATAAAGAATGTATATGGTATATATAAATATATATTTATATTTATCGACATTACAAGCATAGGGTGCAACATAATTCTGGAAATAAACTGTTCCAGGACCTGGTGAGGGGTGTGTAAAGATATGAAGTAGGTACATCCATTTTATCTTATCTTATTTTCTTATATTTTCCTTTTTTTCTTTTTCTTTCGTTTATTCTTCCCCGCGCTCTACGTCTTTACGGGCTCTTTCTTTTCACTTTTTCCCGTACTCACTATCTTATCTAACTTTCTCTATTTCTCTTTTTCTTCCTTCTGTTAATTTCCTATTATTAAAGTTTAAAACAAGAAGTGGTACATGAAATGTATTATGTTATTTTTGGTTTATACTATTGTACATTACTTCTAATTAAAAAAATAAATAATAATTTTTTTAAAATAGATAGATATATATTTATATAGTTCCGATAAACCCATCGTAAACCGAATAGCCGCAAACGCCTTGCGATATATTGCGATCACGTGACCGGAAGTGACATGCAGCTCACTGCCGTTGCCGAGCCTTTACCGATCGTAAAGTCGAAATATCGCAAGTCGAAGCATTGTAAATCGGGGAGCACCCATATATATATATATAAATACATTGTTCCTAGAAAATTGTTTGTTCAACGAACAGTAACTTCAAAATAAATTGTACCAACGAGACTGTTCAAGATAATTGGTAATTAGGACCAAAATACCATTAAATTCAGCATGCCAAGTCGGGCCATATTAGGAATGCAACATTAGTTATGGACTTTAAGATAATTAGCACTCTCTCATTGCAGCCCCCTCCGCTCTCATTCCCTGGACGTTCCTTCTATAGGTTAACCAATGCTAACACTTCCAATCTGGAGTCACATACAGTCACATATTGGGTAAGAATGGCAGAGGCAAAATGTTTTTTTCATAATGTTCTGTTTATGTCAGTGGTATAGATCTCTGGCCTTAGTCCAGCAACTTAATAGAAGTAACACTGTGTCATAGTCATGGAGTTATGGACTACAGCAATGGGTCCTTCGACCTACCACATCCATGCTAAACATATAACCCATCTACACAACATAGGTTAAGGATTTCAACAAAGAGTTCAAACGCAGGGGCAAGTAGTGGTGGGATTTGAAATCGATTCCTGGTGATAGCTTGATTGCAGACTGTGATGTTCAGCTCAGAAACAAACTAAACAATGAATGTGAAGCTGATAGGACATAGTCCAAGCGAGTTATCAGACAGTTAGAAAGTGATTTAAGTTTAGTTCATTATTTTCTCCATGAAGCATTGTAGGGAAATAAATAGGAAGTCCAATCAAGAACATAATGTTGGCCATGGTCCTGTATAATAGAGGTGGTAAAAGAATAATGGATGGTGTCAGAGAGATTTCACTAGGTTGTCCTCAGTTTACATATGAAAGCCAATGGATGTTCACATGACTCAGTTACCTTGCCTTCCTTATCATTCCTCCTTACGGCAACAAGCAAGTCTTTTCCTCTGGGGGTACACAAAATGCTGGAGAAACTCAGCGGGTGCAGCAGCATCTATGGAGCGAGGGAGATAGGCAACGTATTGGGCCAAAACCCTTCTTCAGACTGAAGGGGGGGGGGGGGGGGGGGGTTTCCTCTGATCAGTTGACCTTAAAAGACATGTCAGATGCGGACTGGCACAATACCAACTGCTACCGATTTACTCTCTAATGTTGTCAGTCATCTTACCCCAATTTAGTAGCTTCCCTCAAGGTCCAGACTTAACTCTGTAAGTTTTAAGATAGTCATGAATAAGGATGTGATCACTAGTTCCCTAAACACTGTTCACCTGAAACTACAGTTCGTGGCCAGGCTCGTTTCCTTGTACATGTTGCAGTATGTCCCCTCCTTGAATTTGACAATCAACCTACTATTTCTGGAAACCCTCTTGGGTACACCTAACAAACTCTGCCCATCAGTTCTTTAATTTACTGACCTACTCTGGTTTCCACCTTCCCGCCACTCTAGTTTAAACCTTCCCAAGTAACACTTGCAAAATTCCCTGCAAGGATAATGACCCCCTTCCAGTTCAGGTGCTGTCCCTCTTGTACAGGACACCTCTGCCCCAGAAAAGATCCCGATGGCCCCAAACTCTAAATCCCTCCCCTTACATGGTGGCAGCACAGCAACTGTTGCTGCCCTACCTTGCCAGAGACCATTTGTATTTTAAAATTGTATCAGTTTTCTTTAAAATGTTACCAACAAGAAAAAGCCTGTCACAGCTACATGAGGGGACGTTGCTATGCAGTCCTTAATGAAAATAAATTGATAATCATCAGCATAAAATTGAGCACAGGAGACCATCTCATTCATGAAAAGTATTTATCTTGGAACATATTAATACCTATTAAATTTGTATTTATTTCCTAAAGGTAATCATTTTCAAATTCAGTTTCATGGATCATTAGTTAATGCCGCAAATATATTTGTTGAAGAATAACTAACTGGAACGATTACATGCAGCGATCTCACTTAAAGTTATGTCTAATATAACTGAATGAAAATAATTGTGTGATTGCAGCAATTGTATTGTCTTACAATAACTTGAATGCCTTTTATTTTACACATACAAATAAAAGTACGAGTTACAAAATAAAAACAGGCAATTTGACGCAACCAATTCACATGCTGTTTACAGCAGTCTCCTTTCCAACCACGTCACAGCGGCTATCCGTTTAAAATAAAGTCATTGCTTTGTAGTTTTATTCTATTTATTTTCGACGTTTCATGCTGAAATATTTCATGCATGAAATATTCTAGCCTGCTGGATTGATTGTTGCAATGCAACTTCAAAAAGATTGGCAAGTTGCCTTCTGGATTAATGTGAAGGATCATACGTATAATTTATCTTTACTCTGTGAGAAGGCGTATGAAAATAAAGTCTGCTCCTGGGTCCGTGAATTGTCAAATTGGATGTAAACAACAAATAACACCACTAAGGATGTCTGTACTCTACACATTGCAGAATGCTACAAATATTGCTCACCCTTTCATCCATCGGCACCTTCGACGTTTCATCTTGACTATCCTCTGGTACTGGAACTCTGGCCATCGACAGACCATTGAGGGCAGCCCATTTGAGTGGCCCTATCTTCTGGGCTTCCGCTGCTGCTGCCAGTTTCTGCTTTTCTAAATTCTTGGGACAGAGAATTTAGAAAAGCTGATCATCGGAGCTGATTTTCAAAGATTTTCAAACTTAACTGAAATCTTACCCTTTTTTTCAAAGTATTTAATAAAATGAGTGAACCCAGTCATCAGGCAGCATTCTTTTGAATGTACACTACTAGCCACCAGAAAAAAACCCAAAATGCTGTGCGCAGTGATGCACTGTAATAAATTGTTATACTTCAGCAAATTAAACATTAACATACTTTATCAAGATTTAAGCAAAACTATGCCGGTTCTGAACAGATGCTCATTTGGTGGACCTTACGGGAACTAAATTAATGATCACAAATGAGTAGTGACTGAAAGCAATGAAGGCAAAAGGGAGAAACATTTAAAAAATATATATATTTTTTCAAACCTTCAAACACAACTGGTACTGGACTATGAGAATGTAGATGTGATTATCATATTTAAACTATGGATTGCAAATTTTTCAAGGAATTATAATTCGACATGTTGCCATCAAAATTCAATACATTGAGATTTTGAATGCCAGATTCTTAACACAATTTTTTACTTTCAAAGTATGCCATTATTATGATTTGCGGCATACCAGTCCTTCGTAGATTAAAATGTACATTTTAGATATTAGCATCTTCCTGTGTTTGAGTAGTAAATAGAAATAAAGAATTTACCCTCAGCATGATTTCTCTTTCCACAATGCTATCTTCAGTAGAAAAAAGCTCAGACACGGGTCTTTCCTTCACTGGCTCCTTTTTGACACGCTCTTTCACGCTCGTCAGGTCAGGCTCGGAAATAGAAGGCCCAAGGGAAGACCCGTTGAGCATCATTTGTTCATTTCTTGAGAAAGCATCAAGTTCGGGACCTGGTAGTTTGGTCCTGACTATAAGTTCTGCGCTTCTATCTCGTTCTTGTCTTAAAGCTCCATTGCTTATACTCTTTTTGTTTCCTGGATATTCAGGGGGGGGCTTGTTTGGTATTTTTGCCAATGCTGCCTGCAGCTGGGCTCTGTAACCCATCGTGTCATTAAATGCTGGGATTTGAACATCATAATCGGGCGTCTCTTCTTCATCTTCGCTCTCACTGCTGTGTATTAGCATTGTGGCGTCGGACAGCGTCTTCGTGTGATGATACGGAGGTTGCTGCTGCACCTCGTGCACCTGGCCTTCGTGGCGGCGTTGATCACGCATGGTATTTCTCCGCTGTGGGACCGACGCACTCAAAGTCTTCAACGCCATGGCCTCCATACCGCGTACCATGCTGCTGATTACCTCCAGGCTGTGCCGTTTGTTAACGGCCGCATGGTGCTTGGCCGTTGTGAGGGGCTCGCTGACCTCTTGCAAGGACTGGTGCACCACAGGCGAACTATCCTCTTGGAAGGTCTTCACAAAGAGCTGGACTCTCCGACTGACCAAATCAGGACTGCTCCCACTCACGTACTTGTGGCGGTGACTGGCGAGGTCTGGCGTACTGGTGGCGGGCCGAGGACGTGGGTACGGAGGGGGCGGTCTGCAAAAGTGGTTTCTCAACATGTGGGTGGTGCTGTAATTCTGTGTACTCTGCAATTGCATATTGGCAAGCTCGGGGGTGCTCACTGTGTGGGAAATTGCACTGTTTGCAGTCCTGCTGGGTGCAGGTTGGTGGGCACTCGGTTGGGCACATGGTGCCATAGGCTTTTTATAACTGTGCTTCGACCCATAACGAGTGGGATACTTATCCCTGATCTCTGGCTGACTGTAAACCATAGCCTCTGGCTGGTTGTATGCATGAGTGTTCCCAATATTAAGGTTCCTCAATGACTGGCTTTGACAATCCATATGAATGACGCCTCGTTTCATTTGCCTCATCACAGTCTCGTAGTCAGGTGTGGGCCGATATGAGGGCACAATGATAGCACTGTGCCTATGGCTGGGGATGTAGTCTGGACGCATGATGTCACTTCCAGGGATGCTGAGATTAGAGGACATTGGAGATGCCTGGACAAAGGTTTGTGAATGATTTAACGAGTTCATACTCGGAGCACTGTACACACTGCCATTTGGCACAGTTCCATTCATGTAATTATATTCCATTGGACATCTGTCCAAGCTGGTCTGAGATCTGTAGTAGAACCCTTCCTCATTGCCATGGTAAATACTATCTATGGAAGACAAAGAAAGCAAAATTGAAAGTGATGAGCAATGGAAAAAATATCATCAAGGGTATGATCAATTGAAAGTTACAATGTGGAAATAAGCGCTTTGACCCGCCGATTCCATACCAAGCATCGATTAGCTGCTGAAACTAGTTCTATGTTATCTCACTTTCACATCCACATTGACATTGGTCAATTAACACAAACCCACATGTCTTTGGGATGTGGGAAGAAACTGGGGGCACCCAGAGTATACCTATGCAGACACAGGTATATGTGCATACATACAGGTATATATATACATACACATATAGGTATATGTGCTTCATACAGACAGCACTCAAGATCAGGATCGATCGGGATCTCTGCTACTGTGTGGCAGCAGCTCTACTCATGTGCCACTGTCAGAGTGACGTTTCAATTGGCAACAAAATGGTCAGATTTATTTAATCAACGATATGTCACAAAAGAGCACTCACTTCCGCTACTTTAATTGATTTATTGAAAGATTAAGGAATTATATATGAAATGCATTTTGCACAATGCATGCCTTTCATAATTCCATTGAACAAAAAATATGTGTTTAGATACAGTGCAGACTTTTGCAGACCGCCCCCTCCGTACCCACGTCCTCGGCCCGCCACCAGTACGCCAGACCTCGCCAGTCACCGCCATAAGTACGTGAGTATTCAGACCCTTTCACTTTTTCCACATTTTTTGTTACGTTGCAGCCTTATTCTAAAATTGATTACATTCTTTTTTTTTAATCATCAATCTACACATAATACCCCATAATAAAAAAGCGACAAACAGGTGTTCAGAAAATTTTGCAAAGTAATTAAAAAGAAATAACTGAAATATCACATTTACATAAGTATTTACTATGACACTCAAAATTGAGCTTAGGTTCATCCTGTTTATATTGACTATCTTTGAGATGTTTCTGCAACTTGTTTGGAGTCCACCAGCGGTAAATTAAATTGATTTGGCACACACCTATCTATTAAGGACAGTGCATGTCGGTGCAAAAACCAAGCCATGAAGATGATGGATTTGTCCGTAGACCTCCGAGACAGAATTGTGTCGAGACACAGATCTGGGGAAGGGTATAATACCATTTCTGCAGTATTGCAGGTCTCGAAGAGCACAGTAGCCTCCATCATTGTTAAATGGAAGAACTTTGGAACCACCAGGACTCATCATAGAGCTGGTCGCCCGGCCAAACTGAGCAATAGGGGGAGAAGGGCCTTGGTCAGGGAGGTGACCAAAAATCCGATGGTCACTCTGACAGAGCTCCAGAGTTCCTCTGTGGAGATGGGAGAATCTTCCAGAAGGACAACAATATCTGCTGCACTCCAGCAATCAGGCCTTTATGGTAGAGTGGCCAGTCGGAAGCCACTCCTCAGTAAAAGGCACAAGACAGCCTGCTTGGAGTTTGCCGAAAGGCAACTAAAGGACTGTCAGACCATGAACTCTTTGGAAATGAACTATTTGGCCTGAATGCCAAGCGTCACATCTGGAGAAAACCAGGCACTGCTCATCACCTGGCCAATACCATACCTACGGTGAAGCATGGTTGTGGCAGCATCATGCTATGGGGATGTTTTAAGCGGCAGGAACTGGGAGACTAGTCAGGATTGAGGGAAAGATGAACGGAGCGATCCTTGATGAAAACCTGCTCCAGAGCGTTCAGGACCGCAGACTGGCGCGGAGGTTCACCTTCCAACAGGACAATGACCCTTAGCATGCAGCCAAGTCAATGCAGGAGTGGCTTCGTGACAAGTCTGTGAATGTCCTTGAGTGGCCCAGCCAGAGCCCGGACTTGAACCTGATCGAACATCTCTGGAGGGACCTAAAATTAGCTGTGCATCGATGCTCCCCATCCAACCTGACAGAGCTTGAGAGGATCTGCAGAGAAGAATGAGAGAAATTGCCCAAATACAGGTGTGCCAAGCTTGTAGCGTTATACCCAAGAAGACCTGAGGCTGTAATCGCTGCCAAAGGTGCCTCAATAAAGTACTGAGTAAAGGGTCTGAATACTTATGTAAATGTGATATTTCATTTATTTCTTTTTAATTACTTTGCAAACATTTCTAAACACCTGTTTTTGCTTTTTTATTATGGGATATTGTGTGTAGGCTGATGAAAAAAAAAATTGAATTTAATCAATTTTAGAATAAGGCTGTAACATAACAAAAGGGGTCTGAATACTTTCTGAATGCACTGTAATTAAATATCTTCCAATGCAGCTAGAACATACTCAACTCAAATATGCCTTCCATTGGTTATTGAGTCTATTCAGTAATAGCTAATGAAACACGGCTTCTCTGCTTATCCAGGATCCTTCCACCCTTTCTTCCACTCCCCTCTTCAGTTGGTGTACACTAAACACCACTTTGGTGGCATCATATAGGTGCTCGAAAAATAGTCATAATTCATAAAGCCATACAGCGTGGAAACAGGCTCTTTGGCCCAACTTCCCCACGCCGACCAACATGTCCCATCTACACTAGTCCCATCTGCCTGTGTTTGACCCATATCCCTCTAAACCTTTCCTGTCCATGGGGTACCTGTCAATTGTTTTTTTTAAATGTTGCAATAGTCCCTGCCTCAAATACCTCCTCTGGCAGCTCGTTCCATACACCCACCACCCTTTGTGTGAAAAGGTTACCTCTTTTATTCCTATTAAATCTTTTCCCCTTTACCTTAAACCCATTTATTCTGCTTCTCGATTCCCCTACAATGACATTAGACAATAGACAATAGGTGCAGGAGTAGGCCATTCGGCCCTTCGAGCCAGCACCGCAATTCAATGTGATTGTAGCTGATCATCCCCAATCAGTACCCTGTTCCTGCCTCTTCCCCATATCCCCTGACTTCCCTATTTTTAAGAGCCCTATCTAGATCCCTCTTGAAAGCATCCAGAGAACCTGCCTCCACCACCCTCTGAGGCAGAGAATTCCATAGACTCACCACTCTCTGTGAGAAATAGTGTTTCCTTGTCTCCGTTCTAAATGGCTTACTCCCTATTATTAAACTGTGGCCCCTGGTTCTGGACTTCCCCAACATCGGGAACATGTTTCCTGCCTCTAGCGGTCCAAACCCTTAACAATCTTATATGTTTCAATGAGATCCCCTCTCATCCCTCTAAACCCCAGAGTTTGCAAGCCCAGCTGCTCCATTCTCTCAGCATATGACAGTCCCGCTATCCCGAGAATTAACCTTGCAAACCTACGCTGCACTCCCTCAATAGCAAGAATGTCCTTCCTCAAGTTAGGGGACCAAAACTGCACACAATACTCCAGGTGTGGTCTCACTGTGGCTCTGTACAACAGCAGAAGGACCTCTTTGCTCCTATATTCGATTCCTCTTTTTATAAAGGCCAACATGCCATTCGCTTTCTTCACTGCCTGCTGTACCTGCATGCTTACTTTCATAGAGTGATGTACAAGGACCCCCAGATCCCGTTGTACTTTCCCTTTTCCCAACTTGATGGCATGGGCAAGAGATTCTTTGCGTATACCCAATCTATTCCTCTCATGATTTTATACACCTCTATAAGATCGCCCCTCATCCTCCTGTGCTCTAAGGAATAGAGTCACAGCCCTGCTCAGCCTCTCCCTATAGCTCAGATCCTCAAGTCTTGCTAACATCCTCGTAAATCTTCTCTGTATCCTTTCCAACATGACCACATCTTAACTATAGCATGGTGCCCAGAACTGAACACAATACTCTAAATGCTGCTTCACCAACATCCTATACACCTGCAACATGATCTGCCAGTTTCTATACTCAAAACCCTGACTGATGAAGGCCAATGTGCCAAAAGCCTTTTAGACCACCAGATTTACCTGTGATGTAATCTTCAAGGAACTATGTACCTGCACTCCAAGGTCCCTCTTTTCTACAACATTCCCAGAGACCTACCATTCGCTGTGTAGGTCCTGCCCACGTTAAGACTTTCCAAAATGCAACACCTCACATTTCTCTGCATTAAATTCCATCGACCATTCCTCAGCCCACCTGGCCAACCAAGCGAGATAATGCTGCAATGTTTGACATCCATCTGCTCTATCTGCAATACCACTCACTGTTGTATCAACTGCAAACTTGCTAATCTCGCTATGCACGTTCTCATCCAAATCATTGATATAGATGACAAACAGATTTGTGGGGGGGGGTAATTTGGAAACTAGAACGAGTAACTATTTATTTGCAGAAAGTATCATTTAATTCACCAGCTGACATTCACAGAATCACCTTTCCGGCAAAAATCTGGCCACGAGATATAGTAAAAACAAAATAGGAGGAATACCTTGTGAGGTGTTTGTTTCAGGATAATCTCCATACTGGATGTGCATTGTTGGCAGTATAAAAGGCTGTTGCCCTGACTAAAAAATATACATAAAAATGAGAAAACCATTGTTATATTTAATAACTGTAAATTATAATTGTATGTGAATATATATAGTTATATTTAATACTGTAACATTAACTATTTGCATGAGAGTTAACACTTCTGGTAATATCTCCAGAGAAGATGAAATCCATTTATAATATTACAATGTCAGAGGTGATCCATTGATCTGGTCCTCTATACTTTTGTTTTGATTATATTTAATGCTTGCTTGACAAGTTGGCTATGGTTCAAAACTATTAGCCCAGGAAGCTTTAAAAAAAAAAACATTGTAAGACATTAAAATAAATAGCAATGATCCAGAAGCTGAGATAAATGTGTGTGTTATGTAATTCAAGAATCCCGGCCAAGAACATTTATTTAATACCTGAACAATTAAACAGGAAAAATAGGCATTCTATTTAATGTGCATTTCCTCAGGACTCCTTAGTAGTTATCATTTTGCTGGAATTCCAATCCACAATTAAACAGATTTTACACCAAACATACTAAAGTTACAAGGGTGTAGTGAGTAAGGTCTAGAAATATACATCTAATGAGGGTAAATGAGATTAGGGTAGTGGGGCAAAACTCTAATTCCCACTAAGTTTGTTTGAAAATCAAAATCAGTGAGTGCAAGTATTACTGGATTTAATTGGCCAATCAATTGGAAATTATAACTACTGGAAAGGCTATTGCCAATATATTCCACAGGCCAATAATTATATGGTCTTCAATAACTTCCACTATTTCCAGTTCTCATTATCTTATTAGCACATAATGTGCTATATTGTAACAAATCATAGTATGATTTTGATTACAGAATTACCATATTATCACTATTTTACCTCTATAAAATGCAGGAATTTTGCATTGGGCAGAACAGCCCAGGAGAGATTACATGGTCAGGTTTAATCTACAATTGGAGAAGGAGAAGGGTGTATCGGAGGTGTGAGTGTTATAGTTGAATAAAGGGGACTATGGAGCCATGAGGGAGGAGCTGGCTAAAGTTGACTGGAAAGATGCACTAGCATCGATACAGTGGAACAAAAATGGCAGGTATTTCTAGGAATAATACAGGGGCAGGATCAGTTCATTCCTAGGAGGAAGAAAGATTCCAAGGGAGAAAGAGGCGACCATGGCTGTCAGGGACAGTATAAAAATAAAAGAGAAGAAATACAACATAGCAAAGATGAGCAGGAAGCCAGAGGATTGGGTAACGTTTAAAGAGCAACAGAAGATAACTAAAAAGGCAATATGGAGAGAAAGGATGTGGTACGAAGATAAGCTAGCCAAGATTATAAAGGAGGATAATAAAAGCTTCTTTAGGTATGTGAAGAGGAAAAAATTAGTTATGACCAAAGTTGGACCCTTGAAGACTGAAAAGGGTGAATTTATTATGGGGAACAAGGAAATGGCAGATGAGTTGAACCAATACTTGGGATCCATCTTCACGAAGGAGGACACAAACAATCTCCCTGATGTACTAGTGGCCAGAGGATCTGGGGTGACGGAGGAACTGAAGGAAATCCACATTAGGCAGGAAATGGTGTTGGGTAGACTGATGGGACTGAAGGCTGATAAATCCCCAGGGCCTGATGGTCTGCATCCCAGGGTACTTAAGGAAGTGGCTCTAGAAATTGTGGACGCATTGGTGATCATTTTCAATTTTCTATAGATTCAGGATCAGTTCCTGTGGATTGGAGGGTAGATAATGTTATCCCACTTTAAAAGAAAGGCAGCCGAGAGAAAACAGGGAATTACAGACCACTTAGCCTGACATCGGAAGATGCTGGAGTCAATCATAAAAGATGAAATAGCGGCACATTTGGATAGCGGTAACAGGATCGGTCCGAGTCAGCATGGATTTACGAAGGGGAAATCATGCTTGACTAATCTTTCTGGAATTTTTTGAGGATGGAACTAGGATGTCGTGCACCAGCGGATGTAGTGTACCTGGACTTTCAGAAAGCATTTGATAAGGTCACACATAGGAGATTCGTGGGCTAAATGAGGGCACTTGGTATTAGGGGTAGAGTGCTGACATGGATAGAAAATTGGTTGGCAGTCAGGAAACAAAGAGTAGGGATTAACGGGTCCCTTTCAGAATGGCAGGCAGTGACTAGTGGGGTACCGCAAGGCTCGGTGCTGGGACCGCAGCTATTTACAATATATATTAATGATGAAGATGAAGGGATTAAAAGTAACATTAGCAAATTTGCAGATGGCACAAAGCTGGGTGGCAGTATGAACTTTGAAGAGGATGCTATGAGAATGCAGGGTGACGGACAGGTTGGGTGAGTGGGCAGATGCAAGGTAGATGCAGATTAATGTGGATAAATGTGAGGTTATCCACTTTGGTAGCAAAAATAGGAAGGAAGATTATTATCTAAATGGTGTCAAGTTGGGGAAGGGGGAAGTAGAACGGGATCTGGGGGTCCTTGTTCATGTCAATGATAGTAAGCATGCAGGTACAGCAGGCAATGAAGAAAGCGAATGCCACGTTGGCCTTCATAACAAGAGGAGTTGAGTATAGGAGCAAAGAAGTCCTTCTGCAGTTGTACAGGGCCCTAGTGAGATCTCATCTGGAGTATTGTGTGCAGTGTTGGTCTCCAAATTTGTGGAAGGACACTTTTGCTATTGAGGGAGTGCAGCGTAGGTTCACAAGGTTAATCCCCGGGATGGCGGTATTTTCATATGTTGAGAGAATGGAGCGGCCGAGCTTGGATAACCTGGAATTGAAAAGGATGAGGGGGGATCTTATTGAAACATACAAGATTATTAAGGGTTTGGACATGCTAGAGGCAGGAAACATGTTCCCAATGTTGGGGGAGTCCAGAACCAGGGGCCACATAATAATAAGAATAAGAAGAATAAGGGGTAAGCCATTTAGAATGGAGATGAGGAAACACAGAGAGTTGTGAGTCTGTGGAATTCTCTGCCTCAGAGGGCGGTGGAGGCCAGTTCTCCGAATTCTTTCAAAAGAGAGCTAGATAGGGCTCTTAAGGATAGTCAGGAGATTAAGGGGTGAAGGCAGGAACGGGGTACTGATTGTGGATGATCAGACATGATCACATTGAATGGCGGTGATGGCCCAAAGGGCGGAATGGCCTACTCCTGCACATATTGTCTATTGAGACAAACCACAATGTATAATAAATTGAGAGGTAATACTTGACATTAATACTTGACTCTAATAGATTTTAAACAGGTTCTAACTAAGAGAAACCAAAACCATAATTTCTGGCTCAGCCTGGTTCTTGTTGCAAACAAATGAAAACTGAGTACAGGATTGTTACGATTCTACTAAAATATTGTACTCCACAACATAAGATGCCAAGAAGATTATTGGAAAAGTAATCATAAAACTATATTTTTAAACAATACCGTTCAATGCACATGCAAAAGCAAACGTACCAAAGATGATCTGCTCCATGTGGGTGGTCTCCTAATAGGTGTGGGGGAGCGTGACTGTGTTTGTCTGTGAGAAAACACATACACATTATCGACACAAGAATGATTACATGAAATGAAATTCCCATCAATGGAGGTGGAATACTAAACTTTGAAAAATTGCTTCAATGAACAATCAACTAAGGGCGTTCTTTTAGGAAGGAGAGGAGGAGGAATTTCTTTGGTCAGACATTGGTGAATCGGTAAAATTCTTTGCCACAGAAGGCTGTGGATATATTTACGGCAGAGATAAGATAGATTCTTGATTAGTACAGTTGTCAGAGGTTTATGGGGAGAAGCCAGGAGAATGGTGTTAAGAGGGAGAGATAGATCAGCCATGATTGAATAGTGGAGTAGACTCGATGGGCCAAATGGCCTAATTCTTTTCCTCTCATTTATGATCTTATGAAATGTTTGTTAAGCAAAACACAAAATGCTGAAGGAACTCAGTGGGTCAGTCAGCATTCGTATCTCCCAAAATTGAAGTTACAACCGCCTATCACCCCCTTCCCCCCCCCCCCCCCCCCACCCCACCCTGCCATCCACCAAACCACTGCCATCCACTGTCCCGACACTCTGACAATCTGACCCCACTCCTTCCTGGTCTCTAATTACATCCTTGTACTGCAGGCCTTCTGTCCCAAAGCTGACTGCACCTCTGCCAATATTGACCAAATAATCGAGTTTGGTATTCCGATGAATGCAAGGGATCATGGGTTTTGTCAAAGGTCATTAGGGGAAAAAAAGCGAATGCAGCGCTGTGTAAAAATTGTTAACTATTCTACAAAGAATTGATCTAGAATTCTGTCAACTCAATAGCTTCCTTTCTTGTTCTGCTGTTCACACACTACTTACACAGTCCCAGTTCTAGGTCAGTTCATTAATCTGCAATTATGAGATATTCAAAATGTTAAAGAATTTATTATTTTCATTTAATCCTTAATGCGTTTGCTACAGGAATAAGAAAATATTACGTGTTTGAAACATTTTCTTATCTTTATTCATAATTTATGTATAAAAATATATTTAATCTGAGGCAGGCAGCGACTGTATCAGTGTGATGTGGGCTGATGCTTTACCTACAGGCGGTGTGAATGTACCGTTAAGGCAGGAGTCGGCAACCTACGGCCCACAGGCCGGATCAGGACCGTAACCCAAAATCATCCGGCCCGCAGGCGCATTTTTTTAGTGACTAGAATGTTGTTCTTGCTTTCAGTGAGACCTTGCCCAGAGTTGTCCCAGTGCTCGGGCAGCTCTCCGGGACGGTTTTGACTGGGATGGCTTTGCATTGTGAAGTTCACTGTGCCTGAGCTATTGATTAAAGTGAACACCCGCTCCTGTGGACATGTCTCACTGTGGAGTCTATCACAGACTGATTCCACCGCCTGTTGGCCAACAATTGGATCGATCTCCTTGAACCAGAGGCCGCAGATCTACCCGTGTGTGTTCTTTCAGAACTGAACTCACGGTGGAATGAATCCATTAAAAGAGCCACTCTGCTGCCAGATAGTAAGTTGTCCCTGCCTTCCCTCTGGAACCCTCCTCATCCCCATCAGATGCCGAGCCCTGGTTAAACGCGGCCGGTCACGGTTAAGTCTGTGAAACTGGCCCGGTCAGAGACTGCGGGCAGGATTAATGAAAGAAAGGACCATTCCGTCTATTGTGGCTGTTTGTGAGGAGTATGAGCGAGAGAGTGGAGGAGTGTGGGGCGAGATTTAATTTCCAACGGGATGTAAATGTTGGACCCACAAGGGTTGACACTGCAACGGCAGTAGCGAGAGCAAGAGCGAGTCTGTTTCAACAGTTTGTTTATTTTCAGCTGAGTTAAAAATATAAAACACAAAGCGACCTGAATGATTACTGCCGATGTCCTACATACAGCCATTGATAAAGTTACATTGCTATACCGCAAGGAGTGAACAAATCCAAATATATCACAGAAAACTGTAAAAATGTGGTTGCCGAAGTTCTTACCATGCACACCAATAACTGCAATGAGCATATAACTGTTATACCAGTGTCTCGAACTACTTAAAGCAATATTAAGCACTAAAATGCATCTCTGTATACACGCAGCAGCTCAGCTGACGAGAATGTTTATCGCGAATGACCTATGACCTGGGCATGCGCAGTTGAAATACCGAACTCGCTTATTATTCCACACTTCTACTCCAGACATTCGATTATGTTGCCTTCCAAAACGCTACTGCTCTTATCTGACTGTTCACAGTTTGCCCATCAAGTTTGAAAAACCAGAAAAGCTGATTCATGCTTGCAGCCAAGGCATTAGTTCCTTAAGAGGATGGTTAGGTTTCTAAAATTGCATGCTTCCAAGCAGAACATGCAAACTCCACACAGACAGCACCCGAGAGCAGGATCGAACCTGGTCTCTGTTACTGTGAGGCGGCAGTTCTACCAGCTGCGCCACCTTTGTGCCTTTCTTTAATTCAAACTTAATTTTAATAATCTCATTAACTTCATTCAGCTTCATTTCAATTTTCATCAAGCTGCAAGAAATCAGGAAATCTGAAGTCCTCTACCATGCGATATATATGATTCAACTATTTTTATCCAGAACCACCTCTTCCTTGCTACTACTTATAAGTTCCATAAAACAGGGCTGGCAAGGCAAACAAAATAAACGCATCCAGAATCACATAACATGATGTTCAAAAGAAGTCAACCAGACCAACAAAACAACGTCAGGCACACAAACGTTCGTCATAATAATTTAATGTGACTGATTAATTATTGTTAAACTGCAGACTTCTTCTTTGTAACACATTCAATAGTAATATGCACTTCATATGACTGTATTACCACAAGCTTATCAAACACTGGTAATAAGTGCATTCAATATTACACAGCAGCAAGCAACTGGTAAAAAGTTTATATAATAAGATTTTGTTCACTAAAAGAAGAAACTATCCCCTCAATAGTTCTTTCATGCAGTATAAACGTTTTCACCCAGAGAGTTGTGAATTTGTGGAATTCCCTGCCACAGAGGGCAGTGGAGGCCAAATCACTGGATGGATTAAAGAGAGAGTTAGATAGGGCTAGTGGAATCAAGGGATATGGGGAGAAGGCAGGCACAGGTTATTGATTGGGGACGATCAGCCATGATCACAATGAATGGCAGTGCTGGCCCAAAGGGCCGAATGACCTCCTCTTGCACCTATTTTCTATGTTTCTTAGTTTCTATGTTTCATTAGTTTCTGTCAATTCAAGAATGTCTATTAACCTGCTGGAAATCCTTCTGACAGGTTGCCTAGAGCGAGTTACAAAGAATGACGATTAGAAGAGAAAAATGCCAAATTATATGAAAGGCAACAGGACCCAGAGTACTTCCAGCATATTTCATTTTATTCTTTTCAAAGGTCTGGTTGAAAATAATAATGTTATCAGGCAAGTTATTTGCTCCAACTATGTTGTATGTGGAATGGAGTGCAATGCTCAAAATACTCACTCTGTGCAGATTTTATTCTGTTTATAAAATTTATGTCTTGCTGTGAACAACCGTGAGATATATTTTGCCATTTCCATATCATCCTGAAGCAGAAAAATAAACCCATTAACGTTACATAATAGCATTGCAAGAATACATTTTGAATGCTTCAATTTGAAATATTACCAATGCGGTACATTTAACAGCTGAAACAACAAATATATTAGTAGTTCCCCATTACTAAATAAAAACTCTTGTAGGAACTGCTGATATTTGAACACCTGAAATGTTCCACTTTTTTTCTAACCTCTCCCTGCAGCTAAACAAGCATTAAACTATTTATGGAGAATGCAGACCGTTTCTTTAGCTACCTGGTACGCCCAAGGTGTGAAGTTCCCAACTATCCCGAAAGAGGGCTGGGATGCAATGTGGACATCTCCCTGCTGCTGTCCATAAATGGCCAGGGTCTCAGAGGAACTCCTTCTTCCTTGGTCCTGTCCCCACAATTGCACTAACATTTCCATCAGAAAATGTTTACGTGCTTCAAACAAGGGATGGCTGCACAGTGGGAAATGGGAAACTAAGGTGGTCTACACCTAGACACCATGCCTGGCATCCAAGATTGACACAGGCAAGGAAGGGTCTCGTCAAATTTCTGCAGTAACGTAAAATGGCGCGGGAATAAACATCATATTTTGCTTCAGGTTATCAATTTCCGATTGCATAATGCTAGAAAAATGTGTTATATGATGGAATTACAAGGCCACAGTGCTGGAAGCTATTTTCTGAAGTGGTCCACCAGACCCAGCACGCAGTGCTAAAGTACTGCTAAAGGTTTATGGCAGTACAATTAAACTTTAAAAAATTACTGCAGTAAAAAAGATATGCAGTGCAAATCAAAATATCTCCAAATACTTACCGTGTGAAACAAAACAGTTTCTTCTTTGCTTGTTAATTCCACATTAATTGAAGACTTGTTGTGTGTAATATTTCCAACTTCATTCCATCTGTGGGTTTATAAACACTTTATATTATTGATCATGTTAGAATTATATTCAGATGATCACAATAAATTTCTCACTCTTTTTGGACAATGCACTGGAGTGATGGGTTTTACTCCAGGTTTGCCAAGAAAGAACTTAAATATATCACTCAATCTGAAAATCACCTGTTAGAAGCAGGAGAAACGGTAGGGATGGGGACCATTGAAGGACGATTGAAGGGAGTTACATAAGGACCCAACATATGGTTTCCTGGCACACATTTCTGAGCTCTCGGAAGAATTTGATGTTGAATTATCTACCCTTCCACCTGACTAATAAATGACACAGAGTAAGAACATTGAAAAAAACAATAATATCTTCTGAGGAGGAGAAACAGAAAATAAAAAAAAGTCTTAACGCAACCTTTAAAGTTGAAAGCTCAATTCATACACGAAAATGCATGTCTAAGCTTTTATTCCCGAACTCACTTGTATGTTATAGTTGGTCTTCCATTCCTGTGCTTTACAAATATTCCCACAAAGGAAATGCCAATGAAAGCATCATTTCCAATGTTGTCCTATTAAAAAAAGAGCAAGTGTTCATGAAAATCGTGAAACAACGCATTATGGCATATACACTAAAGTATCCTGAGTTACACTTTTGTCACAAGTCAGCATATTTTAATCACGTAGCTCTCCTTTAAAGATTATTAGCCATTTCGAATGAACAACTCACGGATGATGACTAGGCAGCAAGGTTTACCCAGGAAGGTAGAATATTTGGGGTGAGAGGGGTGGACTGAGAGGGATGATTGCAATTGGTGAGGTGCACTGCTCTGAGAAGCAATGGGTGGACTTTGGAACATGGAGGGGCCCAACTGTGCCTTCTAGCCTTACCAAGGAAATTGCTCTTTAAAAAATAACAAGCATTCCAGGCCCTCTCAGATTACCCGACAGATTTATCTGGATGGTGCACGATAGGCAAGTATACTACTCTTACTAAAATACCATCAACATCCCAAATCTCATTGTCAGTCTGAACCCGGAAAAATTAGCAATTCCTTCTCTCCAGAGTCGCTGCCTGTCCCGTGAGTTACTCCTGCATTCTGTGTCTACCTTCATCGCAACTATATGCCTGGATTCTAGTTTCAGAGCCTTTTGCCGAAGTTCACCCTACTACACCTGATCCATTGTGAAAAACAAACACGCTATAAAGGTGAAATCAGCAAAACTGTAACCCAAAGGGAACTGTCCCCATTTTTACTTTGCATACCTGATAATTGGATCAAATTTAAACTTCCCCAAAGGTTTATTTAGATGTTCTATAAAATGGTTATGGTTAGAATTAATTCGGTACTACTGAGACATGGTATTACAAAATTCAGATAGAAATGCTTGAAAATATTTCACTAAACGTTTAAAAACTTTGCTGGGCCAGTTAATTAATTTTTCGGAATCCTAGAAGGAATGCCGTTGGATGGTACTTAACATTTCAACAGACATACTTAGCATTCTTGTATTACCACAGCTATTTGCAGTTGGTTCAAACAACAACTTTTGCAATGATAACTTCGCTAATCCTAACAGCCTTCAAAGTGCGGTTGGGTGATACCACATTTAAGTAAAATTCCTTTCCTTAAAGCAAACCATTAATTGTAAAATTAGGTTTCCCTCTCCCTCATCTTAACCTTGCCCCTCACCCATTACCCAGCAGCACAATTGTGCAGTAGGTAATTAGGTTCGGGGTCAAAACCAAATAATTAATCGACATGTTATAACCTTTTAAAACTACCCCATAGCAGACCATAGAATACTTCCGTATGTAAATGATTCCTATTTTCATTTTTCCCATTGTTCTTTCTGTTGCAATGGAATTGCTATCTTCATAATGTGTCCACAACTCACTTCATTGAAAATATGTAAAAAAAAGCTGCATAAGTTGGAAATACTCAAAAGGTTGGGCAGAATATGTGGAAAGAAAAACAGTTAATGTTTCCGATCTGAGAACCTTCATCAGAATTGAGAAAGAGGAAAAAGTCAAATTAGTCTCTCTGATGAAGGGACCCCCTGCAAATGTTAACTCTGGTTCTCTCTACGTAGATGGTGCCTGGTCTGCTGAGGGATTCCAGCGCATGTTCTATCTTCATATCACACTGACAAAGGAATAAATTCTCCTTGATAAATTAAATTTCAGTTCAGACTGTTTATATTGCATCAATCCCATGAGAAAGAATATCTTAAACAAATCAACAATTACGAAGTACTGGTGAAATTCTTAACAATTGGTAAAATTTCCTTTGTAAATTATGTTAGTTTTGGATTACCTTGGCTGGAAAGCTTTCTTGCCCAAAGCCTTCCAGTTGTTCCACTTCTTTAATATACATCAATTCAGCTTCAGCAGGCGGCATCCCACTGAAGAATAAAACAAAGCAGCATCCCTAAATAACAATAGTAATTGTAATTCAACGTAGGAGCAGAAACTAACCAGCACGAGCTTTGTAAAAAATGAAACATTTTCTTTAGACATTAGACTTCAGCAACACACACCAGGGACAATTTACAAATCTACCAAAGCCAATTAGCCTACAAACCTGTACATCTTTGGAGTGTGGGAGGAAACCGGAGCACCCGGAAAAATCCCACATGGTCACGGGGAGAATGTACAAACTCCGTATAGACAGCACCCGTGGTCAGGATCGAACCCGGGTTTCTGGGGCTGAGAGGTAGAAACTCTACTGCCGCGCCACTGTGCCACCCGTTCTTCTTCTCAAAGAAGAAAGAAAGGTGAGTTCATAGCTAGATATGTTTTTACTTAATCAGCATCGGCAACTGATAGCATTAAGATTATAATTCCCAACTGTCCTGAAAAGAAACTGCAGCTGCTGGAAATCTGAAATAAAATATAAAATGCTTGAAACATTCAGCAGGTAGAATGACATTTGTGGAAAGAGAAAATGTGTTAAGCATTTAAAGTTGAAAGCTCCTTGCCTCACACTTGAAATGTTAACTCTGTTTCTCCTTCCTCACATGCTGTCTGTCATGTTGAGCATTTCCACCATGTTCAGGTTTTTATCTGAACTGTGCTTTCGAGTCGCACAGAATTACACCCGTCAATCTTCTTAGGATTCAAAGTTAGGATTTGTTAAATGTAGCTACCACTGATGATAAGATCTTTTTAAAAGTAAAGAATGGTTAAAACAAAATGAAAGCTGTTATCTTGCTGAAAGTGTGTCAGCAATAGGTACAAGTGGGCTAACAAACATTTATAAATTGGTCCAGGTTGTAACGTGGCAGCAATTCTCTGATGTGAGAAGAAGGAAGGTCTATAAGAAACAGAGAATTTACAAATTGTAGTAACTGGACATCTATCTACACTTTGGATTTTCTTACCTGTAGGCCTGGTGTTGCATTGCTACCTTCCTCGTCATTTCCTCTAACATGCGTTCATCCTGAGCCCAGTCCTGTAAACATAATGCAAAAGAATAAATCTTCCACCTAACTGTAGCTATTAATCACACGAGGCATACATACATAGCATTTAAAGATCACATTGAAGGACAAATATTCAGTCATCATTATCGCTTGGGTCTCAACAGGCAAGATTGCATTTGACCTCATGCTGATGATAGGTTTGACTCTATTTGCAGATAGGCCATACTTACAATAAAACTGTGAATTCCTTAGGGCTTAGAAATACACTTTAAACTCCCTAACATCCCTACTTCACACTTCTATTCGGTCGGTATTGCTGGAAATGTAGGCAAATTCATGATTGGATTTGACTCGCATATGCTCTATTACAAAAAAAAAGTAGACGCTTGGTTTTCCCAAAGATCTCAGAGCATACATACTCTTCTGCCAAGATTCCTGAGCCTTGCATTCCTAAATGCAATACAAATTTACAAACCCATTGGAAAGCAGCATATTCCAGAGTTCCAGGAAAGAATAAGAAGAATTCTTGTTTTATTGGAGGAATGCTGAATCCAAATGCCAGACGAACCACATGCATCATCAGTTTCCCAATAACAAAGCACGGATTAGGAATAGGATAAGGCACTCAAATTAAAGTATGATTAACGGTATTAACATTGAATTCTCCAATTTTAGGTAACTAGCCTACAACTCCCCCCCACCCCCCCGAACTGTTTTTACATCCTCTCTTTCCTGTGTCCCAACTGGATTTGCACTTATTTATCTCCTTCCCTTTGCCCTATAATCTTTCCTCCGGCTTCAAAATGTTTATCTTTTCTATACTTATCCCACACTTTTTGTCCAAAAATCTGCCAATCCAACACCCCCGTCCCCATCACCTGTATCAACCTATCACCTGCCAGGCATCATCCTGTCGCCACCTCTCATATGTTCTTAAGTTCTGGGAGCAGAATTAGGCCATTTAGCCCATCAAGTCTACTCCACCATTGAATCATGGCTGATCTATCTTTCCCCATTCTCCTGCCTTCTCCCCATATGCCCAACACCCTTACTAATCAAGAATCTGTCAATCTCTGCCTAAAAAATATCCAATGACTTGGCCTCCACAGCAGTCCGTGGCAATGAATTCCACAGATTCACCACCCTATGACTAAAGAAATTCCTCCTCATCTCTTTTCTAAAGGTATGTCCTTTTATTCTGAGACTATGACATCTGGTCCTAGACTCTTCCACTAGTGGAAACATCCTCTCCACATTCACACTATCCAGGCTTTTCACTATTGGGCAACTTTTCATGAGGTCCTTTCTCACCCTTCTAAACTCCAGTGAGCACAGGCCAATGTATGTTAACCCAATCATTCCTAGGATCATTCTCTTCCAGCTTTTCCCTCCATCCCCCACCAAAATCAATCTGAAGGGTCCAACCCAAAATGTCACTGATCCGTGCTCTCCAGAGGTGGGGCCTGACCAGCTGAGTTACTCCAGCACTTTGTGTCTTTTTTTCACTAAAATCATACTATCAATTTCTTCTCAGCAAGAAATGAATGGGTACTTGGCTTAAATTATTTTCAAAAGAGCAACTTTCCTGCAATACTTTACTCATCCCAGGAGGGAAATTGGTCTACCAACAGTCATAAAACACAGCAAGATACATGAAACATGAAATTAAAGTGATCAGAGGAAAGGATTGTGGATGTGTAAAGATTGGGGAGGGGGGGGTAGGGGGGGTGGGGGGGGAGGTCAGTCTACCCCACGACAGAAGGGGGTGGTGGAGTTGCACAATTTGATGGCCACAGGGAAAAAGGATTTCCTGTGTCGTTCTGTACTGCATCTTGGTGGAACCAGTCTGTTGCTGAAGGGACTCCTCGGGTTGACCAGTGTGTCGTGGCCCTGCCCAAGACAAGACAGGGTATTGCCTTAAACAATGACGAAAAGCTTGCAGCTGTGTTGGGTTACAGGGTCAACTAACTTGTTTGATAACTCAAGTGAAATAGAAAAGTTAAATATTCTCGTGAATTTGACATCAATGGCATGCACCCAATTCAGACTTGCAAATAACTTTGAAACTCATCCCCAAATATTTACATAATACAAGCAGCTCTTACAGCAAAAAATTCTGGTTTAATGGTTGCAGTTGAAAAATTAACCAATCAGTTTAATTGGAAACATAGCTTCAAATTGTTTAGATCAACTACACCTGCAAAGTCAAAAAGATGTTCTTCTGATTTAAAGGAGGAAAAAAAACCTGAAAGGAATCAAGAGTGTTTGAACTCAACACAAAAAAAAAACTTCAAATGAGCAGTCATGCCTTGACATGGAAATCAGAAACAAAAGATAGCAACCTTCAGGTGTAAGGCTGCCTGCAGGCATGAAGTGCTACCTTTGTATTATTTCTGATCAGGTTTTAGCATATTTCACTGACAGAAATAAGCATCAAAGGAAGGATCTAGAGCACTAGACTGGGGACATCAGCTGGTGTTTATCTCCTCTAACTGGCCCATAAAGTTAATGGGACATCAGAACAGAAATGTCTTATTTCGTTTTCAGTAGCTCAAGACAGTGTGCAGTTTTTAATATAACACTGATTTTGCAAGCTTTTCATATTGATAAATCATTCTATTTATACTGCAGTGTTTTTTTTTTTTGCAATAATTGTACACATCTAAAGTTTCATGTGTGAAATGAGTTGCTCAGATGTTGTGAATGGCAATGTATTGTGGAAAGCACACAAGAGCAAAAATCTCCACTTTAGTTTATGGCTAAACGTGGTAGGAGTGCCAGAAAATACAGCTGACATTTATCTCCACCTTCAACATGGTATAATTAGTTTCCAAATAGAAAAAGAACCTTACCTAAAACACACATTTGCTGGAAAATGTGCTTGCGATTGTTTTTCCTCCATCAAACATTTTGCGAACAGTTTTGTTCACAAGGTACTAATAACGTTGATGGGCACATATTGATGTATTAGTCACCACAATAGGAAATGGCACCATACTACATATAGCCACATCATAGTAAAGTACCATAAAAGCCACAGCATACTATGCCGTCTTCAACAGATTCATTTCAATGTTGTGCTATTCCTCTCTTGCATTAAGGTCTTCTTTGACTTGGTTCTAACGGCAAATTTCCAATGTTGTTATATGTAATGTGGAGATTAAATAAACGAAGAAAAAGGGAAACTAACTTATAAACAATTTAAATGATACCCTGAAGATCTACCTCGACTTTAATCAAGAGGAGACCTGGTCACAATACAGTTCTCTGCTCTCCCTTCCATCTCCAACCAGGCAGCAGAGGGTGCTAGTTCCATTTAGAGCAAAGGTTTGTGTGAGAAGGAACTGCAGATGCTGGTTTAAACCAAAGATAGACACAAAAAGCAGGAGTAACTCAGTGGGACAGGCTGCATCTCTGGAGATAAGGAATGGGTGACATTTTGGGTTGAGACCCATCTTCAGTCTGAATTACTCCAGCTTTTCTATCTAGAGAAAAGGTTTCTTCGGTTTTCTTGCTACTTATTGATCCCAAGCTGCTAACAAAAGCCAGCAACGTTGGAGAAAGTTCAATAGCAAATATTTGCTTGGATTTGCAATGGTCTCTGATGGTTCTATGCAAATAGCACATAAAACCTAATTTCTTAGTGGAACAAGTGGTACAGTTGGTGGAGCTGTTGTCTCACAGCTCCAGCATCCTGGGTTCAATCCCAACCTTGGGTGCTGTCTGTATGGAGTTTGCTCATTCTCCTGTGACTGCATGGTTTTTTCCCGAATGCTCAGATTTCCTCCCATATCTCAAAGATGTGCGGTTTTGTAGGTTAACAGGCCTCTGAAACAAATTATCCCTCGTGGGGAGACAGTGGTTGAGAAAGTGAAATAACATAGAACTGGTGTGAACGGGTGATAGATGGCCCTCGTGGACTTGGTGGGCTGCAAGGCCTGTTTCCATGCTGTATTTCTAAACTCTAACGCCCGTATTCTACTAATTGCAAAGTTAGACTTTCCTTAAGCTCACCTTAAACCTGCCGCTCGGTCTAACTAAACCCGACACTCGATTTAAAAAAAATTGGTATTCTGGTAGCGAGGTTTAGTTAGACTAAGGTCTATGGCGAGTCTAACTTTAGACTTTGGTTTTAGCTGAGTCTAAAGTCAGACCGCGTTTTAGCTGCCATGGTGACGATGGCTGCTTGTACTGCACATGTGCAATGCAATAGCAGAAGCACGAGCAGGCGACAACTTCAACATGGCTGACAAAAAGGAACAGCGGAAAGGAAACTGGGACGCCAGCGAGAAAGAATTTCTCCTGACGTTACTAGCCGATTAAAATTACAATTATCGAGAAAAAAAGGTGCTATGACACATTTATTTTGTTTTGGGCAACTACATTTTCTCATATAAAACCATGAATTCAGAAATCTTTGAAAGGATTGCATTCAATATTACTCAGAAATAAAATGATTTTAACATTTACCTGTACATTCACAGAATATCTGCCGTTCTGATTTACAACATCTGAGCGAGGTCCCCACCTGGACTTCTGATTGAGACATGTGTGCAATCAATTGCCCCAATCATGCCAGGAAAGTGGCAATACTGGTAGAAAGCATTTTGTGTGTCATGAACTTGCTGGGGAGTTGATGGGAAGGAGATATAGGTTTTCTCCATTGGGCAATGTGGGCACCTCCTGGACTATACGTGACATAGATGGCTGTGATAAACCTGCATCATCACCATGCATTAGTTGGAAAGTTCCTACATAGACAATGAAAGAATTTCTCTTTTAAACATTTCCTATCCCTTCTCCTGTTTAACTGGCATTAAAAGTAATTTTTTTCTGAGTAAATGTTGATTACCATTAATCACTATAAAATTCAACATGAACGGCCATTTGTTCTCTCCGTAGTGAGCTTAAACCTTCCTTAAACCTGCCCCCTGCTGAGTCTAAATTTTGCAGCAAGTTAGACTCTAGTCTAAGGTCAGTCTAAGCTTTGGTGATTAGTAGAAAGACAACTTAGACTTTAGTCTAAATATCAGGGATTTAAACCCACCGTCGAGTCTAAATTGCAGAGTTAAACCTGCTGTTAGGTTTTAAAAAATTAGTAGAATATGGGTCTAAATGTTCTTTTCACCTCAATGCATCTACACAGTACATAATGGAGTTTGTGGAGCACAGCCTGAATAGCAATGAGCATTACTGGGCACATTGGCACATGTGTGTGCGTGCTTAAAGGGTGTGGACTGGTCAAATAGACTTGTGGAAATGGGCCAGGTGGACTGAACCTTAAATTTTCTTGCCCTTTTTAACTCATCAATTGCAGTCTTCCTTGGCATACTCTTCATCATCAACATTGACACCTCCACAACAATGTCAGACATCCCTTAAACTTATGCTTCTCAAATTTCAGCTCTGCAGAATCTTTAAGTCTTAACGATATGTAAACAAAAGTTAAGAGTCATATAGTGTGGAAACAAGCCCTTGGGCCCAACTTGCCCACAGCAGCCAACAATATCCCAGCTACACTAGTCACACTTCCCTGCGCTTGGTCCATATCCCTCCAAACCTGTCCTATCCTGTCTAACTATTTCTGGAACAATGGGACAGTCCCAACCTCAACTCCCTCTTCAGGCAGCTTGTTCCAAACACACACCACGCTTTGTGTGAAAAAGTTACCCCTCAGATTCCTGTTAAATCTTTTCCCCGTCACCTAGAACCTATGTCCTCTGGTCCTCGATTCCCCTACTCTGGGCAAGAGACTCTGTGTATCTACACGATCTATTGCTCTCATGATTTTGTACACCTCTATAAGATCATCCCTCATCCTCCTGAACTCGATGGAATAGAGTCCCAGCCTACTCAACCTTTCCCTGTAGCTCACACCCTCTATGCCTGGTAACATCCTTGTAAAGCTTTTTTGAACCCTTTCAAGCTGGACAATATTGTTCCTATAACATGGAACACAATATTCTAAATGTGGTCTCACCAACGTCTTATACAACTGCACATGACCTCCCAACTTCTATACTCAATAGGTAGACAAAAGTGCTGGAGAAACTCAGCGGGTGCAACAGCATCCATGGAGCGAAGGAAATAGGCAACGTTTCGGGTCGAAACCCTTCTTCAGACTGATGGAGGGTGGTGGGCGGGGAGAAGAAAGGAAAAAGGAGGAGGAGCCCGAGGGCTGAGGGAGAGCTGGGAAGGGGAGGAGACAGCAAGGGCTAACGGAATTGGGAGAATTCAATAGACGAAGTGTAGTAGAGTGAGGGTCTCGACCCGAAACGTCGCCTGTCTCCTTCGCTCCTTGGATGCTGCTGCACCCGCTGAGTTTCTCCAGCCTTTTGTGTGACCCTGGGAGAATTCAATGTTTAAGCCACTAGGGTGCAGACTGCCCAAGCGGAATATTAGGTACTGTTCCTCCAATTTCCGGTGGTGCTCACTCTGGCCATGGTGGAGGCCCAGGACAGAGAGGTCAGATACAGAATGGGAGGGGGAGTTGAAGTGCTGAGCCACCGGGAGGTCAGGTTGGTTAATGCGGACCGAGTGGAGGTGTTCGACGAAACGATCGGCAAGCCTACGCTTGGTCTCTATACTCAATACACTGATTGATGAAGGCCAAAGTGCCAAAAGCCTTTTAACCACCTTATCCGCCTGCGACTCGACCTTCAAGGAACCATGCACCTGTACTCTTAGATCCCTCTGCTCTACAACACTACCCAGAGGCCTACCATTTACTGTGTAGGTCCTGCCCTTGTTCGACGTTCCAAAATACAACACTTCACACGTCTCTGTATTAAATTCCATCAACCATCAGTGGGGGATTGAGGGATAGGAGAGGGGTAGGGAGGGGAGAGGAGTTATGGAGGGAGGGAGTGAGTGACTGAGGGTAGGGGAAAGGAGAGGGACGGTGAAGTGAGGGAGGGATTGGGGATGGGGAGGAGGAGAGGGGAAAGAAGAGGGAGGGTGAAGAGGAGGGGGAGGGAGTGCTGGGGGATGAGGGGAAATGAGCCTCGCCTGCACATGGGGGCTATGCGTGAGTGGTGCAATATTGCGTTGGGGGACGGGTTGCATTGGGTGTACGGGTGAGTGGTGGAATATTGCATTGGAGAACGGGTTGCATTGGGGGACCAGGCCTCCTGTGTGTCAGGGACCCAACCAGTCCCACTTAGTCTAGTCCATTATAAATAGTGTATCAACAGCATACTCAATAAGATCCAGATTAGAAAATGTTGATATTGATCTAATTTCCCAGAACTCTTTATTTACTTCAAATGTTGACAAGCAACATAAAGTTATGTAACAAAATCTCAGAGTACGTCCAAGCAGAGTTGACATTTCTGTGCAAAGTGCACTGTACCATTTAAAGAGATGCACAGATTGATTCTGTTTAAAATGCTACTCAAGGAAAGGACTTCGAAATGCTTCTTGCATTGACCAGCACATCCAGAATTTTTGATCAACATAACTTATCAATAACCTGGTTCATTTGGTGATTTTCACCACACTTACCATTGGGAACAAGACATATTCCCTGAGGAATTCCTGAGACTCATGCTGCCCGTAATCTCCAAAATCAGCTGTGGAGAGAGAACAGATTGGCAAAAAGTGATTCTCACAATTACTATATGCTATTGCATGAATGGTGAATGTAAAATGTATGCTACTTAAGCCACAAATGTTACATAAACACTAAATGTTTCAGTGGGGGTGAAGGTGCAAGCAATATTAATAACTAGCATGATAAGAACATAAGTTACTGGGACACAAGACAATGACTACAAAGACCAGCAGCAACTAACAGTTAGTGATGGTAGCCAAGTGCTAGATAATAAGGTGTAGGAAGGAGCTGCAGATGCTGGTTTAAATCAAAGATAGACACAAAATGCTGGAATAATTCAGGGTCTGAAGAAGGGTCTCAACCCGGAATGTCACCTATTCCTTCTCTCCAGAGATGCTGCCTGTCCTGCTGAGTTACTCCGAGCATTTTGTGTCTATGCTACTTAATAAGGACTGGACCAAACAATCTGCTGAAGGCAGGCAGGGAATTTAAACTCAGTTGTTTGAAATAATTTGGTGACCATGAAGACACTAGATAGTTGTAAAAAACATCTGGTTCACAAATATCCAGGAAAGGAAATTTGGTACCCTAACCAGTTTGGTTCATCTGTGACTCCAGACACACAGCAATATGGATAACTCTTGACTGCATTCTGAAATACTCTTGCAAGTCACCCAGCTATACATAAATCAACTGTTAGACATAAATACAAGAACATTAAAAATTGGACCGGCCCACTGGCTGGGCAGTCCTTTCCACAGTGCATTCATTTCCAGTTACCCATCCTATACTCCTCAATAATATTCGGAACGGATTCTCAATCATACTTTTCATCCAATATACCAGAACCTATCATGCAAGTCCTTGCTATTTAAATGGGACTCAAGATCCTTGACACCATGAGTCATATAACACTAGGTGAAATGCAGGTGAGAAAATGTGCGGCAGGTTACCACAATCCATCCTTCCTCAATGGACGATTCAATACTCTTTTATCTTGAAGAATCTTTAGAAATACTGATATACTCTCAGGTAGGTGGCTTCACAATCTATCAGGAAAAGACATAATTGACAAACTGAGTCTGCAGCAGGAAGTAAAGTAAAGTCAAATACATTTTATTTATGGAGCACGTTTAAATCAACTTGCGTTGAAACCAAAGTGCTTTACATAAAAGAAATAATAAAGTTTCCTTACATCCATAGAAAAAATTAAAAATAAGAAAAATGACACAACACATTATAGAATTCAACATGAACGTCCCCCCACAACAGAATCAAAATGTTCCACTGTGGGGAAAGGCACCAGAATGTTCAGTCCTCTTCCTCTGTGATCACCAGAGGTCGGGGCCTATTTGCGGCCTCCGCAGCCAGTCCAATGTTTTCAGGCCCTTCTTTGCCGGATGATGGAACACTCCTCAGCGGCTTGGAAAATGTCTAAAGCGGCTGCTTCCTCCCCGGAGACCAGTAGTCCTCAGGCCGCGTTGGCTGGAGCTCCAACTCTGGCAATCTGGGATGCCAGGCTCCGCAGTGTTTTAAATCCAGCGCCGCCCGCCCGGGGCTGGACACCCGCAGCCACAGCTCCTCGGATGTTGAAGTCGGCGGTCACAGCACGGAGCTGACCGCACAGCGACCCGGTAAGGCATCGCCCGCTCCCTGATGGTGTCCCAGCGCTGCGCCGCCGCCGATGCTGTAGTCCCGGCCGGTCCCGGCAGGAAACGCCGCTCGTTTAGATGGAAGGCCGCGAGGAAGGGGTGAAGAAGCAGCTCGGAGGGAAGCCGCCTCTCCGACCAGGTAAAGACTAGGAAATACAGTTTCCCCCTTCCCCTCCCCCACCCCCCACATAAAAGACCTCCAACTGACATTTGTTTTTTCTAACAGGACTAAAAATAAAAATAAAAAAGGGTGAAAGGGCAGACTGCAGGCAGAGCAGCCATACACAATGGCGCCCCACTCCTGCAGTGGCAGTGATTCTGTCCCCAACAACTCACAAGAGACAACTGGG
The DNA here is from genome assembly GCA_035221665.1 of Okamejei kenojei. NCBI lineage: Eukaryota > Metazoa > Chordata > Chondrichthyes > Rajiformes > Rajidae > Okamejei > Okamejei kenojei. The sequence goes on along the minus strand of CM069138.1, from coordinate 73,330,309 downwards.
TCTTCACACTACAAGCCCTCATTACCATGGTGTAAAATGGTAAAATAACTTCAGGGAAGATCCAGCAGCTCAAAACCAGGCATCCTTGAGGGAATGAGAGACACCAGCAGCAGCAGACGTATAGCTTACCACAGTTTGTACCCTCAAGGCTAGGGGACTGCAGGTGCCAACTCAACAAAGCGACATAACGCATCACTATCCATGCCCTTTACAACAAAAGCAGCATGGAATAAATCTAAACTATACTATATTTACTTTTCAGACAAAAACTGTGCAGTCAGGCTCCGTCCTGAGCTTACTTGTGGTAGACGGCTAAATAGTGAAGAGGAAGAGGAGCCCGTCTCAGAGTGTGGGTTTGCAGGGTAGTGGGAGTCACAGGGTGAGCGTTTCGGTGACGAGAGTCTGGGGGCAAAGAGAAAAAGATGCTGGAAGGGAGGAGGTATTTAATTGAAATTGGTGAATTCAAAGTTCAACCCAAAGCATGTTATAAGGATATTAAAAGCAAGAGAGTTACCAGCCCTGTGTAAGGCTACGGAGCAAGACAGAGGGAGAACTTAGGTAGGAGGGCGGCACAGTGGTGCAGTGGTAGAGTAGCTGCCTTACAGCACCAGAGACTCGGATTCAATCCTGACGATGGGTGCTGGCTTTATGTGGTAATGTATGTTCTCCCTGTGATCGCGTGAGTTTTCCCCGGATGCTCTGGTTTCCTCCCACACTCCAAAGATGTATAGGTTTGTGAGTTAATTGGCTTGGGCAAAATTGTAAATTGTCCCTAGTGTGTAGGATAGTGTTAGTTCAGAGTGATCGCTGGTCGGCGAGAACGTGGTGGTCCAAAAGACCTGTTTCCCCGCTGTATCACTAAAGTTTAAAGACTAATAAAGGTTGGATATACATAAGGAATTGGCAGAGCCTCTAGCAAATACTGAAGAAAAGAGATTTTAGGATTCTTGACTGACAATAGACAATAGGTGCAGGAATAGGCCATTCGGTCCTCCGAGCCAGCACCGCCATTCACTGTGATCATGGCTGATCATCCACAATCTGTAACCCCATTCCTGCCTTCTCCCCGTATCCCATGATTCTGCTATCTTTAAGAGCTCTATTTAACTCTCTCTTTAAAGCATCCAGAGAATTGGCCTTCACTGCCCTCTGATGCAACTGGGATGAACTAAGGTGCTGCACCCGCTGAGTTTCTCCAGCTTTTTGTGTAACCAAGGTGTTGAAGATGGCATCTGGGATACTAGCCTTCATCGGCCAGGGCATAGAATATTAGATTAGGAGATCTTGGTACATTTATAAAACATTGGTTGGGTCACAGCTAGAGCATTTTGTATGGTTCTGTTTTTTTCATAAATGCAATTTCATACTCAATATTAAAGTGGTGTGTGTGCTTTTGTGTTTTGTACCAAAGTTACAAACCGATCACTATGTGGCCTATATTGCCATGATTAAAACTATTGACTATCTGCAACAATGGAGTGTTATATGGTTAGATTAAAGTACCAATTAAAACACTATCAACTTTATATAAAGAGACTAGGTATCATTACCAGCCCAAGTAATTGGAATAACTACTTTAATACAGCAGATGAAAATAATTCTAATTGATAACGAGCAGCTTAAATAGGCAACGGCCTTCTGTCAATCAACATTCTCTGTACCCAGCCTAAAGTTGACTAAAGGAGATACTAGATACTGCAGATGCTGGTTTACAGGGTCAGGCAGCAACTCTGGATTCTCTGAAACTCTGTTTCAGGTTGGCAACATTCCTGACTCGACTCAAAACATCACATTTTCTCCAGAGATGTAGTCTGGCCCGCTGAGTTACTCTGGCATTTTGTATCTTAAACTTTTTAAACTTTAGTTTAGTTTAGATATACAGCGTGGTAACAGGCCCTTCTGCCCACAGAGTCCATGCTGACCATCGATCATCCAAATCCCACTTTCACATCCGACACACTAGGGGCAATTTACAGAGGCCAGTTAACCTACAAACCTGCACGTCTTTGGAACGTGGGAGGAACCTGGAGAACCTGGAAAAAACCCAGGCGGTCACAGGGAGAACATACAAACTTATTTAAGATGCGCTGTGCATGAAAAATTCAAGCCTGAATCCCAAACTTGAGTGAAAGAGAAAAAACATAAAGATTTATTTATATAATAGTCTATTCAGATTTCTGTTCTCAGGTTAGTACAAATTGCAAAGCAATGTAATTATTGTCACTCTGGTTATTTCTACCAGGCATTTGTTATAAACTTTAAATGAACATAAAACAGGTTTGCTACTCTTGTCAACATTGTATTTGAAAATAACATCAAATCCATCCTTTTAAGGCGAGACATATAAATGACCTCAACAAACGCAGCTCTTGTTACACACTATAAACTAGATCTTGGGATTTCCTGAAGACTTAGCCCAGCTGCAGTGCATTCCTATCTCCGTTCACACCTATATGCCAATTTCACACTTTGTAGGTGTCAGGAATTCAATTCACCCTAATGGCATCTCGCTCCACAAAAGAGAGAGCATTTCTAAACAAGGAAATCCAGATTCTTCATTGCAGTCAGCAGTAAAGAAAGAAGAGTCTGCGGGTCGAGTCGAGCAGCAGTAAAGAAAGAGGAGTCTGCCCTTGGGACGGGTGCTATGGAGAGGAGACCGTTGCCCACCTCTTTGCAGAGTGTGGATTTGCAAAGGGAGTCTGGAGAGGTCTGCAAGGGTCCCTGTCACGGTTTATTCCAAACAGTTCCGTCACAGAGGACTCTGTGGTTTACGGACTGTTCCCAGGGACGCATTCAGAGACTGACATAGAGTGCTGCTGGAAGGTCATCAATTCGGAGAAAGACGCTCTTTCCCGTCGGGGAATGTTTCCTGTCCGTCGGGGAATGTTGCCGACTGGCCCGCTGCAGACTGCAGGAGTACGTGCTGAGGGACGCACTGAAGCTCGGTGTAGCCAACGCCAAGGCTCGGTGGGGGAGGACCACAGTCTAGGGTCTTCCCGCTGCTGGACATGGGGGACAGGCTGTGGTGGAGTCGCCCCTCAAAACATGGGAAGGGATTCCACGCCAGTGGGCCACATGAGTGGCAAGGGTGTGGGGTAAAATTATGATTTGGGGAAACTATTGAATGTATGCATAGCCTCCGAGAATGTCGGATGGAGTTTTGTATGGATCATGTATTGTATATATTTATTTCTTGAATAAAGTATATTTTGAAATATTTAAAAAAAGAGTTACATTTTCTTTGGACTCTTCCACTCTTTCAGGATAACTCAAAGTGCTTTACAGGCAAGGAAATGCTTATAAAGTTGAAGCACTGCTCTTACGAAGGAAGGCAGCAGACAACCTGGATCGCCAAGCCCTCATGTACCACAATGGAGTATCAAATTTTCACTGTTTAGAAACATACGCAAAGACACCACAAGTAACAGCCGTGCTGATTCAGGTTAGTTTATTGCCATAAATACCAGAATACAATGAAACCTCTAGTTTGCATGAAACTCAGGGTAAACAGCGAATACAATAAGCATGCAATTAATACAACAATGAATGCAAAAACAGCAGAATGGTACAAAGACTGCAGTGCAAACTGAAGATGTATACAAAAATAGCAATGTGCAATAACAGAATGACTAAATGAGGAAAGAGTACGTGACAGCACCCCCAAGAACAGCGCGTGAAAGAGGTAATTGGTTCATGAGGCAGATAGCTGTGTGGAAGAAGCTCTTCTTTCAAGCTCCTGATTGAGCTTTCAAAGTCCTGTATCTTCTCCCAGATGGTAGAAGAGAGAAATGGAAATTGTCAGGGTGACAGGCATCCTCGACGACACCTCCAGCCTCCCTGATGCAACGCATCATGAAGATGGACTGGACGGAAAGAAGTGTGTATGATGCTGGTTTACACCGAAGATAGATACAAAAATCTGGAGCAACACTGCGGGACAGGCAGTATCTCTGGATAGAAGGAATGGGTGATGTTTCGGGTCAAGACCCTTCTTCAGACTTAAGAAGGGACCCTGAAGAAGAGTCTCGACCCGAAACATCACCCATTCCTTCTCTCCAGAGATGCTGCCTGTCCCAGTGAGTTACTCCAGCATTTTGTGTCTATCTTCGGATGGAAAGAAGTGGCATGTTAGTGATGAACAGATCTGAAATCACCACTCTCAGTAGTTTCAAGTGTTCAAGAGTAGAGCATCTGCTTTACCAGGTTGAGATGCATCCCATCTAAATGCTCTCCACTGCACAGCTATAGAAGTTTTTCTGAGTCCTTGTGGTCATGGCAAGTCTTCTCAGACACTTAACAAAGTAAGGTTAAAAAAAAAAAAGTGGTATCATTGGCAAACCTAAAGATGAAGTTGGCGCTCTACTTGGCCACACAGGATATACAGGGAATAGAGCAAAGGACTGAGCGCATAATCTTGAGGAGCAAGTCTGGAGAAGTCTGAAGAAGGGTCTTGACCCAAAATATCACCCATTCAATTCTTGAATGAGGAATTAAAATACTGGGGATGTAGGATGGAACGGCAGATGCTGGTTTAAACCGAAGAGAGACACAAAATGTTGGAGTAAGTCAGCGGGACAGACAGGCTACCTGAGTTCCACCAGCATTTTGTGTAAATCACTGGGGGTATGCACTTCTGCTGACTATCCAGCAGGTTTTGCCCCCAAATGCATGTGTTTGATCAGTTGTACAATTATACCTAATGTCACCATCCACTGATGATCATAAATAAAGATGAGCCATTTCAGTGTGAGGTATTAAAAGATCTGAAAACTGATCGTAGCCTGGTATTTAGAGTACAATTTTCAGGGATAATTTATAGTTTAAATAAAGAAATAGGCCTTAGTTGCAGCATTTTACAAGTAATTTATACTATAGATAAAGGAATACATAGATAAGGCATGAAACATAATTTTATACACATTCCAATACCAATAGATTCATTTTACCAATTATAATTAGAAAACCCAGGCTATAAAACATAATTTTGCAAACTCCCATGCTGGTATAGAATCTCTAACTTTGAAAGTGGTTTGTAAAATTGAGCTTTCAGTTTTAATTTCGTATCCCTACAGCAGTACCTTTATAGGATGAGCAGAGAAGCCAAACAAAACCATTATCGAAAATGTGATCCTTAAGGGCCTGTCCCACTTACGTGTCCTTGGCACGCAAATTACGAGACGGTCCCCCGAAGGTCGCGCGCGATTTCAAGCATACGCACAGCCGTCTGGAGTGCGTGACGTCATTTGATGGACTCAGCGGGACCGGCGGCATCTCTGGAGAGAAGCCATGGGTGACGTTTCGTGTCGAGACTCTTCTTCAGTCTGAAAAGAAGGGTCTTGACCCGAAACGTCACCCATTCCTTCTCTCCAGAGATGCTGCCGGTCCCGCTGAGTTACTCCTGCATTTTGCGTCCATCTTCAATTTTCTTGGCCCCGCTCTGGGAGTAGAAGTGGGGGCGGATCCGGACCGCAACGGCCGTGAGCCCCAGGCCGAGCTCGGCGATCGTTTGCCTGCTTCTGCTGCTGTTTGAGGTGAGACGTTGCGTCGCACCAGGGTCTTGGGCCTGTCCCACTTTGGCCGTCAGTTCCGCGACTGGCAGTTGACACGCGAAGATTTTGTCGCTACAAATGTTTTGCCGCCCCGCGCGATGTCGCGCACAACTACATACCCCTCCGCGCTTCTCAGTGGGACCGGCCCCGCACGGCCATACAATGCCCGTGCACTTCAACGCGACCACGAGGTTGCGTAATTTGCTTGCCAAGGACATGCAAGTGGGACAGGCCCTTTCATGAACATTTCATGACTTTGCAACTCTTGCCATCTTCAAGGTGTGTGTAAAAAAAATCTGACCAAGCTTTCTGCTATTCACTCTGTGTGGCTTTGGGGACAAATACATACAAATGTATGAATTAGATGCAGGAGTAGGCTATTCAATCCTTCAATCCTGTTCTGCCATTCATTAAGGTTTTGCATGCCTGCTTGTACCTTCAATTCCACATGCCATTATCGTACTTCCCTATCTGCAAGCCCTGCTTGTCAAGAGTCCAACTACCTCAAATGTAAATTTAAAAATCCATCACACTTTGAGGAAGCAAGTTGTACAGATCCACATTTTTTTGTGAGATAAAACATTCACCTCATTTGTTTTAAATGGGTGACCCATTATTTTTAAACAGAGATCATTAATTCTAGACTCCCCACATAAGATGAAGCATCCTCTCCACTCCTACATAATCAAGCCCACATAAGATGAAGCATCCTCTCCACTCCTACATAATCAAGCCCCCCCCCTCAGGATTACAATGCTTGACAACTCTTCACTAATATGCCATGGAATGTGTGTTTTTGCAGTGTTGAAAACACTGTTGAAATGTAAATTATCCTTGCAGCTGGATAGTCACTTAGGTGTAGTGCTGACAAAGTTACTGCTCCATGAAAGGTCCAGCCATTCGACCGAGTTGTTAAAACTAAGACCTTCTGCTCTCTCGGGTGATATTGGATGACCACATGGCACTGTTAGAAGAAGGGTCCAGAGGCTCAATTCAATCAGATGGATGTCAGGTGGCAGACCCCAAGTACAATCAGAGACTACATGGCAAAATTGACGACACATCGTTACAGATGAGCTTCATGCTTTTTGTGCCCGTTTTGAACTGGCAAATGAAATTAATGTCCTCCAAATCCCTATCATCTTTGACCCATACATCTCAGAGGCTGAAATTTTCCAGTCTGAAGAGGCTGAGATACATCCAGTCTGAAGAAGGGTTTAGGCCCGAAACGTTGCACATTTCCCTCGCTCCATAGATGCTGCCGCACGTGCTGAGTTTCTCCAGCATTTTTGTGTACCATCTCAGAGGCAGGTCCGATCTGCTTTCACGAGTGTAAACTCTCAGAAAGTAGTCGGCATGGATGGAGTCACTGGATGAGTTCTGGAAATATGCACCAATCAAATGGCAACAGTACTCATTGGCAACTTCAACCTCTCACTTCAACAGTCTACTGACACCATTTACTTCAAGGAAATGGACATCAAACAAATCCCCCTGGACCTGCCTCTATCACTGCCACCCAGTGAGCCTAACATCAAAGCTAGTGAAACCTAGCCAGCCATCGAAGATAGACACAAAATGCTGGAGTAACTCAGCGGGCAGGCAACATCTCTGGATAGAAGGAATGGGTGATGTTTCCGGTCGAGACCCTTCTTCAGACCCGAAACGTCACCCATTCCCTCTATCCAGAGATGCTGCCTGTCCTGCTGAGTTACTCCAGCATTTTGTGTCTATCTTTGGTGTCAAGGAGCATCTGCAGTTCCTTCCTACACATCAGTGGTTAGAAACAGAATGATAGCCATAATAAACAGACAACCTTGTTATAATATCTAACCAGCAACCTGTTTCCTATGCCAGCATTGGAACCAGATACGAGCGGGCTTGACGCAGCTTTCAATCCCTTTAGCAAATGCTCAGATTTTAACCTCTGACACAACCACAGCTCAACCATTCTCAGGTTTTAAAGATTCAGCCCTAAGTGTCAGTTCCAGTTTTTATTAAAACAATATTTATCAACAGCTAAATCCCCCCCCCCCCCCCCCCCCCCCCCCCCCCCCCCTCTCTTCCCTTCAAAGATAATGCAGGTAACTTGAAAGGGAAGTTGCAGTTCCTTCTTACTCGTAACTTGAAAGGGAGTTTGGTGACTACATTCCAAGATATTTGAAATAAATTAATTTGCTGCATTCATCTGAAAATAAAATAAACAATTTTTGGAACCAACAAAGATGGAATGGACTGTATGGACCATATGGACTGACAATGGAACAATAACATTCTTACTTGCTGTACTTTAACAGACCCGTAAACGCAATACACACAGTTAAATATAATCGAGAAAAATCCGTAAATCCATAACCTTAATGCCAGTGCAATGAAAAGGAAAGGATGCAATTCTTATAATCATCTACTGACCTTGCACAGCTAAACCAGCTAGCCTGATTCCTTGCTCCAATGTACAGGGTAGACGTCCGTCAAGTACATCTTTCTTAACTTGAAGGTAATACTGATACCTGAAATAAGAAAAAAATATAATTGTTAAGTGCTAATAAGAAATTGAAAAATAAATCAATTCTTTTAGTTTTTTTGTATCGTTTTAAAAAAATATATAGATACTGATATCAGAACAATAAATAAAACTAGGCAACAGAGAATAAAACAATCAAACAGCATGCCCTGCAGTACTTTCCACAGTTTATGGCACGAAGCCTTCAAGATCTGTTAACTAAAAGTGCAAATGAAAAGATTGATTTGAATGTTCATTTCTCTCCACAGACGCTGCCTAACCTACTGAGTTCCTCCAGCAGTTTAGTTTAGTTTTAGCTTAGTTTGGACATAAAGCAAGGAAACAGACCCTGCGCCAACCCGTGATCCCCACACATTACCACTATCCTACTCACTCTAGGGACAATTTACAATTTTACCAAGCCAATTAACATATGAACCTGCACGTCTTTGGAGTGTGGGAAGAAACCGGAGCTCTCGGGGAAAACCCACGCAGGTCACGGGGAGAACATACAAACTCCGTACAGACAAGCATCCGTAGTATGGATCAAACCTGGGTCTCTGGCACTGTAAGGCAACAACTCTACCGCTGCACCACCGTGCCACCCATTATTTGCTTGCTTAAGATTCCAGAAGCAGCAGTCTCATGTCTCAAGGTGAAGATCATGCCTTGCTCGGGCTAATTCCATAAGAATTATCACATGAACAATTGCTAATCTCAATGTAGATCATTATCTTAACACTGAGGGAAAGAGCCAGTAATGTTTATTGTATACGCATTTATTGCCTAATGTTATTGACTGAACAAGGGCCCTTTTTGTCAATATATATTTACTACACAGGAGACGTTAACATGATACTGTAGAAATTATTTTCTTACCTGTTGCTTTACAGTGAATTGTTTGCACATTTATGGTTATGCTAATGTCAGCATTCCAGGATCATACAATGACCCTAAGATAGGCACAAAATGTTGGAGTAACTCAGCGGGTCAGGCAGCATCTCTGGAAAGAAGGAATGGGCGACTTTTCTGGTCAAGACCCTTCTTCAGTATTTCCTTCTCTCCAGAGATGCTGCCTGTCCCTCTGAGTTACTCCAGCATTTTGTGTCTATCTTCGGTGTTAACCAGCAACTGCAGTTCGTTCCAACACGTACAATAACCCACTGTGTTACTACAGCACTTTTACCAGGTTGTTGCTGAACAAATGCTGCCATAATGGAAATGTGCTTTCACTGTTAGTTGTTACCAAGAGTTACCACATGTACTACAGCCTGACATCAGTGCATTGACTGTTTTCTAACCACACGACACCACCATTATAAATACTGCACGCTGTAAAATATTCAGTACACGGCTACCTTCCATTTACTGAGATCATGCAGGAAGAGATTCTTCCCAGCTAATAAAAATACATTATATTTCTACATGGTTCAATGTACATCTTCCATTCTACTGTCTTTGTGAATCCATCGACAAATTCAATGAAAATAAGCAACACCATCGTTTCATTTCCATCTAATATCCAAATATCATAAATAAACCAACATCTGGAAAGATGAATGGAATCAGCTCGACACACGAGCCCACGACTGGATGGAGAGAGGAATCACTCCGACTGAATGCCTCGCCAGCGGGCACGACCTCCCATGGCCAACCTGGAAGACCCTCAACAGATTACGAGTGGAGCAGGGGAGGTGCAAAGCACTTATGAAAGCATGGAACTACCAGGCAGAAGACACATGCAGCTGTGGAGCAGTGCAGACAATGTCCCACCTACTGGAGTGTGACCCCCCAGGAGGTGGGACCCCAGTGTAGCCCCCAGGACCTGGCTGAACCGACCCGACCATCTGTGACCTGCGCCAGATACTGGCAGAACGACATCTGAGATTGCAACGGATTCGAAGAAGATAAATAAGACTGGCAAGTAATGTCTCAATTGACCATAATATAGTGCTATATTTGTCTATTTATTGAGTATGTGTGTGTATGTGTATATATACACACTGAAGTATTTTCTTTTTTTCTCCCGTTATATACTATGTTTACATATTCTGTTGTGCTGCAGCAAGTAAGAATTTCATTATCCTATCTGGGACACATGACAATAAAACACTCTTGACTTGACACTTTCAGTATCACAGCTTCAGAAAAGAGCAGGAATAAAATTCAGGATCTGCCATGAAGAGGTTGGAAGATCGGGACCACATCCTTGCTTATGGGAGGACCATTCAGTAGTCTGATCTCAGCGGGGAAGAAGTTGTTCCTAAATCTGGTGATGCACACTTTCAAGCCTTTGTATCTTCTGCTCAACGGAAAAGAGAAGTGGGAATGACCAGGATAAAAATGGTCCTTGATCATGTGGGCTGCTTTCCCGAGGCAGTGTGAAGAGTAGATGGAGTTGATGGGTGGGTTTGGGGGGGGGGGGGGGGGGGGGGGGGGGGGGTTGATTTGTGTGAAGGGCAGGGTTACATCCCAGATTCTCTTCAATGTCTTGCTGTTTTGGGCAAAGATTTTGCCAAACCAAGCTGCAATGCACCTCAATATGATGCTTTCTACAGTGCATCTCTAGAAGCACTCGGGTAAATAATACTTCTTATGAAATACCCCTGGCAACCTCCTGCCAGGAGCAGCCACTGGTAGAGTCTCCATGGCACTCTTGCTCAAAAAGTATGATCACCATTTTTCCAGCAGTTGCCAAAGTGCCTGTGTCCTTCTGGGAAGACTTCCTCTCGTCATCAAAGTATTCAATCTCATATTGGCACTCTTGAGTGTTGGAGTTCCCCCATTTAAGGTAAAGAACTCCTTAAATGGGGTCCTATGTAAACAATAGAATGTTTCCGGTCGACAGTGTAGAATAACGTTTTTGAGAGCATCTGCCTTAAGTACACTGGCCCATCATTTATTTATTTTCCTCTGTACTCCACAATTTGAGATTTGAGGCATTCGTTTGAACTTGAGCAGATAGGATGTGTCTAAACACTTCAGAATTCATTATGCTACTACCATCAGCAGTTATATCATCAATGACAATGTGAGCCAGTACCTTCAGCAGCCATACATGCCCAGGCCATAACACCCCCACCACCGTGTTTCACAGATGAGGTGGTATGCTTTGGATCTTGGGCAGTTCCTTCTCTCCTCCATACTTTGCTCTTGCCATCACTCTGATGATACAAGTTAATCTTCATCTCATCTGTCCACAAGGCAGTTCTGGAAAAAGATCTTGTGGACAGATGATCCTGTGGTTACTCTTTTAAGTACTTCTTGGCAAACTGTAACCTGGCCATCCTATTTTTGTGGATAACCAGTGGTTTGCATTTTGCAGTGTAGCCTCTGTATTTCTGTTCATGAAGTCTTCTGCGGACAATAGTCATTGACAAATCCACATCTGAAGAGCGTTTCTGATCTGTCGGAAGGTGTTTGGGGATTTTTCTATATTATAGAGAGAATTCTTCTGTCATCAGCTGTGGAGGTCTTCCTTAATTTCTACATGGTGAAACCAAAATATATAAAAATGGCCTTTAATAAAATCTGACAATGTGCACTTTAACCACGTGATTTTTTTTTTCTAATTGAAATCAAAAATTGTGGAGTACAAAGGCAAATAAATAAATGATGGGTCTTTGTCCCAAACATTATGGAGGGCACTGTAAATAGAGGTACAGGTACAGATAGAGAAACAGGCCCTTCGGCCCACCGAGGCCATACTGACCAGCGATACCCATATACGAGCACTATCCTACACACCAGGAACAATTTAAATGTTTTACCGTAGCCAATTAACCTTCAAACCTGTATATCTTTGGCGCGTGGGAGGAAACCGGAGCACCCAGGGAAAACCCACATGGTCACAGGAACAACATGCAAACTCCTTACACGCAGCACCCGTAGTCAGGATCGCACCGGGTCTATGGCGCTGCAAGGCAACAATTCTACCGCTGTACCACCGTGTTCCCACAACGTTTAAAGTGATCTAGGAGTAAATTGGGGAGCTGAAGATTGAAGGCACTTTACTGGGGTTCATTAATCGCGCATGGGAACATATGGTAAAACATTACTAATAATGACAGTGCAGAATGGAGGGGCTTGAGAGGATGGCAATATAAAAGGAATTTCAAGACAAGGATACGAATTGTCAACTTAATAATCTGCTGGGTAAGGAAATAGCCTATTCAAGATGCGACAACAGCTGCTGGGGAGATTGAGTTTAGTTGAGTTTAGCATTCAAACAGGCCCTTCGGCCCACCAAATCCAGGCCGTCCATCCGTTCACGCTACTTCTATGTTATCCCACTTTCTCATCCACTCCTACTTACTAGAGACAAGTTTTCCAGAGGCCAATTAACCTGCAAAACCGTACATCTTTCGGGATGTGAGAGGAAACCGATGCACCCAGAAGACCCCAACGGGGTTACAGGGAGAATGTGCAAACTCCACACACACACACAGGATTGAACCCAGGTGTCTGGCGCTGTGGCACAGCAGCTCTACCAGCTGTGCTACTGTGCAGTTTAGATAAATGAATGGCAGAACGTTTTGCTTATACTTCATTCAGCTGTAAAACAAACCTATTTCAAAATACAAAGAGAATGAACATACCTAAAAGGCACCAGTTTTCACAAACAAAATTAGTAAATTCAATGATTATATAGAGACAGTTACGAACAGCATATGGTAAGCCAGTGTAACTAAAGCAGATGCTCACAAAAACATTACTTTTGACAATTATGTGGTTAACATAGGACATGACGTGGAGTTCCTTTCCTTAAATGGAGGAACTCCCAACACTACAGGACATGTTCATACAATATGGTGTAAACCTTGTACACTTACGTCAAGGGTCTTATTGAAACTTGTATTAACAATACTTCTACAAACGCTGGACTTTGTTTTGACTAAAGCAGAATATTTCTTCCATATGTCAGAATGAATACTATCTTTCTAAAAACATATCTACAAACAAAAGCCCTGTTCTCCCTGGTTTGAAGACGGGGAAGTTGTGACAGTTTGATGCAAATAATTGAGGATGCTACCTTCTACATTACACAACACCAAAGCCTATGTAATCATGGTCAAAAGTATAATGGGGGGGGGGAGAGAATAGCATTCTATCGATTCTATCTATTCTATCTATTCTATCTAAGATAAACTTGTAAACTGTGAAGCTTTCAGGCTTGCTGATCAGGACTCAATTGTTTAGTTAAGATCAACACCACTACTTGTTTGTGTGTAATTATGCTTGATAGAACATCATTAAGGGATATACTGATATATTACACAGCATTTGATATCACTGTACACTACTGCATGTGTATGCATCATATGAGTGGAAAAGGATACCAAATTATAATGAATAAAAGCAGTTTCATCTTCATCTGCAGCGCCATTTTCATAAAGATTGCATTGACAAGACCTCTTTTAGCAAAGAGTAAATCACAAAGTATTTGGTTTCATTTTCAGATTGCATTTTAAAAGAAATGCATTCAAGTACCATTAAAAAAAAAGTCCTACACAAGTCCTACACAGTCTTTTGGAACAGAAAAGGGTGACCAATATTTAATCATCAACCATCATCAAAAATGTTCACTCAAGTTTGTGGAAGCACTGTGTTCAAAATGACCACACGAACATGGAACTGCAGATGCTAGTTTGCAAAGAAAGACGTAAAGTACAGGAGTACCTCACTGGGCCATGCAGTTAGGATCAGGATACGTTGTGGGTCACAATAAGACTGTACAATCAGTCTGAAGAAGGTTTCTGACCCAAATTATCACCTAGCCATATTCTCCAGAGATGCTGCCTGACACGCTTAGAACATGCTCCAAACATGCTGCCACACTAATAGGACTGAAGGAATAGCCTGAAGGTAATCTACAACACAATTTTCACAAGGATTGGGTTTACGCAGCCTCTTTTGACAAAGAATGAATCCTAGAACACAACACACAAGATCAATATCAACAAATAACAAAACTGAGACATGCCAAAGGCATGGATGAATATAAACACAAAGTGCTGGAGTAACTCAGTGGGATGGCAGCATCTCTGGAGAGAAAGAATAGGTGACATTTCTGGCCAAGATCCTTCTTCAGACCCGACCCGAAACCTCACCCATTCCTTCTCTCCAGAGATGCTGCCAGTCCCACTGAATTACTCCAACATTTTGTGTCTACCTTTGGTTAAAACCAGCATCTGCAGTTCCTTCCTACACACGGATGAATACAATCAGGGACAGAAAAAGAGGCTGGCAGTGGCATTTAGGCTAGATAATGTCCAAATGATTGAAATTTCTATCGTCGGTGGTGCAAAGAGACATCAGTATCCATAACAGTTAAGGAGATAGGCACAAACACAGAATAAAGTTAAAAGCAATAAGTTATAGTGAAGCTATAGAAGAGGTAGAGTCTATTTAATCAATGGTTAGATGTAGCTTGGAATTCAAGGAAAGAGCAGAATTGGTGTTACAGATACAGAAATTTGACAGCTGCCAATGGCAGAAGGTTTAGGGTTCCCTTTGTTAAACTGGAGGAAATTATGATTCATGATGACGATGCATGAAGATAGACACAAAAAGCTGGAGTAACTGAGTAGGCCCAGGCAGCATCTCTGGAGAGAAGGAATGGGTGACGTTTCAGGTTGAGACCCTTCTTGATGTTGATTCCATAGTTTAAAATATTCTGTCTGAAATACCGATTATCCCAACTGATTCTTACAGATACAGACACCCTAAAAATAAGGTATATTACCCTACATCCTGTAGAAGCAGATTGAAATCTCTTAGCAGGCATCAGTAAAGGACTCATAAAGTCATGTAGCCATCATAACAGACAGTATGTAAAGTATTTAAAATGTACAATAAACATGCTCCCATACAATGCCCTGGTGTTTGAGTTGCTAATCAGAATCTTGGTTTAAGGATGATGTCCTTGGTTAATGTTTACGTACATGACTGCTGGGGTTGTGATAACATGCCTGAACAAAGCTGTAATCACAAGGCTCTCTTCAAGCTCCTCATATGGCAAACAGATGAAGAGTCAACTGCTTGGAGGCTCCTCCACTCTTGTGCTGCAGGGTAAAATGCTCTTCAGCTTTCATTATTCTGCTGATATCAGCTCTTTAATTTCGTACTTCTAATAACACTTTTAAGCTATTTACTGAACATGGATTGATGTTCACAAGAATGTAACCATTTAAGGTTGCATTAGTGTTTTCTTTAATTGGATGCATTTCATTTTTTAAATTGACTTTAGATGGTGTCACAAAGTACGTTTATAAACCATTCAACTATTTATTGGAAGAAAGAAAGATCCTATCACTGAATTATTCGCATGGCTCTCTAAATAGCAGGCAGCACGGGAAAAAACAAGCAGTACCCCAGAGAGGTATGGAAGCGAATTAACTTCGAACTGCAAACATGTATTTTAGCATTCCGATCAGAATCCAGAAAATAAGAGGGCAGCTGAACCTCCTCTTGTCAACAACAGTCAACTGGAGAGCAAGGCATTTCAAAAATATCCTAATCTCGAGCCGATATGCCACATTGCTGTGCCAAATTCTGTGTTTTTTGTCAAAGGGACCATTTAACTTTCCCCAATCGTCTAATCTCCAAAGCAAAGTGTCAACATTCAATGTTTCATACCTAAATTTAAACATTAGAATATTTAAATTATACCCATTAATTCTGCCATCCTAAAGGTGATTATCATGCATCAATAAATACTGGCAGCTAATTCAGCGTGTTAATTCAAAGCAGCACTTCTGCCACATTTCATTGACTAATTAATGTCAGAGAGCACAGAAGCGGGCCTTTCAGACCAACAACTGTGCCAACCAAGATGCTCCATCCACACTAGTCCCGTTAGCCTGTGTTTGGCCCATACCCTCTAACTCTTTTCTATCCATGTATCTGTCCAAATGTCTTTCCAATATTGCTATCATACCTGCCTCAACTGCCTCCTCTGGCAGATTTTCCCATTTACCCACCATCCTTTGCATGAAAAGGTTTGCTTCAGCACAACAGTACAAATCAGTGTGTCCATGTACCATTATATAAATATATACACACATGAATAAATAAACTGATGAAGTGCAAATAAACAGATAATGGGCTATTAATATTCAGAGTTTTGTCCGAGCCGAGTTTAATAGCCTGATGGCTGTGGGGAAGTAGCTATTCCTGAACCTGGTCGTTGCAGTCTTCAGGCTCCTGTACCTTCTGCCTGAAGGTAGCGGGGAGATGAGTGTGTGGCCAGGATGGTGTGGGTCCTTGATGATGCTGCCAGCCTTTTTGAGGCAGCGAGTGCGGTAGATCCCCTCGATGGAAGGGAGGTCAGAGCCGATGATGGACTGGGCAGTGTTTACTACTTTTTGTAGTCTTTTCTGCTCCTGGGCGCTCAAGTCGCCGATCCAAGCCACGATGCAACCGGTCAGCAATCTCTCTACTGTGCACCTGTAGAAGTTAGAGGGAGGGGTCCTTGACATACTGACTCTCCGTAATCTTCTCAGGTAGTAGAGGCGCTGATGTGCTTTCTTTATAACTGCATCAGTGTTCTCGGACCAGGAAAGATCTTCAGAGATGTGCACGCCCAGGAAGTTGAAGCTCTTGACCCTTTCCACCATCGACCCGTTGATGTAAACGGGACTGTGGTCCCCATCCTACTCCTTCCAAAGTCCACAATCAGTTCCTTGGTTTTGCTGGTGTTGAGGGCCAGGTTATTGTGCTGGCACCATTTGGTCAGTCGGCTCGATCTCACTTCTATACTCTGACTATCCATCAGTGATATGTCCCACAACAGTGATGTCGTCAGCGAACTTGATGATGGAGTTCACACTGTGACCGGCTATGCAGTCATGAGTATAGAGTAAGTACAGCAGGGGACTGAGCACGCAGCCTTGAGGTGCTCCCGTGCTGATTGTTATGGAGGTCTGACACATTTCCACCAATATGAACAGACTGTGGTCTGTGAATGAGGAAGTCGAGGATCCAATTGCAGAGGGATGCGCAGAGACCAGTTCTGCGAGTTTGGTAACCAGCTTGGAGGGATGATTCTGTTAAATGCCGAGCTGTAATCAATGAATAACAGCCTGACATATGAGTTTTTGTTGTCCAAGTGGTCCAGAGTGGAGTGGAGGGCCAGCTAGATCGTGTGCACCGTTGATCTGTTGTGGCGGTAAGCGAACTGCAGTGGGTCCAGGTTTTTGTCGAGGTAGGAGTTGACAACCTCTCAAAGCACTTTCATCACCACCAACGTTAGTGCCACTGGTCGATAGTCATTGAGGTACGTCACCTTGCTCTTCTTGTGCACCGGTATTACTGATGCCCTTTTAAAGCAGGTGGGAACCTCAGACCTCAGAAGTGAGAGGTTGAAAATGTCTGTAAAAACTCCAGCCAGTTGGTCCACACAGATTTTTCGAACACGACCGGGTATACTATCAGGTCCAGGCGCTTTTCGAGGGTTCACCCCTCTGAAGGATTTTCTGACGTCGGCCTCTGTGACTGTGACTGAAATACCATCACAGCGAATGGGGGCTCGGGAAGGCACATCAGTGTTCTCCCTATCAAAGTGTGCATAGAACGCATTGAGCTCGTCAGGGAGTGATGCTTCGCCGACATTCGAGCTGCGTCCTGATCGCGCCTTGTAGGAGGTGATTGCATTCTAGCTCCGCCACAGCTGCCGAACATCTGTCTCATCCTCCAGTTTGGAGCAGAAGTCCCTTTTGGCCCTTTTGATGGCTTTACCAAGGTCGTATCTGGACTTCTTGTAGACCACTGTATCATTAGAATGCCTGGTGTCTGGTCTTCAGAAGAGTGCGGATCTCAAAGTTCATCCAAGGCTTCTGATTGGGAAACACTCAGAAGGTTTTTGTAGGGATGAAGTCCTCCACACGTTTCTTTATGAAGTCTGTAACGACTGTGGCGTATTCGTTCAGGCCCGTTTCCGAGTCCCTAATCATTGCCCAGTCTACAGACTCCAAACAGTGCTGGAGTTGTTCCTCTGCCCCCCCCCCCCCCCCCCCCCCCCCCCCCCCCCCCCCCCAGACCAGCTCTGTACAGTCCTCACCTCTGGGGGTGCGCTCTTCAATTGTTGCCTGTAGGCAGGAAGAAGCAGCACCGCGGTATGGTCGGATTTACCGAAGTGAGGGCAATGGATAGAGCAATTCTTGATGGTGGTGTAGCAGTGGTCGAGGGTGCTTGGTCCTCTGGTGCAGCAGGAGACATGTTGGTGGCAGTTAGGGAGCGATTCTGTAAGGTTTGCTTTATTGCAGTCCCCAGCTATGGTGGTAAACACCTCGGAGTAAGATGTCTGGTGTTTGTTGACCACGGCGTGCAGCTCCTCCAGTGCCAGACGGACGTCTGCCTGGGGTGGGATGTAGACCGCGGTCAGGATGATGGAGGTGAATTCCCTCGGTAGGTAGAAGGGACGGCACTTCACCGCCAGATGTCCGAGGTGTGGAGAGCAGGAGTTGGAACAGACTGCCATGTCTAAGCACAACGCAGAGTTGACCATGAGGTAGACGCCCCCTCCTCTCCCTTTCTATTAAATAATTCTAAATATTAATTCTAGTTTTCTATTAAATCTCATTCCTTTTACTATAAACCAATGTCTTCTACCTGAGAATGGTTGACAGGTATCCATTATTCTATATTAAAATCGACAAAGAACAAATCACAAAGTATTTGGTTTTACCTCTGCATTTAAAGAAAATGTATTCAAGTAACATGCCAAAGGACTGTCTACACCAGAGAATTATCAGACAACTGTCTTTTGGAATAGATTAAGAGGGGCATTTTTTGTGTCCTTGCCAAGGTTTAATCCTAAACCACAACAAAAATGTTCACTGTTCTCTGTGGGAGCAGTGTGTTCAAAACGACAGGTTTATTGCCTATAAAACAACTGCTATATTCCTTACTCATCACTTGCTGGGCTTTGACCTGCTCCCACCTCTCTTCCACCCTTCTTCTCACAAACTACAGCATAGCCCATCACTCCCAGGAATCTCTGACTGCTCAACGAGAAGAACCACTTGGGATGGTATCGAGATGCTGGAGACCATGCATTTCGCGTGCGCACAACCTCTGCATTATCAATAGGGGCTGTGCTACCTCTCGGCCACCTTCCTGTCCATTTGTCGGCAAGTCATTGCTTCTCTCACTGGCCTCAGAGCCACCTCAAAACGCACAAAATTGGAGTTTAAGCAAGACCTTGATTCCGACGGACACCCTAAGAACACGATGACCCATTTACAATATCAAATGACACTGAGCTGGCAGAACATGAGTGTATTTGCATGCGAATGTACTACTGATGTAAATGTTAAGAATGCACACGGTCACGTGTCCATGTTATTACGGCAGTTAAAACTAAGGAATACTGGTGTTTTCCAAAAGAGTATAATTGGTCTACAGAAACATTTTCCTGCTCCTACTGCAGATTTCCTGCACGTGAAGACCCACATGCAGCTAAGGTGAGGATTACGCCAGGTAAAATGTTATAGCAGGTGGACAACAATCCAATGTAAATCATGGTTAGTGTGGCCAACTATAGTTCTGTTTGTCTAAGGAAAGAAGAAGAATGTTTTGCTACCTGGTTGCTTATGGGTGGAGGTGCGCGTAAAGGCTCAGGAATGCATTTGCTTTTGTGTGACAACCCTTCCTTTGCTCCTGTGGAATGTGAGGAGCTTGAAAACACATTCCTATCATGAAGAACACCCCCAGATTCAGGGACAGTTTCTTTCCAGCTGTTATCAGGCAATTTATTTTGTCAGAGGGTAGTTCATCTGTGGAATTTCTTTAGTCAGAGGGTAGTTACTCTGTGGAACATTGCCACAGAGGGCTTTGGAGGCCAAGTCAGTGGATATTTTTCAGGCAGAGACAGACAAATTCGTGATTAGAACATGTGTCACGGGTTATGGGGAGAAGGCAGGAAATGGGATTGGGAGGAAGAGATCAGCCATGATTGAATGGCGGAGTAGACTCAATGGGCTGAATGGCCTAATTCTACACCTATAAGTTGTGAGCTTGTAAACTAAATCATCCTACCACAATCAGAGAGCAGTCCTGAACTACTATCGACCTCATTGATGACCCTCGGACTATCCTTGATCGGACTTTACCTTGCACTAATCGTTATTCCCTTATCATGTATCTACACACTATAAATGGCTCAATTGTAATCATGTATTGTCTTTCTGCTGACTGGATAGCATGCAACAGAAGCGCTTCACTCTACCTCGGTATACGTGACGATAAACTAAACGAAACGCTACTTCATGATAGGAAGTAGTATGTGATAGGATGCAAATTTCTGTGGAAATCACGTATTTTGCATATGTGTCGAATCTTTGAATTTGTAATTGCGTACAAAAGTCTATGACGGACAACCTTTGGGGTGTGGCCAAGGACAGAATAAAAGATTGCTTTGTGTCATTGGACAAAGAGCACCTCAAAATCAGCAGAAAAAAAACCTCAAATGATTAAGACTGCACATAGCCTTTGTTTTCAGATAAGGAGCATCATTCTATGTTATCCAGAACACAAATGTTCAACACATGGGAGAAAGTAACACTGCATATGAATGACAAACCAAACAATCAGGATCCAAAAGAACATTATTGGTATTGGTTTATTATTGGGATGTCCACTGAGATACAGTAAACATTGTTTTAAAGTGCTCTCTGATCAAATCACACCATATATGAGTACAATCAAGCCCTACATAAGTAAAACAGGTAGTGCAAAGAGAAAGATACCCAAGTGCAGAATATAGTGTTACATCGTTATAGCATTACAGCTATAGAGAAATTGCAGAAAAGAAAAATGCAAGGGTCGCAATGAGGCAGGTTGGGAGATCAGGACTACACTCACAGTTCATGAGAGGAACGTTCAATGGTCTGATAACAGCAGAGAAGAAGCTGTCTCTGAATCTGGTGAAATGTTCTACATGCATTATGATATGTAATTGTGAGAAATTTGTGCAATGCACTGGGCTACATCTATAACTCTCTACAATCTCTTGTAGTCTTGGGCAGAGCCGTTTTCTAATCCAAGTTGGGAAGCATCTTTATTAGGGTGCTTTCTATAGTGTACCTACCGAAGTTAGTAAGAGTTGTTGGAGAGATACCAAACTTCATTAGTCTTCTGAGGATGTAGCGGTGTGGGTTTGCTTTCTTGACCCCAAATTCAATGTGGTTGGTCCAGATACATTACTAGTGATATTTATACCATGAAACGTGAAGCTTGCTACATCAGGCTATTGATGCTGACTGGGGCAGTTAAGCCACCTTGTTTCCTGGAGTCAATAACTAACTCCTTCATCTGGCTGACATTGAGCGAGTGGTGTTGCCTTGACACTATTTTACTTAGCTCTCTCTCTCTCCTAGTTAGAAGAAAAGTAGGAAGAAAAGTTTAAGATTCAGTCAAGTTACTGGAATCTACCATAGCATTAAGGGTACATAAGGGGAAGCTGTTCCAATTATTGGATGGTTCAAGGACGTGAGGGCACAGGTGTAATATCTGGTTTGCTCTTTGTTGAATTTACTGAACCTGCCCCACTTTGAGCAGTTCAAACTATCATACAAAATCTCAGGCCTGAGTAACAAAAAGGAATAAGCAGTTGAAATATCATGCCAAAAGGACACACGATCTACCTACACTCTAATAATTAACCCAGAAGTAAGTAGCAGTAAGTTGAGACTCTGTGAGATAAACCTTGATAGTAGAACACCCACTACTGTACCTGCAATTGTGACATTCAGGTTGCATGCATTTTACAAAAGATATGAGTGTTTCATCAGAGACAAAATGATATTGGGTAGAAATACAAGTGCCAGCACAGAATGGCCCCTTCACCCAACCCTCTGCATTTCCAGATGTATCCATGTAGGTAGGTCCTATAGATGGAAGTGAGGAGCATTTGTGGCTCTTTGGCTGTGTGTTCCCTGTTAGTCTCATGAGGAGGTATGCATATTGGAGAATGCACTTTTGCATGGATCCAGAGAGGTTAAAAAAACAACTGTTTTTGAGCAAGATGCCTCGAGCTCCACGTTTTAAGATGAGAAAGAGAAAATTGAGGCCTGGGAGAGTTTCCGTGCCCATGGTTGAATTGATGGACATACAGCGTAGGAAACGACTACATACACCTGCAACACATTCCGCAAGTTTCTCATGATCCTAATACTCCTGAGATGTCATTAGTGCTCGACATCTTCAAGAAACCAGAAGATGACACCTTGCATGTTGATAACAAAACAAAGTACTGGACGAGCTCAGCAGGTCAAGCGACATTTGTGGAGGGAAATGGACAGATGATGTTTCAGTTCGGGTCCCTTCTTCAGACTGCTCTGCCTATTTCTCTATGCAGACGCTTCTGATCTGCTGAGTTCCTTCAGAACTTTGTATTTTGTTCAAGATTCCAGCATCTGCAGTCTGTTGTGACCCGATTCTAAAAATATTGGTGGCTTCTGAATGGCAATGAGATGTCTGTTGCCATGTGGAATATTTTGACATGCGGCACGGTGGCGCAACGCTAGAGTTGCTGCCTTACAGCGAACGCACGGGAGACCCAGGATCGATCCCGCCCATGGGTGCTGTCTGTACGGACTTTGTACGTTCTCCGCGAAACCCCGTGGGTTTCCTCTCATGCTCCAAAGATATACAGGTAGGTAGGTCAATTGGCTTGGTGTATGTGTAAATTGTCCCTAGCGTGTGTAAGATAGTGTTAATGTGCGGGGATCGCTGGTCGGCGCGGACCCGGTGGGCCAAAGGGCCTGTTCCGTGCTCTATCTCTAGGCCTTTCAAGTCTTGTTTGTGACTAATTGATCAGTCATGAGGATAGCTATTGGCATCTCAAAGCCTGGGCCCAACATCAGTGGGCTGCACGGAGGGGTTCCAGATGCAATGTCAGAGAGTTGCAATAAATTTACTTCCCCGAGGTCCCTTGAAAACCAACATGTGGAGCGGCTTCAGATAGTTGTCTGGCAACCCGTGCTAATGCAGGAGAGAAAAGGGTCAAGTTGGTCCCATTCAGCAAGCTGCTTCACTGAGACATCAAGGCCCAAAGTTCAGAGGCTCTGGAGAACATTCCAGCCTCCAACCGTTCCGAGTCATCTCAGTCATGACTGTCTCATAAAAATTGTATCCATGAACTCAGTCCAGCAAACCTAGAGGGAGATTTGGCTGGGTAGTTGCAACAAACGGTGGATACCTTTGGTAAAATGTTTTGTATAATGCTTTTAGGCATAACGAACGTTTAGAGAGTTTATTTCCAAGTTGGCTTCTTAACATTTTGGACCTAGCTTTAAATAAGGATATGATCTATGAAGTAAAATAAATTGAAACCTTTGATAGTTTACAAAAGTTAGTGGGGAAAAGCAGATAAGATCAAAGAGACCTAATTCGGTGCATCAATTTTATAACCTTCCCCTCTCACAAACTGGGTGAAATTTCACCAAAGTATCTAGCCCATTACACTTAGTGCCTTGTAAAGGTACACAGCAAAGAGTCCTTTACAGCTTGGATTCCAGAATACATTATTTTTTGGCTTCAGGAGGTGGAATTACTCCACGAAAAGTTCAGCATTGATATTTATTGTAAATTATGTTCTCCAGCTCATTTGAAAGTACATTCTGATTTCAATCACCACCACGACTTCCCTCAGAAAATTCTAACATTGCCACTACAAAAACACTTATTTTCCCTATAATGCCACCGATGATTGTTCTGTTATAAACACTGGAAACACATTTAGTGCAACACCACACTCTGCTGATCCATTATAGTACTCTAGGTCCTTCAATCCACACATGGGTATGTACCTCCCAACCACCTCCAACCCCAGTGCCTTAAAAAAAATCTGCTCAGGCAAAATGCTGCCAGATCACAAACCCGGTAGGAATTCATGCCGTCCATGTGGCAGGAACTTGCCAGCCAGGATTTGTGCCATGTTTCTGGCACATAGGGGTGGAAGACATACTTGGTGAGGAGGGGCTGCTTGTGATGTCTGGTGTTGGGTGGGCTGAGGAGAGCATTGTAGCTGAAATATGGAGCTTGGGACTGCACACTGCATGGCTAGAGCTACTACACCTATGGATAGACTGGTTAGAACTCAGTCTACCTCAATGCTCCTGCTTGATATGGTGGGGGCAAGGCTCCCCCCACTTTGTGCACTTCTCAATGATAAACAATGACCAGTATCAAACAACAACCTCTATAAACATATTCAATAGTCACAAACCTATATATATATATATATATATATATATATATATATATATATATATATATAGTCACCAACCTATATATATGCATGCTGTTATTTTATTTAAGAAAGAACTGCAGATGCTGGATTAAATTGAAGGTAGACTGATCAGTCTGAAGAAGCGTCTCGACCCAAAACATCGACACAGAGATGCTGCCTCACCCGCTGAGTTACTCCATGCTTTTATTTTGTTATGCTGCCAGTTTCTTTGATAGAAAGGAACAGTGTTGGCCTCTTTGAAGCTATATTACAGATTTTACACATATTCTTTCTTGATATATATGATGCTTTTACTGAAACATAAGTGAACCTGCGGGGTAACAGAAAAGCCCCTGTTGGCCATCACCCCTTGCTTACTTCAAAAAAATTCAGCTGTGAAACTTTAAGCTGCCACTGACAGTCAAAAAGCCTCATAAAACATTAATCAAAGAAATAACACTCCCTCACAGTCTTCCGGGAAAAATAAATCCCATTCTTCTCCTTACCCTTAAAAGCAATTGAATTGCAGCTGGAAGTTTCACCAATTAGTACAATGACTCTGATGTCCCACCTTACAGTAGAGTTGCACAGCATGGAAATAGGCCCTTCAGACAACTCATCCAGGCCGACCAAGTTGCCGAACCGAGCTAGTCCCATATTCCTCCAAAGCTTTCCTATCTGTGTAGCTGTGCAAGTGTCTTTTAATATCCTAATTTTACCCACCTTTACCACTTCCTCCGGCAGCTCATTCCACATACACACACCAACTTCTCTGTGAAAAAGTAACCTTTCAAATCTTTCCACTCTCACCTTAAATTTTTGTCCTCTAACTTTAGATTTGCCGACACAAGAGAAATTATGTCACCATTTATCGTATCTATACCCCTCATGAGGTCACCCCTCAGTTTCATATGCTCCAGGGAAAAAGTGTCCTAGTCTATCCAGCCTCTCCTAACAACTCAAACTCTCCAGACGTAGTGATATCCTCAAACTTTCCTGCACCCATTCCAATTTAATGACATTCTTCCTATCGCAGAGCAACCGGCAATGTACACAGTACTCCAAATGTGGCTTTATTAATGTTTTGCACAGCTGTAACATGATGTCCCCAAACTTTTCTAAGTTCCTTGACCGATAATACTGACCACTGCCAGTAATGTCGGTTCTGTATGTGCCTTGCTCCATCCGAAAATAAGCTTGACACGTTTTGAAATGTCTGGTTAGTATGTATATTTCTCAAATTTCACTTTAACATTATTAGTACTTGGGAATGCTTCTACAGGTTTTTAATAATCATAAGTTTTCATTAACAGAGGGCAACAGGTTAAATGCTTTTCTTATTTGATGGATTGGACCATGTTACTTTCTTAACATGAATCGGAGTGTAAATCGGGAAAGTATTTTAACTGTTAAATCTAAAGAGATGAAAAAAAAAGTGCAAACAAAGTAGTCCTTTCTCTGCGTGAAACCCTTGACCATGTGTCTCTGCACACCTGTTTCTCCCTCACTCCCCTGCAAGCTAATACAAGTGTCAGACCCTTGCTGAGGCCTGTCCAAAACACCACATTCCTTCCACAAATACAACACAAGAGATTCTATCTTCACTTCCCCATCAGTCATTGCAAATAAATGAACCTCTTGTATTCAAACGGAGAACATCTGCTGCCTTCTCACTTGTTCTCTCACAAATAGCTCACACAACATGCAAGAGTCTAACTTACAAAATGAAAGGAAGCATTTTTCCTTAAACTATTACCATTGTAATGCACCTCTTTGGTAAAGGTTCGTGAGTGCCAGTGGCTGCGCTATCAGTGGGCCAGGTTGACTGCATATCCTAACTTATGGCTTTGTGTTAAATTTTGATGAGATCAACTTACACATGGTGTATCCCTAAATGTACATCTGCAATATAGCCTGTGAATAATCAAATTGTCTGGGGCTCAAGAGTAATAAATGATAACTTAGTTTGGTCATCAAACTAACCTTTTCAACAATTTTCTGGACTGCTCTTTGGTGCCACAGGGATAAATGAACATTATTTTCAATAACAACCTGGGATTTTATCAAAACCTCCACTAGCCAAAACATGAACATATTTTCAGTAATAATATCAATGCTAACCTCAACAAAAGCAGGAACAAAGTGCTTATGATCACTGCACATGCAATGATAGACATCCAAATATTTAGTCATGTAAAAGCAATCCCCGAGGCAGGATGAAACAAAAATACATCTAATTACAAAACATTTCATAACCAGCCTTTTCAACTGACTTATTTTCATAAACTTATCTTACTGCAGAACTGCAGCTTTGCTTTTACATTCACAGTGAATTTGCATAATATGCAAAGTTACAGTGCTCTCCACACCCATTAAACATTGCCTTAGTTTTACTGTGCTGATAGCTGGTGAATAAAGCCATCTACCATCAACACAGTAATTCTGCCTAGAACTAAAGTCCAGGACCTGATGTAATCTACGGGGAGCAGCAAGATGGCACAGCTAGCAGAGCTGCTCCTCA
Source organism: Okamejei kenojei (assembly GCA_035221665.1). Classification (NCBI taxonomy): domain Eukaryota; kingdom Metazoa; phylum Chordata; class Chondrichthyes; order Rajiformes; family Rajidae; genus Okamejei; species Okamejei kenojei. The sequence goes on along the minus strand of CM069138.1, from coordinate 73,303,502 downwards.
CAGTTCAATCTAGACATGCAATGCCATCCCCTATAGAGTTGCAAATTCTCTCTGTCCACATGGGTTCCTGTCAGTGTTTGGTGTCCTCTGGCATTTTGAGGCAGCATAGGTTAGTAGGTTAATTGGCCACTCTAAATTGTGTTTCGCGTGTAGGCGAGTGGTGGAATCTGGGGAAGGAGATGATGACAACATTGGGGAATAAAGTGGGATTAGTGTAAGGGTAGTGCAAACAGTTTCTTAATTGATGGGGTGTACTTGGCAGGCCAAACTTGAAAATTATATTTACAGTTAAGTTAAACTATAGCTGTGATCGACTCATGCATACATTCAGTTCACCAGATTACACACCAGGAACACTTGTATTATATTGAGCAAGGGTGTAAACCTAATCCATGCTGAGTTAGAGGCAAAGAAACACACACACATAATTATATCATTATTCTTTCCTACCCTCCCATAATCCCATTCCTCCCACAATGTCTAATCACAACCATATAGCGCTTTACATTTTTAAACTATCCAATTAATAAAGAACCAACATTATTTTTGACACAGTATGTGATAAACCAATGGGGGAAGGAATATTACTGGACCTTGTCTTTTGGAATGTATCTGAACAAGAGGAGGGCGTGGCAGCGGAGGAGCACTTTGGAGATAGTAATTACTGATCCACATATTTTGAAGTGGTTATGGGGAAGATACAGATGGATCATGAATAAAGATCTTATATTGGGGGAGACCAATTTCATTAAAATGGCAAAGGCAAACTGCATCCACAAGATGGGGAGCATTCAGAAGAGAAACAGCAAATGCTCTGGGCCATCGTGTAAGGATGAAAGCCAAGGGTAACAAGTACAAAGAACCCTGGATTTTGAGGGATGTTGTGGGTTGGATCAACTGGAAAAGGAACGTAGCTGCTATCAAGGAATAAAGATATTCAAGTATAAGAATTATGGGGAGCAATTTAAAAATGAAATTAGAAAGGCAAAGAAGGGAAATAAAATATAATTGGCAGGCAGGATTAAGGTAATTCCAAAGATGTTTTATAATCATATTGAGTGAAAAAGAATAACCAGAGAAAGAATATGGCCCATTAGGGACAATCTGTACCTGGAGTCAGAAAGTATGCACGATTTACTAAATTCATACCTTGCATCAATATTCACAAAGGAAATTAACTTTATACCTAGGGCAGGACAAGATTTATCCAGGCTGCCATTGGAGTCAAGGGAAGAGATTGCAAGGGGCCTGACTGAGATTATTCATGGGGCTGTCCCACTGTGGTGACCTAATCCATGAGTTAAGAAGATCTCTAGAAATGCTACCAGGCACTTCTAGTCACAAACTAAATGTGCTGCTAAAGCAATATTGCATTAGACGTACTTGGAATGGCATCGTGTTTCATGGAACACACCTTCTTTAAAGTTAAATGTACACCAGTCATTGAAAGTAGGCATGCAGGTGCAGCAGGCAGTGAAGAAAGCGAATGGTATGTTAGCATTCATAGCAAAAGGTTTTGAGTATAGGAGCAGGGAGGTTCTACTGCAGTTGTACAGGGTTTTGGTGAGACCACACCTGGAGTATTGCGTACAGTTTTGGTCTCCTAATCTGAGGAAAGACATTCTTGCCATAGAGGGGGTGCAGAGAAGGTTCACCAGACTGATTCCTGGGATGGCAGGACTTTCATATGAGGAAAGACTGGATAGACTCGGCTTGTACTCGCTAGAATTTAGAAGACTGAGGGGGGATCTTATAGAAACTTACAACATTCTTAAGGGGTTGGGCAGGCTAGATGCAGGAAGATGGTAGGGAGGTCCAGAACAAGGGGTCAGTTTAAGGATAAGTTTAATTCCTTTAGGACAGAGATGAGGAAAACATTTTTCACACAGAGAGTGGTGAGTCTCTGGAATTCTCTGCCACAGAAGGTAGTTGAGGCCAGTTCATTGGCTATATTTAAGAAGGAGTTAGATGTGGCCCTTGTGGCTAAAGGGATCAGAGGGTATGGAGAGAAGGCAGGTACAGGATACTGAGTTGAATGATCAGCCATGATCATATTGAATGGCGGTGCAGGCTCGAAGGCCCGAATGGCCTACTCCTGCACCTATTTTCTATGTTTCTATGTTTTATTATGGAAGTTAGATCACATTGTTCCACATAGTGTCAGCCTTTCGACACACTGCTCAAGAAGACGGCATATAGGATCCCCACCATCCAGGCCATGCCCTCCTCTCACCACCACCTTCAGGCAGGAGGTATGGAAGGAAGCCTGAAGTCCCACAACAGGGTTCAGGAACCATTACCTTCCTTAAGCTATCAGGTTGCTGGACCACAAAAGGCTGGAGAAACTCAGCGGGTGCAGCAGCATCTAAGGAGCGAAGGAGATAGGCGACGTTTCGGGTCGAGACCCTTCTTCCTTCGCTCCTTAGATGCTGCTGCACCCGCTGAGTTTCTCCAGCCTTTTGTGTACCTTCGATTCTCCAGCATCTGCAGTTCCTTCTTTAACAGGTTGCTGGACCAACTGGCACAATTGTATCTTGGCAGCAGAATACTATGCTCTACCTCTTGCACTACCATAGATGTTTTTGCACTAAAGTCCTGTTTTTTTCCCCAGAGTCTTCTATGTTTTAGACATTTTATGTATAATTTATGTACAATTAGTTTGTGTGTGTTTGGCTGAGTGTATGTGCCTGTGACGATGCTATAAATAAGATTTTCATTGTACCTGTATCACACTGTACTTATGCAAATTACAATAAACTTGACTTGATGCTTTCAGAAAGACAACATTTTAATGGTATTGTTCCCCAGCCAGGCTCCTTTAATTACTACCTTAGCTTTGGGTCCAACGTCACCAATAGGCTCATCGTATGACTTAGTGTAACTCTCATGGCCATTGGCCTAAATACCCTCCACTGCAGGCATCCTGATCCCTAATTACTTCAGTCTCTGGCTCAGACATTATTCCAACACTGGTCCTTTTCTCATCTCCACTCATTCATGCCCAGACCGGGGTACTAATACAACAACACAATATTTAGAATGGTCCATTCCTTCTTTCCTAACAGTCCTCGTTGTCTTTTGCCTGACCCCTTAAATATCCCCTTGGATCCTGATCTCATGGCACTTCTGGCCCCTGCTCAGCATCCAGATCAAACAAATTCAACCTTTGACCCAACTTCAGACAAGGCCCCAATCAATAGTCCTCTCTCCCTTCTGCAGGAGGTGTTGTTCCCATGTGCCTGCTACTGTTGGCTTCTTCACAATAGAAGACTAGATTGCAAGGTGTGGAGGAAGAAGCCATGGTGATATACACTGCTGCCATGGTGGGCTTGTGAAGATGAGAGTGACTGTATAAGGCTGTGTATTACCAGCTAATCAAATAGGCTATTTTGCCCTGATTGGTACCAAGCTTTTGGACTGTAGATGGACTGGAATTCCTCCTAGAAAATTGAGAGTATTTTATTAAACTCCTCATAACATCTCGTGGAAGGTGAAAAGCCTCTGGGAGCCTGGAATCAAGTTACTCGCGGTAAGGTGCACAGCCTCTGAGGTTCATTTGTAGCCTCAGTATTTAAGTGGCTGGTTGATCCAGACGTTTATAACACTGTGGATGTTAATCATGGCTGACCTACTGATGGCATGGCAGTTGAAGTTTAAGGGCAGCTGCTCAGATTCTTCCTTGTAGGAAATGGTTATTGTTTTGTACATATACAGTGCAAATGTTACTGACTATTTATCAATCACTGCAAGAATGTTGTTCCATTCTATTCAGGCATTGACTGTTTTATTATCAGAGGAGTTGTGCATACTATGAACATTTTGCTATCAGCGAACATTCCCTTTTTAATGGATAGAACATCATTATTGAAGCGGCTGACCTTCGACAGTGGCCTGAGGAACTTTTGCAGGCCAAGGTTGAGGCAACGAAGGATAATAAACACTGGCCTTCCCAGCAACATCCATATCCCATAAATAAAGACAAATAATTGCCTCCAACAACCACAGCCATTTTTGGCAATCTAAGTGCAGCTCTAGCCAGTGGAATGTTTTCTGCAATTCCCATTAATTTCAATTATAGAGAACATTTGTTGATGATACACCAAGTCAGGGGCAATCAGCTTCACTATTCTCCTGAATGAGCGAGATAAAATGTTGTCAGAATGAAGGCTAGTGGTGGCCAGTCAGCTCACAGGGTACCAAATTGTTGGGTTCTTTGGAGTTATTATATTATTATTATTATTATTATTATTATCTGTTCATTGGGACCGATACGTGTGAGGCCATGGACAGTATTTTTGCATAATTTCAAGCTCTATTAATTCGTAGATATACGTGGGACATCATTGATCTTATTGCCATCTCTCTATGCCCCTGAACTGACGTGGCAGTTAATTGTAAAACAGATTTCAAGTCTCTATTCACGTACTGTGCAAACTTCATCCCTTTGTTGTTTTTTGTAATGATCCAGTCACTTTACAGAAACTGTTGACAGGAATGAATAAATTCCAGATTAATTGAGATATTTAAATTTAATTTCACCAACTGATATTGTGGTATTTGAATTTGCTTCTCTTCATCAACAGTCCAAAGCTCTAGCTCCTGGCCCAATAATCTAACCACTGCATTACTGTACCCCTAACAAGGATGTAACAAGAGAGGCCCACCAGGAAAACATTTTCTATTATATATTCTATTCTACATTTTCCCTGAACTTCATCCTTTCATCTCTCATTTTCACACCTTATCCTTCCATATCGCTGTGTCTCCCTCTCCCCTGATGCTCAGTCTGAAGAAGGGTCTTGTCCCGGAATGGCACCCATTTCTTCTATCCAGAGATGCTGCATCTCCCGCTGAGTTACTCCAGCATTTTTTGTTTATCTTCGGCATAGGAGGGAACTGCAGTTCCCTCATAAGCATTTTTTTGTTGAGCCAGGGTTAAATACTTCAGCAAATGATGGGGGAGCTAAGGCTAAGATTAACAACTGTCAAGCAATTGAAGCTGGGTGAAACTTTACCATTTAATTCCAAAAATCTCATGTAAATATTACCTTATGGAATTTTTAACCTTTGAAGCAAAAAAAGTGCCAAAAAAATATAACTTAGAATGTAATGTTGTATTGTCACATCTGGTTATTATTTCCTTTTATGGTTAGTTGGATATCTCAATCGCATGAAAAACAGCCATTGTATTTTTACAAAAATTCTATTTCAAGCAGTTTAATAAATTGTATAGTATCTTCAGGATGCAGTGTGTCTGCCCATAAATGGAACGAACAAGAAAGCCACAGTGATGTTTTACCTATAACTTCATCTAGATTCCTACAAAATGGTTTCAAATTGAGTGAAACGTTACCCAAGTTCCAAACGGTTGGGATACTGTTTTTGCTTGGATCCTCGACTTCCTCATTCACAGACTACAGTCAGTTCTTATTGGTGGAAATGTGTCAGCCTCGATAACAATCAGCACGGGAGCACCTCAAGGCTGCATGCTTAACCCCCTGTTGTACTCACTCTATACTCATGACTGCATAGCCGATCATAGTGCGAACTCCATCATCAAGTTCGCTGACGACACCACTGTTGTGGGACGTATCACTGATGGGGAAGAGTCAGAGTACAGAAGTGAGATTGACCGACTGACCAAATGATGCCAGCAGAATAGCCTGGCCCTCAACACCAGCAAAACGAAGGAACTGATTGTGGACTTTGGAGAGGGGAGGATGGGGACCGACAGCCCCGTTTATATAAATGGGTCGATGGTGGAGAGGGTCAAGAGCTTCAAATTCCTGGGCGCGCACATCGCTGAAGATCTTTCCTGGTCCGAGAACACTGACGCAATCATAAAAAAAGTGCATCAGCGCCTCTACTTCCTGAGAAGATTACGGAGAGTCGGTATGTCAAGGAGGACTCTCTCTAACTTCTACAGGTGCATGGTAGAGAGCATGCTGACTGGTTGCATCGTGACTTGCTTCAGAAACTTGAGCGCCCTGGAGCGGAAAAGACTACAAAAAGTAGTAAACACTGCCCAGTCCATCATCGGCTCTGACCTCCCGTCCATCGAGGGGATCTATCACAGTCGCTGCCTCAAAAAGGCGGGCAGCATCATCAAGGACCCACACCATCCTGGCCACACACTCATCTCCCCGCTACCTTCAGGTAGAAGGTACAGGAGCCTGAAGACTGCAACGACCAGGTTCAGGAATAGCTGCTTCCCCACAGCCATCAGGCTATTAAACTCTGCTCGGACAAAACTCTGAACATTAATAGCCCATAATCTGTTTATTTGCACTTATATTTATTCATGTGCGTATATATTTATACAATGGTATATGGACACACTGATCTGTTCTGTATTCGTGCCTACTATGTTCTGGTGTGCTAAAGCAAAGCAAGAATTTCATAATCCTGTCAGGGACACATGACAATAAACTCTCTTGATTATGATAAAAAAATAATTATGGTGTTTGACAAGATATCTTATTTCATTAGGCCCATTATCAAATGGTATACATTTTAGTATTATAAAGCTTCATATAACTAGCATGATAGTTTGTCCTTCGCATAGAGCTGCTACTCAAACTACTATTAAACCGATCAAATTCCTAATCATTCTAATCAACAATCACATTCATGCGAACATTTCTGCAAACTGCAACAAAACTAGCTCACTTTTGTTCTATTTTCATGCTTGATATACAACTTGTCATTGTTATAGCCAAGTATATTCACATACAAGGAATTTGCCTTGGTGCTCCGCCCGCAAGTGACAACATGACATACAGTGACAGGTAGGAATGACACATAAAACATTAAACATTAATAATAAAACATTATCGATTAAACTGTCAAAACCCAAGAATTTCAAAAGCCACTATAGTAAATTTACTGCCAAATTCCTTTAAGATTTTCAACCACTTAAGGACCTCGACACAAATGCATCTTTTACATTTCTGTACAACATTCATAATTGTGCTGACATCTTAAGGTCATAAGTGATAGGAGTAGAATTAGGCCAATCGGCAATCAAGTCTACTCCGCCATTCAATCATGGCTGATCTAGCTCTCCCTCCTAATTCCATCCTCCTGCCTCTCCCCATAACCTCTGACACCTGTATTAATCAAGAATCTATCTATAGCTGCCTTAAAAATACACACAAACTAGCAATGTTACAAAATTTTGAGATTTAAAAAAATTATCCCATCAGATAAAGCATAAAAAGTTTAATTTGACACCTAATTCACTTTCATATCTTCAGTATTAAAAAAGTTATGGCTATTTTAATACTCGGAAATTAGCATCTTGTTCCCTATTGCTTTCCATTGACTTAACACAAAAGCTGTGATCGAGGACAGTCAAAAGCCCATAACTTTCTTAAAAATTAAGAGAACTGAAAAAACATTTCAGTTATTATAGATTGAAGTATTCTGAAACAAAAATATGAAACAATCTTACTTGCATGACCTGAAATTAAAGCATATAACTAGTTAGTTACCCAATTGTAGCTAATTACAAAATTCAATTACTAGATCTAAACATCTATCCATTTCTTAAGAAAAGATTAACATTTTTAAATAGCCTAAGTGTCCAAATAAAATTCGCACAGCATGATTTTTAAATTTCATTGTCATGAATTTGTAGGCCAAATGGAAGGAATTTAATGTTTAATTCCCGTAAATTAATGGCCATTTTAATCATCTTGCAAGTTGAATTTTGTGGAACATGATCGATTGGAACGTCGCGGTTGCGGTGAATTTAAACCCCATAACGGTAGGAAAAATACTGCCAGTTCGTATCTTTTCTAAGTCACCTTTTTGCAACATGAAATTTTGATTAAAGGCATCCTCATATCACTGAGGATGCGTCCCAGCTCATCTAGAAGATGTATATTTTTCACATTGAAGTCTGGCTCAGCCAGTGGCACCTAGGAATAGACTGAGTGACAACCAAGAATAGTTTGGTGACTACTGGAGAGACAGTTGACGGCACGGAAAGACGGCACCCGGGACAGGCTGGGTTAGCACCCCAGTCTGTGTCTTTCGTGAGAAAGACACCCAACAAAGCTACGGAATGTTCTAATGAACCATCATGGCCTAAACATCCATCAGGCGAGAATGAAATGCTAAGAGAAGGAGAAATAGGTTTTAAAGAAGGAACTGCAGATGCGAGAATCGAGGGTACACAAAAAGCTGGAGAAAGCGGGTGCATCTAAGGAGCGAAGGAGATAGGCGACGTAGGAGAAATAGGTGCAGCACACAGGCCTTGAACCTGATGAGACGCAGGAGGAGCCCGGCCGGGAGTCACCCCACAGAGCCCAGTCCCTCCATGCACTAGAGTCTCCAACCCCTGCAGAGTAGTTATTAAGATGGCTGATCCGTGGGCAGTTGCTGCTGGGACGCAAGTCGGGGTCTGATCAACCCCGGCTGGGTCGCCTGGGCGAGGGTGTCTGATGTTGTGAGACCCGAAACACCCGATGACCCCAGGTCACATCACTGAGGATGCGTCCCAGCTCATCTAGAAGATGTATATTTTTCTCATAAGAAGCAAGTTTATATGAAAAAATAAACGGTGTACCTTGCCTTGTCCCCTACGTGAGATCCGTCCCGTTGTCAGCGCTCACGACTTTACAAGATAATTTTTAATTTACTCATGCTAATACATTATCCAGCGTAGTTTAAAAATAACTTCATAAAACAAATGTCGGAGCGATTTCTCTTCAGCAACTGAACACCCTGTTCAAAATCAATTTGAATAGTCTGGGGAAAACCGCATTTTAAACCCGCCCCCCTCTCAAAGGCGCCAAAGTCAGCACACGGGCAGTGGCAGAACTGCAGCACCGCTCAAGGTAGGTTTTGTAACATACCTACACTAACTTGGCCTCCACCGCCTTCTGTGGCAAAGAATTCCACAGATTCACCACCCTTTAACCAATTAAATCTAATCTAATCAGATTAATCCAATGAGAGCTTCTATCGTTTTAGTTGGCTAAAACAGAAATGCCCAAGATGTTGAATGGGAGCCCTCCATATTTTCCTCTCATCATGGCCAGATGAACACTTTGGATATTAGGGCTAAAAAGGGACTAAGAAAGCACAACACAAATTTCCGTAGGAATTAAGCAATTTATCAAGTAGATGAGTAATCAAGTACAAGGTTATAAGGTGTAGGAAGGAAATGCAGATGCTGGTTTAAATGGAAGACAGTCTGAGGAAGGGTCTCGACCCGAAAGGTCACCCTTTCTTTCTCTCCAGAGATGTTGCCTGTTCCGCTGAGCTACTCTAGAATCTTGTGTCTATTACAAGGCTATACGATTTTAACCTCAATCTTAGAAAGCAGTTTTCAGTAATAGGTAGTAATAATGGAATTAGATTTTAACCATAATCTTCATAAGGGCAAGTGTACCATTTTAAAAAATCAGATATGATTTCTTATCCATATCTGAAATGCATACGAGCCTATAAGCTTCCTAATGAATATTTTTTTGAACATTGAAACCCTGCAGGCAGTTAGAAGAGAGTTAAGAAATAATGGCGGAAACTCATGTACAGTAACCTTCAAATTGTGTGTTTCAAAACACCCTTTAGTTTACCCGCAGGGTAGATCTTTGGCTTGATGTTGAGAGAGTGCCCATCTTGAACACGGCGCACTTTTATTGCAAATATAGAGAGCAATTTAACGGTGTACGTCTTCCTCAACATCTCAATCATCTTTAGTCGCAATCTGCAAATATTGTAAAGTTACAAACTACCAATATAAACTACAACTACTGTTGCAAACTACAAGCCTTAAATAATGCACACCTGAGATTCTGTATTCTTTATTACGAATAATCTCTAGGAGTGCATTATTTTAAGCCGTGTAATTGTCCTTAGTTTGAGACTGAAGATAATTGAGAGGTTAAGACAAACACTATTAAAATGCCCCCTATATCTGGTATAAAAATGTCATAGTTCAAGACAGGAACTCTCTTTCAAATCAAGCGATTGGCCTCCCCTATGGGGAAACTAAAGGGTGTTGTGAAAACACAATTTCTGAAGATTACATGAATTACATGAATACAAAAAAAGTAACTGCTGTGCTTTCAGTGATTCAATATACCATTATGTAAACAATCTTATGTGCTACCATACTCACTGGCGATGAGCAAAAATCCACATCAGCTTCAGAAGGGAACAAGAAAACAAAAGGACGCCTCCCTCCTTCTTGTGGATAATTCTCCTACTTTCATCAAATTTCTGTCATGATGCCTCAAGAACAGAATCCTGCTATCCAGAGATGCTGACTGATCTGCTGAGTTACTCCAGCATGTTGTGTCCGTCTCATGTACAGTAAAAGCAAGGAATTCCTCGCTGTACTACAGAGACTTGATAATCTTGAAGTGGCCATGGGTTTGCACCATTGCAGAGTAATGGTGCAAACCCAGGCAGTTTTGGTGCAAATTTATCAGTCCACTGCAAAATCTGGACCACTGTATCAACCTTGCACTAATTTTGAAAAGCATATGCAGAAAAATCAATTGATTTTATTTTACATTCATTGCTAGGCAAGTGATCCGACTCATGAAATCAATATAATGTGGTAACAGCCGTTCATACTAATTTTAGAGAGGAAAAAAATCTACTTTTGTAAGCAGAATTATCAAACTTTTGACACAGAAGACATACGATAAATATTGTAGGTCTTTCATTGAAAGACATAGCTGAGCATGGTTGGAATTTAAATAAGATTCCCCCTCTTCTAGAAAGACCAATCACATAATATGTATTCACTTGAGCTGTAAAATATAAATCAGATGTTTTCTTTTGACTTAAATCAAATTGCATTGGTGAGATGAGAGAATGTTATACAGTTTTAGTTTCGATTTTTCAGGCAATCCAATATATATTTTGGCATGCTGCCTTCTAAAATGACCAAATTTTTAAATGTTTAAAACATTATTCTCACACTTAACACAAACTTATTTTGTTTAAAATGGGTCATATTTAACAATACCAGATGTAGTTGGGATACATAACCTGGACACTATAAGATAACTTACGCTTTTACAATTCTTCCACACAAGGGAGGTAGTTTAATAAAATTGCTTTTGCGTGGACAGAGGACGTCTTAGATAATGGAATACCAGGTGGAAAGTAATCTCCATTACACACCATTTCGATTGCTCACAATTGAAGCTCTCGTTTGCCAGGAAACTGGGTTTTGAATGGAGTGCTATTCCATACCTGCCATTCACGGGTTATTTTATACATTTGTTTATGATACAACGAAAACACCTTTGGCAATGGCAAACATTACTCATTGAAAACATCTGGGTTAGTCACATTCCAATTTTATCTCTATTATCAGGAATTTGGCATTAAATAAATACATGATATTTATGCCATAGGTATTATTGAGTCATTGATCACCCAGTGAGAAATCTCAGAATGAGGAACAAATTCTATTTGCTGGTTCACTGTCATTGATGTTTCCAATCTGCTGACAGATATCAACCAGGTTGAATGGTGAGGATGGCATTTCACTTAACATGCCAATGTGGTGGACACTTTGCAAATGCACGATAACATAAAAAAATTGGCCAGCTTTGACAAGACCTCGGGTGACATGCTGGACTGAAAAAATATAAAGCTCACAGGGTTCAAGGGGGAGTAACACAAGTGATCCAAAGCTGGCTCATGGTCAGGAAGCAAAGCACAATGAATGAGGGCTGTTTGCACAAGGCCTCAGAATATATTTATAAATGGGTTAAATCTAGGGAGCACCATAAAGTCTGCAGATGATGCAAAACTAATTGGTTGTGTTTGACAGGAAGGAGGGGGAAAAAAAGAGAATCCGGGTCCCACCACTAATGTTCCAGCACCCTTGCCATATTATCCGTTTTGCCAGACCAACAGAGGTCACGTACAAATAATACAACAAAACATCTCTGACCCACTAACTAATTTCTTTGTACTCCAGTGGTAAATAATATATCACAATCTAGAAGTTCAGACAGCCTTGCCAAAACAATGAGGAAGAATGTCCCTGAAACTCAAATATTAATTACTTGATATTTGTTTTTCTTTACAAGCCTATAAAAAAATGATGAGCACTGTACCCAAAATAGCACTTTTGACTCGGAACAGCACCTCGTAACTGCAGTAACTGGAATATCAAATATTCCTTTCATTATTTCAGGCTTTTAATTGATTTTCCTTCATTATTGCACCTGATCATGGCATTAGTAAAATCTGTATATTTGCCTTGGGTGTCAACTGTGATACCAGTCAAAACAAGCAATTAACACCTAATTAAAGAATCGTAAAATAGTAACAACAGAGATCTGGAAAACATTTGCTCCTCTGACCCCACGCCAGGTTCTCTAAGTGTATCCAGTTAGACCTATTCTCTGCCTTTTTCCTCCACAGCCATGCAAATATTTTCCTTGGCTAAACTCTGTTGATTCACAATAAAGAATTCAATTAGCAATGCCTTCATTGTCATTAACCACTTTTAGAGTACAAGCTTGGAAGCAAATTCCGAAAAAATTTCAGTGAATAACTGAACATAATAGTCAGAGTCATGGGGTGATAAAGCATGGAAACAGGCCCTTCGGCCTAACTTGCTCACACCGGCCAACATGACCTAGCTACACTAGTCCCACCTCTGGTCCATATCCATCCAAACCTGTCCTATCCATTTTCCAGAAGGAACTGCAGATGCTGGTTTAAACCGAAGATAGACACAAAAGGCTGGAGTAACTCAGCGGGACAAGTAGCATCTCTGGAGAGAAGGAATGGGTGACGTTTCGGGTCAAGACCCTTCTTCAGATACCCATGTACCTGTCTGACTGTTTCTTACATGTTGGGATAGCCCAGGCCTCAACTACCTCCTCTGGCAGCTTGTTCCATACCCCCACCACCCTTTGTGTGAAAAAGTCACCCCTCAGATTGCTATTAAATCTTTTCCCTTTTACCTTAAACCTTTGTCCTCTGGTCCTCGATTCACCAACTCTGAGCAACTCTAGACGATCTATTCCTCTCATGATTTTATACATCTCAATAAGATCACCCATCATTCCCCTGCACTAATAATGGCACTCTTTTCTCCAGACAACAAGCTGAGAGGTGAATTAATAGGTCTTTAAAATTAGTAAAGGATTTAGAGAAAGCCAAAATCAAAGAACATAAATAGAAGGCAAGAACAAATACAACAATAATAGCCCTGTCTCACTGTGCGAGTCCACCCACGAGTGATCCAGAGTGAAAGAAAAAATCACACTTGTGGTTGTCTACGAGATTCCAAGTTTATGTTCATGAGTTTAAAAGAGTCCCCACCTGTATGTCTAAGTTTGACATTTACTTCTCATTTCTGCGATGTACCAAGTTCCTCTCCCGAGTTACAAAGTTCCTCTCCCGAGTTACTCTTGAGCCAACCGTGAATGAAGGCCTGTTTTAAGTATCAAATAGAGGAGCTGGACAGCATCTCATACAGTAAATATATTCCGATTCAGTATTGAAAGTTATTCAATTTGAGAAATTAAAAAAACTAGGCAGGATCTTGGCCCCACACTCGCTGCCATTGTGCAGCAAGGAGGCGGTGGTGATGAAGCAACAGTGTTAACAAAGACAGCTCCATCCTGCGGCTTTGAGTTAAAGATAGAATTCAGCGCGGCCGCATCTATTGATATGACCTACAAAGGGAAAATGCGTACCGTCCAGTGCCAGAGCGTTTCTCTCCGCTTCATATACGTGGGAATTCCGTGAGTGTGGTCACTCAGCGGGACAGGCAGCATCTCTGGAGAAAAGGAATGGGTGACGGGATGACATTTCCAAAATTCTGCTGCGTCTTTGTGTTACTCCAGCACTGTGTGTTCACTTTTTGTCAACCAGCATCTGCCCTTTCCTGTGTATGACTTTATTTGTATCTGTGGCAGTTGATTGTCGCTCCCTTCAGTTTCCCAGGGGGTCAGGACATAGCGGAGTGAAAGGGGGCGAGGTTGTATTCCAAGAAAATGCTCTATTTCGCAAATTTCATTAATGCAAAGCTGCGTCATCAGCACATGGGTCAAGAAATAAGAGTTGAAAAAAATATTTCAATGCTTTATGTAGATCAAACAATATATTTATTTGCCACATATTTACTCAAATTCCATGAGATAGATTTAATTCCATATTTCAGGTTGTGATTTGTGAATTCTTTTAGGGCAAATTTCAACCAAAATGCAGGGGTTGCCTGTTCTATGTAATTCTATTAAACTCATTGGATCTACAGGACGCATTGGAATTGATGCAGACTTTGTGATTACTTCCAATAGTTTTTAAAATGCTACATGGAAATAAATAATAGGTATGCAAATAAAATCAGAAACTAAATACTTTGCTCAGCATTTGAGTAACATATTAAAAAAAAATCTTTATTGTTCCTCTTTCCATGAATGCTCCCTGTCTTACATTTTCATTTCTAAAGTAATTTTTAAATGTTTTCTTTTAAGGACCTTTAAGAGTCTGCTAATACTGAATGCTTGGGACATTGGGAAGCTATATTGGCAACTTTTCTGGGTAGTACAGCAATATACATATTTTCCCAGTAAACTAGGTAAATTTGGGCAAGAACCTGAACTACAGCGAGTTCAAAGGCAGCCTTGGAACCAAGCCCAATGGGTTGAAGTGAGAGCATGAAACTGGGCCCTGGTAAGGTTAAAGGCAGCCTGTGAATAGAACCCCAGTGTGTGCACGGAAAAGGAGCCGGGAAGATGTGAAAGGGAGTGTGGGAACTGTACTCCCAGTGAGTTTAAAGGAAGCACAAGAAATAGGATCCTAGAGAGGGTTAAAGGCAGCTAGGATTAGAGTCCATGTTGGTTTAAAGCGTGCACGAGAACGTGGCCTCGATGAGCTGAAAGGAAGCATGGGAAACAGTGTCCCAGTGATGTCAAAGGGAGTCCCGCAACAGGGCCGTAGAGGGATTAAAGGAGCATGGGAAAGGGGACATGGTGTTTAAGAAGCTGCATGGAAATGAGCAACCGATCAGCCAGGTGCAGATCCATTGGGATTTTTGAACAATAGAATATTAGATCTTTAAAAAGGAACTGCAGATGCTGGAAAATTGAAGGTAGACAAAAGTGCTGGAGAAACTCAGCGGGTGCGGCAGCATCTATGGAGCGAAGGAAATAGGCAACGTTTCGGGCCGAAACCCTTCTTCAGACAAAGAATATTAGATTGTCAGTTTTCCTTTATATTAAACTGGCAAAATGCAGACTTTGAACAAATTGTTGAAATGGCATGACACAGAAATAGTAGAAAATAAATTGTGCACAACAATCTATTGAGATTATTTCAGTCTGCAGCCTTGAAATTGACAACATAACCACTCAGCTTAAATGATCCAGTTTCAATGTTATCCAATGGAGCCGGCAGTGCAGAACATTTTGCGATAAACGCAATCCAGACAGAACATTAAACAGGAGCTATCCCATGATCGATTCACAATTCTGCTGGGATCAATATGTTGGGAGAAAGATGCTCCACTTCGTAAGAGTGGTGGGACAATCTCAGTAGAAGCAGGAGCACAGCATGACCCATCACAGCATGTATCCGAGTCATTTAAAGGAACACTTTAATGCTGCTGCTGCTGCTGCTGCTGATGATGATGATACTTTAAATGATCCAGTTTCAATGTTAGCCAATGGAGCCTGCAGTGGAGAACATTTCGAGATAAAACCATGCCTGAGAGAACATTGGACCGGAGATATTGGGGCATCTCCAGAACTATCCAAAGGAGGCCTCCAAGATGCACAGAATAGGTTGCAACCAATAGCTGCCAGGATGCTCACTGGTCACATCTTTTGCAGCAATCCATCAGTGGAGATGCTGTTATGGCCACGGCTGCCTATTCACAACGGTAGATGACAAAGACATGCCATTATGACATGCTAGCTTTTATTTCAAGAAGACTAGGATGCAAAAAAACAGGAATGTAAAGCTGAAGCTTTATAAGACACTGGTCAGACCGCATTTGGAGTATTATGAACAGTTTTGGGCCCCATATCCGAGGGTGGATGTACTGGCGTCGGTGAGGGTCCCGACGAGGTTTAGGAGAAAGATCCCGGGAGTGGTTGGGTCAAAGTCAAAGTCAAAAGAGTTTATTGTCATGTGTCTCTGACAGGACAATTAAATTCTTTCTTTGCATAGCACAACAGAACATAGTAGGCATTGACTACAATTATATACGTAAATACACACATTAATTAATAAATTAATAAAGTGCAAATAACAGATGGAGGGGTATTAATGTTCAGACTTTTGACCGAGCCAAGTTTAATAGCCTGATGGCTGTGGGGAAGTAGCTATTCCTGAACCGGGTCGTTGCAGTTCTCAGGCTCCTGTACCTTCTACCCGAAGGTAGCAGGGAGATGAGTGTGTGGCCAGGGTGGTGTGGGTCCTTGATGATGCTGCCAGCCTTTTTGAGGCAGCGACTGTGGTAGATCCCCTCGATGGAAGGAGCCGATGATGGACTGGGCAGTGTTTACTACTTTTTGTAGTCTTTTCCTCTCCAGGGCACTCAAGTTGCCGAACCAAGCCACGATACAACCGGTCAGCAAGCTCTCTACTGTGCACCTGTAGAAGTTAGAGAGAGTCCTCCTTGACAGACCGACTCTCCGTAATCTTCTCAGGGAGTAGAGGCGCTGATGAGTTTCTTAATAATTGCATCTGTGTTCTTGGACCAGGAAAGGTCTTCACAGATGTGCATGCCCAGGAATTTGAAGCTCTTGACCCTTTCAACCATTGACCCGTTGAAATAAACAGGACTGTGGGTCCCCATCCTACTCCTTCCAAAGTCCACAATCAGTTCCTTGGTTTTGCTGGTGTTGAGGGCCAGGTTATTGTGCTGGCACCATATGGACAGTCGCTCGATCTCTCTTCTCTACTCTGACTCATCCCCATCAGTGATACGTCCCACAACAGTGGTGTCGTCAGCGAACTTGATGATGGAGTTCGCACTATGACCGACTACGCAGTCATGAGTATAGAGTGAGTACAGCATGGGGCTGAGCACGCAGCCTTGAGGTGCTCCCGTGCTGATCGTTATCGAGTCTGACACATTTCCACCAATACGAACTGACTGTGGTCTGTGAATGAGGAAGTCGAGGATCCAATTGCAGAGGGATGCGCAGAGACCCAGTTCTGCAAGTTTGGTAACCAGCTTGGAGGGGATGATTGTATTAAATGCCGAGCTGTAGTCAATGAATAACAGCCTGACATATGAGTTTTTGTTGTCCAAGTGGTCCAGAGCGGAGTGGAGGGCCAGCAAGATCGCGTCCACCATTGATCTGTTGTGGCGGTAAGCGAACTGCAGTGGGTCCAGGTTTTTGTCGAGGTACGAGTTGATTGATGCTCTCGCCATTCACACCTCTCGAAGCAATCATCATGTCTATCCTCCTTCGCTCCTTAGCTGCACCCCACAGGATTCTCCCAAGTTCCTTCTTTAAATCATTGAGGCACGCCACCTTGCTCTTCTTGGGCACCGGTATTATTGATGCCCTTTTCAAACAGGTGGGAATCTCAGACCTCAGAAGTGACAGGTTGAAAATGTCCGTAAAAACTCCAGCCAGTTGGTCCGCACAGGTTTTTAGAACACGACCGGGTATGCCATCAGGTCCAGATGCTTTTCGAGGATTCACCCCTCTGAAGAATTTCCTGATGTCGGCCTCTGTGACTGAGACTGAAATACCTTCACAGCGAATGGGGGTTCGGGAAGGCACATCAGTGTTCTCCCTATCAAAGCGTGCGTAAAATGCATTGAGCTCATCAGGGAGTGATGTATCGCCGACATCCGAGCTGCCTCCTGGTTTCGCCTTGTAGGAGGTGATTACATTCAGTCCCCGCCACAGCTGCCGAACATCTGTCTCATCGTCCAGTTTGGAGCAGAACTCTCTTTTGGCCTTTTTGATGGCCTTAACAAGGTCGTATCTGGACTTCGTGTAGACCACTGTATCATCAGACATGAATGCCCAGTGTCTGGTCTTCAGAAGAGTGCGGATCTCACAGTTCATCCAAGGTTTTAAAATATTATGAGCATTTGACGGCACTGGGCTTGTACCCGCTGGGGTTTAGGATGAGGGGGAGCCTCATTAAAACTTACTGAATAGTGAAAGGCTTGGATAGAGTGGATGTGAAGGGGATGTTTCCACTAGTGGGAGAGTCTAGGACAAGAGGCCATGGCCTCAGAATAAAAAGTCATACCTTTTGGAAATGAGCATGGGAGGAATTTCTTAAGTCAGTGGGTAATGACTTGCCACAGAGGCCGTGGAGACCTATGCACTTTTACTGCATAGATTGACAGATTCTTGATTAGTAAGGGTGTCAGGGGTTATGGCAAGAAGGCAGGAGAATGGGGTTGAGAGGGAAAGATAGATCAGCCATGATTGAATAGCGGAGTAGACGATGAATCAAATGGTCTAATTCTGCCCCAATAACCTATGAACTCATGAACATTATCAAAAGGACGACTCCCACAGTGTCACCACATCCTCTCTGATAAACAAAGTCTTCATAGGCTCAGGTGTGCCAAGGTTACCAGCACTGAGGTGTGTGATATTCTGTGGCAAAGTCCTTGGCCAAACTCTTATATCTGGACTGCTCCTCATGGAGATCACAATTACATTGACTCTCAACTTCCTTGGTTCTTTCCGAGTGTCTGCAACAGATCATTGCTCCCAACTTGCTCCCAGATTTTCCCAACTTTCTGCTCACCTTGGCACCAGATATGTTGCCCAGGCATTGACTTTGGAAATATTTCATCTACTTTAGTAAGATTTAATAGGAACCCGAGAGACAACTTTATTTTCACTCTGAGGGCGGGAGGTATAAGAAGGCAGAGAAGGTAGTTGAGACAGATACTATAACAGTATTTAAATACACTTGGACAGGTGAGTGGATAGGAAAGATTTAGAGGGATAAGGGGCAATGTCTGGCAAATGGGATGAGCTTGGATGGGATGGACGAGTTAGGCAGAAGGGTCTGTTTCCGTGAATATGACTTTACCTTAGTGTGGAACAGAAGGCAGATCCTCAGATGCCAGTTTCCCAAAGTGCATTTGCCCATAAAAGGTCCCCTTAATAACCTTGATCTTTACAGTTTTCTAATCTTTTAATATCCACATTCTGGTGAGTTTTACCAAATTTTACAATGTTTCCAAAGCCAATTAAACTACAAACCTGTACATCTTTGGAGTGTGGAAGGAAACCGGAGCACCTGCATAAAACCCACGCGGTCACAGGAAGAATGTACAAACTCCACAAAGACAGCACCCATACTCAGGATCGAACCCAGGCCGCAACTCTGCCGCTGTGTTGCTGTGGTACCCGCACTGAAGGAGGAGCAGCAAGGCACTCTGGAACTTGAGGACTCCAAATCAGAGCCAGTTAAGAGAAGGAGCAAGAATCTGGCTAATCAAGATTTTTTTCCTGGCCAAGAGGAGAACGTAAATATTGGCTGCATGTGAAATAAGGAGCTTTCTGAAAGAGAGACTCGTTACAAGAGGAACCTGCAATGTAAATTTTTCTGCAAACAATAATGACGCTCTCCATAGTACAATCATTTTACTTTGGAGTCATGTGAGTGACTACGTGAAGAAGGCCTTCAGCCCGCATGCGCGTCATTACGTCTAGCGCATTGCACAACGGCTGACTGGCGGGCGCGTTGCTCCTTCCAGCGGTAAGTTTAAACCTGAAGGTAAGTTTCAACTTATTCCCAGGTTCAGTCCGGCGGGGAATCCCGGTCTCGGACCACGGGGAATCGGCTACAGAGACCGCGGAAATGCGGGCAGCCGGCGGCCGTCGGGTTCGCCACCCAAGTCACTGACAGTACAGTCAGTGGCTTCCAGACCGGCTGTGGTTGCCTAGAAAGGGGATAAAACTGACAGTAAGCCGGTTAGGCCTGTGGAAGTCAGGCCAGGAGGGACCCCTCTGACATACAGCGGTCAGCTGCTTCCAGACCGCTGTGGTTCCCCAGAAAGGGGGTAAAACCGAGAGTAAGTCGGTTAGGCCTGTGGACTAGGGGAGTCAGGCCAGGAGGGTTCCCCTCCGACATACCTGGGTACGACCTCGGACGTTTAACCCACAAATGGAGCATGGATAGCACCCTGGGGCGTTTATCCCACAAATGTGATGCTCAAACCTGATATATGATATATATGACAAATGTGATGCTCAAACCTGATATAGGTCCGTAGGAGGGGCCATATCAGCGCAGGTTTCCTAAGGGGCCTGCGGCAGCACCTGTTTCAGGGCTGCCTACGAATCTCCCTCTCTGTGGAGGGGAGTGCGAGTGGTCAGTGTGTAACTGACTTCAAAATTGAAAGTATGTCCGTGGAACATACTGGAGCACATGGACATGGCTTCAAGGGAATACTAGCCAACAAAGATGTTGCTGCCGGAAGAGTTGGTCTCCAGCCGTTGGCAGAATATCAGGGTGACATTGGAGGGGCATGAAATCCAGGAAATGAAACCAGCCGCCGAATCTTCTCTTCAGGTAAGACTTATCCAACAGGTAAGACCTGGATGAGGAAGCAAAAAGCTGTCGGACTAATCAAGGTACCGAAGACGAGCAAAGCTTCATCGTTAGGCGATGACACACCCCACGCCTCCATCGGCGGTAAGCGGTTCACTGAAGCCAGTGGTAGCTTGAAAGCTGGGCAGAGGTCTTTCAGGCCAATGCCCAAGCCGGTCTCAGGAAAAATATGGAATCCACGCACCCCACCGGTACTACTCTCCAATCAAGGAGGGAAAATGAACCCGCATCAGGGGCCTTTGGGCTCACCATAAGAACACCGATAGCCATGGAGGTAGGTGGGTCTGGTTTCTTCCGAAACATGGGGTTGTCGACCATTTACAAGTTGGTAATATTTACATTTGTTTTTTGTACAAATGACAATGATAACATGAGATTCAGATCCGTTTATAAACTAATGATAACATGCAATTAATTTATACTGTACTGTATACAAGGGTTCCAAGCAGGCTTGGAATTGGGGCCAGAGTTGTCTTTCGAGGCAGGCTCAGTATTATGGCCAGGATTGCCTTTCAAGTCAGGCTCGGAAATATGGCCAGAGTTGTCTTTCGAGGCAGGCTAAGTATGATGGCCAGGATTGCCTTTCAAGACAGGCTCGGGAATCTGGCCAGAGTTGTCATTCGAGGTAGGCACGGAATTATGGCAGGCGTGGCCAGTTCATTGTGAAAGATGGAGGATGTCACTTCATCCTTGACTGAACTCGTATGTGCAGTATAGACTTTCACAATAGGAAACTTCGTTACTGTCTAACAACTGATTTCCATAGGATCTTTATGGTATGCATCAATCTCAAAGATGCATACTATTCAGTTCCCATTCACAGGGATCACCGGAGATATTTGAAATTTATCTTGATGGGGCAATGATAACAGTTAAAGCGTTGCAAAATAGGTTAACTTCAGCTCCCAGGTTATTTACCAAATTACTAAAACCGGTACTTGGGCTGCTCAGAGCTCAAGAACATTTGTTATGGCCTATCTGGATGATGTTTTAAACTCTGTATTTTACTAAAATTAACTGTTGGAGCCGCAAACAATATTGAGAAATTGGGGTTTCTCATCCATCCAGTTAAATTTAAGTTGATACCAACCAGAGTTATTGATTATTGGGATTTACCTTTAACTATCAATTTAACGGTGACTCCGCCCTGGGGCAAGAAATTGGAATTAATAGAAGCCTGTAACAACCTAGTTGTTATGGAACAGCCTTCTATTCATCAAGTGTAATTGGCAATATAGTAGCTGTGATTCAGCTGTGCAATTTGGGCCTTTGCATTATCAGAACTTACAACGTGCAAAAGAGTAATCTCTCATGTACCATATACGTCATTATTAAAGACCTATGCTATTACCAGCTGAAGCTACCAAAGTCACAATGATGGACGGACAGTATTCAGCATTGCTCCAATAATTTTTTGATCAGTAAATCTTTAGTTATATTACAAACTGATGCTAGTGCTCAAAGATGGAAAATTACGAATGCCATCTCTAGTTACGGAGGTGGATGCGTTTTGCATGCATCACCATTTCTTTAGTTATTGGTATCAACTATCTATAACCACTAGGTGCATTCTATGGGTTAAAGGTTATTGTGCGAATATGCATAATTTGCATGCTCAACCACAAGTTGATACACCATGGTGGTGGCATATGTTAGTCACATGGGTGCAATCAAGTCAAAGTATCCTGTGATAATTTACCTAACCTCATTTGGCTCTGTTGTATCATCACGTAAAATCAATGACAACACAGAATGGATGTTGGATCACAAAGTATTTAATGACATTGTAGCTCGATGGAACACCGAATATCGATATGTTTGCATCCTTCACCAGTTGCAAAAATATGTGGCATGTGATACTTTCTCGTTACACTGGGGAGGAATGTTCTTTTATGTCTTTCCTCCATTCTGCCTCATCAGTCGGGTCTTGCAATAAATCCAGCAAGATCCCACTTCAGGTTTTTCGTGCTGCCTGACTGGCCTATGCAGCCATGGTTCCCGCTAATGTTGGGGAATAATAATAACCTTATATGGCTATTGTAAACATAAAACTTTGCTGGTTCAGCCTGTGACCCGGGAAACCAGCCTCTGCATGATAAAATCAATTCATTGACTTGCAGACTCTGAGACGACTGTTCCTGTGGCTCGGGTTGTCAGACCGATCCATGTATGTGCTCAATGCAGAATGCAGGGATAACACCAAAAAAGCAGTACATTTCCTCTTCAGGAGATGGGAAGCGTTTTTGTTTAAATACACGTTACATATAATACAGCACGGATAACTGACGTCTTGAAGTTCATTTTCAAATGGGTCTTTGACAATAAATTAAGTTATAGTGCCATTAACTGTGCCAAACGTGCCTTCTCATCATATTTGCTGCAGCGAGTGGGACCCACTCTGTCAGGTCTCACCCTCTGATATCCAGAATTATAAAGGATATCTTTAACACAAGTTCTCCCAGGCCCAGGTACACGGACGTATGGGATATTGACATTGTGTTAACACTACTTTACCAGGGGGCTCCAGCTTATCTATAGCCGGCTCTCATAAGGTAGTAATCCTCATGGCGCTGGTCTCAGCGCAATGGGTCCAGTCACTACATAAATTGCGACTGGACAGGATGGTTACATCTGCAAATAACATAATATTTTATGTTCATGATTTAGTTAAGCAGAGCAAACCAGGGGCATCAGGTCTCAAACCAGTTTTCATGGCTTACCTTCGGTTATGTGTGGTCACACATTTATAACAATACGTCAAGGTCACCTAGAGTCTTAAAGGCTCTAAACTAGCAATGTTTGTTAGTTAGAAAAAACCTCATAAGAAGGTATTAGTTCAGACCATCTCCAGGTGGTTAAAACGGGGTTTTGGCTTATGCAGGAGTAAACATAAACATTGAAATTAGGTGACGGAGCAGGCCATTCGGCCCTTCGAGCCTGCACCGTATTCAATATGATCATGGCTGATCATCCTACTCAGTATCCCGTACCTGTCTTCTCTCCATACCCCCTGATCCCCTTAGCCACAAGGGCCACATCTAACTCTCTCTTAAATATAGCCAATGAACTGGCCTCAACTACCTTCTGTGGCAGAGAATTCCAGAGATGGTCTATTAGAAGATACTAATATTTTCAACTCTCACTCCACCAGAGCTACTACATCAGCAGCAAGGGTTATGTACGTTCTGCTGGACCACATCCTAGCGGCTGCAGGATGGTCAAACGAACATACTTTCCAAACATTTTATAATAACCCATTGCCAGACCGGGGGTATTTGCCAACTCTATTTTAGGTTCTGTTTTATAGTTTCTCCCTGGATGAGAGGGGTTACTATTATTTTCATTTGCTCATTAAAGCATCAGCATGTTTAAATTTATGTCATGTCGGAATGCATTATTTATATTTCACACATCATGGTCAACTGATGCAGTGTGTGACGCATGGACTCGTATCACTTACATGACTCCGAAGTAAAATAGTAAGATTAAATGAGAACTTACCAGTTTGAAGTTTGATCTTTATTTTATGAGGAGTTACGATGAGCGATTGCGTGCCCTCCGCTCCCAACCCTCGTGTCATGAAGGTCATCTGGTAGTTCTACTCTTCTCTCTCTAATCTTACTACGTTCAGTTCAACAACTGTTATCTGTGATTTCACACCGCTGCTTTGAAGATTCACGCGCATGCGGGCTGACGGCCTTCTTCACGTAATCGCTCATCGTATCTCCTCATAAAATAAAGATCAAACTTCAAACTGGTATGTTCCCGTTTAATCTTACTATTAATCTCACAGTAAATCAACAGACAGTAGAGACCGATGATGCATAAAATCCTCTAACATTTTTTTCAGCATTATTCTAATGTGTACAGATTGTCATTCCTGGAAGGGATTACTGCAGCCATTTCATGTCGGTTCCCTTCCCTCCCCCACCTCACCGACTTATTCCAACTGCCAGCACATAGGACCAACCTCCCATCACATATTTAATTGACCAGGACTTGCCAGTCTCCGACTGATCGTGAAAGCTGTCTCCCTCTTTTATAACGTCTGCCGGAGATGAATGTAGGACCGATTTAATGGATGTCTGTTGGTGGGCGTTGATTCAGTTGGTTGAAAGGCAGTTTCAGTGCTCTCTCTCCATCACACTACTTCTTTCGTGACAGTTAAAGTGTGCAACAAGGACACCATTAGTTTGCTCTTGAGGATTCCTGCCCTTTTCGAAAACCTGCACTGCAAAATGTCAGGTGTGCAAACTTGGATGAGAATGGTAATGTTTTAGCACTTGTTTCTGGATGGTAAGCCAATTTTATGCCATTTTCAAACAGGATTCTATGGCCAATTCTGTGATTTTTTTTTGTTGCATGGGATCCTACATGAGCACTAAATACCGCAGTGTTGTAGCACAAGAATTGGGAACAACCTATTTTCTGTGGGTGCTGATTTGTCACAAACATAGATACCAAACACTGGAAACTAATCTTCCCAGTGTACCAATTTATTGCCTCAAGTTTCAACAGCCAGCTAAAACTATATGCCTTTATATTTCACTTTGTCCAATGCCTTTGCTGTACAGTAACTACTTTACCTTATCCATTTATCTATACGTATCAGCAATATTGAAGAGATAGAGGCATCCCTCAATTAACAACAAATGGCTGAGAAGCCAAAAAGCAAGAGAAAGGAATGTTGACAATTCAGCAAAAAACCTGCATCTGAGCAAAGTTGATTATTGATTGCCAAGATTTATGGGTGTCCTTCGAATTGTATATCTTTTCTCATAAGAAGCTTGGTTAGAATTCTCTTCCTGAACACATCTAAAAGGCAGTAA
Organism: Okamejei kenojei; assembly: GCA_035221665.1. Taxonomy (NCBI): domain Eukaryota; kingdom Metazoa; phylum Chordata; class Chondrichthyes; order Rajiformes; family Rajidae; genus Okamejei; species Okamejei kenojei. Next base: position 73,278,126 of record CM069138.1, on the reverse strand, counting down.
ATAAAAGTACTTTTTGGCTTTCTGTACCTTGTGACTTCTTGCTGTAGTCTTGACACACTGGGTACGTAGAACATCACTCCAAAGAAAAGGAGGGGCTCATTGGCAAATTTGTCCAGTTGTTTCTTCAGGGCCTTTTCTAGCTCCACCCATCGTCCTTGCTGAGTTTTACTGAGAAACCAAAGTCCAAAATAGTGTGTCTGGTGGAAGAAACAGAGACACATTTTAAAATATGTATATAGTATCACTGTGGTTCCAAATATACACAAAATGGGAATAAAAGTGCTTTATGGTCTTTTTTAACAGTGAATAATTTTAAGGTAATATAAAACATCGGGAGGGGATTTTGCTGCTGGAAAAACAACAAAGATTTTTGTCATTTCTGATTTAAGAATAGGTTCCATTCAAGGTTTGCTTTGTTCTCTGATATAGAGTCATAGCATCAATACAGCACAGGCCTGTTGCTGGGGCTCATGTTGTCGACCTCCCCGTGGTGAGCCCTGTCAACTGACCTCAGTCAGGCGAACGACAACAAACAGAGACAGCAGCAGCGCCACAGCTTGGCTGCAACCCGGAGCATGCGCCCTTTTTAGGGCGGGCACCTACGGATGTCGAAACGGATGGCATCACCCTGCTGCAGACATCTGCTGAAGAAGAAGGCCTGCCTGTTGGTCCAAGATGCCCCATCGAAGCTGGTCCCGTTTACTTGTATTTGATCCATATCCCTCTAAACCTTTTCTATAAATGTCCTGTCCAAATGTCTTTTAAATGTTGATGACATGGAATGATTCCCAACCCATGTTCCAAAAGGAGACTTTTCCTCATGAGGCACGTTATTCAAAAATAGGCAACACTAAATCCCAAACTGTTTACATTGAGAAATGTACAATTCACAAAACTGACGTACGACTCATCAGTTATTTTGATGAGCTTAACAACAAATTTCAAAGATGCTAGTACAATCTTGTGTTGAGCTGTTAAAACAAAATTTAAAGATACTAGTACAATCTTGTGGCTTTCTTTTCATATCCTTCTGCGTTTTCACATACCTTAGAACAACTTTTGTTACTGAACCGTATCTTGAGCTATTTGGCCTAGAATTGGATTCAATTCAAGGACAACACTCCCACCTACCCCATTAGACAGCACATGTGGTAGTCTACACATAGCCCATAGCCATCACATCCCCCGGTCACATCAGGACCTATGAAGTGGGAACGTGTCACTCTTGACCTCGAAATACTTCTGAAGAGGGCACCCACCCAAATTGTAGCAACTGGTCTTTCAACTTCAGCTTTTCATATCTGTAATATTTTGTTGGTAAATTCAGTTCATATGGTCAATATAGCAAAATGCAAAGAGGGCATCTTTAGTGGAGGGGGCTGGGGGTGGGGTGCAGGTTTAACATAGAAAAAAGTATCATTTAACTACTGCAACAGATGGTTTATATGAAATTATTGACTATTCTTTAATGCCTATTTGCATTCTACTCAAAAGAACTCAATGGGACAATGTAACATTTTCTAAACAATATCAGAGACAGTACTGTATCCACCAAATAATTCACGTTAATTTGTTTTTTTTTCAAATAGAAGTTCCGGGCCTGGCCCTTTAGTAAGTAGATTGGCAGATCTGACGACAGGGTCATTACTTTGGGGTTTGGTGGGTCTCCAAACTCTGCACCATCTCCCTCTCCCCTAATTTTACTCCCTAGTCCTGATTCAACTTTATGTGCACACTCAACTTTTGTCGCATTGCTCATTTGCTGGCTGCCAGCTCTTCCCACCTATTTCCTGTTGCCACCTCCGCAGGCTTTCCAAACAAATTTCTTCTCACAAAGTTCAAACCGTTTCTCCCCAGCTGTTATCAGGCAACTGACACATCCCACCACAACCAGTGAGCAGTGCTGAACAACTATCTACCTCTTTGGTGACCCTCAGACTATCCTTGATCGGACTTTGCTGGTTTTACATTGTACTAAATGTTATTCCCTTATCATGTATCTATACACTGTAAATGTATCAACTGGAATCATGTGTTATCTTTCTGCTAACTGGTTAGCACGCAACAAAAGCTTTTTATTGAACCTCAGTACACGTGACAATAAACTAAACTGAAAAGTTAGCAGCATTGCTCTCATGGTTCTGGGGTATGCTTTAAAAAGTGATGCCTCCAGGAAATAGCATATTCTTCTCCGTGGAAAACTAGATAATTAGAAGAGTTTGGCAGTCTGACACAAACAACTTGGTAAAAACCCAACCAGCCGAGGATAAGTGAGTCATCGGAAATTTGGTGTTCACTTAATAACATGTTGCATGTTTTGCGGCAATGCTAATTATATTTGGTGATATTTATAAATAGCTTCTTAATGTTTCTTCTTCATGCTAAGACTTCCTGCTGATATTCTGCCTGAAGTGGCCAGTTCCGATATAGACAGAAAGAGTGAGTGACCCAAAGGTGGAGAATTCAATGTTAAGTCTGAAAGACTGCGACATGACTAGATGAGAAAGGAGGTGCTGTTCCTCATGACTGCATGGAGCCTTGTTGCAAGAGGTCACAGACAGAGTGAGAAACTAACAGCTCAATCTGTAGAATCTATTCTACAATGATCTATTCTACATTTTCCTAGATCTCCATTCCCTTTGTCCTGTTTTCACACCTTACACTTCCTTACCTATACACTTCCTTATCTATGTACCTCCCACTCCCGACATTAGTCTGACGAAGGGTCACGACCTGCAACATCACCATTCCTTCTCTCCAGAGATGCTGCCCCATCCTGCTGAGTTACTCCAGCATTTTGTGTCTATCTTCCGAGTAAAATCTTCTGTAGTCAATACTCATCCTGCTGAAAATTCTCAAACCTTCCCTACCTACCCTGCATTACCATTCAACACAAACTCCTTCCCTCACTCATTACCAACAATTCCTCCAGAGCTTAATTTTTCCTTGCTTGTTGGCTCATTCCCCCAGTTATTTCTTAACTCTGCAACCAACGCCAATTTTCAGCTTCTCTCAAAACAGAATGCAAAACCCTCACATGTTATCCTAACACATATTTGCAAATTATAGCAGATATTTTACACTATATGCTGGTCTATAAACTCCTTTCAATGTTTGAAATCTTATAACTTTCAGTAAAAATCACATTTAACATTCTTTTCCTAAACTCTCCATCTGCACATTGTTATCTTTTAGCTGCCAGCTTAACAAACTAATGCCATCTAAAACCTCAATGCCAGTTCATATTTGTTCATCTTTCTCCATTGTTGTCCACCATCACTCCCATCACATGATTGTTATCTTCTACTTACGCATTTAGTAGAGTCTTTTACACATCCCTTCGTTCTTCCACTCCATGTTTGGTTTTAAAAAATGGAGTTCAACCCGCCTCGCGATTTGCAGTGCTGAGCAATTTGTACGCGCTATCAAAAGTATTCAACATTGGCTACTGAAAGTGCTCACAGTGATGTCAATGAGACTGCAACGTTAAATGCCACATTGTGGTGATGTTTAACTTAATAACCTTTAAGGCCAGTGTTCATGTATCCTTTCTAGGGAAGGCCCCAAGTATAAGCATCACTCTGCAACTGCTTGTAAAAACGTGGATCCTGCCTTCAGGGAAGAGCCAGGAAATCATGCTAATTTTGAAGTGCGCTACCTGAAGTGTGACGGCAGCACACTACATAAATGATATAGCTACTGAAATACATTTATGAAATGCCACTCATGAAATTCATATTCAACGTTCAAATGTTCCATTATCGTGAACCGCAAGGTGGCGCAGCGGTAGAGTTGCTGCCTTACAGCATCAGAGACCCGGGTTAAATCCTGACTACAGGTGCTTGTCTATATGGAGTCTGTATTTTTTTTCCCTGTGACCTGCATGGATTTTCTCCGGGATCTCCGGTTTCCTCCCACACTCCAAACACACAGAGGTTTTTCCATTAATTGGCTTGGTATAATTGTAAATTGTGTCTGTAAGATAGTGTTAGTATATGCCGTTCATTGGTCAGCGAAGGGCCTGATTCTGCATTGTTTCTCTAAACTAAACTAAACTAAATTTGAAGATAGACACAAAGGAGTAACTCAGCAGGACAGGCAGCATCTCTGGGAATGGGTGACGTTTCAGGTTGAGACCTTTCTTAAAACGGAATTTGTTTATACTTCAACAATATATAATCAAGGGAACCTTTATCACAATGCTACTGCATATAAATAATGTATTTTGGCATTGGTATTAATCAGCAAGCTGTTGAAGCACGTTAACTTAGAAAGTCCTAAATTCAATTCTATGCCGGCATTGAGTTGGGGCAATAGTAAAGGTACTACAATAGAGCTGAAAACTCTTGCCTAGAATTTTGTGTGCTGGCACAAATGCGAATGGTGCCTTTGTGTAATGTGCCAAGAGCCATAATGGACAGCTGCAAACGTCAGTTGCAGCTGAATTGCCTATACAATTTTTTCTTCATGCGTTGCAGTCAAATGTAAAAGTTAAATGTACCATCTGCCAAAGCTGTGCCCGAAGGGGAAGCAAGTGGCAGCAGTCAGAAGGTGTATTTGGTCTGGGAAAGAGGGGGCGGGAGAGAAGGGAGTTTGGTTCAGTGCCTCTGGCAATGTTCTCCGTTATGGGAATCGGAAGGTCACAGCCAGGGAAGATTTGGGGAGAGAGAGGGACACAAGTAACTACGTAAACTGGTCTACCCCAAAAGACAGAAGTAATAAGACTACTAGTGGAGCACAGCCCTTTATAAACATGTCTGCCCAAGGAATGGTCAATATGTATGAAGAAACTGCAGATGCTGGTTTAACCCAAAAATAGACACAAATTGATGGAGTAACTCAGCGGGACAGGCAGCATCTCTGGAGAGAAGGAACGGGTGACGTTTCGGGTCGAGACCCTTCTTCAGACTGACATCAGAGGGGAGGGAGATAGACAGTCTGAAGAAGGGTCTCGATCCGAAACGTCACCCATTCCTTCTCTCCAGAGATGCTGCCTGTGCAAGGAAGTGTGAAGGTGTGAAAACTGGGCAAGGAATGATCAAATTTGGCTGCTCCATTGACAATGTGGAATGACCTTCCCTGCAATACTCAGTGTTGCCTGGAAAATTATGTCATTTGATGCTTGCTTGACAGAAACTGATCTAGTTTTGCAGAAATGATCCATACCTGGGTTTGTCCAGTTACATGTCTGGGAGTGACATGAAACACCATTGAAATGGTTCTCACATGTTTATTTTCCAAACAGTGCCACTCAATTGAATTTCAAGGCAAAGGTCTGAGGAAAGGGCAAATAAATACCCCACCTGGGTTTCTGCACGGCCTCAGTGACTACCCAATGGTCCACCTACGTGCAATGCATTCCCCACCTTTTAATACTCACTGCCACTGCCATGGATTGCTAATTATATTGGCTTAGCGTGCACATTCTGAATGATCATTTGGGTGAGGTACCCAGGTGAGTCAGCATATCAAACGGGATGAATTTCAAAGAAAATCGTTTCAAAAATGCAATACAAGGCAATATTTTGATACAAAAGGTGCCAGTTGCTATAGATCTACCTAGGAAAGAGTTGTGTAACATTTGGATTTTGAAACTGCTGACACGCTGCATCATTATAGAGGATATCATGCAGACGGTGTCACTATAGTTACATCCTAGGCAGCTATAAACACCCACAAACATTGTGCTACCCTCCCTTCCCCCGAGTTCTTCAAGAGATAAACATACAATTGGAATAGATCAAATTTGATCTATCCAGCTTTCTTTAAACCATAAATAATAAAAAGATTTTGGCATAGGTTCAAAGAAGAACTGAAATATTAAAATGACAGGTTGTTCATTAGATTAACGGGGGGAGGCCAATGTCAGACAGGAATGTGTTGATGATAGGTTGGCTGCCCTGAAAGAACCTGCGCAATCTCTAATGTGGAGGAGCATAACTTTCAAATGATTAATTATTAACATTTCAGACATGTTGTTTACATCTTTTCAGGAGAAGCAGGACGACTTGCACGTTGCGACTTGTGTCTGTTGCACTGCACCATGTGGAACGCAAAGGTATGGCGGAATGCAAAGGTATGGTAAATACACAACCTTAAAACGTGTTGAAAGCAGGATCAGCAACGCCAGCGTGGCATTTAAAGACACTTTTATTGCAATGGTTTGCAAACGCTTCTACAAGGTCTAAGTCAAAATAGCATTTGAACTCAGGATCCACATTCAGAATCCATCATTACAAGTAAACCTATGCAGGCACTCCTATGTTTTAAATGGGGCATCTTCTAATGTTGGCCGATCAGCAATCTTTTGATGGAATCATTATTTCTAAGGAGGAGCCAATTAGCAGGAACATTTATGACTAGGGTGAAAATTGATTACGTGAGCAAACTGACAGGAAATACCAGATCAAACTCGCAAAGGCTTATGTTGAAATATATGAAGGGAGAGCATAGGTAGGGTCTGTGTGGAACCTTGGAGAGTGAAACAGGGGATAAAATATGGGAAAACAAAGAATTGGCAGCAACTTTGCAGTCATTTTCACAGTGGGTGACACTGATGAACATCCTAGACATCTCTATTTTAAAATGAAAGAGAGGAACTTACAACAGTCCCCAAGATGAGAGACAAAATATTGAAAACTATAAATGGGACTGACGAGCCATATTGGAGGATATGTGCCCATGTGGAATGCCTTGGTTATGGAGGACAGTGTTTGAACAAATGGGTCTTTTTCAAAATGAAATGAAAAAATGTCTGTCAATTGCATACTATCTCCTCCGAGGGGGTAGAGTGCAAGTATCCTGGTTGCTTGATGACACAGAAGTAAGTGGGAGGGTATGCTGCAATGAGTCTACTTGTTCTGCGCAACATGGCAAATAAATAGGTTGGAACAATGGGTAAAGACTAGGCAAGTGGAGTTTAATGTAAGAAAATGTGAGGCCATGCACTTTGACAATAGAATTAAAAGGAAAACTGTTATCTAAATGGGGAGAAATTACACGTGTATTAAGTACATAGGTATCGAGGAATTCTTAATCATGAAACACAAAAAAAAGTTTGTGGGGGCAGCAAATAATTAATAATGCAAATAGATATTGGACTTCATTGTTACAAGGCTGGAGTTTAGAAATAAATAACTTTCGTTCAGTTTTCGGAATGCCTGTTGTGTTAGGGTTTAGTTTAGTTTAAAGATACAGTGTGGAAACAGGCTAAGGCCCACCAATTCTGCGCCCACCAACGACCACCCGTAGTAGTTCTATCTACACAATAGGGACAACTTACTCAAGCCAATTAACCTACAAACCTGCATGCCTTTGGGATGTGTGTGGAAACTGGAGAAAACCATTGTAGTGACAGTGAGATTATGCAAAATCCATGCAGGTTGTACCCGCAGTGAGGATCGAACCCAGGTCTCTGGAGCTGTAATTCTGCTGCTACGCCAGTGAACTGCTGCAACTCGGAGTAATGAGTGTATTTTTGGTCCCCTTATTTACAAAATAACATAATGAATTGGAGGCGGTCCAGAAGATATTCACTGGGCTAATGTCTGGCATTCATAGTCCTATCAAGAATAATGAAAAATACAAGGTCTGCTTTCTTTAGTGTTTTAGAAGATTTAGGGTGATTTTATAGCAACTTAAGACCCTGAGAAGGCTTAACAAGATAGACATTGAGATGTTTCCACACATTGTAACAAAAGTATAAGATAAGGGGGCAATGATTTTAAACTGCAGTGCTTTGTAATTTCTTCTCACAGAGGGTGGTGAATCTTAAAAAAAAAATTTCCAGTGGAATGTAGAAGCTTGTTCATTGGAAGTAGTTAAAGAGGAGGCAGACTTTAAAAAAAAATTAAAAAAAATCAGGTATTTGAGGGCTTTGTGGAACCAACGCAGAAGATGAATAGGAGCCTTGGACAATTAGCTATATTGAAAGGCAATGTAGACAGAAGGTCATACGGTCATAAGGAATAGGTGTAGAATTAAGCCCTTCACTATTCTGTATGTTTCAATGAGGTCCCACCTCATTCTTCTAAAGGGGCTGGGTGACCTATTTCTACTTATTTTTCTTCAAGTGCATTCTTGTGTTTAATCTGTCAAGTCCATCCTCTTATCCTGTTGGCAAAAAACCCAGTAAATCCCATTCCCTTCTCAATCCCTATAGGCTCCCAAGTGCCTAGTTAATGATCGTTGATCACCCCTATGTTCACTACTCCATTAGGCAGCAAGTTCCAAGTCGTCATCATCCATACCCTACTGCTTTTCCTGATCAAAATATAAAATCTGCACACTAAATCCTGTTACCACCTGCAACTGCAAACAACTCTTCATTATCTACCTTATTTGAACCACCCATAATTTTGTATAAATCTATCAAATCTTCCCAAAATGCCCGCTTCTCCAATTTAACTTTATCGTTAAGCCTATCTTGCTCATCACCGGGTGGCACCAACAGCAGTACCTGCCTCGCCAATAGTCTGTCTGTCCTTTCTTCTTTTTGTTATTTTTAATATGTGTTAAAAAGTATGTTTTATGTATTCCTTAGTTTGTTTCATGTGGGGCATGAGGGAGGGGGGGGTGCGACATTTTTTAAAATCTCTTTGCTCGGTGGAGTTGTAATTTTATCTGTATAGTATCTCCGTCCTCACTGCAGCCAAACATCATGGAGTTGGCGGCCTTTCCTGGAGACCGACGGGCACTCAAAGCCGTGGGAGTCTGCGGGACTTTAACATCGCGGAGCTTGTGATCCTTTTGCCTGGCATCAACGCTCCAACCGAGGGGCCTGTGGCCTCTGGTAAGAAGAGGCCGACTCGGGAGCTCCATGCCACGGAGAGAGTTCCAAGCGCCCCGACACGGGAGTTTCGATCACCCCGACGGGGCATTGATCGCCGGCTGCAGGGGTCATTGATCGCACCGACTGCGGATGGATTGACTGCCCCGACTTTGGGGAGAACAAGAGGAAGAAGATTGAACTTTATTGTCACAGTGAGGAATGTGGTTGTGTGTCTTGTTGCTTTTCACTTAGCATGGCTGTATTGGTAACTCAAATTTCACTGTACCTTAATTGGTACATGTGACAATAAACTGACCTTGAAACCTTGATGTTCATTGCCATCACAGGGAGAAACTGAAACGGCATGGCTAGCTCATTCTGGAGGTAAACCTCATCCAATGAAGACTATGTTCCTGGGTATACAAAAGGCTGGAGAAACTCAGCGGGTGCAGCAGCATCTAAGGAGCGAAGGAGATAGGCGATGTTTCGGGTCGAGACCCTTCTTCTGACTGGTCAGGGATCAGGGAAACGAGAGATATATAGACGGTGATGTGGAGAGATAAAGAACAATGAATGAAAGATATGCAAAAAAGTATCAATGATAAAGGGAACAAGCCATTGTAAGCTATTTGTGGTGTGAAAATGAGAAGCTGGTGCGACTAGGGTGGGGGAAGGAGATAGAGAGAGAGGGAATGCCAGGTCCCGAGGGCTGAGGGAGAGGTGGGAAGGGGAGGAGACAGCAAGGGTTAACAGAATTGAGAAAATTCAATGTTCCTCTTCTGGCTTATTCTTGAAGTGAAGGTGCTGTGCATGAATTCTTTTAATTGCACTGCTAGAATCACAATTTTAAAGAGATGAGGTCATGGTCTAATGATAAGAAAACCAACCCCTCTCTCCTCACTCTCCCAGACCAATGATTATCCCCCCACTCCTCCATTACCAATGACGTTATTGTCCGAGGCCTGACGTTTTCCAAGGATTTTTCCAGGTGCAGTCCAAGTGTTTGTAAAAGACTGCAGCCTCTTGCCTAATGCTGACAATGTCCAATCACCAGATGTGTGGGGGGGGGGAGGGGGGTTGTCGGTTCGCAACACCAAATTTAAGCCAGACAATGGAACCGGATGAGATTGCGATGGGGATGAGAAGGAGGACCTCCACCATGACTGGAACCCAATGACAAACCATTAAAGCAGAAGCCAGCTGATTCCTCCATTGCCCAACTCAACAATTCTCAGCACAGTTCTGAGGTTGAAATCGAGATCTTCCTTGTCAGTATTGCTGACACAACCAGCTAACAACAGACAAGTTACAGGACCTACAGTAATTTAACAGGAATGAAACACTTGAGCTGGAAATAAACACATTTTTCTTTAGTGACAGAAGCAAATTGTAATCTGCATTACATGGTACAGTAGACTGAAGTTAAAAATTGTGCATTTATGCTTTCTTAGCCACACCTATATGGTCAGATTATTAAAAGCTAACTGTGGTTTCGCCTAGAGAGCTCAATGCTATTTTTAATACAAGAAAAATGTAATGGCCTACATTCAATATTTTATTGCATTATTAAACTTTGTTCAAAGATATTTACTATGTGTCCCTGTAATTTACTTAAAGTGATGCACTTTTTTTTGCTACACGTTACTAGCAAGATGTACAGATGAATATCATCCTATGGGGAACAATAAAGGGCCTGTCCCACTTTCACGACTTAATTCAAAACCTCTGCCGAGGTTAAAGGACCTAAAAAAAAAAAAATTAAGATCGTGGTAATCTACAAACTCCTACGACCTTCCACGACTATGTTCACGAACTCCTATGAGAATGTCTATGAATTCCCACGACTATTTTGATGCCCCCCCTTTCGAGTAAAAAGTTGCAGTTTCTTTCATCCCAACCATTTTTTTACTCGTGGACATTTTTTACCGGGGTGGAAAATACGTCCCGACTTACCTGATGCCACGAGTACCTACTGCTAGCAAAACGAGCCGCTACGATATATCTACAAACTCCTACGGAGTTGGTACGAACATTCTGCGAGTTTGAATCAAAGGGAAAACTCGGGAGAATTTGTGAATTAACTTGTGAAAGTGGGACAGGCCCTTAACAGAGTGGTGTTGAAGTAGTGAAACCATGGCTGATAGGATGTTGGGATGCATTGGTGAGGTTGGGGAAAGGGGAAGGCAAACAGAATCAACCTCAAATGATAAAGAAGAAATGCATTTTATTTCTTGGCGTCATGAATGTCAGAGAAATATCTGCATAAATTAATTATGAATGTCTAGTTAATCTGTGCGCAGAATAAATTGCCACATCCATCCTCCACACTGTTGTTGGAGATAGAAATGAAAAGATTATCAGGCCTATTATACAGAGGGCAGAGATGCCAACCCTAAAAAATTTAGTGGCGGCCCTCGTGGCAGTAACATTTAACCCATTTGTCTGTTTTTAGTTACAAATGGGGTTAAATGCATTTCTCTCCGTAACATACTCACCTGGGGTTGTTGCCGGCAGCTATGCGCCTGCGCACTGGTGCAGATCAGCGGGCTGCCGGCGGGGGGTGCGGCACATGCGCACTTGGCAAGGTTGCTCCGGCGGGTCTCCAGCAGCGCCTGCGCACTGGGTGGGGGGTGGGGGGGAGGCCCGGTGATGGGGCTGCCGCGAGCGGCGGCTCCGGCGGCAAGGTGCCGCTAATCGCAGCGGGCCGGCGCCGCCCGGGCTCTGGGCCGGGCGTGGCGTGGCTCGAAAGCGCCAGGCCCGGCAACCCTCCCCCACTGCGCTCGCGCGGCCACTGGGGCCCGGCAACCCTCCCCCACGTGCGATCCAGGCGCGGACACTAGGGCCCGGCGTGCCGCTGATCGCGCGGGCCGGCAAACCGGGGGGCACATGGCGCCGCCGTTCACCACAGAGGGGGGAGGAAAATGACACCGACTTTTGCGGCGGTGTTCCGTAACAGCATGTTTGGCTGCCGGAACACTGTGGTGGATGTAAAATTAGTTTATTTCGCCGGTGTTTTGTTTTAAAATACGGCGAATCCGGGACACTTGGCATCTCTGAGAGGGTCGTATGTTTGGATGGTTTAGAAACTAGCATAAAAATACCATAACCAATCAATTTTTATTTCGGCTGAAAACTAAAATGTAACAGCAGATACTGAAAATTCAAAATAAGAAGGGAACATAATGGAAATACTTGGTTATACAGTTGCCAATGAAAGTCGAGCAACTTAAAATTTTTGGGAGGAACTGCAAATGCTGGTTTAAACCAAATATGGACACAAAAGGCTGGAGTAACTCAGCGGGTCAGACAGCATCTCGACCCAAAACATCACCTATTTATTCCTTTTCTCCAGAGATGCTGTCTGACCCGCTGAGTTACTCCAGCTTTTTGCGTCTATCTTCAACTTAAAGTTCATTCTGTTTCTCTTTCCAGAGATGCTGCCTCGTCCTAATGGGTGTTTCCAGCATTTTCTGTTTTTAATTCAGATTTCCAGCAGCAGGCCTGCTTTGATTTTCAGGATTTGATAGTCTCTCTTCTGGCATGAGTTTTTTTTTAATGGAAACCATCCTATCATCAAAACAATCCATTCATTGCAAGCACTAGCAAGTTACTCCAGAGTGTAAAACTGAAATATACAAAATGAATACGTCTGGCCTTGGGTTTATCTAGGTGTTTTTTTGGCCGCTCACAGGAGATTACATTCCTGCAGAGGACTGGGAAGAATCCAGCTATTATACTCTCGGGATTCAGACAGAGATTGGCATGATAGAGCAACTACTCTTTCTCAACAACATTTTTTTGCTCCTGTAAAAGAGAGAGTTACATTTCGTGCCTTTACAAAAAGGGCAAGAGTTGGAATGTGTAGTATTCATAAGAAATTTCCTTCTGCCAGAAACTAAAACCAGTTTCTTTAAGTAACAAAACAGTTTGAATACCACAGAGGAGTAACATGGAATCAACAATCATCTTTAACTTACACTGTGATGCACTGTATTGATAATGATCTCACAACATATTTTGGCATCAAGCCTCACCATGGAAAAGGAAGGAAATCAAATTAGCTTTCAGCTTAACTCTACTTCTTCCAAGGTATATATGCCCCAAAACTGCAATCGTCCCCTCTCTCCCCACCCCCACCCCCCCCCCCCCCCCCCCCCCCCCCCCCCCCCCCCAAAAAAATCACATTTTGACACAGGTTAAAAAAAAATTAAATGTAACAATTTGCCATTGTGTAAACAATTTTTTGACAGGCAGTATAGAGCACATATTACAGGAGGATGTTTCCCACATTACCAATGTCCATACTATTCTCACAGAATCCCTTAGGTAATATTTCCTTCCATAGATTGTATGTTGCTTTTGGTAAACATCGTAGATAATTCATCAAATGCCTGAAGAAATAGACATCCAATGTTTCAAAGTGGCAACTTGCCAATTCCATTTGCAAATTGTATGCAATGTCTATTCTTGGGTTTCCTTCTTCTTTCAATACTCACCTCCACACTGAAAGTTACTAGTTTTATCATAGAATGTCTTAATTGTCAGCATCACCAGTGGATTGACCAGGGAGAAAATATTAATAACCTGTAGTGACTCTGCTCTCAGCTAAATAAGAGTGGTTTCCTTCCAAATCAGAAAACCAAGTTGAAAATGAAAATCTTAACAATTGATGTGTACTAGAAACACAAACGTGCATTACAAACACTGGAACTATATTAGTAACACAAAGATTGATTACTTTAAATGCTGCATATTAATTTGCATTCAGGTAACAGTGCGAGACCTTTGCTCATTTTGGTTAACAAGTGCTTTGTTGTTTTATGTGTTGACCTAAAGAGAGTAAAATTAAAATGTTAATGGACAAAAACTGCCTCTAGTGATACTGCTGAAGCACAATATATGAAATAATAGCAGGAGCAGGCCATTCCACCTGTCATGCCTTTTACATCATTCAGGTAACTTGACCTGATGTATTAAAGTAAACATGCAGGTACAACATGGCAGTGAGGAAAGCAAATGGCATGTTGGCCTTCATAGCGAGAGGATTTGAGTATAGGAGCAAGGATGTCCTATTGTAGTTGTACAGGGTCCTGGTGAGACCACACCTGATGTACTGTGTACAGTTTTAATCTTCTAATTTGAGGAAGAACATTCTTGCTATTGAGGGAGTGCAGCGTGGGTTCACCAGGTTAATTCCCAGGATGGCGGGACTGACATATGTTGAAAGAATGGATCGACTGGGCTTATATTCACTGGAATTTAGAAGGATGAGAGGGAATCTTATAGAAACATAGAAAATTCTTAAGGGATTGGACAGGCTGGATGCAGGACTTTTTTTCCAGATGTTGGGGGAGTCCAGAACCAGGGGTCACAGTTTAATAAGGGGCAGGCCATTTAGGTTTGAGATGAGGAAAAACTTTTTCACCCAGAGAGTTGTGAATCTGTGGAATTCTCTGCCACAGAAGGCAGTGGAGGGTAATTCACTGGATGTTTTCAAGAGCGAGTTCGATATAGCACTTAGGGCTAACAGAATGAAGAGATATGGGGAAAAATCAGGAACGGGGTACTGATTTTGGATGATCAGCCATGATCATACTGAATGGCGGTGCTGGCTCAAAGGGCCGAATGCCCTACTCCTGCACCTATTTTCTATGCTTCTATTATCTAACATCCACCCGAGGTCCCTCAATATCCGAATATCTATCTACCTCGGTCCTAAATAAATATAACAACCGGAAATTTCACTACCCTTAGGATAGATTTATTTTCACCTCTGTGCTAAATAGCCAACCCTTGTTGTGAGAATATGATCCCATGGTTCTAGCCAGGGGATGTATCATCATTCCTGCATCTTTCCAGTTAAGCCTTGTTAAAAAAAAAATGTATCTTTCAATAAGATCACCTCTTATTCCTCTCAAAATCTAGACAGCATGGGCTCAGCCTGCGTAATCTCATTTCATTGTACAATTTCAGCGTTTCACGAAATAACTGTGTGAAACTTTGTTGCAATCCCAATCAAAACTATTTCTGAGTAAGGTAGTCATACCTGTACACACATGCCCTCTCACCAAGGTCGTCCTGCACCATTTCAGCAGGATACCTTTACTTTTCTACTCAATTTCTCATCAAAATGACCAGTAATGATTTGTCTACACGGAACATAAAAATCTATTTGTTCCAAAAAAAAGCATTTATATTTGTAAAATCAAAGTGGATGACTTAAATTCTTCCCACAATATGTTCCAGCTCCGCTCACTTTTTTTACTTTGACCATTCATAATCCTTTAAAGTATCTCTGTACTCTCATCACAATTATCAGTCCCACTTAGCTTTGTGTTATCAACAAAACTCAATATATTACTATAACCAACCAAAGGTTGTCTTTCATACTCTGCATTTTTAAATGAACTAAAATAGAAAAAAATCATATGTGGTTAAAGTGCACATTATTAGATTTTAATAAAGACCATTTTTACACAATTTGGTTTCACCATGTGGAAATTACAGCAGTGTTTAGACAACAGACAATAGACAATAGGTGCAGGAGTAGGCCATTTGGCCTTTCGAGGCAACATCGTCATTCAATGTGATCATGGCTGATCATCCCCAATCAGTACCCCGTTCCCGCCTTCTCCCCATATCCCCTGACTCCGCTATCTTTAAGAGCCCTATCTAGCTCTCTCTTGAAAGCATCCAGAGAACCTGCCTCCACCGCCCTCTGAGGCAGAGAATTCCACAGACTCACCACTCTGTGAGAAAACGTGTTTCCTCGTCTGCGTTCTAAATGGCTTACTCCTTATTCTTAAACTGTGGCCCCTGGTTCTGGACTCCCCCAACATCGGGAACATGTTTCCTGCCTCTAGTGTGTCCAAGCCCTTAACAATCTTATATGTCTCAATGAGCAGAGTGTACAAGCCCAGCCGCACTGTTCTCTCAGCATATGACAGTCCCGCCATCCCGGGAATTAACCTTGTAAACCTACGCTGCTCTCCCTCAATAGCAAGAATGTCCTTCCTCAAATTTGGGGACCAAAACTGCACACAATACTCTAGGTGTGGTCTCACTAGGGCTCTGTACAACTGCAGAATGACCTCTTTGCTCCTATACTCGACTTCTCTTGTTATAAAGGCCAACATGCCATTCGGTTTCTTCACTGCCTGCTGTACCTGCATGTTTATACATAGTCCCCCCATTTCGGGGTACCATTTCCTACATTTCACACAAAGGACATCACTGATCACTGGAGAAAATCACCTACTGACATGATACAGCATTACGATGTAACAACTGCAAGAGATATTAGCATGTCATTACCCAATTATAGTCATGTAGCTGCCAACTAAATAAAAAATGAACACATTGCATGGTTATTTACATACCCCAATTCAGCTGTTCCATTTCGCAGTAAAAGTAAAGAAATTCCACCTCAACCCATTTTATATTAATTTTGTTATTTACCTGTGCCCGGTGCTGTGAGGAACTGAGTGAGACAAAGGAAGTAAATCGATGTAAATTACGTGCAAAGTGATGCCCTTAGCTTTTCTTTTGGGTCACTGTGTGCTTGAACCCTAACACAACAGGCATTCCGAAAAGCACTGCAACTCTTACTCCCATCTGTGCATCCGTAGCCTGCAGACGCAGACATGCAAAAGCAGGACTACAAAGCACAGAGCAACATAATTTTCATCACTGGTTGAAGTCTTCTGCAAATTAACCGCATCTTTCCCATCTGTTCTCCCGCTGGCACCCAACAACCAAACCGAAAGAACAATCCGTTCAACCCGATTGACCAATCACGCATAGCTTCCCAACCAATATAGAAGCATAGAAAATAGGTGCAGTAGGCCATTCGGCCCTTCGAGCCAGCACCGCCATTCAAGATCATGGCTGATCATCCAAAATCAGTACCCCTTTCCTGCTTACTCCCCATATCCCTTGATTCCGTTAGCCCGAAGAGCCAAATCTAACTCTCTCTTGAATACATCCAGTGAATTGACCTCCACTGCCTTCTGTGACAGAGAATTCCACAGATTCGCAACCCTCTGGGTGAAAGTTGCATTCTTGTCTGTCCAAATGTCTCTGAAACATAGTGATTGTATCGGATTCCCCCACCACCTCTGGTGGAGAGTTCCATGTATCAATCGCTCCCTGTATATTTAAAAAAAATACCCTTCAGCCCCTTAAAACTACAAATCTTCTCACTTTAGACCTATGCTGTTGCTTTTGATTCCCCTACCATGGCAAGATTATTTTAACTACCTATTTAAACATGTCCCTCTGATATATCAGAAAGATTTCTTCCCAATCAGGGAATGTCTGTATATAATCCATGGCTGTTGATTCATGATTTACCTGTTTAGGTAAACTGAGGGAAAAAAAAATGTTTTATTTTAATAAAACCTCCAGTGTTTTTATTGTAAGTTTAACATTGAGGATATTTAATGCTCAAGTACAAACTAAACAACTTCCATAAACCCCATGTACACAGTTAAATGTGGTACTCAGGATTTCACTGGTCCAGAAGCTAATCTATTTTAGCATCTCACTATTATGATGGTGTGGTACTTGCTTAGTTGATACTGAGTAAATTTGCTTGAAAAACTAACCAAAATGTAAATTCCAATGACATGACTTAATTACTTCCCATCACATCAATGACACCAAAGTCAGTTTTTACCAGTGTGGGGTCTCTAACCTTCAAATGTTAATTATTGCAAACTCATATGTCAGGCTGTTATTTATCAATTACAGCTCGGCATTTAACACAATCATCCCCTCCAAGCTGGTTACCAAACTCACAGAACTGGGTCTCTGCGCATCCCTCTGCAATTGGATCCTCGACTTCTTCATTCACAGACCACAGTCCGTTCGTATTGGTGGAAATGCGTCAGCCTCGATAACAATCAGCACGGGAGCACCTCAAGGCTGCGTGCTCAGCCCCCTGCTGTACTCACTCTATACTCATGACTGCGTAGCCGGTCATAGTGCGAACTCCATCATCAAGTTCGCTGACGACACCACTGTTGTGGGACGTATCACTGATGGGGATGAGTCAGAGTATAGAAGAGAGATCGAGCGACTGTCCATGTGGTGCCAGCACAATGACCTGGCTCTCAACACCAGCAAAACCAAGGAACTGATTGTGGACTTTGGAAGGAGTAGAATGGGGACCCACAGTCCTGTTTATATCAATGGGTCGATGGTTGAAAGGGTCAAGAGCTTCAAATTCCTGGGAGTGCACATCTCTGAAGATCTTTCCTGGTCCGAGAACACTAATGCAATTATCATGAAAGCACATCAGCGCCTCTACTTCCTGAGAAGATTACGGAGAGTCGGTTTGTCAAGGAGGACTCTCACTAACTTCTACAGGTGCACAGTAGAGAGATTGCTAACTGGTTGAATCATGGCTTGGTTCGACAACTTGAGCGCCCTGGAGAGGAAAAGACTTCAAAAAGTAGTAAACACTGCCCAGTCCATCATCGGCTCTGACCTTCCTTCCATCGAGGGGATTTATCGCAGTCGCTGCCTCGAAAAGGCTGGCAGCATCATCAAGGACCCACACCATCCTGGCCACACACTCATCTCCCTGCTACCTTCAGGTAGAAGGTACAGGAGCCTGAAGACTGAAACTACCAGGTTCAGGAATAGCTACTTCCCCACAGCCATCAGGCTAGTAAACCTGGCTCGGACAAAACTATGATCATTAATAACCCATTATCTGTTATCTGTTATTTGCACTTTATCAGTTTATTTATTCATTTGTGTATGTATTTATATAATGGTATATGGACACACTGATCTGTTTTGTAGTAAATGCCTACTATGTTCTGTGTGCCGAAGCAAAGCAAGAATTTCATTGTCCTATCAGGGACACATGACAATAAACTCACTTAAACTTGAACTTGCAAGAGATTTCATAGAACATAGAACAGTACAGCATAGTAATGGGCTCTTCGTCAAGTGATCCATATCCCTCCATTTCCTGCAAGTCCATGTGCCTATCTAAAAGCTTCTTAAACACCACTATCGTATCTGCCTCCATCCCTACCCAAGGCAATGCGTTCCAGCCCCCCACTGTGTTTTGTAAGAAAAATTGCCCTGCGCATCCCCATTATATTTTCCCTCTCTCACCTTATAACTATGCTCTTTAGTGTTGGACATTTCCACCCTGGGAAAAAGGTTGTGACTGTCTATCCTATCTATGCCAATTATAATTTAATATACTTCCACCAAGTCTCCACTCAACCTCTGACATTCCACAGAAACGAATCCAAGTCTATCCAACCTGTCCCTGTAGCTGAAACCCTCTGCAGTCTCTAGTCCTTTGAAACCCACTATTCCATCCATTCTGGTAAATCTCTGCTGCACCCTCTCCAAAGCTTCCATATCTTTCCTGCAATGGGGCAACTAGAACTGCATGCAATACTCCAATTGTGACCTAACCCATGTCCTATTACGCTGCAACAAGACTTCCTGATTCTTATAATCAATACGCCAGCAATGAAGGCAAGCATACCACATGCCAAAAACTCATACAGGCCACTGGTGTTACAGCAATTCACATTATGGAAATTTGCCTTCAATTCACAAAACGCTACCCATGTATTTGAGATATGGAATAAAGTTTGCTCTCATGGAATTTATGTGAAAAATCATTTTTCCAATTCACATTTCTTGACACGTGCACATCCTGCTTCTCCTCACTACAGAATACAGAAGAAAATATAGAAACATAGAAAATAGGCGCAGCAGTAGGCCATTCGGCCCTTCGAGCCTGCACCGCCATTCAATATGATCATGGCTGATAATCCAACTCAGTATCCCATACCTGCCTTCTCTCCAAACCCCCTGATCCCTCTAGCCACAAGGGCCACATCTAACTCCCTCTTAAATATAGCCAATGAACTGGCCTCAACTACCTTCTGTGGCAGAGAATTCCAGAGACTCACCACACTGTGTGAAAAATGTTTTTCTCATCTCGGTCCTAAAAGATTTCCCCCTTATCCTTAAACTGTGACCCCTTGTTCTGGACTTCCCCAACATTGGGAACAATCTTCCTGCATCTAGCCTGTCCAACCCCTTGAGAATTGTATAAGTCTCTATAAGATCCCCCCTCAACCTTCTAAATTCCAGCGAGTACAAGCCGAGTCTATCCAGTCTTTCTTCATATGAAAGTCCTGACATCCCAGGAATCAGTCTGGTGTACCTTCTCTGTACTCCCTCTATGGCAAGAATGTCTTTCCTCAGATAAAGAGACCAAAACTGTATGCAATACTCCAGGTGTGGCCTCACCAAGACCCTGTACAACTGCAGTAGAACCTCCCTGCTCCTATACTCAAATCCTTTTATCCTTTTGCCGTGAATGCTAACATACCATTCACTTTTTTCACTGCCTGCTGCACCTGCATGCCTACTTTCAATGACTGGTGTACCATGACACACAGGTCTCGTTGCATCTCCCCTTTTCCTAATCGGCCACCATCCAGATAATAGTCTACTTTCATGTTTTTGCCACCAAAGTGGATAACCTCACATTTATCCACATTATACTGCATCTGCCATGCATTTGCCCACTCACCCAACCTATCCAAGTCACCTTGCAGCCTCCTAGCATCCTCCTCACAGCTAACACTGCCCCCCAGCTTCGTGTCATCCGCAAACTTGGAGATGTTGCATTCAATTCCCTCATCCAAATCATTAATATATATTGTAAATAGCTGGGGTCCCAGCATTGTGCCTTGCGGTACTCCACTAGTCACGGCCTGCCATTCTGAAAAGGACTTGTTTACTCCTACTCTTTGTTTCCTGTCTGCCAGCCAGTTTTCTATCCACATCAATACTGAACCCCCAATACCGTGTGCTTTAAGTTTGTATACTAATCTCTGATGTGGGACCTTGTCGAAAGCCTTCTGAATGTCCAGATATAACACATCCACTGGTTCTCCCTTATCCACTCTACTAGTTACATCCTCGAAAAATTCTATAAGATTCATCAGACATGATTTACCTTTCGTAAATCCATGCTGACTTTGTCCAATGATTTCACCACTTTCCAAATGTGCTGTTATCCCATCTTTAATAACTGACTCTAGCAGTTTCCCCACAACCTATGTTAGACTAACTGGTCTATAATTCCCCGTTTTCATTTGACCCCCGGTCCTCTGCTATTTCCAGCAGATTATTTATGTCTTCCTTAGTGAAGAAAGAACCAAAGTAGTCATTCAATTGGTCTGTCATGTCCTTGTTCCCCATGACCAATTCACCTATTTCTGATTGCAAGGGACCCACATTTGTTTTAACTAATCTTTTTCTCTTCACATATCGATAAAAACTTTTGCAGTCAGTTTTTATGTTCCCTGCCAGTTTTCTTTCATAATCTATTTTCCCTTTCCTAATTTAGCCCTTTGTCCTCCTCTGCTGGACTCTGAATTTCTCCCAGTCCTCTGGTAGGCTGCTTTTTTTGGCTAATTTGTATGCTTCATCTTTTGTTTTGATACTATCCCTAATTTCCCTTGTTATCCACGGATGTGCTACCTTCCCTGATTTATTCTTTTGTCAAACTGGGATGAACAATTTTTGTAGTTCATCCATGCAGTCTTTAAATGCCTTCCATTGCCTATCCACCGTCAACCCTTTAGAATCAATTGCCAGTCTATCTTGGCCAATTCACGTCTCATACCCTCAAAGTTACCTTTCTTTAAGTTCAGAACCCTTGTTTATGAATTAATTATGTCACTCTCCATCCTAATGAAGAACTCAACCATATTATGGTCACTCTTGCCCAAGGGGCAAGCACAACAAGACTGTTAACTAATCCTTCCTCATTACTCAATACTCAGTCTAGAATAGCCTGCTCTCTCGTTGGTTCCTCTACATGTTGCTTTAGAAAAGTATCCCGCATACATTCCAAGATATCCTCTTCCTCAGCACCCCTGCCAATTTGATTCATCCAATCTATATGTAGATTGAAGTCACCCATTATAACTGTTTTACCTTTGTTGCACGCATTTCCAATTTCCTGTTTGATGCCATCCCCAACTCCACTACTACTGTTTGGTAGCCTCTACACAACTCCAACTAGCCCCTTAGTGTTTCACAGCTCTACCCATATCAATTCCACATCCTCCAAGCTAATGTCCTTCCTTTCTATTGCGTTAATCACCTCTCTAACCAGCAATGCTACCCCACCTCCTTTTCCTTTCTGTCTATCCCTCCTGAATATTGAATATCCCTGGATGTTCAGCTCCCAGCCTTGGTCACCCTGAAGCCATGTTTCCGTGATCCCAACTATATCATAGTCATTAATAGCACATTCAACTCATCCACCTCATTGCGAATGCTCCTTGCATTGAGACACAAAGCCTTCAGACTTGTTTTTACAACACTCTTACCCCACATACAATTATGTTGAAAAGTGGCCCTTTTTGATTTTTGCCCTGGATTTGTCTGCCTTCCACTTTTACTTTTCACCTTGCTACCTATTGCTTCTACCCTTATTTTACACCCCCTCTGTCTCTCTGCTCACACATTTAAGAAACCCACCACCTCTTATTCTCTGTCTATTATTTTTTTTCTTCTTTCCCCGCTACATTATGGGTCTGAGTGCTTCCCTTCTCTGCCTCCTGCCTCACACACCGTCTACTAGCTTTCTCTATTTGAGTCCCTCCCCCCAACCGTTCTAGTTTAAAGTCTCCCTAGTAGCCTTTGCAAATCTCCCCGCCAGGATATTGGCCCCCCTCGGGTTCAAGTGCAACCCGTCCTTTTTGTACAGGTCACACCTTCCCCAAAAGACGTCCCAATGATCCAGAAACTTGAATCCCTGCCCTCTGCACCAGTCCTTCAGCCACCCATTTATCCTCCACCTTGCTCCATTCCTATTCTCACTGTCGCGTGGCACAGGCAGTAATCCTGAGATTGTTATGTTTGCGGTCCTTCTCCTTAACTCTCCTCCTAACTCCCTAATTTCTCCTTTCAGGACCTCTTCTCTTTTTCTACCTATGTCATTGGTACCTATATGTACCACGACCTCGGGCTCCTCTCCCTCCCATTTCAGGATCCTTGGGCACGTTCAGACACATCCCAGACCCTGGCACCAGGGAGGCAAACTACCATCTGGGTCTCCTGACTGCGTCCACAGAATCGCCTATCTGACCCCCTAACTATAGACTCCCCAATTACTACTGCCCTCCTCTTCTTTTCCTTACCCTTCTGAGCAACAGGGCCAGTCTCTGTACCGGAGGCCCGGCCGCTGTTGCTACCCCCAGGTTGGCTGAGCCCCCGAACAGTACTCAAACAGGAGTACTTATTGTCAAGGTGTACAGCCACCGGGGTACTCTCTAGTCCCTGCCTCTGCCCCTTGCCCCTTCTAACCGTGACCCATTCCCGTGGTTTTGGAGTGACCACTCCTCTGTAACTCCTCTCTATGACCTCCTCACTCTCCCTGACCAGACGGAGGTCATCGAGCTGCTGCTCCAGGTTCCTCATACGGTCCCTTAGGAGCCCCATCTCAATGCACTTGGCGCAGATGTGGACGTCTGGAGGGCTATCAGACTCCATGACCTCCAACATCTGACATCCAGAACAGTAAACTGCCCTGGCCCTCATACTCCCCCTTACCCTGGCTACAATACAAAGTCCAATACAATACAAAGTGCTGGAAGAAATCAGCAGGGATCTGACTCAAGCCAATCGGCCGACATAACCATGTTGAACATCTGCCAAGTTAAACTAATTTCCTCTGCCTGCAAAGGATCCAGATCCCTCCATTCCTGCATATCGATGTGGTGATCTAATAGCTTTTTAAATATCACGCATTTGGTCCGTTTTCTAGGAACACTAATCACTGTATCGTAGGGGTTGACTGTAAGTAAAAATAAATTTAAAGAATCCTGCAGCGAGTATTACAACATGGTGACAGTCAACAGTTTTGTGGGACAGATGTCATTCGCAGGCTTATTACAATTATGTTGACACCAATGTAAGTAATGTCAACTGTCCAGATCATGCTCACCTTGCAAGCAATTCAAGACAGAACCGTCAGCTATTTCCCCCTCACTGTGCAACTTGGATTCATAGAGTCGTACAATGTTGAAACAGCTCCTTCGGCCCAACTTGCCCACACTCTAGCAACCTTTTTTCCCCCCCTCTGTTCGTCCTCACCGATCTTGTTAGAATCTGCTCTGTTGGGCATCTTGTAGGTCACAATGAGATGGTCCTTTAGAAGTATGGAGAACACAGATATGCAAATAATTGCTTGTGTATATTAAATTTTTAACAGCCTTGCCTACAGATAAAATATCATCAGAAGTACTGAAGGATGATAATAAATCAGGATTCAATACAAATCTAAGCCTACAGTAATTGCATATAATTTAAATAAAACAAGAAAGGTATTAATCCTGCATGAACAAATAGATAATAGAGAGGAGGAGAGCATGTAATTGCCAGCATTTCCAGTGAATATATTCACTTCTGTTCATGAGCCTCGTTCCTCTCCTCATGTTTTTCACTCAAATACTTCCACCTCGGAAAAAGAAATCCTTCAAGTGAATACTTGGCCATTCGGAAAACGACCACGTTATCAGTTTGAAAGAATAACTCGTTATACTGTGGTTCATTATGTTCAATTGACATTTAGTGGATCGATAAATTAGGTGCACCCACCTCACGCAATTCCAAGCGCTGAGCCACGGCTTCCAAGCATTCCTGCCCTGTGCCTTCCACAGACAGCGTGCACTCTATGACATTGTTGTCCAGCAATCTGATGCGAGTCACAAAACAGTTCTTGCTCAGGACGTTGTAGCGTCTGGTCCTCCTTAGTTTCAGCCTGAAAGGCATAGCTCACTCGCTTTGGAAGCAGAGTCCCTCAGAAATGAATCCCTTAAACAGTTTGCCAGTCGCCTCACAGCTTCTTCTCAGCACAGGGTGAAAACAGCTGTCCCTTTCCCGGTGACATTTAAGTATTTGACGCTTCCTGTGGAAAATAAAGTTGGGAGCAGTCAGAACCAGAGTGCTACATCTTTCCAAACAAAAGGATAAAACTCAAATATCTGGAAGTTTTCTTAAACCACAACTACTTGCTTTGAAAACTTATGGAAAATATTGTCATATGAAATATTGCTGCGTGTTTTCTAAAAAGATCCACAATTCTTGAGGGTAGGTAAGCATTTTGAATGACATGCAATTTAAAGACGATTTTATGACATTTGCGATTTATCGTAACCCGAGTTCATAATTTAATATATTTGGCAAAATAAGTAGACGTCATGCATGATGGGACAAATTGAAATATCACTGTTACTGTTATATGGAATTAGAACAGATTCAAGAAGCCGATTCCTTCTACGTTCTCATATACTGGGCTTAAAATGTGATCTTGGCACCACCAAAGGAAGCTCTGCATCAAACTGTTCCATACCAACTCTGGATATCCAAAGTACAGATATCCCATTCCCCAGCCAACATCTTGTTGTATTAATCTACACTGAGAATTCACTGCTAGACTCATGAAACTGGGCAGCACAGCAGTAGAGTAGCTGCCGGAGAGCCGGGATTGATCGCGACTACGGGTGCTGTCTGTACGGAGTTTGTACGTTCTCCCCGTGACCACGTTGGTTTTCTCTGAGATCTTGGGTTTCCTCCCACACTCCAAAGATATACAAGTTTGTAGGTTGATTGGCTTGCTGTACGTGTAAATGTGTACGTGTAAATGCTGTATGTGTACGTGTGTAGGTGTGTGTAGGATAGTGTTAATGTGCGGGGTTCACTGGTCGGCGCGGACTCGGAGGGCTGTTTCCGCACTGTATCTCTAAACTAAAAATAAACTAAATGCCACCATTCAGATGAGATGGTAAATTAAGGCTGTATCTGCCATCTTGGGTAAGTGTAATGTCCCTGTCCCACGTTACAATTTCATTCCAAGAGCTCTCCCGAGTTAAAAAAAAAATCAAACTCGTGGTAAGCACGGAGAATGAACGTAGCAGGTACTTCGGAGCTCGGGGACGTCTCTTGACGGCTCGTAACACTAACGGCAGGTACTCGGGAAGACTCGCTAACGGCAGGTAAGCTCGGGAAGACTCGTGAAGATTTTTCAATGTTGAAAAATGTCCACGAGAGCCCCGAGTACCGACAAGCGGCCATTACCGTAAATCTCCGAGTTCAAATCAGGGCAAACGCGGGAGAGCTATTGGAATGAACTCATACCGTGGGACAGGGCTATAAGTAGGCTATTCCTCTCTGTCTTTATTAACCCTCAGTAAACATTACAATAGGCAGATTATTATTCATTGGTACTGCAACTTCTGTGGGAATTACTGTGCACAATTTAACCACCATTTTTCCCCAACAAGATGAAAATTAAATTTCCAAGATGCTTCACTGGCTGTGAAGTATTTGTGATGGTCCAGCTCATCAAAGTCTCTATAAGAAGCAATTAATGTGTCAGATCACACAAATATATTACCTGTTTATCACAAAGTTAAAATGTCACTTTGGAAAACACTTTTGAGATTCTTTAACAATCCCTCAAGAGCTTTCTTAATTTACTGCTGAGTACTTAATATATTTGGGACGGGTTAGCTCGAGTAAATGATTTACCAGAGATTCTTTGCCCTATCTAAACCTCTGATGTGATGCTAGTTAGTTAGCTGCAGATCAACAATGAACAGGTGAACTCTTCCAAAAAGATGAATAAAAGCACGGAATGGAAAACCCCAACTAAAAGAACAAAAACATTTTTAGCCTTGCAATGAAAGTTGTGATCCTTCAGATCCAGAGGAACAAGCGCATTGATCAATGTCTGAGGGAAGGTGGGAGTTCGACTTGACCAATGGACCATTAAATATGTTTCAACTCCGATCAAAAGCTGTTTAAACTCCCACATGCAGTAAACTGGCTGTTCAGTGTTTGCATGAATAACTTAAACAAAATGTGCGTTCTATACTCGAAAACTGTAAAACTTCGAAGGACTAGTCACTTATCAGCCAGTCTAAAGCTTTTCATTTGATCTCCAGGCATTGTTGTGTACTTAGCAAAACATTGCAAGCACGCTGTAACAACTAAGGCTCAATATATGAAAAGAAACTGTTTGGAAACATAATCCTATTTGATCAAAAACCCTTTGTTGTGGGCTTTGTGATGCAGTTACCCCCTTAATTTAGTGCGAGTCGAAAAATGTGAAAAGTCACATGAAGAGGAACAAAGGCATCTGGTACTCAAGCAGCCCTTACCCCGGTCAAGATTGAAAGACAAGCCATTTGAGAAATGTTATATTGCAAAGATCAGATCCTGCAGGCAAAAGCATAAAACAGCTCTGTCCCCCTCCAATCCAACGATTATTAGAAAATGATAGAAATGTTGCAGTGTTGGAACAGGTTTATTTACTATATTGACACCAATTCATTATAAAGAAAATAAAATGTATTTAGACCACAAAGTTCACAGTAGTTAGACACAAAATACTGGATAACTCAGCCGGACATGTCCCTGATGCGAGCTACACGTACTTTTGTCTTGGCTCTGAGGTGGGTAAGGTTGAAGAGTCTGCCATCTGATCTAATACGCAGGTGGATCCCCTCTACCTGCATAGAAGTCTACTAGAAGTTGCAGTGCTGAGGGCATGTTTCAGGAGCAGAGCGAAGAAAATTCCAAAGAGTGTGGGAGCGAGGACGCAGCCTCGTTTGACGCCACTGTGGATGTCGAGGGCTCAGAGAAGCTGCCGTTGAACTGCACTGTCCCCTTCGTGTTGATGTGGAAGGACTCTATCATGCTCTGCAGATTTGGTGGGCAGCCGATCTTTGGGAGAACATTGAATAGGCCACCTATGCGGACGAGGTTGAACACCTTGGTGAGGTCAATGATAGCAACATACAGGGGCATCCGCTGTTATCTGCTCTTCTCCTGGAGCTGGCAAAGGGAAAAGACCATGTCTATTGTTGACCTTCCAACTCGGAAGCCGCTCTGTGACTCTAAATAGACACTTTCTGCCAGCTTCTGCAAGTGGATCAAGATGATCCGAGCAAAGACCTTGCCGTCTATGTTGAGGAGGGAGATGTCTCTGTAGTTGTTGCAGTTGTTTCTCACGCCCATGTTCTTGTAGAGGGTAATGATCATGGTATCCCTCATGTCCTGCGGTACATCTCCTTCTTGCCAGCACTGGCAGAGAACTTCATACAAAGGAAGCAGTAAGGTCGTCTTGCAATGCTTGATCAGGTCAGGGGGAATCCCATCGCTGCCTGGGGCCTTGCCTGAGGCCAGGCTGTCAATGGCCTTGCTGAGCTTTTTCTATGTTCTATGTTCTATGTTCTGAGCTCTTCCACCATCGGCTCTCCGTCCAACTCATCCATGGTCGGCAGGCACTCGATGGCACCAAGGGCTGAGGGGGACACAGTGGTCTCTGTCGAGTAGGAGGTCGGAGTAGTGTTCCACCCATCTCTCCAACTGCTGGTATTTGTCTGTGATTACTTCCCCAGTGGAGGATTTGAGGGGGGCTGTCTCACTTTGGACTGGTCCTAGTGCCTTCATAATGCCTCATCCATTCCCCTGATGTTCCAGCCTGTTATGGCAGCCGTCTGGATTTCCTCACTAAGCTGTGTTCAGTACTCATTGGCGCAATACTTGGCAGTCTGACACACACGTGGGCCATACCAGGGCCAATTTCTCGACAGGCACAAATGAATGGAGTAAGATCTCTGGAAAAACATTTTTGTAGATATTTTACCAATAAAATGTGATAATGTATCAATAATAAATGTTCCTATTAATTTAAGTATGCTTAGCCACAATCATCAAGAGACATATTTATGTATTAATGCTTCATCAAACAGTTCAGATTTTCCTTTTTAATTCTTAAATTGAAAGGAATAGAATCTATATATTTCTGTTTAATTACACTTTCAGAAGATAATGTTCAAAAGACGAACACATTCTATGTTAGAAATTTTTAAACTACAATTACAGCACCTTAGTAAAATATGCATTGCATTCACAATGTTTACATTAGCACAATGATCAGATTCAGGAAATATTGACATCACATAATGCAGGATTACAAGCTGCAATTTGACATCGGTGGGGGCGCTGCGAGTCGGCTGCCCTGCCAGCAATGCGTTTGTTATTTTGACTTTTTGTTGGTTTTTTTGTTGTGTCTAATGTTAGTTTAGGAGTCTTTTGGTGTGTATTGTGTGGGGGGATGGTGGTGGGGGCGGTGGGGGGGGGGGGGGGGGGGGGGGGGGGGGGGGGGGGGGGGGGGGAGGAAACCGCTTTTTGGTCGCCTCCTCAAAGGAGAGGACGAATTTTTCCATCTCGCCTCCCTCGCGGCCCCAACAGCATGGATTGGAGCGGCCTTTCCCGGTGTTTAGGCCCCGAAGCATCAGCAGCAGGCGCAGCGCGGACTTTCCCATTGCGGAGCGGGGCGAACCCTTGCCCGGGGTCGCCAGTGAGGATTGCTCCGTTTGCTGGCCTGGTGAATTTGACATCTTAGGGCTGTGGTCTGCGGAGCTTCTAGCGGCGGGCGGGGCGTGGGACTTACCACCCGGAGTCTGGAATCCCTTGCTGGGGATCGCCAGAGAAGAGCTCCGACCGCCGGCCTGCAGCCTATAACATCCTGAAGCCGCGATCTCCGGTAGGAAAGTGCCGATTCAGGACCTCCAAGTGTTTGACCGTCCCGACGTCGGAGTTCTGATCATCCCGACGAGAGGGCCTGCACATCGGGCCGTCCGTAGCTACGACTACGGAGGGTTTATGACCCCGACCAAGGGTGAACAAAGGAGGAGGACTGGCTGAACTTTGTTGCCTTCCACCACAGTGAAGAAAGCTGTGGTGGTTGTTTGCGTTAAATCTTATTGTGTATTGTGTGTTCTTTTTAAGTGTATCGCTGCTGGCAAATTCATTTCACCACACCTTCGGGTAAACAAATAAAATTGACTTTGACTTTGAGGATACTTTCTGAAGGATGGTCTCAGGAGTCACAATTAGATAGTGCAGGAGTCACAATTTAATAATGACATGCGCTGATTTATTTGGTTCAGCATTATGTATCTAAGTGTTGCAGAAACCAATGCTTTTTTCAAAGCCATTTTCTATCTGTTGTTACAACAAACTTTAAACAGCTATTAAAATGTACTTGCTTTTGGTGTTGGTTAACAGGAGTAACATAAGGTACAGAAGTTTGAGAGTGTGCACCACCAGAATCAAGAACAGCCTCTTCCCCAGTGTAATCAGGTCTCTGAATGGTCCATAAACCTGGGCACTGTCCGGTCCATCTCAACCCCATGCAGGACATTGGACCTTGCCTCTGGAACTGATGCGCCACCATGCTGAGAACCATTTGCTCTATCTATCATACTTAAGTTTGACGATTATATTTATGTATGGTATATCTGATCTGTTTGGATAGAAAGCAAAAGCTTTTCACAGTACATGTGACAATAATAAACCAAAACTTTGCTCTGTCATGAGAACAACCTCCTTTACTTGTCTACTTAAATAGATGGGCATCACAATTTGTCAATCTCATCGAAAAGATCAGTTTAACTTCTTGGGCTCCTTGTTGTGACAATATTGATATTTTCCCCCAATATTGTGAACCTATTAGATGCTTCCAGCAACTTTTCCCCTTGGATCTACATCCGGACACTTTGTTTCCAACAGTGGCAGAGGGGCTCACAAATAACCATATAACATATAACCATATAACAATTACAGCACGGAAACAGGCCCTCTCGGCCCTTCCAGTCCGTGCCGACCATTTGTTTTCCCCAAATGAATTGCAGCGGTTCAGGAAGGCAATTTACCATCAACCTCTCAAGGGCAAGTGGGGATGGGTTTTACTTGACATACTCAGATCAGAGAAAATGAGTACATTTAAAATATAAGTATTTTTATATACATATATATTATGATATTTATAAAATATTCAGCTGGTGAACACTTGTACAGATGCAAAATGCATGAAATGTTCATATTTAAAAGACTAGGTGAAAGTTAAAACTCATAATACTGTTTCATTACTATTTTACCCTTCAGGTAATTAGCTAACCTCAGGCTAAATTTACTTCCAGCAATTTAACTTTCAAGCCGAAAAGAAAAGAAAGCCACCTTCGACACTAGCTCTAACTAGACTGTACATCTATTACAATAACAACTCAACTGACTCACATGACTCAGCTTACCAAAAGCAACACTACAGAAGATGCCACATTATTAATATGTAAACAACTCACATTCACTATTTCATACTTCAAAAGTCAAGAGTATTCGTCATATGCACCAGATATAAACCAGAACAATTACATTCTTACTTGCTGCAGCTTTACAGCTCAGTAGACAGAACAATAATAATAAATAAACATACGATAAATTATCAATTTTATAAATTACTCCTGTGTTAGTTGCCTGTATTTATGGTTTTTTTTTAACAGAAACCTTGGATTTATTTTTCATAGAATAGTAACAAATCCTAAGCAGGAACTGCAAGGAGTAATGATAACAGAAATATCAATGATATTAAAAAGCCAAATGGACAGTCAACAAGTGAACCAATCAACGCTCCAACCTACAAGACCTCAACGGCGGACCAGTGGATGAACTCAACGGGTGTGAAGGCGAATGAAGGCTGCAACAGATCTATCAGCTCCAATTGTCTTGGTTCCCTTGCCATTGGAATGAGTTGATTGATTTGTGAAGGACCGTGTGCTTCTTGGAGTGCAACATCAAGTACACGTTAAACAAAGACACGCACAGGCGTCTTCGTCTTCAATCAATGCGCAAACTATCTCAATATTTTTCTTTGTTTCCATTTGCCTTCTAAGGGGCTACACATGCATTAGTCAAGATGCTACAAACACAATTAACACACAGTAAAGATGTTGAAAAACACACGTCATATTTTCATTCCTTCACTACATTCTAACCAAAGATTTCCACTTCTTCAGACTTTGAGCTGATAATCTACCCTTGTCAAGATGAAATGAGCCATCCACTGTGACCGCCAGAGCAAATGCATAGCAGAGAATGCTCTGGAATGATATTAATCATCTGAGCTTTAGCTTTACGCATTTTTATTAAAATTCAATACCCACTCTACAGCCTCACTCAACCATCTCATACAAGCTTGGAAATGTAATTCACGAAGATTTGTCACAAATCCTTCAGTGCACGATATACTGTCACTGCCCAACTCAAGGAAGAATCTGCTCGCTCTCTTTAAGCAATGTAAACTTCAAAATAATTAGAATTGTCACATCGTCCCAAGCAAACACAGAAAAAATGCTCCCTTTTTAAATGACATTATCATCAGCAGAATGTCCATCAGCGATCAGAGGGCATGTAAATGTGCGCTGCAAATTGAGCTCCTCTGAGAATCCGAGCACACGATACAACAACCACATTTAACGATTACGTGGCAGGACAAACATTCCAGTTTAAACTGCAATCCATTTTGCTGAGGTTCCCAGACTTCCAAGACTTTCAATGATAATTCACTGCCACAAAGACATATTTTGATCCTTAATACTTCACATTTGCTAGTCTGTGTTCTGTTCAAACACTAGACAAGGGCTGATTCCTGCATGCTCTACATTTTCATTCCCGTTGCCTTTGTAATTTCAAACTGAAATCAAGCACTTGTGAACATACATAGTGTGTGCTGTCAACATTCAGTGTTAAGTACCACCTACAAGAGCATCTGCACTGATTATTAATAACTAGATGAGGGAGGTACGGCCAGAATGGAGAAGAAAATATACTGTGGAAACAAGGAACTGCAAATGACGATTTACAAAAAAGAGCAGAGTAATTCAGCAAATCAAGCAGTATCTCTGGAGAACATGGATAGATACGTTTAGGATCGAGACTCTTCCTCAGACAAGAAATACTGGTCAGTTTCTTCAAGAAAATGTGGAAGGAAAATTACAAATTCAAATGGCCTCCTCTGCATTGGAGAAGCAAACGCAATTGATTGATTGTTTTGCGAGGATCTGTGCACAATCTTCAGGGCGATCACAGGTCAAACATGCCCAACCATCATGCTAACCAAGTTAGCCAACGGAGCTATTTCCACATGCCACATCACCTTGGCAATGTCTGGGCAATATCCAAAGGGGAAAAAAATGATACCACAGCTTAATTTAGGATTAGGCTATCAACCAACTTCAAATAAAACTTTTGTCCATTTTATCCATGGCATATTTAAAGTAGGAAATGCATCATTTAAAATCTCATATACAAGAGTGCAACAATATTTTTCTTGTGATAGTGAAATAATTGGGTTTAATCATCATTACTTACGACAGGAACATGACTGTGTGGCCGATTCAGTCCTTTAGCCACTTAACTTTCCTAAAGGGGTCATTTACAGAAAACCAAACTAATTACCAGCATATATGGGTCACAGGAGGAAATGAAGCAGCTTGCAGACACAGTGAGAGTGTGTAAACTCCAGATAGACAGTGCCCGGTCAGGATCAACTCTGGGTGCCTGGAACTAGCTGAATGCACTACTTTGATCTTCTGAGTCTGTTCTCAGGAGGAGGTCAGCAAAAGGACAATACTGCAAGCTTAAAGAGAGGTCTTCACGAAGATCTGCATTACCAAAATGTGATGTCAATGCAATAGATTCAATTATCTCACAAGTGCAGCATGTAAATTATCATATTTCCTCGCATAACTCCTGCTGACTCTTTGTCCTCACAATCAGTGAAACATCTTCTCATGTTTTCCATACGATAACAAGCAGAACGTCACAATCTTCCTTCTCTTTTGCCACGATTCGCTTCATTACCATTGCTGCCCAGAATAGCTGGAAGACCAAGATTTTCCTGTCGAAGTGGGGATGCAGGGATTTGTTGCACCATCTATGACCAAGCCTTTAAAGAAAATGGGGGTGAGGGGTCGCTGCCTCCAACAAGGAATCAAGTCATTACCAATTCTGCAGAAAAAGCAGCAATTGGCTTTGGATCAAAAGGAGAGACAACAATTGGGCGCAAGATGAAGACAGGAGGGCATGGAATTGAGGGGGGTGTAACTGGGACGCAGGTATCACCGTTGAGCCCTCTGGAGATATTGTGGGCTTATCGATGAAACATCAAAGAAGGGTGCCCACCTGATGACCCCGAATGACATACCTACCCTACCTTTCACCACTCCAATCTCACTGCAAATAGCAAGAGTGCCACTTATTACAGGATTGAAACATCAAGTCCTATTAACTCTACCCTTCACATATCAAATTCCTGTTCGGTGCTCCTGCCTCACTTTTCCTTTACATTTTCTTCACACTGACCAGCGCTCAATTCTCATTCCAACTTGCACCTTTTGTGTTTAGTTGATGCAAACGTTATAGAAACAGGAAATACGTTTTCAGTATTACTTAATGCAAAATCCGTCCTCTGAGCCATGTATCTCATTGGATCTCTTTTGAAATATCTTCTTCAACCAATAGTTTTATATGGAGTTTCTCGCTTCTTTGCAGATTGGAACCAGTGTACAGATCTCCCCCAGCTTTATATAATCTCCAATTTAAATGGACAGCCCATACATACTAGCCGCGAGCATTATGAAGGCCTGGCAGGATGGATTTGGCAGAATGCTGGGGTGGGGGTGGGGGGGGCAGTGTATACTTCTGCCATGGTGGAAAGATACTTGGTTCAGTTCATGGCCATAATTTGCACTCTATGTGAACTTTTCAGGTATGAACCGTTCTCAGGAAATAACTCTGACTTAACCTGAGGGAGGACCTATCGTTGAGCCAAATTTATGTACCAAAGACCACGTGTGTAATACTGATGTCCCGTCTTCCAGTTTGCTTAGAAGGGGTGGCAATCCTGGATACAGGAGCTGTCCTGTATGGAATTTACTACTTCTCCCCATGACCTGCGTGGGTTTTATCTCCAGGATCTCCCACATTCCAAAGAACATAAAAAAACCAGTTATGTAGGTTCATTGGCTTTGAGTAAAATTGTAAATTGTCCTCTAGTGGTGTAGGATAGTGTTTGAGTGTGCGGGGTTATACGCTGGTCGGTGCAGACTTGGTGGGTTGAAGGGTCTGATTCCCCCGGCGGCTGTATCTCTAACTAAACCATAGAGTAAACAAGAAGTGTATGGGAGTATAATGTTGCATGACATTTCTCCATTTTTGTTTGCAACAACAGGGGGGGGGGGGGGGGGGGGGGGGGGGGGGGGGGTCAATTCACTATTTTGTTTTTGTTCCTGATTTCACAGAAAGTATGTTTGATACAAGATTTTTTTTTACATCCCATCTGAATTGATCATTTAATTCTATTTTCTCAAAGTTTGGAAATAGTCGTGTAACCGGTGAAAAGTGTGTGTCATTAATTTTAGGCTGCCAGGGTTTACCTGAGCTAACTGGAGGATTTAATCCTGTAACTGATTGAAATGGCCTCAATAGGTAGCAAAAGCTAATTCATGTCCAAAGCACCCTGTGGACACTTCCCAGAAGAAGAGAGTGCTTTAAAAATCCACTCCACAGGTGTGGTGGAATTTTTACTGTCTAAATTCCTACTAGATAACCTGGCACACTCAAAAGGGTACCATAACCATCAAACAGATCAAATAATTCTGAATCAAGTGAGTGGTTGCTGCTCTTAAATGCAGACTAGACATTTTTCTTCCAACTGCTTTAGAGCTCAAATAAATTCCTTTATTTCAACCTGTAACTGATAGCAAATTCTACACAACAACTTCAAAGCTTAATGGAATGCAAAGCAGAAACAATTAATCCACACCCTGCCAGGTCACCACTCTTAGTTACAGCCACTGAGATATAATAATATAAAAATAATCTAGCTGCCCTACTAATCCAATTGCTGGTCCAGTAAAACCCAAGAAGAGCTTGGAGAGAATGCATGTTCAAGATTCATCACTCTGCAGTGTTATGGAAATCAGATAATAAACTGTTACTAACTGAGTTTTAATAGCAATATTCAAGGAAGCCCACCTGGTCTCAACGTGAACAACAGTTTTAAAAAAAACGAACGTTGCAGTTGATGACTTAATTAACTCACAATCCCATCAGGCATAACAAAAAAAATAATTAAATTGGCATATGGGATACATTTGGTTGTAATCAACACTGGAACATAACAGCACAAGCACTGTAATAGGCCTTCGGCCCACAATTGTCCATGTCAAACAGGATTCAGGTTATTTAAACTAATTTATCTACTGCATATCCATATAACCCTTTATTCCTGACAGATTTATCTGGCTATCTAAAAAGCCACTTAAATGCCACTATCATACCTGCCTCCACCACTACCCCCCTGGCAAAGTTATTCCACAAAGTTGGTAAAAATACTTGCCCCACACATCTCCTTTTACACTTTACCCTTCGTCTCACCTTAAAATTATTGCTCTCTTGTTTTTGATCATTTCCACACTGGAAAAAGGTCTGACTGTCTACACTATCCATGCCTCACATAATTTTATATATACTTCTCTCAGGTCTTTCCTCAAACTCTGAATCTACAGCACCCCACACATAACAATCAAGGTTTGGCCAAATAACCTGATAACATATTCTCTAAAAGGGCCTGTCCCACCACTTAATGTGTCCTTGGCACGGCAAAATTACGCGACCTCGTGGTCGTTTGAGGCGCACAGGCATCGATGGCTAGCCGGGAGCTGGGTCCCACAGAGAAGCCGGGGAGGGTTATTGTAGTTTGCATGACCAGCGCGCGTGCCGCGAATTTTTTTTTGTAGCGCACAAATTCTTCGCGCACAACATGGACTAGTCCGTTCGTTACTAAATACGGCCAAGTGGGAGCCCAGGACCCTGGCTCGACGCCAACTTCTCACCTCCAACAGAAGCAGACAGATAGGCAACCGATCGCCCAGCTTGCCTGGGCTTCACGGCCGTCCGTGCTGTCGCGGACCTCCGGCCCCCCACTTCTACTCCCAAGAGCGGGGGCCAGAGAAAATTGAATGATGGACACAAATATGCAGGAGTAAACTCAGCGGGGACCGGCAGCATCTTCTGGAGAGAAGCAAACTGGGTGACGTTTCGGGTCAAGACCATTCTTTTCAGAATTGAAGAGAAGTCTCGCCATGAAACGTCACCCATGGCTTCTCTCCAAGATGCCCGTTCGTTCCAGCGGTGCCTCCAGCTTTTGTCATCTTCAAATGACGTCGCGCGCCAGGACCGGCTGTGCGTACGGAATGAATCGCCGCGGCGGGACCATTGCGGCTCAGCGTGTCCACGAGGTCGCGTAATGTGCTTGCCATGACACGTAGGTGGGGACAGGCCCTTGACTCTCTAATCCAGAAATCTTTCTAGGCTAGACCTCTTCTGTGCTCTCTCCAAAGCCTCCACATGCGTCCTGTATGGGACCATCCAAAAGTGCATTCAATTTTTTAAATTGTATATGGCCCAAACCAAAGTCCTTTTAAAGCTGCCATACGGATCTTCCTTCATTCTTATACCTCATTGCACCGACCAATGAGGTGAGCCAACCTTACTAACATTTTATATCGGAGTTCAGGCAATTTTATTCTCCGTCGCCACAGTAAAAATTTTGACTGAGCTTTTGGAGTTTCCAAGATAAAACTGTTGTATATAATAGCCTGACCATGGGCGGGGCTCTTGGTGCCGCTAGTCGTGTGTGCCTTACTGCGCACTCTGAACTGGTTCTATCCTGATGTCAGGTGCTATGTGTGTGTTAGTTTTCCCTTTTACTCCCTATGACTGCGTGGCTTTCCTGCAGTGCTGCGGTTCATCCCATGTCCCACAGACTTGTGCGGGTTTTTTGGTTTAAACTGATTTTTATAACATTTCCCCAAGAGTTTCGGGAGTGATGTGAATAATTGGTCATCAGAACTAGATAGGAGAAGGGTGATTGGTTTTCAGCGCTGACTCAAAAGGCTGAAGGGCCTCACTTTCC
This sequence comes from Okamejei kenojei, assembly GCA_035221665.1. Taxonomy (NCBI): domain Eukaryota; kingdom Metazoa; phylum Chordata; class Chondrichthyes; order Rajiformes; family Rajidae; genus Okamejei; species Okamejei kenojei. Next base: position 73,240,462 of record CM069138.1, on the reverse strand, counting down.
ATGCGGTATCTTTCAATCAATTAGTAAATCTTCATGATATGTGTATGTTTATGTTCATTAGTGCACCATTGTAGTGGTTAGTTTTTGTGTTTTTTTAATTTCCATACTAATACACCTTACCGATGCATTTTCACCCCACCACCCCCCCCCCCCCACTATTTGACCAGGTATCTGCTTACATCCAAATATCTCAAATTAAGCCACATGGATATGAGTGGGTTTGCTCAAAACTATTTAATAGTACATGTATTTTGAATAATGTCTTGATTGGTGATTTCTTGTAATTCTATTGATTGATCATAGGAAATACTATATACATCGGCTTGCTGGAGAAAGGCCTTAATTTAATACTTAGGACCTTGATGAATTGTAGCCTGTACATTTGTCTTGATGGCTCAATTTATAATTCCTTCTATTTAAAATTGGCTTTTTTGTTGCAGTTCTTCAGTCTCTACTTTTGAACATTTCATTTGTGCAGTTACATCATAAATATGGCTATTATACTCAGATACACATAAGTAAATCAGAGTAATAATGGGCTCCTCGCCAAATGAATCAAACAAGTTAAGCTCATACATCTTGAGTGCTGTTATCAGAAATTTTTAAGTCTTTCCTTTTGCACTTAGTATATAGTAAATCCTGTAACAAACAATGTCAATAGCTCTCGTGGGGGTCGGGTGTCGTGGTCTCCGTGGTGTTCTGGGGGGGTTCCTGTTTAATGTGGACAGCTCGCCTTATACAATCATTACAATTTCAGAGCCGGAAGACCTTTTTAGCAAGCTGCAGCAAATCCAATTGTTAAAACTTTACTACGAGTTTAGCGGCAGTTCAGATATGCCTAAGAGAAATTGAGTAGTCTCACCAAAAAAATACGTATGCCTTTCTTCTTGGCCTTGACTGATGCAGTGTAGTCCTTGCTTGTTACCACAAGCTGCAGATTTTCTATTTATCCTTTCTAGGGGAGAAATCAAATATTTCAGATTTCATGTGCTGTTTCTTGTTATACCTTCTGCTCATGGGAATGTTGCTCCGGATGCAATCCAGCATGCCATTTAAGGGAAAAAATCAAAACAAAGGCCGCAACTGAAGGTAATGTGTTATTCCTTAAACAGATATTTGGAAGGCAAACTGTGGACTAAGTCTAAACAGTCCAGAGAGAAATGCGTGTTGTGCGCATTGCAAACTCCAGAATTTTTTATTCTCAAATGCAGGGCAGCAAAAGATTGGCACTAATTCCAAAACAGAGGATATACTCATCGTTTGAAAAGGGCGATTGTTGAACATTTTAATGAGGATGGCAAGACACCACAATTTTCGCCCTAAGGTCAAATTTCATGGCCAAATAAAACATCCCACAAATGATTCATGTCAACATACCAATAAATATTATCTCTCCTCCCTCATCACTGAAATATTACACTGCTGCAATAGGCACAGTTAACGGAATGCTTTATATGATCGCATTATAAAAATGAAGTTCTCCAGGGCTCTAGCCAACTTTGGGTGAGTGTTGGGAGTGAGTTATTGCGAAGAGACAAGCCCGAGTGTCCCCCACCCCCCCCCCCCTCCTCCATTGGTACGGGCTTTTGCATTTTTTAGTTGAAATTGTGCATTATGGTGCTTAATGTAGCAAGTCCTTTTATAGTACACTTGAATGCAATTATTGCTTTAATTGGGATATTTAATATGAATAGAGGATAGACCTAAATTACATCCTAATTACATTCCACAGTAGAGCCAGGCTCTCATCAAACAAGTGCAGCTCGTGAAATGATCTTGGTATATTCATGTATGGATATTCAGGTATAATCAAAACTTAGCCCATGTCGGCAAAAACTGTGTCAACTGCACACCTGGTACTATTCCTGGCCTGTGCTCATACCTTCTCATCATACTGTTCCTGGTCCAGCCTTACACTGGCCCCTATTCTACCCTGATCTTAGCTGCTTACCTGCTTAGGGTTCCCAGTGTGAACACTTCCCCTGGTCCCCAGCTTTGACTGCACATCTTAGTACTATTCCAGCCCTTGCCTCTGGATGCACACTTGGCTTGGCCTAGCCCTCTGCACTGACAAATATCTGGCCAACACATAACGCACCTCTCTTGACCCCTGGATATTAAAGACACCTGTTTACTTGAATGTTATAGGTTATCTAAATGCGTATTTCTTTATGGGATTCACATAACCAAAATTATGGAGAACAAAATTTGCTACATTCATTGTGCTTCTTGTTATCTAAACATGCAATTACTTTGTCAAAGAAGTCAAACAATTGGTTGAACATCAATTTCTCTTCCATAAAATTTTACTCAATCAGCTGTTTAGGTATTCTGTTCTATTCTTTCATTTCCTAAACAAACTGTCATGTGTCATTTTCACCCCCAATATTTTCAGTTTTTTGCTGTCTTCCTTCAGTGGGGCTTCTTTTCGAAATGCAAAGTCCAATAACTCTTATTTAACATATTATTTCTATTGAAGGTGATCTTGAGATTACATAAGATTTTCAGTGGTATTCATAACAAACAATGATAAAAATATTTTGCTTTGACTTTGATTGCACCTACCAACTGCATGC